>OU343218.1:120868309-121181654 GCA_910596185.1 Chrysanthemum makinoi
AAAGAAAACTTGAACAACCAACCTTCAAAATGAAGGTTTACATAAGGTATTTATAGGCAAGGAGCTAGGGCAACACTCCTACTCCTTCCCTTTCACTCTATGGGCTTGGCCTAAGCTCATGGGCCTTCTACATAAGCTTAAGGCTAATAACAAACATAAAGGCCATAATAAGCTAACTATTACATATGAGTAACTAACACTTGAATAAGGTTTAGGAGTGATTCCAACAATCTCCCTCAAGTGTTATTACATATGAGTAACAAACACTCAAGTGTTGGTGATGAAAACGGTGAAGGCGTTGATGTAATAGTAGCTTTGACGCCTTTCACATTCTTCTTCTTGTGAGAAGAATTGCCTTGATTTGAACAATCTCCCAGTGTAGAGAGATAGTTTACTTTGAACGGTTATGCTTTGACGCCATCTTTAACTTTGTTCTTTGATCATTGTTCTTTGTGATGAAAGTGATAGTATGTTGTTGTTCGTGCATCATGTTCGCTCTCAGTTCCCGCCACGCATAGTTGTTCCACGTCATTCTTCAACATGCTCACACGCTTTGACGTTGGAATTCAAGATGATGAAGTTCTTTAAGTCTTTAACTTTGTAGATTCTTTGAATTGATGAAGAATCATTCGATCGTTGTGTTGCTTTTTGATAGAACTTCCATTAGTGATGATGTTGGCATGAGCATGAGAAGAATCAGACGATCATCCCGGCCCGAGCTTCCATAAGAAGAAAACATTTAAACGGTTAGTAATAAGCGGATTCCGCACTTACAAGTTTGAACTTCGAGAGTGTTAATAAGATAGTGTGAAAACACAACTCTAATTTACAAAGGCCGCCTGATCGGAGTCCCACAAGTGAGATAACACGAAAAAATCGGTACACCTACGATTCGATGAGTCACGAGGTACACCAAGCATCACCTCACCATCAGACCGCTTGAGACCACTAAGCTTAATCCACGGGAGTTGCCGGCGAATTACCGCCGTGGCTTTTGATGTTGACCCCGCAGAGTTTCCATTCAATCACTGAGGATCACAAATGTGAACCTCTCATAAATGTTCTCGACTGATTGCTAAGATCTGTGAAGGACTCGATAATGTACCACTCAAATTCTTATTGTTGAATATCAAGTGATGAAATGTCAAGTGTACCTAAGAGATCTTTTGATGAATCTCGTGGCTCTAGACTCAATAGTGCTTTTGGTTTTCCCGAAGGAGACTAGGAGAGGGTCTCCTTCTTCAATACCAAAGAATCTCTAAGAGAAAGCCGATAGTTTACGAGGGTTCCCAAAGTGAGAATGAAACAAGCTTCTGTTGAGAGAAACTTGAGTGGCTAAGAAGGTTTAGTGCATGCGCCACCGGGTCCATGACGACTTTTAATCTTCAATACCGGCTGTCACTAAGTGACAACCAAGAGCATATGAATTGAACCCGTGTCCTCCTAAGTTGAATAACTGAGGGCTATTTCTTTTCACCCTTTTCTTTGCATTTCCTTTTTAATTCTTCAACTCCTTCTTTCTCCGATTCTCATTTTCTCCTTTTACAATCATACCTAAGGACTTCTAAATACTAACTATTTGTGGTGTCCTTGGTAGATCCATCCGCTCAAGTGGGGATCATAGGACGGTTTTTCCTAACCTTAGTCACCTTATAACTCCATGACTAACCTATGTTGCCATAAAACCACTGATGTGAAAAATCTCTCAAGTGTTTATGAATGAAAACATTTTAGTACCATCGCTGAGATAAGATTTTGCATAAATACTCCCTCCACATGTGCTTAAGAGTTTTAACGTTAAAATGCACATGTGAGGAAAGAGCGCCGACTTTTGAATTGATTAACTCAAGATAGACATTCCCCCTCGAGACACGGTTACGTGGCATAGTTAAAGAGTTGCATTGTCAACTTTTAGGTGACAACTAGCTCTAATAACTACCTTGAAGGTGTAGACAATCCTCAAAGGTCGTCAAACCCGCCGAGTTCATGTTTATCAAGAGTTTCTAATGGTACATTCTACCGCACAAGTCCTTTGCGAGACACGCTACATCACTAGCTAACTAGCTTGAAATTATTACCCGTCCCACAAGTCTTTTCGAAGTTACTAACAGCTAAGCATCACAATTCTGGTTAAGTCTAAGTAACACAGATTCATTTGCATTTTACACAACATATTTCTTATCACACATTTTCTCCCCTCAAAAATGGCATATGTGATGTTATTTTTGAAAAGTTGAGAATAAATATGACCATTTCGAGTGTTATGGGAAGAATGACCATCGTGGAACAATTTTGAACAAAGTTTTAATTCAAGTACCCTCAACGAAGTGATATAAACGGTTGAGGTTTTGAAAATCATAAGGAAAGTACTTGTTCTTTTGAGCAAAACCTTGAAAAGTGAAAGGTTTGATAGGTTTTACTCAAAAGTAAGAAGCTTTCGCCTCTTTCTATAAGGATTGTGGCATCCGTATACCACGTGGTCCTTTATTTACAAGTACGGGTTGTACACTGTAATGTGTGCACAAGCCATAAACATAATCAATCAAACATCCAAAATTATATGAAGAAAACAATTCAAGGGTACCGTGAAGCAGCGTGATGTTCCCAGGAGTGCGCGTTGAAAGGGTTATGTTTCCCCGGTCGACCACCGACATAACTCTCCAATCTTCGAATCTGATCCCTTCAAACAACCGCTCATCAATCATTGTGATGATCCGTCTCACATCCCTCCTTCCTGAGAATTCAGCGCTTAGAGACCCAATTTTCTCGATATCCTTCAACTCAGTATGCCAATCCATCCCTAACCAGCTTCAAAGTATGATCCCCTAACTTGTGGAGTTCGCTACACGCCATTAAGAGCTTTGAAGTTCACTACGTAAACAACCCAAAGGTTTGCTGATGAGTGTATATTGAGATAGTCGGTTGATATCGAAGATCAAGCTTTGAGGAGTGAAGTTGACACGCGCTCCGATAAGATTCAATGCCACCGGAGATCTTCTACACATTCCTTGATGACAATCTGTCTTATGAAGATGAGAAGTGACTTGATAAATTCACGCTAATCTTGAGAATTGTCTCATACTCGTACTTGGCAGCAGGTACATGTCTTCGATCATTGAGAGACAAATTCTCAAAGTCAGAGAAAGCATAGTCCCGTTCATCTTGTCGCTTGACTACGATCTTCTTTAGGAATGTGTAGTCCCACTTAGACGAAAGGTCAACGTGTATGATGGCAACGATATCTTTAGAACTATGCACGCATGTTGAGACTCTCGAACCAGAGTAGATTCGCCGTATGCTCGCCGCTGATGAATCCCATACAATGCATCTCGGCGATGCTTCCAGTGTTGGAGAACAAGTGATTGGCACGCTCTCAATGGCTATGCGCTTTGAGTAGACAAATGGGAATGGAAGTGTCAACGATGTAGCATATTTTCTTGAATCATCGCCACCGTATAGAAGAAAATCCAAGTCTTTGTTGAAGAAGTATCCGAAAGGAACTTGGTTCATTTGGTTGGCCAAGTGTTGGTAGAGGTTTGGTCCAATCGGTGTAGTATGGAGGGTTGTCCCTTTGTGTGAAGTCAATGTTTGCTTCCGGGTTGAGCCAATCCATGTTGTTAGACATAGCTCGAGCAATGTTTTCAAGGTGATATTCGACCTCGAGGGCACTTTCGTGAGTCGCCTTTTTAGAAGTTGAAATGCTTCATTCTTGATTCGCTTCAACTCAGATTTCGCCATTTTCTTCACATGGAACTTTTCTTGCATAATTTAGCATGCTCCAATGTAGAACCGCTCTACCAAATCTGACCTTCTTCGTGGTAGGAGTGTTGTTAACAAGATTAGCAAACCATTCAAATTCCTCTGTTTTATCGCCATCTAGCCATGATACGACGCCCACCAGGCGCCTTTCTTCTTCTTCTTCAAGGCCTAGATGATGATTCCGGTTTCCAACTTGTTTGGGAGAGGTGGGTTGTTGTTGGGGCTCAAGGACCTCTTCATCGCCACCACCCGTATATTCAAAGTGATCATCGGTTTTCGAGTCGGGGTGGTAACTCGAATCGCCCCGAGGTTTTTCAAGAGAAGAACGAGGAGGAGATTTTTGTTGAACAGAGCCGCTTGGAGGAGGTTGCATCAAAGAAGATTCACCGGACCGCTTCGACGCTTAGGTGCGAGTCTTTATCCTTATCCTTGTCTTCATCGCTCTAGGACGCTTAGACTTTTCACTTCAAATCTACAAGCTTCTTGAAGTTGGTAGTCCAAAGAATGCTTGAAACAGCTTTCCTTCATCGAAGTAAATGTCCCAGTGATCGTGTGCATATTTGTGTACAAGCTTGGCCACCAAGTCATTATTTGAGAAAACTACCGGATCGGTTGGATTGATTGTGACGGTTAAGGACGTTGATCGAATAGTTTGCTTGGCGATCTGCATAAGATTTGGATAAAGTTGTTTGGTGAACAACTCCTTTGTGACTTTAGGAACGCATTCCAGAAGGTACTTTTCGTAGCCTTCATCATTTCGCTCAGCCTCCTCTTGACGGTGATTTTTCATGAATTCCTGAACAAACTTCCTTTCTCCTTTCATCTTTTCATGCTCGCCATACATATGTTGTATGATCGAAGAAAGAAATTCAGCTTTTGTTGAGCACGCTTTTCTTTCTTCGACTTGTTTGACAGCTTCGGTAATCCGTTCATGAGCTTGAGAAATCCAAGATTTAGATGGTTTCTTCACGGATTTGGATGATGATTTGTTTGACTTCTTTGATGGTGGTGGTGAGGAGTGAGAAGACGAATATGATGATGAAGAGATATGAGGAGACTCTAGATCCTTCGGAGGTTCAGAGGTTTCTTCCTTTGATCGCGCAGGACTATCTAGAAGAAACGTATCATAATCAACATCTTTATCTTTTTCGACTTCTCGCTTCCGTTCCTCAAACTCATATTCGATAGTATCCTCCACAAGCATTTGTTGTTGCACAAGAGTGGTGGCACCAACTCCCTTATCGGGTTGATTAACCGCATCAGGAGATGGTTCAGAGTGGGCAACACCACTTGATCCTCCGGGACCACCCATTTGGTCTTTAGCAAATTCTTCAGCCTTTGTGTTGGTGTCTAAGGAATTTGATCTTCTTCTTGTAAACATTTTCCTCGTGGCTCTTATCACTTCTCCGAGCTTTCATCATAAGGTACAAGTACAGGAGTCTTTCCTTTGCCATGTTCACTATTGGACTGGAGGTTTTGGTACGATGGAGAGTCATCCTTTGCGCTTCGAGTAGTGTACCTCCTCCCCTGATTGTGTTTCTTCGTGAGCCTTTCGCCCGTAGCTTTATGCGTTCAGTGTGGGAATAGGTTCGCCTTCCTTTACGGAACAATCCTTTTACGAGGAGGATTCCTTTTGGGAAGCTTCCTATAAACATATGTACTTGTGACACTTCCAAGACTGCCTTCTCGGTCCTCCTAGGTAGTGTGTACCGTAAGATTTTTCATCAATATGACCAACTTTGCCTTCTTTTACGGCTAACCGATACCTTTTATATGTTTCAAGCTTTTTGATTTCGTAGGTTAGGTGATCGTGTAATACCGCAACTGTTTCTTTGTTGACGATTCTTTGATTCTCGACAGATAATATGGGTTCACCAATATGTCGTGATTATCCGGGTCATTGAGCCTCATGGGATGTCGATGAAGTCCAAGTGCTCGATCAACAGCTTTGGTGTATCTCGACATAGGGAATCTTGAGCCAAGTTTCTTGTGAAATGACATCATGTCTTCCCATATCAGTGCTTCAATTTCAATGTCCTTCTTGTTGATCAATGACTGAAAATTTGCAGTTCCATGAGCTTGGGATGCTCATAGCCACCGCCACGCACCAGAGACCGATTTGGTGATGATCATGTAGAGTGTTTGTTCTCCATGGTTGAGGAATATACTTCAGCTCCACGTGAGAGTGCTTAGTAATGATTCCCGAAGCTTCATCATAACCAATATCTATCAAGAATTTCGTGACTGTCTCTTCAAGAGGGGTAGCAAAGAAGTCGGTTGAGCGATGTCGTGAATGATGAGAACAGCACGTAAGTCAGCAGGAGTGATAGTGACTTGTTTGTGATTAAGTGTCACATTCACAAGACTTTGACCGCTGATCCTCTCGCATAGAATCCTGAATTGTTGAATGTAGACCTCTCGAACTGCGGGCAGAGTGTGAGAGCATGTTCGTAGGGATGATTCCTAAGAATATCCACTGCAATGAGACAAGAAGATTCAGAGCATGTGAGGGTGTCAAAGTCAACCCTAAGGTTGTTCTTTCCAATCTTTCTCGATAACCCTCGGAAAGATACAAGAATTGTAAGAACTTCGATGCATCCACATTCATTTGTTCACCATGTCGCGGATCCGAAATAACATTAGCCAAAAGAACCAACATATCGAAAGACATAGTGTTAGTCAACGGAAGGTCTTATTGTCTAGTTATTGAATGTAAAGTGTCAATGATTGTTACGAGTCCTAAGTCACTTGTTTGTCCAATAGTCCAATGACGCCGTGAAATGTTTCGTGAGTTAGTTAACTTTAAGTTTTAAAGTTTATGTTATCACTTATTGTTCACAACATATCAAACGATTAAGTTTATTAGTGACATTATTGGATTCGTGACGCTATGATTAGTTTATTTACAAGTTTGTACACGTAACAATTCATTATGAAGGTCAATCCGGGCTTAAGCGTAGTTTTGGCAAAGTTGCGAATGATGATATACGCCGTAGACGATCTAAGCTTACGCGTAGGATCCTAACTTACGCTGTAAGAAATGTTACGCTGAGGAAAAGGGACCTTATGCGTGAGCTTACGTAGGCGATGATATATACCTTACGCGTAAGGCTTACTCGTAAGAGTAGACCTTATGCGTAGAGGTCATCGCTTACGCATATCCTTCACAGTGATACGCCAGAGTCCCATTGTAGAACCTTACGCAATAGTTATGCGAGAATTATTCTTACGCATAACTTGACTACGCGTAGGGTAATCCTTATGCATAAAGTTGCAAATGACCTTGATTCTGAATATTATGCCGAGCAAAGCCTCAAATAAGTTCATCAAATCATCAAAGTTAACACAAAACATCATTTTATCAACAAAACATGGCATGAATCATTCATAAATAGTTACGCTGAGAAAGTCATACGCAGAGGTCAAAACCCTAAGGGTTTAAGATTTACGCGTATGATTTCTAGCCATAGGGATTTGCACCAAATAAATTCTCGTAGGTCTAGAGTGTGGTTAGAGTCATTAGGCCAAGTATTAACATCTAATTCGTTGAGAATCAAAATTACCCAAAGTCATGAACATTAAACCCTAATTCCAAATTGTTAAACAATTAGTGTTTCAGGGTGGTTAACAACCATGGAAATCATCAATTCAACAACATATGACCATAACCCAACAATCTTTTAGACCAAAACACTTCACATTTGAAAACAACCCAAATCGACTCATAAACCCTAATTTTCAAAAATCATTAATAAGTGTTTCTGGGTGGGTTTTAATGGTTAAAATGATATCCTTGATGTATTAGAAACGTTTTGACACTATCCATTTAACCAAAAACACACACACAATGATTATGTGTTCATACGCTTATGCGTAGAACACATAATCACGCAGAACACACTTTTTGCCGGAGATTTGCATGAAATTAAGAACCTTAGCTTAAAAACATGTTAAGATCGTTAAACCACTTACAAAATGATGATCAAAGTAACGGATTTCTCTTGAATGAATCTTAGGCGAGATGATAGTTTATGTGTATTAAATGTGAAGTAAAAAGTAGGTGGGAGGTGTTTTATTAAAATAACTTTAACATTTTGACAGTTTTGGTCCCTCCACCTTTTCCTCTTTTTCAACAAAGCCATTTAACTTCCATTTTGGTTACCAGACAAAGATTTTTTAGGAAAGAAACTTTGACGCATACCCCTCAACTTAAGAAATAATGAAAGGTTATAAATTTAGTCCGAGGAGTGTCATTGTAACCGTAAAATTTACCACCATTGATAAAAGAAACAACCGAGATAAGATAACATGCAAGTACACGGATGATTTGAAACGGTTAAGTATTAATTTTCTCCCCTCAACACTTGATCGAAAAAATATTGAATTTTGAAAGATTATAGTGTTGACGGAAGAAACGTACTTGCAATGTTGAAAGAAAATAGATAGAAGAATATTTTTGTTGTTTTATCGGGTTTTATATTTTTGTATTTTGTTTTTGAAAAATTATTTACAAAAGAGATTTTGGTGTTTGACAGTGTTTTAAGACTGCTTTTAGGAGGTCATCCAATTCCTCTTGAGTCAAACACCTCATACCAATCTCGTGGACCAACTCATTAAACCTAGCGGGAGGCAAGGCTTTGGTGAGAAGATCTCGCCAATTGGTATTCTCACTCACAAAATATAATTCAACAGCACTGCTCCACGTGGTCCTTGATGAAATGATATCAAGATCGATGTGCTTTGATTTCGAAAAGTGTTGAATCGAAGTTGCACGAGATTGCAATGGCACTGATTGTCGCAGACATCGATTCTGTCAAATACGTTACCATAGTCTTTGAGTTGTGTTCTCATCCAGATGACTTGAGCACAACACGCCGACATGGCTACATATTCTCGCCGTTGAGGACAACGATGTACAATCCTCGCTTCTTTCGATTGCCATGACACCCGCTTTATCACCAAGAAATTGTAAAGCTCCGAAGTACTTTTCCGTGAGTCTAAGCATCCTGCGCTGGTCGGCGCCCCAAAAGCGATTAGTTCAAAACCGTAATCCTTCTGATACCGAGATCCCCAAGTTAATGGCTCCCTTGATGTATCGGAGGATTCTTTTAGCCTCGGAGAGGTGGGTTTCAGCTTGGTCGCGACCGATAACGGGAGCATAGATAAACAAAAAGACAATATCGTGTCTCGCTAGCTGTTAGATATATGGGAGACCCAATAATACTACGGTATTTTGTAGGGTCCACCAATTTCCCATGTAAATCGCCTAGCTTCTTGGTATGGGCCATTGGTGTGGCATAGGTGTCACTGGTTTTCATTCCAAATTTGTTTAACAATTCAAGGGCATATTTGGACTGACTCAAGAAAATACCACGGGTGATTGATGAACTTGCAGTCCTAGAAAGAACGTGAGTTCACCCATCATGGACATTTCAAAATTTTTCTTCATTAGTTTTGCAAAAGCGATTGAAAACTTTTTATGTGTAGACCCAAAATGATGTCATCCACGTAAATTTGAACAATTAAGATATGTGCCCCGTGATATTGTATAAAAAGAGTTGGGTCAACCAACCCTTTGGTGAAATTATTAGCAATGAGGAAGGATGATAGCTTATCGTATCATGCCCGAGGAGCTTGTTTGAGACCATACGAGCTTTGTTCGCTTTGTAGACGGATTCGAAACTCGGATCAACGAATCCAACTGGTTGGCTGACATAAACTGTTTCTTTAAGTTGTCCATTGAGAAACGCAGCTTTGACATCCATCCGATAGACCGTATATTCATATGAGCCGCGAACGCTAGAAATATCCGAATAGCCTCAAGACGAGCAACCGGAGCAAAAGATTCTTCAAAGTCAATACCCTCTTCCCGACGATAACCCTTAGCCACCAGACGTGACTTATTTCGGATAACATTTCCTTCAAAGATCCAATTTGTTTTTCCAAATCCATTTTAGACCAATGACGAGACTCCTGGTCTTTCAACCGCCCCATACTTCAAGACGATTAAATTGGTTGAGTTCTTCTTGCATGGATTCAATCCAGTTGTCTTTTGTCATTGCGCCTTTGATGTTTTAGGTTCGATTGGCGCATAAAGGAGTGCATAAATGCAATGTTCACCGCCTCGTGTGAAGACGCTGTCTCGTAACGACTGGTTGATTCGGGTTGCCAATAATGTTTTCCAGAGGATGGTCTTTCGTCCATCTATGTGTGGAGGGTTGATGTTGATATACATTGTGCGGATTCTGAGGATTCAAATGGTTTGTTGAAGATTCCGCGACATCCGTGCAGCAGCCTCATTAGCAAACGGGTTGAAGAACGATTTGGATCAAAATCGCAGTGGGGGTACTACATCTCAATATCATCACAGCTTCATCATTGTTGGAAGCGTTTGTTCAACTGCTGTGGTGGAGTCAATCGGTGTAGGTGCATCTTCAACAGAGTTGTTGTAGCGTGTATCGTATAAGAGTATTATCGTTGAGCAAATGGAAACAACGGATACACCCGAGCACGCTCATCAATATCGCCACCGAACAAATGGAGCAAATAACCTTTCCATTTGTTGACGAGTAAGTCGGGGCTTTGTTCACCGATGATGGGGTTTGGGGAAGTTTAAGCGGTTGTGTCCGGTTCCAAGTCGTTATACTCGTAAGCCATTTCCGTAAGTTCATCAAAATGAGCATGAATCGCTTCCATCACCTCGCTTTGTACGACGATTCCAGATTCGAAACCTTTTGAATTATCACAAGATCCCATAAAGACCAATGTCGACTTTGGCTTTGAGCTTACCAAAGTCATCACGATCATTATTCGGATAGCAAAGAGATCCAAATACATGAAAGTGTTTTAGATTCGGTTTTCTCGTTATGGACAAGCTCGAAGGTGTTTTGTTGTGGCATGCTTTTGTAATCATAGAACGGTTTTGAGTATAGCATGCAGAGATACAGCCCATAAGTAACTGAAGTTTAGCATTGATTAACATTGTTCTTGCAGCTTCCACTAACGCTCGTTTCGCCTTTCGACAACCCGCTTTGTTCCGTGTACGTGCAATAGATGTCCGATGTCAATTCCACTTTCTCATAGAATTCAAGAAGAGTTTGATTAACAAATTCAGTGCCTCTATCTGTTCTCGATTATGTCGAACGGTGTTTCGTTGTTGAACTTGTATTTTCGTGAGAAAGGTGATGATCATTTGTGGAGCTTGATCTTTGCTTCAAAGAAAGTAGACCCAAGTCCAAATGGAATAGTCATCAACAATTACTAAGATGTAGCGTTTGCCATTGATCGCTTGCACGCGCATCGGGCCACACAAATCCATGTGAAGAAGATGAAGCACATGCCGAGAGCCTGGTTCCACCTTTGAAGGAAAATGAGCACGAGTGCTTTTGCCTTGTTCACAAGCCGAGCAAAGGTGATCTTTAGAATACCGAAACCGCGGGAGTCCTTCAACTAGTTTGTGTCGAGCAAGGTTGGTGATGGTTTGAAAGTTTAGATGTGAGAGACGACGTGCCATAGCCATGATTTTGTTGATGTTGCCTTTGAAAGTAAACATATGGGAGATGAAGCAACCATGTCTTTCATAGAGATAGTGTAGAGACTAGAATTACGCGATCCGGACATAAGGTCATTTCCTTGTAGATCACTTAATGAAACAAGTTTTCTCCCTGAAAGCAACTTCCAAATCTCCATCACAGAACTGACCTACTAAAAACAGATTATGACCGAGGCCTTCCACATAGTAAACCCTGCTAATTTCGATGTTCCCATTGACATAGTCTCCGTGAGCCCATGATAGTCGCTAAGTGATCATTCCCGAACCCGACAAAGGCAATGAACTTTGCAACAAAGTTTGATAACACTTTAAGATTGCCTGTCATGTGTCGGGAACATCCGCTATCAACAATCCGAGAATGATCTCAGACACCGCATTACAATAATGCATCGCACTGATGGAATAGAAGTAGATTTGGAACCCAAATGTTAGAGGGTTCCGTAGCACTTATAGTAGATATACACACATCAATAGCTTTAGGTATCCACTTAAATCCTAGTGTGTTATATATCCATTTCTCCCATCTCCAACTAGTATTTGCTTTAGTCTTAGTGAATGCACTAGGTGGTACTACATTCCTAGGAGGTGAACATCGGAGCTACAGGACAAAGAATGCGCTTCTTAGAATCTAAAGATGGCGGTCTACCAAGCACAGACTTAGAAAGATTAGTGGGCCTAGAGGTATTCCGTTTCTTAGGATTCCTTAAACGAGAGATGATAGCTTTAGCAACACATTTATCATGGCAATCGGAATTCATACTTTTACCACAAATAACACAAGGTGCATCGATCAATATCAAAAGTACTTAACGGTTTAGCATTCGTTACATCACTATTTCTATTACATTTGCCGAACGCAATATCTATAGTGGAGGCAACGGGAGTCTTATTCATAGTCCTAGGGTGTTCTTCTACTTTAGCATTCTTGATTGATCTTTTCTTAGGTCGCAACTTCCTATTCTTCGATTGAGTGCTCCTAGGTCGTAAGTGCTGGACGCTTTGGAAAAGGCTCAACTATTCCCTGCTTCAGAGAAGGAAGCACGTTAGCTACTTGTGATTTGGCAATAGAGATTCTAGGTTCATGAGTACTAAGTGTTACTGGGCTAATCTCTTAATGATGGTTGGCGGAAGTTGTTCATACTTTCCTAACATTTCTCTTAACTTGAGGATAGTGTGAATCGATCTTGATTTTCGACCTAACATTTCCAAAGAAAATGCATAACTTCCTTAGTGTGTGCAAGATAATTATCAAGTTCATTTGATGCTTCATCACGAGTCTTTTTGAGTAAATCAAATATGACACCATATTCCTTTTAACTTTTACAAGTTCTTGTTCATATTTTGAGATTTGACACTTAAAAGACACGCTTTGATCATCCAGTTGCTCAATTTTAGGATCGTAAGATTTTGCACGCAACTGCGCGATTTTGTGTTGAAAAGCATGTTGTTGATCGTGAATATCTTTTTGACACCAATTAAGACGACGAATTGCATTTGAAAGTTCGCTTGACAATCGTTTGTTTTCAACTTTTAGGACTCGACCAAGCACATTATCGTTCTCAACATTTAACACGATTCAACAAAGACGCCAGAGGTATGATCAAATGCATATGACAAAGAATTCAATAGCACAACATTATGGACATCAGACATGATGACATCTTCCAAGAGTCGATCAACATCTTTTCTCAACAGTTTCTTTTTACGCTTAGTATTAGAAATAGATGTTTCGTTTCTCAAAACGACCTTCATCAATCCAAGTTCCTTATGAAAATCCTTTTCCCAAGCTAATGCACAATTTTTCAAATTTTTAACATTAGGTAAAAGATTTTTCTGCAAAATGTCTCTTTGTTCTCGCCGAGAGGCGCATTGAAAGTGATCAATTTTGATTTCGTAATCGATATTCTATCTCATGTTGTAAAATTTTGAGGTCAACCATGAAGATGTCAAAATATCTAAGAATTTTTCGATTTTCGTGTTTTGAATTTACTTCACCGATGGAAGGTAAAGGACCATAAATTTGTGCATAATCCGTTGGGGATTAACATTAGAAGACTTGTGTTTTGATGATAACCCTGGTGTGTTAGAAGAATCTGCTGCAGGTGACGAAAGTGACCGATTTTGAATAGTTAAAAGGTTTGTTGTAAACAACTTTTTCTAATTTTGATCGACTCTCGCCTTCGTGATCTAATTCCTCTTGACGATGATATTCAACAACATTCATAATGTAATTATCAACTTTATATTCTCGACCGAAACTTCGTGATTTGGTTTGAATGCTTTTGTTGAAAGCTTAGGTTTGTAATCGCAAGATTCGTCCATATCCATTTGCATTTGGTTTTAAAGTAAACTTTTCAATGGCTGTGACCGACTCGCCATGTTTGTAAACAACAGCTTTAAACTCTTTAAGTTTGTTTTGCAAGCCGATGATTTCTTCAAGATGATCATCTATTCGCTTCGTTGAATGCTTTTTGTATGCAGAGAATGCTTTTGACAAGTTAACAACTCAATTCTTAGCTTTTTGATTTTCCAAGGTGAGCGCGTGAATTTGCTTTTTATGTTCATGTTTCAGTTGTTCTATTTCGCATAACAAAGCATTCTTCGAGCGCTAGATCAACGACTGTCTTTCTAAATATTTTTCGCTTTGATAAGATTTGGCAAAGGTCGCTTCAAAACCGCTTTCACGCTTTTCTTGAGTTTTGAAAAAGTTGAGTTGCTTTTGTAAACATTCAAAATCCTTGGTTAACAGTGCATTTTTGCATTTCAAGTCCCGATTAATGGCATGACATTTTTCCACTATGGTTTGTTGGTCTTGTATTAAACGAGCAAAACTGATGAGGCAAAGTTCGGCGTGTTCAACGTGAGTCTCAACATGATCATTACTGAGATCCTCAAGTATAACCACGCAGTCAATTTGATTATCAAGGGAAACCGGTTGGTCATCTTGATCGTCAAATATAACTACGGGTCTAGTTGAAAATCGTCGGAATGAGATGTGGATGGTCATTTTGAACATTCCGAGCCTTGCCGGATTCGGATGTTGGCGGAGATAGTAGATCGATAAATATGGTTTGTTCGGTACTGAGACAAGCCATCAATATCATACACTGGGCCTGTGTCAC
Organism: Chrysanthemum makinoi; assembly: GCA_910596185.1. Classification (NCBI taxonomy): domain Eukaryota; kingdom Viridiplantae; phylum Streptophyta; class Magnoliopsida; order Asterales; family Asteraceae; genus Chrysanthemum; species Chrysanthemum makinoi. Next base: position 120,882,743 of record OU343218.1, read on the forward strand.
TCATGTGTAACTCATGCATATTAGCCATCAACATAACAAATGCATTGGCCTGCAAATCCTCCATATCATCATCCGAGTCGCAGATTTGCCATAAAACTCGTTTTGTCCTGTGAGAGATCCACCAGCTTCATCCTTAAGAGCCAAAAGAAGAGCCTCTTTGAAATAAGCACGCCTCAGTCCTGGCTTTGGGCATGCATTAGCCAGTGTCCCTTCTCATTGCAGTTGTAGCATCGAAGACCATTCAACCCATTCTCGAGCATTTCCCTGCTCCACCACTGAGCTCGATTGTTATTCCTACCCACAAGATTAAACCCTTGACCACCGCCATCTCGACGCACCATAACCACGATTCTCAACTTCAACTCGCCCATTGTTCACAATGCTTGATTCCTTGTATTAGATGAGGAACTAATACGGTTGTTGGATTTGTTGGTATAACGGCTAAAGGCATTAGCAATCATAGCAAATCCTTGTTGCGCGTTTCGAACGGATCTGATTCCTCATTAGCTTCAGATTGAGCATTGTTGTTGTTGTATGGAACCAATTGAGTTTGTTGAGATGGAGGTTGTGAAGGATCATGTGGTGTGATTGTAGCAGTTGGTTGAGTTGTTGAGGAGAATAATAACTTTGAGCATATAAGGCAAGTTGTTGATTTTCCGGATGTGTCTGTGGAGCAATTTGAGCACGGAGAATCCTTTCCCTATCAACTTCCTTTTCATGAGGCTTCAAGTAATCGCACAACAATCCGTAGGTAGACTGATGCATGTTTTTCGCTTGACGGAGAAAAATGACATACTTCTCCCATTCAGAACCAAGACTACTTAGGAACTTAGTATTCACCGCAATTCTTGGCATGTGGATGTTGTGTTTATCCAAATCATTGATGATGTCTGAAAAACGGTGATGATAGGACTCGAGTGTCTCTCCATGTTCAATCATGAAGTGTTCATAAGCCAAGTAAATTTTGGATTCCAAATCTTCCCGATTGAGTACAGATCCTTCCATAAGAAGACGAATATGATCCCACATTTTCTTTCAGCTCTTTTGAGCATCAACACTACGAAGAATTAGGTTTGGTAATCCTAGGAGGATATATTCCATTGCAAGCTCATCTGCTTCATAGTGTAGAAGTTCTTGAGGATTCAAGTCCGCAAAAGAGCAATGTTCGCTTGTTCATCTCTTGGTGGAATGGCATTTGGATCTCCGGTACAATGACAAGTAGGCATCTCAAAAGGACCTTCCAAGATAACCTTCTTTAAGAACTTTCCATGTGGCTTCTTTAGATCACAAAACCTAAAGAACCTTATCACCCATTGATCGTAGTTTCCTCGAGTGAGCATTGGAGGTCTATCAAGTGATCCAACCTTTTCATGAATTGATTGTTGGCAGCTTAAAGTTTCAAACATCTTTGCAAACCAAGTGGGTTCCCTCATAGTGATCCTTGATGGATGTTGATTGAAGTCATTTGTGTACGTTTGAACTTGAAGACTTGGTGGTGGTTGAACCATTTGAGGTTGTGGATTTGCAGCAAGTTGTGGAGTATGTTGTTGGTTAAATTGTTGTTGATAAATTGCTTGTTGTTGATTCCATTGTTGATGTTGTGGAGTTAGTTGTTGTTGACGCTGAGGATGAGGATAAGTGTAAGGAAAATAGTTAGAGTATGGTGGTTGTGACATGTTGATAAACTTGTGTTGGTAAAATGGATCTTTGTAGTCGAATGAACCTTTGTTGATGAAGTGTCCTTAGGCGTAGAAAAGACAAGAACCAAGTAGCACTTATGCGTAAAAACACCAAAGTTACGCGTAACAATAATGAGTTACGCATAGGATTTAGCTTACGCGTAAGTAGGAAAAAGCACTAAAGTTAGGCGTAGACAAAAGTTAGGCATAGAAAGTTAGGCGTAGGATTTTCTTATGCGTAAGACTAGGCTTAGGCGTAAGAAAGATCTTAGGCGTAGGATTTCTACGCGTAAGTTTATGCTTATGCGTAATTTTAGGATTTTGCCCAAATGATCTTTTACACTATCACAGTGCAAAAGATATCCAAAGTCGACGTGATTTTCAGACTTATCCAAGTAAGAAAACACGGAATAAAACCAAAAAATGAAGATCAAACCAAGGAGGCACTTACGCTAGTTTTAGGGTTTTCACTACGCCGTAGGTTTACTCGTGAAATTTGATTTTGTCCAAAAGTGTTTCTAAACCAGTTTTGTGTGATAAAATAGCTTCAATAACACCAAAATACACACAAGTGTGAAACTTGATGATCCAAAGCCCTAAAACAGCTTATGCGTAGAACTACACCCACGAATAAAAACTAGCTCAAAACAATGATCCACACATAAAGTTTGAAACTTTTTGCCAAAAACAAGTATTTTAACACCTTAAAACGTTGAAAGTACAAGAATCTTGGATTAAAAGTGTAAAAACAAGTTTTTAAGTGAACCAAAGTATCAACCAATTTACGCGTAAGACCAAGAAAACAAAAACTTCAAAACAAAACGTTCACCCAACTATTAGGCGATTGATACCACTGTTAGGTCACAAGGTTTACCACACAAGCTTATAAGAAAGATAGAGAGGCGATTGAACAAGTATCACACACACACACACAATGTGATATAATGAACACGGTTATAGAGTATGTAGTGTGAAAGAAAAACTTGTACAACCAACCTTCAAATGAAGGTTTACATAAGGTATTTATAGGCAAGGAGCTAGGGCAACACTCCTACTCCTTCCCTTTCTCCTATGGGCTTGGGCCTAAGCTCATGGGCCTTCTACATAAGCTTAAGGCTAATAACAAACATAAAGGCCATAATAAGCTAACTATTACATATGAGTAACTAACACTTGAATAAGGTTTAGGAGTGATTCCAACAAAGTAGTTATAAGAATGTTCCCATTCCGGATCCCACAATTGAAGATGATTGGATGCCGAAAGGAAAGGGTAACTATTTTTCTTGGGTCGACAAAATGAAGAAACGGAGCTTAATTTGACTTCTATGGAAAGTTGGCATGAAAAAATGCAACGTAAAGAGGTCTCCCATACATCAGGCAGATGGTTTTCTTCATTATCAAATGAAGAAACGGAGCTTAATTGGACCTCTATGAAGAGTTGGCATGACATATGCAACGTCAGAAGTCTCACTGCATCAGCAGGCGGTTTTCTTCCAGCCCTACAACAATAACAGAAGCTTCTGAACCACATAAAGTATCTTTGTGCAGGACAAGTAGTGGATGATAACATTTTTAAACAATTTTTAAATAATATTGTTTTGAAAAATGGAAAAATATTGTTTTTGAAAATAAATTGAACTCCAATTTTGAAAATCAACCGGACTTCATTTTTAAATCTAAAGTCACTCAATCAACGACTACGGTCATCGATTGAGGGGGAGAGTGATTTCATATAAAATATTTTCAAACGATATTTCTTCATAAAAGTTCCGATTTGAACGAAACAAAGTGGTGATCTAAAGATTTAATGTTATGTCATGGTATGAGTTTCTTTAAAACTCAAAGATCTTACAAAATGAAATTTTTTATGTTCTTGTTTGATTGTGAAATTGTTTTATTTTACTTAAAGATCTCTTAAAAATTATCATACCTTACACTAACACTTTAATGTCTATAGATGGTCCTTATCAGTTAATTTCAAAATTAAATCAAGCCACGTCTTTCCCCAAAATTTTCTAAATGATTTAAATCAATCGGGATTTAAAATCTCAATTGGTTTGAAATTTTTGATCGGGGGAGAGATCGTGATTTAAATCTCAAATCGTTTTTAAAGGGTGATTGTTTCAAAGCACTCCTTCCTTCATGTGTCAAACGATTTGAAATACTAATGCACATGATTGAGGAGGAGCATTTATCCAAAAACAAGATGTGTATTTAAACAAGGCCACATTTTTCCCATGTTTTTCTAAACCTCATTAAATCACTTGGGATCCAAAATCTCAAAGGGTTTGATATTTTTGATCGGGGAGAATTTATGATTTAAATAATGAAACTTGATTAAAGATGAATCATTTTGATTCAAATGTGCACCCTGCTCTCCATATGTGCTAAACGCTTTCGAATCTCGAAGCACATATTGAGGGGGAGCATTTCAAAAGAAAACAAACTTTCAAGGTACAAAAGATTCTATGTTTCAACATAAAGTACATTGATTGATTTTCTAAATGGTTTCTTAGTGGCTTTTGTAACCGTGGATGTACTTCAAAAGAACTCTTACCTCTATGTGATAAAATGATTTCAAATATCCTATGCACATATTGAGGGGGAGAATTTACCAAGAAAATCAAATGGCTTTTTCCACGAAAATTGTGATCAAGAAATTACTTCAAAGAACTCTTGCCACCATGTGCTAAAAAATTTCAAAATCATATGCACATGTTGAGGGGGAGCATTTCTAAATGATCAAAACAATTAAGGTACAAAATGCTTTGATTTTATATCACAAGTACCTTTATTGATTTTTCCAAATGATTTTTCAGTTGGTTTCAAGAAGGAAAGAACAAATACCAAAAGATCGACCAATTTACTTTATGCATGGTGTTATAAGGATGGTTAGGTTAGATATTCGTTCCTACAATCCTGCCAGAGCCGGAGGGATCTACCCATGGACAATCCACTAGATAGTGCAGAAGTCCTTAGGTATGATGGAAAAACGAGAAAAATGAGAATATGGGAAGAGTGCCGACTGAGACAGAGCTAGTACTGGAATAAACCCAACAAGGTTCTAGTAATGAAGTCTCAGTAAGCACTGAAGGGGTTGAAGAATGAAAAAGAAATGAATGTGAAAAAGGGTGAAAATAAATAGCCCTCCATTAATTCAACCTTAGGGCAGAAACCGAGTTCAATACATATGCTACTGGTGTTTACTAACGTAACACTAGTATTGAAGACAAGACGTCATGGACCCAGTGACGCACTGCACTAAACTTCCCAAGCTACTCAAGTTCCTCTTAAAGGACTTGTTTCATTCTCACGGGGAACCTACATAATCTATCGACTTTCTCTTAGAGATTGTTTGATATTGAAGAAGGAGACCCTCTCCCTAGTCTCCGGCATAGGAAACCAAATGTGCACAATTGAGTCTAGAGCCAAGAGATCATCCACAAAATCTCATTAGGGCACAAAAATTCATGAAGACATGCTGTTCACACATGTAAGTATATATGGCCTACGATTAATTGCATCCAGAACATCCGAGTGATATGTAAATATTCACGATGAAGATGGAAATCCTTCTAGATCCAACATCAAACAAGCTCTTGGTGGTGACATGTGAGATCTTTTCTAAAGATCAAACTTGTGACAACTGGATAGAAACAATGGGGCGATTCACTCTTGAATCAACCTTGGTCCAGGAATTGAATTGACGAATAATTTTGGAAAAACCGTTCAATGTGCAAATCTTCTTTTCTCTAGCACATCGAATGTGTATTCATTTTCAAACAAAAAAAGTATCTCTGATTGAAAAAATACTTTTGGAAAAACCGTTCGATGTGCGAATCTCTTCTTTTCTCTAGCATATCGAATGTGTACTCTTTTCAAATACAAGAAGTATTTTTATTGAAAACTGATCTTTCTTATAAAACCTTCGTCGTATTGCAAAACTCTTTCTTCAAGCAATACGCGATTGTTTTCAAATCAATTTTTCATCAATCAGTGAATCTCAATTCGCTGGTTCACTCACACCGTGTTGTCTTCTTTGAGACGTTCCGGTTTAAGAACAGCTAGAACAGCTACGAAACCCTGTCAAGGAGATTCTTCGGAATTATACCTGATCACAGGCAGTACTTGTACTGATCAACAGGGAACCGTAGGCCGTGTACCTCAATTCAACGAAAGTGATCAAAGACACTTTCGTGTGTTTTATTGCTAACTGTTGTTTGCATGTACATTTGGACGGTTGCAGCTGATCAGAATTGAGAAGTCAATCAAAAATCCGCATGCTCACAGCATCCACACTTAATTGAAGAAATCATGACTTGTGCATATCTACAGAACCTGGCTCTGATATTTTTATACTATGCTTCTGCTACGCTGCTGCAAATATCATGAACCAGCAAAAGCTTCTGCTACTCTGATGAAAAGATGTCATGACCCAAAAAGTGTGAGCATGTCGGTCCTTAAGTCACAACATCACATGAAGGCAACACAACAAAGGGTGGTCCAGAGATTTACTGTGGCTGATGATCTCAAAGAAAGCTCAAAGATCATCAAGATGTGGATCAGATCAAAGACCTCCACTTAAAGTACAAAGTAATCGGACTTTGAAGAATCACTTGCTAAGCACAAAGATGCAGATGTTGAAGAATTAATGTCTACGAGCTCAAGACCAAGATTAAATATCAATGCTAGGATTCGAAATGTAAAACATGGGGTGAACTCCCTTAGGGGGAGATTGTTAGGAATTGGAAATTCCATAGTGAAGTATCGGTCACCCCAAATATTATCTAGCATAAGTTAGCTCGTAGACATACCGTTTGTTACGTTATTTGTTAGTTATTAGCGTAGTTTAGCGTAGTGTAACACCGTGGAGGAAGGACGGGTCTTTACCCACTGTATGCCTGATCCACAGCCCGTCAGGAGGGCGTTTAGCTTGTAACTATAAATACCCTTCTCTCTAAGGGAAGAGTGGTGCTTCTTATAATCTAACCTTTCATTTTTGTATTACAAGTCTCTAACAAGAACACCCTCTCATCTCTTTCTCTCTCTAAACCATGGCATACTTGATTCATCACCATCCAAGGCCACCCGAATCATCTATAATACAATATTTAAGATCCTACAGTTAGGGTTGATGATAATCCTTGAATCAAAGATATCTATACTATATTATAAAGCATTTGGGACATTCCTGTTAGGTTCCCATATTTATAACACAAGCATCAATATGAAGAAATATAGAAGAGAAAGATCGGATGAACACAAACACAATATACACGACTAATATGAAAGAAAGTTTATGCGTAGGTATTTAGTGAAAGTGAACAACCAACTCTCAAATGAGAGTTACAAGACTATTTATAGGGGAAGGGAGCTAGGCAACAATCTAGTCCCTCCTTTCCTTATTGGGCTTTGCCTAGGCGCGGGGGCTTTCTACACGAGCCTAGCCTTAATTACTAACATAAAAGCCTTAATTAAACTAACTATTACATATTGATTACTAACACTTGAGAAATGGTTTAGGAGTGATTCCAACAATCTCCCCCAAAGTGTTAGTAATTGATATCTTAAGTAATCTTAAACAGTTGTTGGTGCAGATGTAATAGTAGCTTTGACGTCTTCTGACATTCTTCTTTCTTTTGAGAAGAAGTGTCTTAATTCGAACAATCTCCCCAGTGTAGGAATCTTGTTTATTTTGAAGTATTCTGCTTTTGACGTCTTGATTTCTTTGTTCTTTAATTCTTTGTTCTTTGTGGTGGTTGTGATAGTGCGTTGTTGTCAGCTACAGGTCAGCTTCGTTGCTCCAGCGTCTCCACGTCTTTCTCGAACATGCTCACACGCTCATTTGACAATGAATTCCAGATGTGAAGTAGTTCTCGAGTCTTTATAAATTTGTAGATTCTTTGATTTGATGAAGAATCACTATGACTTTGAGTTGCCTTTGATTTTGAGAAAACTTCTTTTGTGATGTTGTTGGTATGAGCATGTTGAGAATCAGCACGGTCTCTTCCTCCTGCGAGCATCCATCAGCAGCAGCATCTCCGGTACAGTCACGAACACCAATTGATCATCATAATCTTTACATAAAGAAAAGACTACTACAATTGTTCTACTGATGAATGTCTTGATTCCATTCACCATGGTCGGACGAATCCGCTGTCTGAATCCCGTAAGGGACAGTTGGCATTACATTGAACAAGTTCAAGTAATGACCCACATATTTAGGACTCGATTCTTGAAGGAATCTCCTTAGCGGGATTTCCAGCACTTACAAGTTCGAACTTCGAGAGTGTCAACAGCATAATGTGAAAACACATCTCTAATTCTAGCAAAGGCTGTTCCTGAAACCGGATGCCCTCAAGAAGGCTAACACGATATACCGAAGTACACCTACGGTTCAGGTGAGTCGTTGAGGTACACCGAAGCATCACCTCACAACTGTAGACCGTTTGAGATAACACTAAGCATAACTCACAAGGAGTTACCGAAGTGACCTGTTGTCAGGGCTGTTAGATTTAGACCCTGGCAAGAGTTTCCATTCAATCACTGAGGATCACAGTTGTGAACCCCTCATAAATGTTCTCGACAGATTGCTAAGATATGTGAAGGACTCTAGAATGTATCACTTGCGTTCTTATTGTTGAACGACAAGTAAGGAAGTGTCAAGTGTTCCTAAGAGATCTTTTGATGAATCTCGTGGCTCTAGACTCAATCATGCACTTTGGTTTTCCTGAGCGGAGACTAGGGAGAGGGTCTCCTTCTTCAATATCAGCAATCTCTAAGAGAAAGCCAGTAGTTTACGTAGGGTTCCCTGTGAGAATGAAACAAGCTTTTGTTGAGAAACTTGAGTGGCTAAGAAGTTTTAGTGCATGCGTCACTGGGTCTATGACGAATTTGATCTTCAATACCGGTGTCATCTAGTGACAACCAGTAGCATATGAATTGAACCAGGTGTCTGCCCTAAGTTGAATAATCTGGAGGGCTATTTATTTTCTCCCTTTTCTTTAATTTTCTTTTTAATTCTTCAACTCCTTCTTTCTCCGATTCTCATTTTCTCCTTTTTATAATCATACCTAAGGACTTCCAAATTCTAACTATTGGTGGTGTCCTTGGGTAGATCCCTCTGGCTCTGGTGGATCATAGGACGGTTATTCCTATCCTTAGTCACCTTATAACTCCATGACTAACCTATGTTTCCACAAAACCATTTTCATGAAAAAATCTCTCACAGTGGTTATGAATAAAAAAAACCTTTTGTGCCACTGAAAGAGTTTTATATTTTGCAGAAATATTCCCCCTCCACACGTGCTTAAGTATTTAGACAGAAATCTGCACGGTGAGAGAAGAGCGCGCACTTTTGAATTGATCAACTCGAGATAGACAATTCCCTGCGAGACACGGTTACATTACTGACTAGGTCAGCTTGAAGTTGTAAACAATCCTTGGTGAGGAGGTTTGACCCGTCAAGGTTCATGTCTACCAAGAGTTTCTCGAATGGTACATTCTACTAAGACAAGTCCTTTGTGAGACACGTTTACATCACTAGCAAACTAGCTTGAAATTATTACCCGTCCCGGACAAGTCTTTTCGAGTTACTAACATTTAAGAGCTCGTCAATTCATTGGTTAAGTCTTTAGCACGACGATTCAATAGCAATCCACAACATATTTCTTATCACATAATTTTTCTCCCCCTAAAAAATGGCATATAAATGCTATTTTTGACGAAATTTTGATATCGAATATGTCCATTTCGAGTTTTGTGGGAAGAATACCACGAAGAACGTATTGTGAACAAAGTTTTGAGCAAATACTCCCCCTCAACAAGTGATATTAACTTTTGAGGTTTTGAAAATAATAAGGGGAAGTACTTGTTCTTTTGAGCAAAACTTTGGAAAATGAAAGTTTTGATAAGTTTTACTCAAAAGTTTAAGCTTTCGCTCCTTTTATAGGATTGTGGCACTGAAGCGTACCACAGGGTCCTTTCATGACAAGTACGGGTTGTACACTGTTATGTGTGCACAAGCCATAGTCAAATATAGATCACACATCCAAATATATAATGAAGGAAACAAATCAAGGAGTACCAGGGAGTCCGTCAATAACACTAGGGATTCGTTCTGGAAGTTGGTAGCCTGTTAGAGATATGCTTTGACGTCCACCCACGAAACTCTCCAATGTCCTCATCTGATCCCGACGAAACAACCTTTCATCAATCCTGGTAATGATCTTCTTCGCATCCCTCGTTTCCCTAGAATTTCACCTTTTCTTCGACCCTTTGCCTTCATGAATCTCCTTTAACCTATAAGCCATCCCATCCCGAACCTTCTTCAAAGTAAGATCACAAAATTTGTGAAGCTCCTTGCATGCCATGAAGCAATTACGGTGAAGTTCACTGCGGTAAACTACCCCAAATGGTTTCTTAATGATGGTGTACTGAGCAAGATGGTTGATATCGGGAAGGTCTAGTTGTGGTTTAGTGAGATTAACACGTTTCTGGTATGATTCCACGGCAAGTTGAATATCTTCGACACGTTCCTGGATAACGATGCTTCTAATGAATACTAGCAATGACTTGATGTACAGGAGCTGAATGTTTGTGGAGAAATGTCGCATTCGTCCTTGTACCTTGGCAAGGTACATATCTTCAATGTCATTGAGCGACAATCTCGGGAAATCCGCTTCAGAAAAGTCATATTCCTCTTCGTCTTGACGTTTGACTTTGATTGTTTTTAGGAATGAGTAGTCCCACTTAGACGACAGGGTAACATGCATTATAGCGACGATCCGTTCATCACTGTACACCTCTTTTTTTGATTTGACTACCTGGCAGCTTCTGTAGTAGATTCTTCTTCGTTTTGGCCAATGATGAATCCCATACAGTGCATCGATGTCATACTTTACCACATTGTCAACAAACATGTGTGTGGCTTCTTCCTCGATGGCTATATTGTTTGAGTAGATTGCTGTCGGGAAAGGGAAGGTGAGTGAAGTAGCATATTTCTTGCTTACATCGCTACCGTGTTGAAGAAATTCCAGGTCGTTGTTGAAGAAATAACGGTAGGGAATCTTCAGTTGATCAGGTCGGCCAATGGTGGGTGGAGGATTTGTCCAGTCGGTGTAGTAGGGAGCCTTGTCAGGTCTGGTGAAGTCGATATTGGACTCAGGGTTGAGCGAATCAATGTTATTGGACATAGCTCGTGCGATGTTGTCGAGATGATATTCGACTTCAATTGCACTATCGGAGCTGTCTTTAAGTAGTTGAAAAGCTTCGTTCTTGATGCGTCTCAACTCTTCTGTTAGGAATTAGAAAATTCTATGTTAAAGTGTCGGTCACCCCAATTATAAGTCTAGCATATGTTAGCTCGTAGACGTGTCGTTTGTTACGTTATTAAGTAGTTTATTTGTTAGTTTGTAGCGTAGTTTAGTTTAGTGCAACACCGTGGAGGAAGGACGGGTCTTTACCCACTGTATCCCTGATCCACAGGCCGATAGGAGGTCGTGTATTTGTAAGTATAAATACCCCTTCCATCCATGGAAGGGTGGTGCTTTTCAATCTAATATTCTACATTTTGTGAAGTAACTCTCTACCAAGAAAACACCCAACTCTCTAACTTTCTCTTTCTAATGGCAAACATGTATTTTGATCTCCCAAGACCACCCGAATCATCAAACACATAAAATAACGATCCTACAATTGGTACCAGAGCCAAGGTTGTTGTGTTTCTTTGATTTGTGTAGTTTTTCTTACCTTGGTTATTGTGGTTTATTGATTATTGTTGGCTCGAAATATTGTTCTAAAAACTGTTTTTGTTATCATCTTTTGGTCGAATCTTATTAACAGTTTTTAAACAAGTTTCTTTTGGTCAATAAAGTCTTGGTCTTTCAATGATTACAATATCTGTTGTGTGTCAATTTGTGTCTAAACTATTTTGTCTCAGTTTTTGTCTCATCTTTATCAGAGTCTTTGGGTGGTCAATATCTGCTTATGTTAACAAAGGTCAAACTGGGTCAAAACTGTTGTGTCTGGGTTTGTATGAAGATGGTCGGAATAACTCGCCAGAAAAACCAATAATCTTGATAGCGACTTGCCTGTTTAAACTAGCGAGTCATACTGAAAAATGTTAGCTACTTGTCTTTACAAGTTAGCGAGTTGTTTTGAAAATTGTTAGTGAGTTGTTTCTGCTAGCGACTTGACAATATGTCCATATTCATTGAATCTGCATAGCGACTTGCTTTGAGAAATTATAGCGACTTGCGCTCTTCTTTAAGAGTAGCAACTTGGCTATACATAGCGACTTGACTCCAAAGTGACCTAGCGACTTGTTATTTAACAAGTCGTAGCGAATTGGCTAGCAACTTGGCTAGCAACTTGGCTAGCGAGTTGGCTAGCGAGTTGGCTAGCAACTTGGCTAGCGAGTTGGCTAGCGAGTTGACTAGCGAGTTGACTAGCGAGTTGACATGAACAGAAAGGTAGAAGAAGAACAGAACTCGAACACAACTCGACTTAGACCAACAACGACCACATATATACCATAACATAACAAAAACAACACCTCGACCTCAGTCTTAAAACCATCATTGGTCCATGAAAATGGTCATACGAGAAGACACAAAAGTTAACAGATCCGATTCATACGAATCCAACATCACAACTTCAGCAACTTCTCATAATCTATCCTATCCTCCATCGTCTATATCATTTTATTCAAGACTCAAACAAAAAGAAAAATACATAACAGATCTCAATCGATTCAACTTGTGTCTAATCTTTAAAAGATTTTTTTTAATCAGTATCATCATTGATCTCTTTATCAGAATCTTAAGGAAATGATAATAACAAGATTGTTATCTCATTCTTTTTTATTCGTGTTTAGGAAAATACGAATAAACATCAAGCCAAAAGTTTTTAATGATCAAATATTAATGATAAAATGATCTCACTTGTTCATAACTCACCTCAAGTCATCAAGACTCTCCTTGGTTGAACATACACATCATAGATCAAATCGAAAAATAAAATCATCATATTCGAACATGTCAAGAAAAGGGAAATAACAATAATATGTTATCTCATTCTTCCCTCGTTCGTTGGTTCAAAGAAACAAATGTTCACGAATATAATTAAAACCTACCTTGAAGATTTTGATTGGTCTCATGGACATCTCTAATATGAAACCATCTCTTGGTGCTGTTTCTACCACGAGCCATCCCTATGGCATATCAAAACCTTCACACCAATGACCTTCGTGCCATCTCTGTGGCGAAGTCAAATTGATTACAAGGATGATTGCTGTTATATCTCTCGTGAGTGCATGATAAAGTGGCGTATGAATAGAAAAGAGAGAAAGTTTAGGGTTTCATGAGATTGGTTTATGCAGTTTGTAAAGTGGAATCACTGAAAATGGGGGCGGATTTGTGTTGAGTTATTTTTAGGGTTTGAGACAGCTTTTAGAAGAGAGGCGGATATAAGTTTTTGATGTGGTTTAGGGTTAATGTGCACATCTTTAGGGTAATCTGTCTTTTATACCCGGTCACATATGTGATGTGGAGTGTGGATCTGGTTATTTGATGGTAAGATGGGCCTTTGTTTTGATAAACGTGTGTGTCATTCTTGGATTTGAAATGGGCTGTTGCATGACCAAAGCTTACGTGACATGTGCATACACGTTTTTGATAGCTCGAGCAATATATTAATAGTATCATTAATATTAATGTTAATCAAAATATTAATGTAGTTTAGTGCTTGAGAGTATGTGGGCTTGGACAAACAAAGTGTCGGATTTGATATGTGTGCTTTATGAGAATATGAATGGGCTTAAGTGTCTTCCGAATTTCGGGTTGTCAATATTGGATCATGGGTATAATTTTAGAACCGAGACAAGATAAAATTGATTACTTTGGCAGGATGATGATCATTTTTGGATATGAAATGGGAAGTGAAATTTGATGTTGCAATTTGACGATGAGATTTGATGATGTGTGTTGATGTAAGGATGAGATTCGTTATGAGGTTTGGCAATTTGGAATACACATTTTCACGGAAAACATTATGTCATGGCTTTAACTACTATTGAAAAATGGTTGACTACGGGGTTGTTGTTCGGTATTTCTTATTTGGCTTTGAAGTGAAGTTTTTCCGGGCACGTTTACTTATTTCATCTTCTTTCTTTCTACCCTACCGCGAAGATGACTTGTTTGGGCATTTATAGAATGTGATAAAGACTTGGCTATTTAGTTACGGTTGTGATTCTTTCTCGCTTAACCCACAACGTAGCTATCACTTCGGTGTCTCACGCAGTTGAGGATACGTCAAGAGGTTTTGTACATTGGGTACACCGTTTCTTCTTCACAAGGATTAGTACAAGTTTAAGTAACAAATCTGGGAATTTTACTTCATGATCAAGTTTGGCATATCGGGTTTACTTCTCAATGTGGTCACTACAATAGCCGACGTGATTGCGGATTGATGTGTTTACCAAAGTGTTGATTGGATGGTTGATGATGTTGATGATGTTGATAATGGACCGTTGATGAACCACTGCATGTTCTCCTAAAATAGATATTCTCTGAAACCAAAGTTGTCATAACACATTCAAGCTGACATTGTTTACGGTTTGTCTTGATTTTGTAAACTCCCGCGAAAGAACCTATTTCTCGGTTTAAATCATAGACTTGTAAAATCCCGTGACAATGGAAACATCCCGGTATTAGTAAAGTGCATTTCCGGATCTATCTTACGGTTTATTCTTGGTTTTGTAAAATCCCGAAAGAAACTATTTCTCTGTTTAAACCATAGAGTTGTAAAATCCCGTAATGATGGAACCATCTTGGAGAAGAGAAAGTGTAATTCTCGATCTTTTGATGTCTGGTGCCATGGTTTCGCTTCAAGAAGGGATAAAAGGGTGTACTTCATGAATTGGATGTGTGTTTGGAGATTCGTCATGGCGGTTTGGTTATTCAAAGTTTTACGGAGTTATGCTCATTAAACCATGGTCGGGATGAAACCATTATCATAGTTCACTTTAAAAGTCAAAGGAGGCTAGATTTGAGCAGTTCAGAAGATGTGACAACGGCAAATTCAGATTATTTATTTGAGGTTGAAGTGAATTATCACGGGCGAGTGTACTTAGTATCGGAAGGTATCGGGGATGGTTGGATGAAGATTCTTCAAGATCCTTGTTCGAGCTTATTATCAAAAACGAAGACTTGGAAATCTAGTTATTGTTGGGTGACTTTTACCTTTTCTTTTACCACTTGGGGGAATTGGGCTCTTATCATCTCAAAATAACTATCACTTTAAGGAGTTACGTTGTAGTGCTCAGTGTCACATTCAATTGTGGATTTTCAAGAGGTGATGTACGTCTATTACTTGATGGTTGGTTGGTTGAAGAGTATAGAGTACTTAGAGATTCAAATGGGCATGAATTCTCGACACCGCTCTTTGTTACATATGTGCAAGTTTAAGTCATGAGTTCGGGTAGTTTACTTCAGGTCAAATTCATCATATTTTCTCCATCAGCTGTCACGACAAAGAGCCTACAGAATGATAATGGGGTTGATTACAAGTTGTGCCAAGAGATTGAAAAGAGAGAGAGATTATGACGTCTGTTCACAACAGTTCATGCCTCGTTCCTCAAAGAAAAGAAAAGTGTACGCTTCAGTGCGCTTTATCTTCTGAAGAAGAGAAATCTTCTTATTTATGACCATTCTCATCAACATGCTTCATACTTTTCCATGCGCTTCAGTCATCAAGTGAACCGGGCTACCATTGATTGTTTTCTCATTCCACTTGCTCGATTATAATGAAGATGGCGACATCATGTGCTAATTTTGCGGAAGAGAAGTGTGAATAGAACATTCGGATGATTTTCACTTACTTAATCAAGAATGGCAACTCCGTATGCAATTCTTGAGGGGGAGAAGAAGTGTGAATTTTTTGCATTGTTGATTGATATTTGAGAATATAAATGGTCATACGGCTCTAAACTCATGTAAGAACCGAGCTTCTTCTTATCGGGTCATCTTTACATGGTGTTTTTCTTCTAAGAGCCGTTGGTTGACATCTTCACAAGCTGATATGAGTTTATTGACAAAGTGCTTCCGGTTAATGCTTCACGTGCACATTAACATGATGATTCCGAACAACCTTCTGTTCTTGTTTGATGTGATTGTTTGCTTGGTGTTACCATTTTGTGTGTTCGCTAGGGCTCGATTGCTGATTTCCTTGATTAACATCTTTCTGTTCTTGTTTGATTGGGAGGATCTTAATTAAGGGGATTTGCAAGATGTAAGTTAATTGGGATGCTTTTTGGTGATGTTCTTAATTTTTGGTGAGTTGAAGATGTTAACTATCTATTCCCCAACTGGACAATCTTGAAGAAGGTCGAGTCTAGAGTCTGTTCTACATTTTCTGCTACATGTTAGAAGACTAGAAGACGAGTTGCATTTAACAATCTAAAGACTTCTTCTTTATCTGGGCATTTATCAAACAGATTGTCGGTTTAGGGGGGAGCACTAATTGGGAGAAAGTTATAAGTCAGATTCAATTCCCAATTAGACTTGCTCATATTCTTTAGCGTGACCTCCTCGAGCGTTGATATTGACTATTGTTGGACATTTGACACAAGTTGATTACTTCGGAGTTAATCATTTATCACTTATTTGAGATTGAAGTTGACTTTCACAAAGGCGTGTTCTTACTTGATAACTTGCTCGGGCTTAAGAATTTGAGTTGAAGACTTGGTTTATCTAGTTACCAGCAATCGAGGTGGATGGTTGAAGACCTGGTTAACTATCACTATTAGGAGTTACTTTGTTTTACTCAGTGTCACACGCATATGACGGTGTGGATAATCGCAAGAGGTGTTATTGTCTCATACTTTTTTTGGGTAGTGAGTACTTAGAGATTTGCTTGAAGCATAATTTCTCTACACCGTTCTTCCATCATTGGGTGCAAGCTTAAGATACAAATGTGGGGAAGTTGACTTCAGTTTCAAGTAGGGTATATCGGTTTTCTTCTTCAAGGTCACTTCAAATTGTCTACATAAGGTTGATAAAATAGTCTAGAGAGAGTCTTCAAGTTGATTCTCACAAGAGTTCAAGAGTTCTTCTCAAATTTCTAGTATACGGGCTTATTATGTGTTGCTGATTCTGAATCATCAAAACCAGAAACGGGGAAGGAGACTCACATCTAAACACAACGCGAGTAATCTTGACGAGCTTAATACTTCTAAGTGATTGAAGATATCCCGGGAAGACTATTGTCATTACCGCAGAGAAACTCAAGATTTGACTCATAGCGTTCAGTGTTTTTTTATTCCAACTATGTGGGGGAAGAGATGGAAGAGTTAGTTTCGGATGATAAAAGAGGTACAGTGTGTGTGATGATGCTATCGCATTCATCGGAGGAGAGATTCTGTACATTGGGGATGCTCAGCTATCTCACTTGAGGGCTTAATCTGTGATTCAGAGATATAATCACTTATTCCGGAGTGGACATCCGCAGTGATTGTCATCCGCAGAGATAATCAGTGATTCGGCCTGCTTCTTCAATGTTATCGGTTGTTCTCTCTTTGGGCATTCGGGTACTTCGGTTTCTTGAGCTTCATACACTTTCTTCAGGGGGAGAGAAAAGTATACATCGAGGTTATTCTTTGGCTATTGACTTAATCATACTCCATGGTATAAGTTTCTTTTTCTTCGGGTATGTGTATTCGGGTTCGTGAGCTCTAGTCTAAGAGACTGACCGCATCAATTCAACTACGCTGGGGAAGTGGTCTCTTGACACCTTTTGGAATGGATTGCTTCGACGTCAAGAGAAAAGAAATTTGAGAAGATTGTTTTATGCGTGGGATGATACTTTCCTGTTATTCTTGTTGATGATATAACCCCGAATGGAGAACCTTGATTATCGTTCTTAAATGGAGCAAAGGATTTATGACAATGGTGTGCTTTTTGTGCACCTGGCTAAGGAAAGCTTGAAATAGAGCTTCAAATCTGCTCATCTAATGGATCTTCGGTTGGGGGAAGTCGCCAAAGTCTTTTTTTCTCGAAGGCTCATGTTCTATCTTCTTTTCAAGAGCCTTGGAAGCTTTGGTGGTGAATGTTTAAGAGATGACGATTTCTTCTTCAACAACGGGGCTGCTTGATATCCTTATCTCGGTGCACTGTATCATCATCTTCTTACACTATATCATCTACTCTATCCTTGTATATATTTATCAAAAAACAAAATACAAAAATATAAAACCAACAAAAAGAAAATAGAAAAATATAAAACCATCAAAAAGAAAATAGAAAAATATAAAACCTTCAAAATCCCATAAAAAATCATAAAATTTCAAAAATACCAAAAATATGTTTTCCTAGACATGTCTTCTGGTATCGATAACATCTACGGTCTTAGAAATGTCATTCAATAATGGCACGGGACCATAGATGAAGTTCGAACGGGAGGTGTAAATATTTCTTTCAAAACATGTCACAAAATATGGCTTACAGTTATTTCAGACTGTAACCCGCGCTTCAAAAAATGGCTTGCGGTAGCTTCGACCGCGGACCCCGCTTAAACAATGGTTTGCTATTATTTCGATAGCAACCCGCTCTAAAAGGAAGGAAAGTGCCACGCTAAACGTTTTTTCACAAATTTCGTGCACTTATCCTAAAACAAATGAGGAAAGTATGTCGAAGGACTGTGTTCTACACAAATGTTTTTCTGTCTATAATTCTTCAGAAAAATATTTGTTGTGTTCAAAATGGTGGTAAAATGAGTTGCTTGAAAAAATCAATCAGATCGAGTTTTCGTATTAATGAAAACTCAATCGATGACTTCGGCACTTTTAAAACTTTTCAAGAAAATGAGTCATTGATTGAGGGGAAGAATATTTTTCAAATTTATATCATCTAACGGACTTTCTTAATCATCCTACGTGCTTATCTGAAAAATATAATTGCCTATGTTGAAGGACTAGGTTTCTAGGATGTGATTGTTAGGTTTAGATGATTATAGATTGATGAACATTATTCCCATGCTTTATATGAACTGATTGATATGTTGAATTGACTTTTATTAGTCGATTGCTGTTATGGGTGATGTCGACCACCATATATCTCAGATGTGTGTTCACTAACGTATGCAAATATCATGGATATAAGAATGTTCCCGATCCGGATCCCACTAATGATGATGATTGGATGCCGAAAGGAAAGGGTAACTATTTCTTGGGTTGACAAATGAAGAAACGGAGCTTAATTGGACTTCTATGGAGAGTTGGCATAAATGCAACGAAAGAGGTCTCACTGCATCAGCAGATGGTTTTCTTCTAAGTGATTGAAGAAACGGAGCTTAATTTGACCTCAGTTGGCATTCAAAATGCAACGTAAGAAGAAGTCTCACTGCATTAGCAGACGGTTTTTCTTCCAAGCCCTACAACAACAACATCAACAAAAGCAGCTCAACCACCTAACGTATCTTTGTGCAGGATACCATTTTTAAACAATTTTGAATAATTTGATTAAATTGTTTTGAAAATGGAAAATATTGTTTTGAAAATATATTGGACTAATTTTTTGAAAATCACCGGACTTCTTGTTATCAAAACCTAAGTCACTCAATTATTGACTTCGTCATGGATTGAGGGGCAGAGTGATTTAATTTAAAATATTTTCAAACAATATATCTTCAAAAGAGTCCGCTTTGTACGAAATTATGTGGTGATCTAAAGATTTAATGTTATGTCATGGTATGATTTTTCTTTGAATCAAGGTCTTTCAAAATGAAATTTTTTCTGTTCTTGTTTGATTGTGAAATTGTTTTATTTTACTTAAAGATCTCTTAAAACTATCATACCTGACACTAACAATCTTTAATGTCTTAAAATGGTCCTTATCTGTCATTTTTCAAAGTTAAATCAAGCCACGCCTTTCCCTAAAGTTTTCTAAATGATTTAAATCAGTTGGGATCACAAATCTCAAATGGTTTGATATTTTGATCGGGTATAGATCGTGATTTAAATTTCAAATCTGTTTTAAATGGAATTGGTTTTAGTCCTTTAAAGGCACTCCTGCCTCCATGTGCCAAACGAGTTCAAATACACAATGCACATGTTGAGGAGGAGGATTTATCCAAAAACCGGATGAGTATTTAAACAAGGCCACATTTTCTCCCATGTTTTCTAAACCTAATTAAATCACTTGGGATCCAAAATCTCAAAGGGTTTGATATTTTTGATCGGGGAGAATTTGTGATTTAATAATGAAATTTGATAAAAGGTGATCGTTTTGATTTAATTGTGCAGCTGCTCTCTCATATGTGCTAAACGCTTTCGAATCTTGAAGCACATATTGAGGGGAGCATTTTAAAGGAAAATAAACTATCGAGGTACAAAAGCTTTTATGTTTTAACATAGAGTACCTTGATTGAGTTTTCAAATGGTTTTCTTAATGGCTTTTATGATTCGTGGATGTGCTTCAAAAGAACTCTTGCCTCTATGTGTTAAAATGATTTCTCTTATCCTATGCACATATTGAGGGGAGAATTTACCAAAGAAATTCAAATGGCTTTTCTAAGGAAAATGTGATCAAGAAATTATTTCAAAGAAATTATTTCAAAGAACTCTTGCCTCCATGTGCCAAACAATTTCAATATCATATGCACATGTTGAGGGGAGCATTTCTAAAATGATCAAAACTATTAAGGTACAAAATGATTTGATCTCGTATCACAAGTACCTTGATTGTTTTTCCAAATGATTTTTCGATTGGTTTCATGAAGGAAAGAACAATACCAAAAGACCGACCAATTTACTTTATGCATGGTGTTATAAGGATGGTTAGGTTAGGTATTCGTTCCCACGATCCGCCAGAGCCGGAGGGATCTACCCAGGGACAATCCACTAGATAGTGTAGAGTCCTTAGGTATATTGAAAAAGGAGAAAAATGAGAATATGGGAAGAGTGCGGACTGAGACAGAGCTATTACTGGAATAAACCCAACAAGGTTATAGTTATGAAGTCTTGGTAAGCACTAAAGGGGTTGAAGAATGAAAAAGAAATGAATGTGAAAAGGGTGAAAAGAAATAGCCCTCCATTAATTCAACCTTAGGGCAGTAACCGGGTTCAATACATATGCTACTGGTTGTTACCAAGGTAACACCGGTATTGAAGACAAGACGTCATGGACCCAGTGACGCACTGCACTACAACTTCCCAAACTACTCAAGTTCCTCTTAAAAGGACTTGTTTCATTCTCACGGGGAACCGACATTATCTATCGACTTTCTCTTAGAGATTGTTGATATTGAAGAAGGAGACCCTCTCCCTAGTCTCCGGCATAGGAAACCAAATGTGCACTAATTGAGTCTAGAGCCAAGAGATCATCCACTATATCTCATTAGGACACAAAATTCTTGAAGACTTGCTGTTTCACACAATGTGGAAAGTAAGTATATATATTAAGAGTCCTACGCATTATCCTTGTGGTATTGCCAGAACATCTGAGTGATATGTAAAAATATTCACAATGAAGATGGAAATCCTTCTAGAGCCAACATCAAACAAGCTCTTGGTGGGTGACATGTGAAATCTTGTAAAAGATCAAGCTTGTGACAACTGGATAGAAACAATGGGGCGATTCATTCTTGAATCAACCTTGGTCCAGGAATGGAATTGACGAGTACTTTTGGAAAAACCATTCGATGTGCAAATCTTCTTTTCTCTAGCACGTCAAATGTGTATTCATTTTCAAACACAAAAAGTATCTCTGATTGAAAAATACTTTTAGAAAAACCGTTCGATGTGCGAATCTCTTCTTTTCGCTAGCACGTCGAATGTGTACTCATTCTCTAATACAAAAAGTATTTTGATTGAAAATTGATCTTTTCATAAAACCTTCGTCGTATTGCAAAACTCTTTCTTCAAGCAATACGCGATTGCTTTCAAATCATTTTTCATCAATCAGTGAATCTCAATTCGCTGGTTCACTCACTTCGTGTTGTCTTCTTTGAGACGTTCCGGTTTGAGAACAGCTAGAACAGCTGCGAAACCCTGTCAAGGAGATTCTTAGGAATCCTACCGATCACAGGCAGTACTTGTACTGATCAACGGGAACCGTGGGCCGTGTACCTCAATTCGACGAAAGTGATCAAAGACACTTCGTGTTTTATTGTGACCGTTGTTTGCAGGTACATTTGGACGTTGCAGGATCATCGAATTGAGGAGTCATACCAAAGCCGCATGCTCACAGCATCCACACTTAATTTGAAGAAATCATGACTGGTGCATATCTACATAATCTGCTCGATATTTCATACTATGCTTCGCTTCGCCGCAAATATCATGAACCAGTAAGGCTTCCGCTACTCAGATGGAAAGATGTCATGATTCAAAAGTGTGAGCATGTCGGTCCAAAAGTCACAACTTCACATGATGGCAACACAATAAAGGGTGATCCAGAGATTTACTGGGGCTGATGATCTCAATGAAAGCTCAAAGATCATCAAAGATGTGGATCAGTTCAAAGACCTCCACTCAAAGTACAAAACTATGCGGACTTTGAAGAATCGCTACAAAAGCACAAAGATTGCGGAAATGAAGAATTCATGTCTACGAGCTCAAGAACAAAGACAAAGATAGAATGCTAGGATGCAAAATGTATTTCATGGGGTGACCTCCCTTAGGGGGAGATTGTTAGGAATTAGAAAATTCTATGTTAAAGTGTCGGTCACCCCAATTATAAGTCTAGCATATGTTAGCTCGTAGACGTGTCGTTTGTTACGTTATTAAGTAGTTTATTTGTTAGTTTGTAGCGTAGTTTAGTTTAGTGCAACACCGTGGAGGAAGGAAGGGTCTTTACCCACTGTATCCCTGATCCACAGGCCGATAGGAGGTCGTGTATTTGTAAGTATAAATACCCCTTCCATCCATGGAAGGGGTGGTGCTTTTCAATCTAATATTCTACATTTTGTGAAGTAACTCTCTACCAAGAAAACACCCAACTCTCTAACTTTCTCTTTCTAATGGCAAACATGTATTTTGATCTCCCAAGACCACCCGAATCATCAAACACATAAAATAACGATCCTACATCTTCCTTCGTCATCTTCTTCACCTTAAACTTTTCTTGAATTAACTTGGCTTGCTCCAATGTTTGACCATCTACCGGTTCTTGGCCTTCCGGTAACTGAAGGTTTACATCAACAAGCTTTGAAAACCAGTCATACTCTTCAGATTCGTCTTCATCTAGCCATGACACAACTGAAGTAGACTGTTTCTTCTTTGGCTTTGATGAGGATGTTGATTGCTTTGTTGATGTAGAAGAAGGAGGCTGTTATTGGGGCTCAGGAATCTCCTCATCGTCACCACCAGTGTATTCAAAGTGATCACCAGTTTTCTTCGTTGGTGGTGGAGACTCAGAGTCCTAAGGTTTATCTCAGAGTGGAGGACGTTGTGGAGATCTTCTAGCGGTAGAGGTCCTTTGGGGTGGTGGAGGCATAGATGATGAATCGTCATGTTTCTTCTTACGTTTCGGCTCAGAGTCCTTATCTGCATCATCATCGTCTCTTGGACATTTAGCCTTTACCGCTGACTCTTTGCATGAATTTTTGAGTTGATATTCCAGCAATGCCTCGAAGTAAACGTTGCAGATCGTTTAGACATTTGTAACACAAGCTTGGAAATCAACTCTGCATCGGAGACAACTGCAGGCTCAATTGGATTGATTTTCATTGCTACAGGAGTAGATTGCATTGTTTGCCTGACCAATTGCATGAGATTTGGATAGAGTTGTCTGGTGAACATCTCTCTTCTCACTCTAGGGAAGGTGTCGAGAAGAAACTTGTGAGTATATTCTCTGATAGTCTTTTCCATTTCCCCTTGGATATCTCTGTTTAAAAACTGTTGCATCTGTTCCCTTTCATCCAAAAACTCATTTATCACTTTCTGAAGAAGATTAATTATGTCCGCAAGTTGATTGAGTTTCTTGTTGACCACGTTTTTCTTCCTTACTTGCTTGACAGCTTTGACAATCTTTGTCTTTGCTCGTGATGCCCAAGTATCGGTTGGTTTCTTTATAGATTTGTTCCTTGCTACGTTCGGGACTATCTAGAAGATAATCATCGGCTTCCTTTTCAGCTTTAGCCTTTTCTTAAGCCTTAACCCTAGCCTCTTCTTCTGCTTTAGCTTTAGCTTGAGTTTCCTCTTCAGCTTTTTCTTTGGCAGCTTCCTCAACGTCTTTTTCTGTGACCATCTCCTCCTGTTCCTGTTCTTCTTCTTCCTTAAAAGTGAATAGGACTTCATAAGTTTGTTGTTGTTGTTCTGTTGATTCCTTAGCGGTGGCACCAGTTCGCTTATCGGGTTGATTAACCGCATCACGAATTGGTATGGTTAGTGAGCCACCACTGGAACCTCTAGGGCCTCTAGTCTGTTGAAGATTAAATTCGTTAGCAATATGTTGTAGCCTGAGATTCTTCAATTTCTTGCGGTAATCTTTATCCTCATCCATTTGTTCTTCTTCTGAACTTTCATCCTCTTCCTGCTCTTCCACTAGAGTTTTACCCTTGTCAGTTTTAGGACTGGGAGATTTTTCAACTGTTGTCGAATCATCCTTAATCGACTCAGAGTAGATAATCTCCTCATCTGTTTCAGTGTCCTTGGAGTCCTCGTCCATCAATTTGGGTTCCGGTTTAGGATTAGGAATAGCAACCTTCGATGGTACTTTCCTTTTGAGAACATGAGTTATCTTTGGATACTTTCGGGTACTCCCAGTGCTTGCAGCACTTCCAGCACTGCCCGATCTCCTTGTCTTCTTTACTAGTACAGCGGAAGACTTTTCATCAATGAATCCAACTTTGCCTGATGCTACTGCTTCTTGATATCTTTTGTATGATTGAAGATTCTTTATGTCGTCAGTGAGAAGGTAGTCTGGCAATACAACACCTTGTTTCTTTTTTGTTGAGTCTTTGAATCTGACAACGTTTAGCGTGAGCTCAAACAACTCGGAGTGATGGTTGGGGTAGTGTATCTGATGTAGGGAATCTTGGTGCCAGGTTTCCTGAGATATGACATCATGTCATCCCAAATCAGACTTGCGAAGTCGATGTGAATCATGTTGACCATGCCCTAAAATATGTGTATTTCCATGAGCTTAGGATGCTCATAACCACTATCACATCCAGAAACTGATTTGGCAATCATGATGTAAAGAGTTCTCCATGGCTGAGGGATGTTCTTTAGGTCAACTGAAGAATGTTTAGTGATGATCCCAATAGCTTCATCATAGCCAATATTGACCATGAATTGGAGAGTAGTCTCTTCTAAAGGAGTAGCAACAATATTTTCAGGCTGGATGGCCGGAAGTAGAAGAATTGCCCTCAAGTCCTCAACAGTGATGGTGACTTGTTTGTTGTTGAGTGTCACCGTAACAGCATCTTTACCATCAGCCTTCTTCATAGTGTGCCAGAACTGATGAATGTAGATCTCTGGTACTGTTGCAGAATTTTTGAGCATGTTCTTGTATGGATGAGTCTTCAGAATATCCACAGCAATATGACAAGAAGATTCAGAGCACGTGAAGTTATCGAAGTCGACTTTGAGATTGTTCTTCCCAATCTTCATCTTGTAACCATCAGGGAAAATGTCTTCCATCGTGAGAACATTTGGTGCATCAACGTTTTCCATTGTGACGTCCATGTAGTGATCTGAAAGATATTGAGCCAAAAGAACCAACATATCGAAAGACATTATGTTAGTCAAAAGTTGATTTTATTGTCCAATTATTGAATATGTTATGTTGATGAATGTTACGAGTCTAACGTCACTTGTTTGTCCAATAGTCCAAAGTAGTCGTGATAAGTTTTGTGAGTTTATTAATTTTGAATTTTAAAGTCCAAATTTTCACTCATTTACACAACATATTTACCATTGTAGCTTATTGGTGACATTTTGGTTTCGTGACGTTATGATTTATTTATTTACAAGTTTGTACACGTAACAATTCATTGGTAAGGTTAAAGTTTTGGCTTATGCGTAAACAGTAATAACCATACGTTTAGGCATAAGCTTATGCGTAGGAACTCTTCTTACGCGTAAGAAATATTACGCGTAGGAAAAGAGGTCTTGTCATAAGGCTTACGCGGAAGCATATGTAGGAGCTTATCCGTAAGGTTTACTCGTAAGAGTGAACCTTATGCGTAAGACTCAAGTTTACGCATATCCTTCATAGGATATGCGTAGTCCCCATGTAGAACCTTACGCGTAAAGGTTACGCGTAAGATTTCTCTTACGAATAACATTATACGCGTAAGGTGATCCTTATGCGTAGAAATCCAGTTTAACCTTGATTCTAAATTTTGCACGCGTAAAACCTGAAATAAATTCATCATAACATGTCCATTAACATATTATTCAATCCCTTTCATTTTCACATGTTATCACAATCATACACAGTTACGCGTAAGAGTTTCTTATGCGTAAACCTTAAAACCTAAGGATTTGAATTTTACGACTAAGAAATTTTGCCATAGGTTTTGCACCAAATTCATTCTGAGATGTCTTAGAGGCTATGAGATAGTATTGCAACAAGTTTTAGCATCTAAAACCACAAGAATCAAAAATACCCAATTCATACGAGTCTAAAACCTTAATTCTCATTTTCACAAAATTCATGTTTCTGGGAATGATTCAAGAGTGGTTTAGGTCAATTCATCATGTAACAAACATCATACAACCAACTAATTATACAGAAACAATCACAAATGAAAAACCCCAAAACCACGCATAAACCCTAATTTTGAGAAATGATTCAAAACGTTTTCTGGGTAGATTTTGAAGATGGAAATGCTCATAACACTTATGTTTAAACGTTTTTGACACAATATATTTCATCATAAACACCCAATGATGATTTTATGTTCATACGCATACGCGTAGAACACAAAATCACCCCAATCTCAAAATCTAGCCGTTGGATTTTCATGAAATTAAAAACCAACATTTGTAATTACACAATGATCCTTAAACCACTTACAAATTTGAAGATTAAAGCACGGATTTGCAGGTTTGATTATAGGCGTAGGATTGGTAGGTTGTGGTAATAAATGTAGGAGTTAATGAGTTAATGTGTTTTGGAAATTTAGGTGGAGAGTTTTAATAAAAATTAGTTTAACATTTTGACAATTTGGTCCCTCCACCTCAACCATTTTCATCCAACGCCCATAACTTCCAATTTGGTTACATAAAGCAAGATATTTGGAAAGAAACTTGACGATACTCCCCCTCGATTTTGAAAATATTGAAATTTTATAAGTTTGAGCCCGAGGAGTGTCAAGAAACAAGAAACGTGACCACCATTATCAAAGATACAACCGGTATTGGGTAACATGCAAGTACAAGGTTTTATGAAACATAAAATATTTACTTTCTCCCCCTCAACACTTGACTGAAAAAATACTGAAATTTGAAAGAGTAAAGTGTTGACGGAAGATTTGTACTTGCCATGTTTGAAGAAATTTTAGAGAGAATAATATTTTTGAATTTTGAAAATTTTATATTTTTGTATTTTGTTTTTGAAAAATATTTACCAAAGAGGTTTTGGTGTTTGACTGGTTTTAAGATTTTTTTAAAAGTTCGTCCAGTTCCTATGGAGTCAAACACCGCATACCAATCTGGTGGACCAACTCAGTAAACCTAGCAGGAGCTAAGGCTTTGGTGAGAAGATCTCGCCATTGGTATTCGACTCCATAAAGTATAATTCAACGGTACCCTTTTCCACATGCTCCTTGATGAAATGATATCGAAGATCAATGTGCTTTGATTTAGAATGTTGTACAGAGTTGCACGAGATCGCAATAGCACTTCGATTGTCGCAGTACATCGGGATTCTGTCAAATACGTAACCATAGTCTTTGAGTTGTGTTCGCATCCAAATGACTTGAGCACAACACGCTGACATGGCTACATATTCTGCTTCGGTTGATGACAGCGATGTACAATCCTGCTTCTTCGATTGCCATGACACCAGTTTATCACCAAGAAATTGTAGAGCTCCTGACGTACTTTTTTGTGAATCTAAGCAACCTGCGTGATCAGCGTCTAAAAAAGCTATTAGTTCAAAACCAGAATCCTTCGGATACCAGATCCCCAAGTTAATGGTTCCCTTGATGTATCGGAGGATTCTTTTAGCCTCAGAGAGATGAGTTTCAGTTGGTAGCGACTGATAACGGGAGCAAAGATATACATCAAAGACAATATCAGGTCTACTGGCTGTTAGATACATGAGAGACCCAATGATACTTCGGTATTTGGTAGGGTCAACCAATTTCCCATGCAAATCAGCGTCCAGTTTCTTGGTATGTGCCATTGGTGTGGCATAGGTGTCACAGTTTTGCATTCCATTTTTGTTTAAAATTTCAAGAGCATATTTGGACTGACTCAAGAAAATACCACGGGGTGATTGATGAACTTGCAGTCCTAGAAAGAACGTAAGTTCACCCATCATGGACATTTCAAAATGTTTTTTCATAAGTTTTGAAAAAGCGTTTGAGTACTTTAGATGTGTTGACCCAAAAATGATGTCATCCACATAAATTTGAACGATTAAAATGTGTGCCCCGTGATATTGTATGAATAGTGTAGGGTCGACCGATCCTTTGACGAAATTATGAGAGATAAGAAAGGATGACAACTTATCATACCATGCCCGAGGGGCTTGTTTGAGACCGTAGAGAGCCTTGTTCAGTTTGTAGACGTGATTAGGGAACTCTGGATCAACAAATCCTTCTGGCTGACTAACATAGACCGTTTCTTTCAGTTTTCTATTTAGAAAAGCGATTTTGACGTCCATCTGAAAGACCGTGATGTTCATGTGAGCCGCGAATGCCAGAAAGATCCGAACAGCCTCAAGTCTAGCAACCGGTGCGAATGACTCCTCGTAATCAATCCCTTCTTCCTGTCTATAGCCCTTAGCCACCAGACGCGACTTATTTCGGATAACCGTACCTTCAGCATCCAACTTGTTTTTCCAAATCCATTTCAGACCGATAACATAGACCCAGTTGGTTTTTCAACCAATTCTCATACATCAAGACGTTTAAACTGATTGAGTTCTTCTTGCATGGATTCAATCCAGTTGTCATATGTTATGGCTTCCTTAATATTTTTGGGTTCAGCTTGGCAGACGGTGAGTGCATAAATGCAATGTTCACCATCAGTCTGAAGGCGTTGTCTTGTTACGACTGGTTGATTCGGGTTTCCAATAATGTTCACAAGAGGATGGTATTTCGTCCAACGATGTGTGGACGGTTGATGTTGATATACATTCTGCAGATTAGGAGGATTTAAATGGCTTGAAGATGATTCTGCAACATCAGGTGTGGCAGTTTCATTAGCAAACGGATTAAAGAACGCATTTGGATCATAATCTGCAGGTGGGGGTACTTCATTGTTTAGAAGATCATTAGCTGGTTCAGCGTCATTGGATGCGGTTTGTTCGACTGTTGTTGTAGAATCAATTGGTGGCGCTTCCTCAACATTAGTTGTTGTTGCAGGTGTATCAGGTATTGGATTATTATCAGGTTGAGCAACGGAAACAGTTGATACATCTGGTGCACGTTGATCAATATCATCACTAAACAGAGGAGCAAATAAATGTTCCATTTGTTGACGAGTAAGCTGGTGGCTTGGTTCAGCTAATGATGGGGTTTGGGGGAAGTTTAGACGGTTATGTTCGGGTTCCAAGCTATTTTGCTCAGAAGCCATTGTTGTTGTACCTGTAAAGAAAATAGGAGGGGGCAAGATAGAAAAGACATGGATCCCCAAGTGTAACTGGGTTCCAGATGTTAGAAGCATAAAGATGTAGTGTCAATAATCTTCTTGACACCTGAACATGCTATTTTGATGATTTCCTTTCCTACCTCAGGGATGGATGTTGTGGGTGTCACATTCGTTTTGGTGCAACTACTTAATATCTTGCCCGTAGGAATCCACCTAAGTCCAACAGTCTTGAAAACTCTACCCGTTGGTTTCCATCTAAGGTTAGATCTAGGGGATGTTGAAACTTCTTTTAGGAAGAGTCTGCGTCCTATATTGATCCGCCTATTAGGTTTCTCAAATTTGTCTTTTGGGTCAACGGGTTTATTTGTAACTGTCTGTTGAGTAAGCTTAGGTTTTGGTTTGCCATTACAAGCAGTGTTTAGTGATACACTAGAAGGCATCAAACGAGGTCATGAACCTAAGATTCCATCCTTTTGGAGTAGTGCCCTTTTCCTAGCCTTTTCTAGATCATAGTTCTTGTACGCGTCATTTCAATCATATGGATTTTTAATTTTAATGCTCGGTTTAGACACTGTGTTCGAACTAATCCTAGACGGGCCAGGTGCAACTACTTGTTGAGGTTTAACAGAGACATATTTAATAGAAACAAGTTTAACAGAAACAGAAGCATTTTTCTTAGGCCAAGAATGTGGAGAGACTGGATTTGTCAAATGATTATTCTCAACAACTTGGGAGGCAAACCGTGGTTTTGAAGATTTTGATCGTTCAGATTTAAATGCAGTTGGTTGTCTAACTACAGATTGGTTTTTGATAGGTTGAAGAGGCGATTTCCCCAAGATTGTTGGCTTTGAAAACTTAGTATCCACACTCTTGTCAGTTAATCTTCTCAGTTTGTTTTGTAAAGCAACATGTGCAAGCCCCTTTGCTTGAATTTGAGCCTTTAAATGCTCATTTTCTTTTACTAATGTATCCACACGATTACTTTGTTCATTCAAAGATTTACTATTTGGCTCGAAGTTTAAAAATGTGTTTTGCATTTTAAGATCAAGAGAGATGCAATGAGCCTCAAGTTTTGAAAGATCTTTTTGAAATTGAGCAATGGTCTTTTTGAGAAGAATGTTTTCAGATTCAAGAGTTTGATTTGACGTTTCAGTTGAATTGTTTGCAAGTAAGGGTTCAGACATAAGACAGTTGTCTAGACATTGTGCAACACACTGGTCAACCTCTCCTTCATTTCTGAAATCAGGTTGCTCAGTTTGTTGTGTCGCATTTGCAGGCAGAATATGATCAACAGTAGATTTTACCTCAACCATCTGTTCTGTGTCAGTGTCATAGGTGGGTAAGATATCTTCCTCAACCATTTGTTCTTTGTCAAAGTTGGGCTCTATGTCATAGATGGGTATGATATCTTCCCCTGATCTGTTGTCATCCTGCTTTTCCAATGCTATAACCTCATTGTCCGCATTACCGACAGTTGAAGTAATCACAACATTCCCAACAACCCTTTGAGCATTCCTTCCTTGTACATCAACTCTTTCATCTTGCACGACTGATGGATTTCGGGATGAAGTCTGACTCTTGGAATTGATAAATTTTGAGTACATCTCAGACAGAACCATCCATCCTTCGATCATTTCCACAAATGCATCAGCATCTTCATAATCATCAGTAGCAAGGTTTGGTGATGAATGTGTTAAGCAGTAGATGGAAGGTGAAGAGATTTGTGAAGTCAGCATACTTGAAAAGCTGATATAGTGATTTTCAAAATTTCCCTCCAAAAATAATTTTGAAAATTTTTCTCTCTCAAAATTTGAAATTCACTATAAAATCCAATTTTAAGTTTGTAAGAAAATTTTGAGTTTTGACAATTTTGACGCCAAATTTGACCTGAAAAATTCGAATTTGGGCCCAAAAATTTGACGTTTTTGACCAAAATTTTCGCAGTTAAACCAAAATTTGAATCTCGCGTAAAAATTGAATGTTTAGTCTCCCCTAAAAATTAAATTTTACTCAAATTTTCCAGCCAAGTTTTTTTTTTGTTTTTGTTTTTTTTTTTTTTTGTGTTTTTGTTTTTTTTTTGAAATCACTTGTGTTGTTGATGGATCTTTGTAGTCGAATGAAACTTGAGTTTTTTGATGAAGTACACTTAGGCGTAGATTGAATCCTTATGCATAATATACTTTACGCGTTGACAAGAAGCATACGCGTACACAAGAAGCTTACGCGTAGAAGAGAGCTTACACGTAGACTTGAGGAAAACTTAGCTTAGGCATAAACCAAAGACTTAGTAGTAGAATCCTTATGCGTAAGATTTGCTTATGCGTAAGACAAGCTTAGGCGTAAGAAAATTCTTAGGCAAAGAAAGATGTTACGCGTAAGTTTTTAAGCTTAGGCGTAAAACTAGGGTTTTGCCCAAAAATCCTTTACACTTATACCAGTGTAAAAGATATCCAAAGTCGAAGTGTTTTCAGGCTTATCCAAGCAAGAAAAACACTGAGTAAACCAGCAGCACTGAAGATCAAATGAATAGAATCTTATGCGTAAGAACTGCTTAGGCGTAGACTTTGAAGCTTACGAGTAAAACTAGGGTTTTCTTACGAGTAGAAAAAACCAACTTTCACCAAAAACTGATTTTATGCCCAAAAGTGTTTAGAAACCTGATTTTAATTATTAAATAGCTTCAATATCACCAAAATAACACAAAAGTATGAAACTTGATGATCCAAAACACTTTTTCACCTTACGCGTAGAAAGTAGTACACGAATAAAATCAAGCTCAAAAACAATGCTACACACGTAAAGTTTCAAACTTGATGCAAAAAACTTAAACTTTAAAACTAAATAAACCTTAAAGTACAAAAATCTTGAGTTTTTAAGTTAAAAAATGAAAGCTTTTTGCGTATGAAAGATTAATAACGAGAAACTCAAGCTTATACCATAAAAACTTCAAAAACAAAAATGTTTCACCCAACTAGATGGCGAATGATACCAGGGTTAGGTTCCCATATTTATAACACAAGCATCAATATGAAGAAATATAGAAGAGAAAGATCGGATGAACACAAACACAATATACATGACTAATATGAAAGAAAGTTTATGCGTAGGTATTTAGTGAAAGTGAACAACCAACTCTCAAATGAGAGTTACAAGACTATTTATAGGGGAAGGGAGCTAGGGCAACACATCTAGTCCCTTACTTTCCTTATTGGGCTTTTGCATAGGCTCATGGCTTTCTACATGAGCCTAGCCTTAATTACTAACATAAAAACCTTAATTAAACTTAGGGGTGTTCATCGGTTCGGTTATCGGTTTGTTCGGTTCGGTTTGTTCGGTTAATTTTTTTTCTGGGTATAACCGAGAACCGAACCGAACCGAATTCAAATTTAACTAAACCGAACCGAAAACCGAACCCCCAATAACCGAAAACCGAACCAAATAACCGAATTACCTAAATTTAATAATTTATTCATTTATTTATATATATTTTTTGAAAAAAATAATAATTTTCAAGCTTAAAAATATTATATATATATATATATATATATATATATATATATATATATATATATATATATATAAATATATATAGAGTTTTAATATATATTTTTAATATAAATATATAAAAAATATATATATATTTATTTAATTTCGGTTTTCAGTCCGGTTTTCGGTTCGGATTGCTAAAACCATAACCGAACCGAAAACCGAACTTTTATTTCGGTTTGGTTCGGTTTTGGCAAATTCGGTTCGGTTACGAGTTCGGTTCGGTTATTTTCGGTTCGGTTCGGTTTCGGTTTTCGGTTTATTCGGATATTACCCAACCCATGAACACCCCTAATTAAACTAACTATTACATATTGATTACTAACACTTGAGAAATAGTTTAGGAGTGATTCCAACAATTCCTAAAAAGGAAGGCTTAAAAAATTAAGATTCAACACTTGCTAATAATGGCAAATTTTAATAAGTACATCTATAATAGCATTTGTTGCAACGATTTAAAGCACTTTTTTTAGACATGTTTTTAAAAATAAAAAATAAAAAAATGCAAAGTAATTTAATATAAGAAAAAAACCATCCATAACAATAAATACCTAATAAATGTTATTTTTAAAACACCTCTAATATGAAAAATACTTGTTATTATACATATTGTACAAACTAATAAAACACACAAATCTTCATGCAATTTATATGTAAACAAGTTCATGGTACATATGGTTTTAAAAAACGGATCGGGCCAACGGGTTCAACCGGGAACCGGAGTCACCACCGGTTCGGCTAGCCCATAAAAGTCGTCCGAAAATGATATTGTTAAATCAATATAGTTTAAAAATGCATACTAAAATACAATGTTCAAAAAATATTATTAAATCGCAAGAGTGCCTTGAGAATCAACATATGCGCCTTTTGAATTTTTTTTAATAAAACTTACCGTAAAAACTAAAAACTTTGTTTTATAAAAATCGGACGATTTTTTCTAAGCAAAGGATGCAAAGATGCAATGTGCCAAGTGCTAATTATATATATATATATATATATATATATATATATATATATATATATATATATATATATATATATATATATATATATATATATATATATATATATATATATATATATATATATACTACTTTTAAGCGCCCAATGGGCGGGCATGACTTGTGATTATTCTTTGAGTGTATTACTATAGTTGAACATCAAGATTTATAGAACAATTAAAATATACAAAGTTTTTTTAAACAATATAGTATATGACTTAAACTCAAATGAACGTTATGATTTATAGAACAATTAAAAAATACAAAGTAAATTTACTATTAGTAAATGTACTGATGTCACATCACATAAGAGCTACAAATGAACCGAGCTTTTATTAAGTTATTCTAGTCGAAAGCCGATCAAATCAAGCTTTTACTGACCAGAATATCCAAAATCGACGCAGAATTGTACTAAAAACACATACTTTTATAGTACCGTTTTACCTTTTATATCTTGATAATATTTAAATTTGTAAATGGTTAAGCCCATGCCCGTTTAAGCCCGTGCCCATTGGGCTAGTGGTCGTTTAGCCCGTTGCTCGTGTCCGCCCGGCCCACCTGTTTTGCCACATCTAATATTAACATATATCTAACTAAACCTTTCACATGCATGTAAATTTGTTTAATCATATCAATAGTTTAGACTATAAATAGAGCTGATGATTATACTTCAACTATATTTCTTAGTTGTGTACTTATAAGTCGTGCTTTACACTATACATGTTACTGATATTAAATCAATTTATAGTTATGATTTCTCATTAGATTTCAAAACAAAAAATATTAAAGAATCACAATTAGGAATGTTGAGCCTTGTCAAATGTACAATGTGACAACATCCCCATCAACGTTCAAAATAAAGGAATCATGCTCTCGTCAATAATTATATTTTTACTTTTTTCAAGATCCGAATGTGCATTAAAAAGTTGGGTTTTCTTGGCCTTTAGAAGGACAGTGACACTAAATCAACTTGAGAATATTGGTCGCTTCTTCTATATATGGAGAATTTGATTACATCTTAGGCATCGCATTGATTACTATCTTCCCATCTTTCAATTTCAATGAGGTGCAAACACAGAGCTTAAATTTAGAACTTGCGCATAGCTCTCATAAGGAGTACTTATATAAGAACTTTTTGTCATTATCAAACAATCTATACTACTTTATAAAAGGTTTGAGACTTTCTATATAAGTAGTCTTAAACTTTTAAGACAAAAAACATTTCTTTATTAAGAAATAACAAGTCATTTAGTAAATGTTGTTGACAATATTGGTCAATACTTTTTAATTGTGATGGTCAATACGTTTTGTAATAAAAGCCTTTTAATACAAAATAGTCAATATCGTTTTGTAATAAAAGCCTTTTAATACAAAATAGTCAATATCACTTTAAGGCTTTTAAAAACCCTTTAATAAAATCTATTCTATACTATTTTATAAAAGGTTTGGGACTTTCTATATAAAGTAGTCTTAAACTTTTTAAGACAAAAAACATTTCTTTATTAAGAAATAACAAGTCATTTAGTAAATGTTGTTGACAATATTGGTCAATACTTTTTAATTGTGATGGTCAATACGTTTTGTAATAAAAGCCCTGTAATAAAAGCATTTTAATACAAAATGGTCAATATGACTTTAAGGCTTTTAAAAGCCCTTTAATAAAAAGGTCTACATAGTGTTCAATACATACACATATGTTACAACTGAAAATTTAAGGGTCTTTATGTGAAACATATTTTGTAACAGCCCGTTTTATTTAAATACCCACAGAAAACACAAACAATTACACCACCACCATAGTGAAACAACCCCACCGGAACTCTCCATCCGCACAGTGCTACACTACCACCACCGGGGCATCTCCTTAACCACAGTTACCCCGCAACCACCGGACTGCTCGCCACAAAAATAATCACCGGGTACCCGCCGCCGCATTGCGCGGGTACCCTTCTAGTATAGTTAAACGTACAAAAGTTCGCTTGAAGCTGAAGTAACACTTTCAATGAAACATTTGATCGAATATGTACTACTAACCATAAATTTAAACCGGTCAACCATACAAAAAAGTTACACCGGATACCCATTTTTTCACATATGATATATTACTTTTACTTCAAAAACATGTACTTCTCTTTCATAACACGGAATATATAACAGATTTTGTCTTAACTTTAACAATATTACAGTAGTTTCTTTAAGATTGACGTTTAATTTTAAACTTTTTTTATCAAACCACTTAAAGGTTGCCTAGTGGCAAAAGACTTGTGACTATCATCACTAAATGAGAGGAGGTCTCAAGTTCAATTCATAAATAGTGGGTATGCCAACATCGTAAAAGGAGAGGCTATACCCGATTAGATTATGTGTGGTGGTGGGTTCAAACCTAAGCATGAGAATTTGCTAAATTAGTTTTTAGAAAAAAAAAAAAAAAAAAAAAAGATTGATAAACTCCCTCGCCCTTTCCCTTCATGCTGGCCCGGTAATAATGCTGATGCGTATTTTGTGTTGCTACCTTCTCTCGTAATAAACATCTGCAAATAGATACGATAGGATTCAGAATTTAGCGGTACACGCAATGTTCAATGAATAAATAAAGACCATAAATACTATTTTCCTACATATTCAGTTGCATATATGACCGTTTCGTTTTACAATTCTCTACATAAGGTTTCACTTCAAGATATGATTAGTTTTATGGAAAATGAGCGTGTATATAATAAGAGATAAAATAGCAGCAGAGCTTTACGGATAACTAATTGGCTATGATAGGAGAAGCCTCACATGTAGCCGGAAGGATCTGTTGGAATTGCTTGAACTCTTGTCTAAATCCTCTAGTAATGTCTGGTCGCTAAAAAAATACCTTCAAATACAATTGTAATTATGCAGCGGTGGCGCCAATGGTTTCAGAAAACCATTTTGGACACGTCTTGTTACGTTACAGACTTTAGACACATGGCGCATTACCCATGATACATCTGTATCATCCCATGGTTCTACTGATCCAGCTGATAAGATTTCATACTCGAGTTCATAGTTGGGTTCTTCTTCATCTGATGAATCTGCTTCACCAAATAACACAAAAGATAATTGAATTTTCAGTTACTTGGTTATATATCTATGTAAACAACAGTTTCACCTCAAGAATCAAAGTATCCACTTATGAAAACTAAATTTAACATAACTATGAAATAAGCAAATCTAAAGTCAATATTCCACAATTCTTATTTCAAGTATCTTATAATTGCTTATTTAAAAGCAGAAGATGAACAAATAAGTAACTTCAACACCAACTTAAAAAAATTGGAAAACATTAACCTGATGAAGCCAACTACCATTTCATCAACTGACCTTGCAAAACTTAAAAAACATCATTATATTCACCAACCAAAAAAAAACCCCCCACTTAAAAACTCTCCAAAAAGCAGCTTATTCATAAAAATATGACTGACTGTAATAGCAATAAATGAATGATGATATAGTTAAAACGGTAAGCACCTTCCCGACCTTGTAGAGGTGGCAATTTTGACCCATTTATTCATATAAGGGTCTATTCGAGTATTGTTTTATCGCAATGGGTCCAATCAAGATTTTAACTAATAGGGGTAACAAAGTCGACCTAGTTGTATTATAATGCAGATAATCCAGGCCAATAAAGTGTTCTGGGTTAACGCGATCCACCCCATTCGACTTGTACTGAAAAAATGACTCAACTAAACCTTGCCCCACCCCCCCCCCCAACAACCCCAGGCTGCCACCTTTGTGATCTTAGAAAGAAACAATCATGCCACATCATCAAGTAAAACTCTAATAGGCCTTTCAGAATCAATTCGAAGTTTAAGAAGACAAGCAATTACAGTCTCGCTTATAGAATCAGTTGTTGCAGCAACATCAGAAGTATTGTGAATCTTAAAATTTCGAGTCATAAGCTTGCAAACACAAAAGCATACCACCTGAACCAAACGGCCCTAAATGCAAACGGCACTAAACGCATCAACGTGACAGTCCGTTAGTGTATACTCCTGTTTCGATTGAATAGATTACTTATAGATTTAAGGCAGCTTTAATCCCTTCAAGAAAAATAGAAGTAATATAGATTTTGGAGGTTTTATGTGTAAAACTAACTTTCGACCCATTTTCTTTTTTGCTATCTTCCATGGATACTATTTCCTAGTCAACCCATTCATAAGTAAATAAACTAAAACACCTCTAATTATTACAGTAACATTTTTAATTGAACATGAGGTAACAGATTCAAAACGGTTGTTTTTAGTTTAAGGCAAAATGTTCAAACACTTTTTTTATCCAAAATTTTCAATTTCAACAGATTTCCAACTTGGGTCATCAAGACTTTTTTATTTCCTACTCGCATACTTCCATTTAGGACAACCTAAAGAGAAAAGACCTCTTGACTCGACTTGATAAAGACTAAAGTGAATGTTAAGAGAAACAGGCGCTCAGAGGTACCTATTTATGCTCTTAACAGGGTGAAGCTCCAACATTTCAGTCCTAAACATGCACAGATGGCCTGCGAGTTTAAGAGCTAAAGCACTTGATGTCGTCGTTATCTCAGTTTCGAGCATAAGGCATCTATCTCTCCGCACAGGTGGAAACAGAAAAAGACAAGTATACATAGAGATGATTTCACACTTATAAGTTATAACCATAAATATGAGTAGGGGTTTTGCTACCATGAAAGGGCTAAGGTTTGCACCCATACAACAGTAATATTTTTTCAAAATAATCACTAATTTACACTAAATAAAATTATTAAACCTTTTTAACCACTTCTGTTGGTGGTGGTGTTATTTGTACTCCATTTACTGCAATTACATTTAATATAGGCACTAAATAAGTTCACTATAAAATCACAAATTCAATCATCTTGCACCCGCCTCATAAATACATATTACAATCAGTTGGTATATTACCAGAAGTTGTTATTCTCTTCTAGACGAGGGTTGAACCAGTTTGGCTGCAACCTTTGAAAAACTACAAAAATACATCAGCGTTAACAATAAGTAATCAGATTAGCAAGTCCAAAGACGGATAGTTTTGCATACGAATAATTGAATGCGAGGGCAGATCATACCAGTTCCCACATAGGTCAACCCTTTATATAAATTATATACCTTTGAGAAAGAACAGAAGGTGACAATTTAAACTCACTTACCTTTTTTTTAACAATAATATAAACTCAATTGCACATATTAACCTGCATTCAAAAATTAAACTCAAATATGTTTTACAAAAAGAGTTTATTCTAAGTACTGCACGTACACCGTCTCATATTCTGGTAGCCTCCCAATTGAATCATGTACTGGACCATCCAAAAGCTTAGTAACTGGAACTATTGCGCCAATGCTTAGACTTATAATAGGTGCCACAACACATCTTCACGTGATTTAGGACTCTTATAATTAAGTCATAATATGCTATTCACATTACGTTTTTGTTCAAGGTTATTATTGTAAATATCATATTCCAACAAATGATACTTAACTGCAATTGATAAATGATATAAAATAAAGATAAGTAATGCATAAGCACAAAAGAAATATGGTATTACTGTTTTGCCATTTGCGGCAAGAATTCCTTTAGGAAAACGCATGAGAAGATGATTTTGGCATGTTAATGATATCCGCTTCATTTCTTCAAAGTGTTGCTGTAAAAAGAAGTGTGTTAACCCTTTCTGTCTATCAGTACTATCTTAGAAAAATACTACATCTGGACTTGTAACATGAGATATAAATATAGCTTTATTAAAAGAAAGAAAAAAGATATACATGTTGTTCTAGTGCAAGCTCAAGTTCTTTGATGACCAATGACATTGATGGTCGTTCCTCACAAGCTCTATTTGTACATTTATAAGCGATGAATGAAAACGTATCCAAATACTCCAAGTCCATTAGTTTCAATAGATCATTAAATATAATTTCATCTAACCTCTTCTCTCCATAATATTTTTTTCCATTTAGGCATTCCTAATCAAACAAAAATATAACACATTGTCATCTCGCGGAATCTGTTTAATTATGACATGAAGCTAGATAATAACACTGTATCAGCGGCTGTTTACAAAAGATACATATTTCAGACATCGTGGCATGAAACAGGATAAGGCCCAACCTGACGGATGTACAGTAGGTACATTATACAAATTACATTACAATTACTTTACATACTTGAGGAACGCGCCTATATGTGTGCGCGTTATAGGACCTTCATGTCCAGGATTTCCCAAACCGTTGTTGATCTTTATGTTCTGCTAGTCATGTTTTGTTTTTTTAACATTAGGCACGGGTTCCTCTTCATCTGTCCCTGCAAATAGCTCCTTGCGAGCCGTTATAGACAATGTCTCGTTCTATCTGTCGTTTCTTTTCATCAAGCTCATCAGTGTTAGGAAGGTGAGTTATGTTTCCGGCGGGCAGTTCTGTTAGACCATCTTCTTCCTGTACAGGTAACTCTTTCAGCACATTGATCCAAATGTCTGTAGACCAACACGAAGGACTATGCAAGACCGACAAACCTTTCTAGTTGTTGACAGTATTTATAACTTCGAATATGGATTGATAGCATACACATTTGCACACATAAAGCACATATAAATTATCTTGTATAGTTACTAAAGCTTATTTATGTAAGGAGAGTGTCACACCCCCAAATTACCTATTTTGCAGCGGAATGGAATTCCTGGGGGTTGACTGTCATAGCATCACAATCACAGTTATATTGAACGACCTAAAGTATCGTTTGAAAAACACATCGTTTGATTTAATAAAACCATCAGAGTTTACAAAGTATAGGTCTCAAATGAAAATCAACTTGTGCGGAAATAAGTTTGTTACAAGTCAAACGATGTTTTTAAAGTTCATAAAACCCAAGTGAGACGCGTCGTCACCGCGACTCTATGATATGTCCACATGCATGCCATGAAGTGAATCCCTTAGATACCTGAGATAAAACATGCTAAAAAGTGTCAACACAAAGGTTGAGTGAGTTCATAGAGTTTGTGTTGAAATGTAAAGCCTTTCAAAATTGTTTATACAGCAAAGGCATTGTAAATCCACTCAGTTCCAAGTTCCGCCCATACAAAACTTGCAACCTGTGTGTTCACAACCCATTGCCAAAATATGTATAGTTTATGTTCAGTACATTACTTAATCTAACAATATTCAATTGATATAACACATATGAGTGTTGTTTCAAATAATTCCAAGACCATTAGTTCATGATTATACCAAGACATTTAGTTCAATGATTATACCAAGACATTTAGCTCAATGATAATACCAAGACATTTAGCTCAATGATAATACCAAGACATTTAGCTCAATGATAATACCAAGACATTTAGCTCAATGATTATACCAAGACATTTAGCTCAATGATTATACCAAGACCATCAGTCCAATGAATATGATATGACAATTCTAAGCATGGCAAAACTGTTACTTCGTATGACTAAACATTCAGTTCAGATAAACATATAGTTTGCAAATAGACATGAATGTCATAAAAATAGTTGAGCATGTATCTCTCCCAAAAGTAATTCAAAACAATTAAAAGAGTGGGGGCTATGAAACTCACCTGTTGCAATGATTATGATGATATAATGGCAATACTGAAATAAGGCGCAACCTCTGACCGTGACCTATTATGAATGATATGCTCTAATGTAAATCATGAAACAATGTCGTGCATGCAAATCCACATGTAATCTATACCACTTGTACGCTTTTGAAAATAGAATTTATCGTCGAAATATATGTTTATGACATCTCGTCATGTTATAAAATACTTTACAAGTATTTACGTTGAAATGATATCTTACGATAATCATTTAATGATTTATTATGAAATTATAACTTTTCGTCGTAAAATAATGTCGTTGAAATTTCATGAAAGTGACTAAGTAGCCTTGAAAAGCTAGTCGTAAAATGGTGCACGTCGAGTGTTAGGAAACGAACTCAACGGTTTTGGGAAGCTTGTATCATTATTTCAAAGTTTTAGCATTTAAGTTTTCGTCCTAGAGGTCTCGATCATGGAGAAAAATATAGGTAAAGTAGGGTACTTGTGTCCAAAATATTGTTTAAGGATGGTTTTCGGCAAAGTTTAAGTGACCGTATTTTACTCGTTACAACCCCGCTTGACAAACGGTCGGATATTTTGGAAAATATGCTTGGCGAGCTTACTTTTACTAGAAGACATCATGTTACAAAAAGTACTACGTCAATGTTAAAAACGACCCCCAACATGGTCCCTTGTGGCCGTAATATTCGTCTAATAGAAATATATTAGTTTTTCTTATATAATAAAGTTACGGCAACTTTGTTAAATCGTGTGTAATTTAATCGTTACAAGTCCGTTTTCTACGTTTTATATGTCCTCGGAATCGTAATAATATATACTAATATATTTTTGATAAGTCGACACATTTCATAACGCTTAAGACCCATTTTTGACTCGTAAAAAGTTGAGAATACATGCTGAATTTTCTGAAACAAATAGTTTTCGTCGTCAAACTTCAAAATTTCATAACTTCTTCGTTATAACTCCGTTTTAACCCGCTCAAGCGCCACGTTTTTGTTTTAAAGTATATTTTCCAAATATCTAGCCCAAAATAATTTGCTTACTGTCGAAAATTCCAGAATTTCAAAATATGATCAGACCTCTAAATAAAGTTGTCGAAATGAGTTTTTCTAGCGCAAAACCTATTCTAACCAATTCAAACCAACGCCGAATCTATTCTAATCCTACCATACACCTTCTTAGGGTGTCATGGGTTCCTAGACATCATCAAAAATGATATGATACAAGGGATAATTTATAGGATGATGTAACTTAATTATAAGTAATAAAAACATTGAAAGTGGTATAGACTCATATGTAACATGCATGTTTTCTCGTAGGATCATAAAAATAACCCATGAATGATCAAGAAAGATTAGTAATATATATGAAATACTTACTTGAATGGTTTAAGAGTTTTTGAGCAAAGAATACTTAACAATCTTAAGGTTTTTATTTCAAAACCCTTACTAGATCACTACATGAGTTTGATAAACACTTCATCTTAGAAAAACAATGGATTTCCCCTCTTCTTCTTGCCTTGGCCGAAAATTTGGAGAGGAAAATAGAGAGTATCATTTGTTTTACACCTTTAGGAAGGTGTAATGTATGTGTTTAAGATAATATCTTATTAGTATTATACAAATATCTAACTTTAGAAGTAAAAATCAATTTTGTAACTCATGGTGACTCATGGGGGAAGAAAAGGTGGCCGGCCAAGGGTAGGAGGGGGGGGGGGGTTTGATGTAGTTTTGATATATTAATGTATTATTTGTAATGTATAATGTGTAATTTGTATGTATAATTAAGTATTAATTGTAGCGTTAACTAAAAATAGATTTTAACAGAACAAAATAAAAAGTATTGAAGTCATAAAAATTATAAAAATTCATTTCTCACAATTATTGAGTGAATAAATATTTATCGTGTTGAATTTACGAAATCTGTCGTAAATATTTATACATAACAATTTATATACAAAATAAATTGAAAACATCGGGTAAACTAATAATATAATTTTTATAGTCTTAAAATTAGTATAAAAATATATTATGATTATTTTTGGAAGTGTCGGATCAATATTCAAAATAGAAGTTTACGCGATAGCGTTTATTTAATAAGAAAATAAACGTTTAATTGAAAAATGCAAATCCATGCATGAACCGATATGAAATGATGTTATTGATGATATGTAGATAAAATCTAGTCTATATGAAATGTCCTCAATGATTGTTCATGAATTCGCAGCTAAACCATTAAGGTTACGCGAATTTGATACTCGTAAACGTAGTTTACGATAAATGATGAAATAGTGAAACTTTTAAAGTTTGTAAAATGACCTGAAATTACGAGTTGTCACATTTGCCCAACCAAAAAGGAATTCAGCCCCTGAATTCACTCCATGTTAGGTTCTACGGTGTTACTTGTGAAAAGGTGAGAATATTTGAGTCGCATTGGGTCGTCCAATGTTTTTTTCTGAATCGAACCATGCCCTTCTAAGACGGGACTTTCAACATAAATTTGTTGCCAACTTGAAATTCTAATGGTTTGCGACTTATGGAACATACTTCCAATATTTTGCGTCGTATATCGAAGTAGCTTATCTAGCTATATGTTGTTACCTGTAACTGATTTTTGATATGTTCGATCACTTTGTTGTTTCATGAATGACTTATGGACTTGTGAGTTAAACTTTCCTGGTTTTGACCCGTGAATAAGTGATTGACACTTCGACCATAGAGTGCCTCAATTGGTGCAGTCAATATGTTCAGGTGCTAGCTATTGTTGTAAAGCAACTTGTTCGATTAAGAATGATTTGCCTAATCCTTTCTAGAAAATCACACATGCCTTGAGTATATCTTCTAATGTTTGAATTGTTCTCTCGCTCTGACCAATGAGCTGAAGATAATAGGCGGCACTCATGTCCTAGTAAGTTCCATGGGAAGATTGAAATGGTTATCAGGAGCCTAAGGTGAATCGAATAGCTTATAATAGGTACAACTGGA
Organism: Chrysanthemum makinoi; assembly: GCA_910596185.1. Lineage (NCBI taxonomy): Eukaryota > Viridiplantae > Streptophyta > Magnoliopsida > Asterales > Asteraceae > Chrysanthemum > Chrysanthemum makinoi. Next base: position 120,927,309 of record OU343218.1, read on the forward strand.
ATTGATACCACGTGACTCATGCCAAAAATCAAAATATTAAGTCTGTCGAAAAGGACCTTATTGAAAAGAATAGATTATAGGTAACAGTTGTGATTCCTCGTTCTAGCGAATGTCATTACTTGAATCTTACTTGCCTAAGGTGTTTAGTCTCCATGACTAAAATGTTTATGGTTTGATTATTGAAGTGTTTCCATACTATATGTTGTAAAATCACAAAACCTTAAATATTCAAGTGATGTGGTGTGATGGTTGATTGTCAAGATTTGTCCCAATATTGAGTGCTTCTAAAATATTTCATCACTTATATTGTTATCATGCTAGCAAGAAAATAGATATCAGCTCATACTATGTCGAAGAATGTGATGGAGAGTCATTGATTGTCCGATATGTTCAAACCTGTTGCATCTCTTGATATGAAAGTGAGGTTATCCGTAATTTCTAGAGAACACAATGCTTTAGGGGAAGTTTATATTGATAACCTTAATTTAACCAAATTTTCCTTTAAGGAAAACTCATTGTAGGGAAGTTCACATATTGTTGAGGCCGTGTTTAATGGAATGTTCTGCAGTCTCAGTTAGAAGACTTGGTTTATCCCTATGGTGTTGCTTAGTGTGTATTCGCTTCGTACTAAATCTTGTAACTCGGTCTAGCTAGTACTTTTGAAATGATATAATTTGGCTTCTAGTCCAAAATAGTGGTTCGAAATGTCTCGTGATGTCTTAAGATTTTTATTGAGTTTTGAATCATCTTACCACATACTTCTAGTCCTTGTGGGGAAATCTGAAATCCTTTCATTGTTTTCTTGTATCGAGGAATCCTCCTCATAGATGGTATAGGAAGCCTTTCCTAAAAAAATAGTCACTCGTCAAATTCTAACTTTTCGGTTGAGTGAGGGATGAATGGCGTAGGCTTCTATAGAGTGTTAACAAAAAGAAATGTTTATGAACAATTTATCTGATTACAAAGCTTTGCTTTTGAGTGAAGATTGTTTTCATGACATAATTCTTCCTAAATTATACATAGGTGATCAGGCCATGTATAATCGAGGACAAATGATGTGATGCTTGGTTTTGTTGAAATGATATTATGTTCCTCCGAAGTTTTAGATGGTATTCAACGTTTTGTTTTGTAAGATAATGGCTCAATAATTTTTTAGAGTAACATGAAAATCGTTTCGCATGATGGTATTAAATAGTTGATAAAATGACTGAAAGCCAATTGATAGGGTGGTAACGAAACAACTTGTTTTAAAACTTTATGAAACAATGTTTCTAAGATAGTGTAGAATAGCTTGAAATAATATTAAGTGAAATAATGTTATGAAGTAGTAGCAAAGTAACTTGAAATATAATTTGTTGAATGATGTAGGATACATGGGAGAACCTCATAAAATGGTAATAGTCTCTTAATTGGTCAAGAATAAAGTTGGCCTAACCCCTAGTAAGATAGTGATGTATTGTCGCGAAATGATTGAAAATTGGGCAATTGGAATAGGAATGAAATGAACAAAGGTTGCGATTATCGTGGAGTTAATAAGGGATAAAGATTACATAAGATTGAAAGGTACCTATTATCTGTTCCTGTTGATGGTCAAATCGTGTTTCAAGTGTAGGAGTAGTAGGCGGTCTAGCAGCAATAGCCCTAGAAATCTCACAGTCCTCAAACCTATGAGATGGTGTAGTGTCTATAGTCTTAGTGATAAATGATGATGGTGTGTCAAATCATGCACGCTTCCCAAGCAGCAAGTCAGGTGTATGAGTAGTTTCTATGAGATGTGATGGCACGGATGGTACTCTAGATGACAATGATGATGAAAATGATAATGATAGAAATCCTAATGGTAAGTTAGGAGATGATGGTGAATGAAATACTACTATCTTCCTTGTAGTAAGCATCCTAATAGGTCCATTAGGACTAAGCCTATAAGTCCTACCAAATGGTATGATCTGTCCCAACAGAATGATAAAAATTGTCCTGATCCTACAGTGAATCAATGGTGATCGTGATGGTGTCGGTGCAACTTCGTCCTCCTAAAAGGGTTCAGTCTTATCATCTGATGTTATCGGTGTTGAGTCAACTGATGTTAAAATTGTGATAGGGAATGACAGGGCATTCTCCATGTCAAAGTCTGATGTGAATATGATGGGATGGGTATCTGAAGGCATTAATGTGACAATCGATTTGAAATGAAAGTAAATAACTCGCAAAATGTGCGTATGAAACCGCATGTATAGTGACTATGCACTTATGATGAAATGATGAGATGCTATGATGATGTAGTTATAGTCTAGGGTCAATGATGCAACCTAGTTCTCTATAATCAAGCTCGATGCCAATCTGTCATACCCCCAAATTACCTGTTTTGCAGCGGAATGGAATTCCTGGGGGTTGACTGTCATAGCATCACAATCACAGTTATATTGAACGACCTAAAGTGTCGTTTGGAAAACACATCATTTGATTTAATAAAACCATCAGAGTTTACAAAGTATAGGTCCCAAATGAAAATCAACTTGTGCGGAAATAAGTTTGTTACAAGTCAAACGATGTTTTTAAAGTTCATAAAACCCAAGTGAGACGCGTCGTCACCGCGACTCTATGATATGTCCACATGCATGCCATGAAGTGAATGCCTTAGATACCTGAGATAAAACATGCTAAAAAGTGTCAACACAAAGGTTGAGTGAGTTCATAGAGTTTGTGTTGAAATGTAAAGCCTTTCAAAATCGTTTATGCAGCAAAGGCATTGTAAATCCACTCAGTTCCAAGTTCCGCCCATACAAAACTTGCAACCTGTGTGTTCACAACCCATTGCCAAAATATGTATAGTTTATGTTCAGTACATTACTTAATCTAACAATATTCAATTGATATAACACATATGAGTGTTGTTTCAAATAATTCCAAGACCATTAGTTCATGATTATACCAAGACATTTAGTACAATGATTATACCAAGACATTTAGCTCAATGATAATTCCAAGACATTTAGCTCAATGATAATACCAAGACATTTAGCTCAATGATAATACCAAGACATTTAGCTCAATGATTATACCAAGATATTTAGCTCAATGATTATACCAAGACATTTAGCTCAATGATTATACCAAGACCATCAGTCCAATGAATATGATATGACAATTCTAAGCATGGCAAAACTGTTACTTCGTATGACTAAACATTCAGTTCAGATAAACATATAGTTTGCAAATAGACATGAATGTCATAAAAATAGTTGAGCATGTATCTCCCCCAAAAGTAATTCAAAACAATTAAAAGAGTAGGGGCTATGAAACTCACCTGTTGCAATGATTATGATGATATAATGGAAATACTGAAATAAGGCGCATCCTCTGACCGTGACCTATTATGAATGATATGCTCTAATGTAAATCATGAAACAATGTCGTGCATGCAAATCCACATGTAATCTATACCACTTGTACGCTTTTGAAAATAGAATTTATCGTCGAAATATATGTTTATGACATCTCGTCATGTTATAAAATACTTTACAAGTATTTACGTTGAAATGATATCTTACGATAATCATTTAATGATTTATTATGAAATTATAACTTTTCGTCGTAAAATAATGTCGTTGAAATTTCATGAAAGTGACTAAGTAGCCTTGAAAAGCTAGTCGTAAAATGGTGCACGTCGAGTGTTAGGAAACGAACTCAACGGTTTTGGGAAGCTTGTATCATTATCTCAAAGTTTTAGCATTTAAGTTTTCGTCCTAGAGGTCTCGATCATGGAGAAAAATATAGGTAAAGTAGGGTACTTGTGTCCAAAATATTGTTTAAGGATGGTTTTCGGCAAAGTTTAAGTGACCGTATTTTACTCGTTACAACCCCGCTTGACAAACGGTCGGACATTTTGGAAAGTATGCTTGGCGAACTTACTTTTACTAGAAGACATCATGTTACAAAAAGTACTACGTCAATGTTAAAAACGACCCCCAACATGGTCCCTTGTGGCTGTAATATTCGTCTAATACAAATATATTAGTTTTTCTTATATAATAAAGTTACGGCAACTTTGTTAAATCGTGTGTAATTTAATCGTTACAAGTCCGTTTTCTACGTTTTATATGTCCTCGGAATCGTAATAATATATACTAATATATTTTTGATAAGTCGACACATTTCATAACGCTTAAGACCCATTTTTGACTCGTAAAAAGTTGAGAATACATGCTGAATTTTCTGAAACAAATAGTTTTCGTCGTCAAACTTCAAAAATTCATAACTTCTTCGTTATAACTCCGTTTTAACCCGTTCAAGCGGCCACGTTTTTGTTTTAAAGTATATTTTCCAAATATCTAGCCCAAAATATTTTGCTTACTGTCGAAAATTCCATAATTTCAAAATATGATCAGACCTCTAAATAAAGTTGTCGAAATGAGTTTTTCTAGCGCAAAACCTATTCTAACCAATTCAAACCAACGCCGAATCTATTCTAATCCTACCATACACCTTCTTAGGGTGTCATGGGTTCCTAGACATCATCAAAAATGATATGATACAAGGGATAATTTATAGGATGATGTAACTTAATTATAAGTAATAAAAACATTGAAAGTGGTATAGACTCATATGTAACATGCATGTTTTCTCGTAGGATCATAAAAATAACCCATGAATGATCAAGAAAGATTAGTAATATATATGAAATACTTACTTGAATGGTTTAAGAGTTTTTGAGCAAAGAATACTTAACAATCTTGAGGTTTTTATTTCAAAACCCTTACTAGATCACTACATGAGTTTGATAAACACTTCATCTTGGAAAAACAATGGATTTCCCCTCTTCTTCTTGCCTTGGACGAAAATTTGGAGAGGAAAATAGAGAGTAATTTTTTTTACACCTTTAGGAAGGTGTAATGTATGTGTTTAAGATAATATCTTATTAGTATTATACAAATATCTAACTTTAGAAGTAAAAATCAATTTTGTAACTCATGGTGACTCATGGGGGAAGAAAAGGTGGCCGGCCAAGGGTAGGAGGGGGGGGGGGTTTGATGTAGTTTTGATATATTAATGTATTATTTGTAATGTATAATGTGTAATTTGTATGTATAATTAAGTATTAATTGTAGCGTTAACTAAAATTAGATTTTAACGGAACAAAATAAAATGTATTGAAGTCATAAAAATTATAAAAATTCATTTCTCACAATTATTGAGTGAATAAATATTTATCGTGTTGAATTTACGAAATCCGTCGTAAATATTTATACATAACAATTTATATACAAAATAAATTGAAAACATCGGGTAAACTAATAATATAATTTTTATAGTCTTAAAATGAGTATAAAAATATATTATGATTATTTTTGGAAGTGTTGGATCAATATTCAAAATAGAAGTTTACGCGATAGCGTTTATTTAATAAGAAAATAAACGTTTAATTGAAAAATGCAAATCCATGCATGAACCGATATGAAATGATGTTATTGATGATATGTAGATAAAATCTAGTCTATATGAAATGTCCTCAATGATTGTTTATGAATTCGCAGCTAAACCATTAAGGTTACGCGAATTTGATACTCGTAAACGTAGTTTACGATAAATGATGAAATAGTGAAACTTTTAAAGTTTGTAAAATGACCTGAAATTACGAGTTGTCACAGAGAGGAAAGAAGACCAAAACGTATTTTTAACAAACGTCCCATATCATTTGTTCCAAAGCTCAGATAGTAAGTATACTAATTAAGAATGTATGGTAATGTTAGACGCACAACTAATGAAATCAGATATAATATTCTAGTCATATTTAAGATGTTAATTATTTATGAAGCTAACTTAGGTCGAGCCATGCTAGAAACTTACTCTTTTTTTACTCAAACTAAAATGGCCCATTACACATCAACTTTGTTATCTCTAGTGGTCATATAAGAGCACATATTCGCAAATTGTGTTTGCCTGTTTTCAAGATTTTATCATCCTATTAAGTTGACGTCAAATGTTACTCTAATAAACTGATCATTGATGTCATTGTTTCTGAAATAAAGCTTAGACATTTAGACTACCATGTAGTTTATTAAAGTTTTTATTCAAATGTAATAAGATAACCTACAGAATATCTTTGTCATATTTATTCAAAAAAAAAATCTTCTTGTATTTGGATTCATACTATATGTTTTAGTCAGCATGCTGTCAAGATCATTCTCATGGATTACATATTTGTTTTAGAGCTACTTTTGGTTTATTTATTTATTTTTTTGCCGCCTTTTAGTTATAATTTATTTTTTTGCCGCCTTTTATTCATTTTACCATCTACGAATGGAGTTCCTTCTAATGTATCTTAATTCTTTAGCAGCGAGAAAACTACATCTAAAGCAACAAATGTTCAATGAAAAAGTGGTATAGAATATGCAGCAAGGCTAAAAATTGGAGAAAAGGAATCTGTAATGTGGTGTGTTCATAGATTAAAAATTGATAAAAAGTTGCCTATTCCTTTGACATGGCTTAAAAATTGGTCTAAAGGATTCCTTTTTACCCGTTTAGTAGAATTCCAAAGAAGTTCTAGAAAGTTTTCAATCTGTCATAAGCTGGAATTATCCTTACCCGGTCAGTAGAATTCATAGTTTGTTTCATCGTCGTCTTGTTTCTAAAGCTTCAACCATCGATCATTCATTGCTCGATCGTTCATAGTTTGTGTCGTAGACCTTTGGAATACAGCCTATGTAATATGCAAATGGTTCAAATAATTGTTTAATTGCGTTTATTTTTCTGAATTTGTCCATAAATAAAAACTACCTGCGAGCATTGAGTCTTTCGCGTCCGCTCTCTGTTCTAACTCATTGTATGAGTCGAATCTGAAGTAGTGGTCCAGGAAGTTGTCTTCGGCATAGGCGGTGAATGATCTTTGAATTGCGTCACCCTGTCATATCCAAGTGATTGTTATTTTCGTATAAGTAGCGGTTTTAGTTTTGCCAAATTTGTGCTTTTGTCGTATGGGCCAGGATATTAAATCGTACCATTTTTTCAAGTAACATGCAGCAGTACCTGTTGGAGTGAGGTCGGGAATAGTTTTTGCAGGCCATTTGCGATAAACTTTGGCTTCGATTACTTTCTTGATGTCTGCAGGTTTCAGATGTGCAAGACTAACGACTTCCGGAGAATCATTTTACCATACTGCATCAAAAAAATTATATTTTTCTTAAAAAAGATGCCATTTTGAACTTATGATTTTGTTATTGCATTACTATAAGCTTATCAAGAATCTCATAAATCATAAAAGAAGCCCAAAAAATGAACCTATGAAACGTCAGCCGAATAAAATAAGCACATAATTTTACAAAATAAGCTTTAAAAAAACACCCTCCTAGTCACTTTTAACCTTCAGTCGTAGCTAAAGGTTGACACAGTTCAACACACTTCGCTCGACTCGAGTACGCAACAAATAAACATGACTACAAACACATATTTTTTTGAAGGTGCATTTTTGAAAGAAAAAAAATTCCATAGGTGTCCTGGACCACTCTAATTTCAGGACTGCATTTAAAATAACTGAAGTAACAACAGGTTAACGATAATATTTTATGCAAATAAAGCTAAAATTTAAAGTTGGGTTACCTTTATGATACTCTTGGGTCCAGTTTCCACCGCTTTACCATTTCGTTTTGGCACACTCATGGCTGCCACAAATATACACCAATAAGGAACTCACACATGCAAACCTATTCAACGACAATTGAGCACTGTAGTGTTTAAATTAACATCAACATTCAACGCGTCTGTTATACTCGAGAGCGATAGCTCGAATAGCAGAAACAACAGCTGCAGGAACAGGTCTTTGTATGTGGATTTCTGCAGAACGGTAAAACGGAACATCAGGTTCATAAAGACTAAATAACACCAAAAACTTTAACACTGTATACACATCCATTGATGAAAATCTATCTTTTCATTCAAAACTATATATTCCCATTTGCCAATCTAAATAAAAATGCAGAAACAACTAATGAATTGCCATGCCATCAAGAAACATAGTTTCCAAGCCCAATATAGTAGAAAGTAGATTATTCCAAATGCACCAAACTTCACTCAAGAAACAACTCTATACATCAAATAAAATAGCTAAATAAGGAGGGCAAAACTTACACTTTTTTGCTGCATATTTTTTTTAAAGCTGCAACAAAACTGATAATCAGATGCACTACTTATAAACCTTTTTTTTATATTCAGTTTTTTCAATCAATAATCATATACATGCATATACATACATCAATGGAAATCATTAAAGCATACAAACCTCATTGAAAATCAAATTAATAATTAGATATACGTACATCATTAGGGTTATGAGGGAAAAAAGGCATATTTGTTTTCCTCTACGTGATTAATGGGGTATTTTGTAGAAATAAATTTAAGGAAAAGGTATGTTAATTATATATATATATATATATATATATATATATATATATATATATATATATATATATATATATATATATATATATATATATATATATATATATATATATATATATATGACCCGGCCGATGGCCGGGCTAGTCTCATGTACGTTGTTTAATATTAGTAAATTTGATTGGTAGAGTTGGTATAGATGCAAGTTATATAAATGTTTCAATTACTTGTAATAAAATTTCGTTAAAATGAAGGACGTGAATGGTTTTAATGGATTGATATATCATAGTCTGTTATGGTAAAAAATTATTAATGTATATCATATTTCATTGTATAAAAAATTAAAAACATTGAAGGTATATGTAAATGAAAAGTTAAATGTAAATTTTTTTAATGAAAATAAAAACCACATGAAAAAGGATACTAAATACTAAAAGTGTTTACTAAACATTATAGTTATTAATAAAAGACAATTCAAATTTTGTGTAACACTTCTTTGTAAACAACGTTTGTTGTTTTATTTGTATAGATACCATCAATGTCGCATCAAAGAACCTTCAAGCTTTGTTTTCACTCTTGAAACCGCTACATACAATTGTCCATGTGAAAAAACCGGCTTCTCTAAAAAAAGTCCAACTTGTGACAGTGTTTGTCCTTGACTCTTGTTTATAGTCATTCCAAAGCAAACTTGGATGGGGAATTGTCGTCTGTTGAGTTTAAAGGGCATTTTGTTGTCGGATGGGGTAATTATCATTCTTGGTATTGCACAAATAGCTCCGACATTGCCACTGGATATTATCTTTGTCTCTATAATATTCGTACCCATTCGAAGGATTTGCATTCTAGTACCATTACACAAACCAGCTCTTTGATTAATGTTCCTCATACACATTACTGGAGCACTTACTTCAAGAGTAAGTTCGTGACGAGGAACACCCGACATTTTAATGGTATTTAAGAATTCTGGTGTGTATGCATCTTCGATAAAGTTTGAATCAGAATCTGCTGGTGATACACTGTCTGAACTGTAGTAAAGTTTTTCCTCGCCATCAATTTTATCAAGCATCTTTTTGTTGATTACGTCAACCATTTCGTGTGTTGGTGCTAATATTGCTCTTTCCTGAAAGTATTCTGGATTCCACAAGTTGGATATAAGATCAGGGTATGTTTCACGAATTATTGAACCAACACGATCTTCGGAATCTAGAATGAGCATGTCATTTGGGAATTCTACATCAGCCTCACCATCATTTTTTCCACCTATCTTTCCATTACCAATGTCAAGTATCCAATCGGCAAACTCTTTCATTTTCCTTTGTTCCTCGCTGGTTGTTCCGGCCGACAAACGCATATTAACAGTTAGTCTCATGACAGTCCAATGTTCCCACAAATATGAAGAGTTGATGGATGCATGGACCACGTCTTGTCTGCTACCATTGGGAATCACTGGTAGTACTTGACGAAAATCACCTCCAAAAACAACCACCTTCCTTGAAATTTGTACACCGCAAAAAAGAGTTAAGAATCATTTATAGACAATGGATGAATATGAGTGCAAATATATGTTGTGAAATATCACCTCCAAAAACTTGGTCAGATGGTTGTGAAGGGTTTGATCTACATATATCGTGCATGGTTCTGTCGATGCTTCAAAACAATGTCTGTGGACCATTGGTGCTTTGTCCCATATAATTAGACTTGTTTTGCGTAATAAATCAGCCAAATCACTGTCCGCACTGATAGAACACATGGACTCCTCAGTCACATTAATGGGAATTGCAAATCTTGAATGTGCAGTTCTTCCTCCATCCAAAAGGAGTGCTGCGATACCACTTGATGCAACATTAAGAACAATTTTGCCTTCCGAGCGAAGACACGTTGTCATTGTTTTGTATAGATATGTCTTACCTGTAATTGATTTTTTTACTCTGTTATCATACTGATTGATGAACAAAAGTAATCATACATCTGGATAAATTTGAATTAAAATGTAATGTAAGTAGTATATATGACATATATTTGTTACCTGTTCCATCATAGCCATAAACAAAAAACATGCCTCCCTTTTCATGCTGCACAGCATCCAAAATAGTAGCGTAAATGCACTTTTGCTCATCCGTTAAAGTCTGGTACATCTTAAGATGCAATGCAGATAACTCTGTCCTATTGTATTTCATTTCATCGTTGACAAGTCTGTTGTAACCTTGCACTGAATATTGTGCATCAGGGTAAGGCATGTTTTCAATTGTCTTTAACGACCTGTTGTTGCAAAGTAACATGTGCTCGATGTATGTAAGGCATATATTGTACCTTTGTTCATCAGTCAACTCCAACTCTGATAAACCGATACTTAAGTTATACATAAATGGTAATGTTTGTGTATAAAAATTTGATAGTTATGAAAACAGGATAACGATGACAAATATGTTAAAAATTGTTTCTGAATATGCAACCTATATACATTCACGCTCGTCAACATAGTTATCAAGTTTTTAATATTTGTGTAAGTAGTTAAATAAAAGCAGGTAAGCGTCTATGTACTTATTGATGCAAATATCAGGTTCTTGAACATGTATTTCGCAATTGCTATCCAAAATCATAAGTTAGAAAGAAGTGTTTGGGGTTGCTTAATCATTGTTGAAGTTAATGACACATGGTGAAATAATTACATAAGCAGTGGGGCAAATCTATTAGTAGGTATTAAAAATGATTTGTGAAGTTGTAGCACATAAGATAAGTAATTTTTGGAATTGGAAATGTATAAATATACCTGGATCATTATGTATACGACGTTCTTTCCACTGTACATCTTCAGCCAAAAGACGCCATGTTTTGTTCCAAACAAAATCAGGACGCGACATACTATCTGTCATGATGAGCGCTACAAATAAAGATCTTAGATAGTCTCCAATCCCCCAGTGGCTTGCTTCTATTAGACCATCAATATACTCTTTGTCATCCTGTAACAAACCTCTTGCGAAGCAAGCTTCTCTATGAGTTGAGTAAAGGATTCCGTCATAGGTCTTAAACTCGTCCCATTCTTGAACTCCAGGTATTTTGTTTAACAGTATACGAAGATAGTACATTTCTCCCCATGATGGAGGAACCTGATGTATGCGACCAATGGTATTTCCCTTCTGTCTAGGTTCCCATTCACAATCTTGTTTTTTCCATACATATTTGGATGGAAAATCTACATACAACAGCTGTCTTGCTTCAGCGTCGGTTTTGTTACGTTCCATCCATTTTAGAAACTTTGACGTGTTGTTTTATTCCTTTTCTAAGACGTAATCAATACTCTCTCTTGGATCAAAAAAGACAGCATGCTCGTTTGGTAGGTGAAACGGAAGCCTTTCAACCGATGGAGACCTGTGGTGTATATCAAATTGAAAAATCCTCCATGCAGACTCACATGCGGATAGATAACGGCAATCGTAATAATCTTTAATCTCGTCGACTTCTTCTTCATCCACCACTGCAGTGACTCGATCAGGTCCTTTGTTTGTATACTTGAAAAAGGTACTTGATAGAACCAAACTGATTGCAATATTCAACGTTTATATGTGCCGGGTATTGTTTCAACAAACCTGCGTTATACGGCACGACAAATCCATTGTCCAAATCAGCGCCACTTTTAGACACCTTTCTACCATTTTCAGGTCTTTTATAAATAGTGTAACCATGCTCATCGATAAAAGTCTCCTCATTAAATTATTTTGGAAACTTTTTTGTGCATTTACGATTTACCATACATGTATAGTCCTGATGTTCAATACTGCAAGGACCGTGCATCATGTTCTCTGTTACAAGTTGGTACAAAGCTGGGTCAAGATCCTTATCAGGAATTTTAGCGGATATACAATTGTCAATCTGTTGTGGAGTACGTAGTTTATCATTTGGTTCCAACCAAAGGCAAATATGACAATGGGGTAGTCCACGTTTCTGAAATTCAATTGTGTACAATTCTGCATATAAAAGACAACAAAATTTCAGTTAAATATATAAATAATATTAGTTTGAAACTCAGAATGATAATGTTATTAGTATGTTGATGTGTAAAATAATAAATCTGAAATGAATATTAAATACCTCCTTTTACATGTCTGAATGTGCTTTTTTGTTTAAAATCTTTCATCAACATGTCCAACTTCATTTTGAATACCCTTGTAGTCGCATCTGGCCGATCTTCTGATTTCAACCCTTTTTCCTCCATATACCGCGTAATCTCAGGCCAGCTTGGGTTACATGTAAAAGTGATGAATAGATCCGGGTATCCGTAAACCTTGCAAATGGACATAGCATCAAGGTAGTTCTGTAACATGTATCTTGGACTCCCAGTGTGTGACGAAGGCAGAATAACTTTTTTCCCATGAAGAACACGTGGTCCATTTGATGTACTTGCCATGCTAGCCAGCCTAGTATATGTTTCACATCGCAGCTCTTTTTGATTATTTCTATAATAAGACATCCTTTCAGACTCCACCATAGTGTAACCATCTACCAAAAACTGTTGGAACAACCTTCTTGAGTGAAGAATCACGGAATAAACGTCTGGTCTATCTTGTAGACGATGTGCAAACCACTCACGCATAGTTACTATAGTGCGTTGTTTTGTTGGTGTCGAGTCTGTAATACCTCTATGGTATACATCAGTTCTGTATCCATCTTCTGCGTATGGAAACAATAACGGATACTGAAGAGCCAAATACTCAACGTGCAGCTCACTAATTCTTCTTGTTTCATCGCCATGCATGTGCAAAATAATGTCTCACTTATCTTTCAAATAGTCAAAGTCACCAACTATATGTGCAGCTACCTCAGATGCAGTTGGTAAATTATGTGTCCGTCCATCACGATCTCTTTTGCCAATAAGCCTAAGTCTTATTTTCTGGTCATCATCTGCGGTTTCCATACGTTGACCAGCCATTCGGAACTCGTGAACCAATGGATTATGGGCATCAAGCATCTCTTTTAAGTCTTTTGTTAGCTGATGATCAATTTTGGTGGGGTTTGATGAATTTGAGGAGCCACTACTGCAACCTTAAGTTAAAAAAATTATACTATAAAGATAATGAAAACACATCGGAAATGCATATCAGATAAAATATTAGTCACCAAAATTGTAAGTTTAAGGAAAAATTAGAATATGCATACCTGACAACATTTATTATGTTCTGTATCTCGTTTCTTGTGTCATGTATGTATATTTGCGCAAACTTAGGAGTCTTGCCGTTTTCAGGCATCAAAGAACCAATTATGTGGTAGTTCTCTCCCTGAAGCCTAAAACAATATGGACCCCGTCCGTTGTCAATTTTTTGGTCTACTTTACCACCAAGAGATGTGAATGAAAACATGGAGTTGTAACGCCTTATATTTTCAAGGAACCCTTTGCTTTTTGGATGTTCATTTTTCACCAAGCTCATGAGCAAACTTGGAGGGGGTTTCAATTCAACTGGTAGTTGAACTTTACCCCTCATGCAATATAGAGAATACGAATCATCCGTTCCGTGGCCTCTTTTACTCTCTGTTTCCCACAACAAAGCCCCACAATCAGAGCATTGTACATTTGGATCACCGAGGTCGATGTATTCTGAATAATTTTTATATTTTACAATCAGTGATGAAAGTGTATATGTAAAGAATAAATTAAGTAATAAAACAGTACATTTGTTGAATTTATATATTGCTTTTGAATTGAAATTACCACTTGAAATACCAATGAATGGATTTCTGTTCACATGATTTTGTACATTAGCATCATTGGTGAAGTTAATACGTCGTGATGTGGATCCTAAAACACACTTGCTTTTTCTCCTATGTGGCTCACAAGTAAGTGTTGATTTGGTAACAATGTTTGATGTAATATCCGATGAAACCGATGAACAACCTGTGTAAAAGTATAGATGATGTTGTGGATGAATTACTTAATACTAACAAAGTCTATTCAATAGTTAAGTGGTTTTTTAAGAAAAAAAATGTACCTATGTCAAATGCGACAGGAGATTTGTCACTAAACCTTGTGGTTTTGTTAGGACGCATAGGAGTTCCTATTTAAGAACAGTTAAGTTATATATAGACTTTAAAAAAACGAAAGGTAAAGATATATTAAAAGGAGTACACAAGCATACCTTGTGTTATGTCATCTAAACGTGGCCTTCTTGGGCGTCTTGTAGTTAATGATGAAGGTATGACAGGACTTGCAGTTACAGATGTAGTTGTGGTTTCTTTTGGTGGCCTTCCTGGTCTACGTCTAGGAGTTATTATTGAAATTACACTCGTTGGTGTGACAGGACTTGGAGATACAGATGGAGTTGGAGTTGGTAAATCTGTGGCATCAGGTAAATGTATATGTCATTGAAAATGCAAATACAATTTGGTAAAACAATTTGTAGTTAAAGGATTTAGGAGAAAAAGGATTAAGTAGCTGATAACTATATTTGAAATTACAGGCGTTGGTATGACAGGGGTTGGAGTTATAGTTGGAGATGTAGCTGATAACTCTGTCAGATTAAGTAAACGTTTTGGTTTATAAAAAGAATTTATATCATAATAACAAAAAATAAATAAAACAAAATGTAGTTAAAAAGTTTGTGAAAGGAAGGGATTAGATGCATGGAATAGTTGTTTCTATTGATTTCCTTCCTGGTCTTTGTCGAGGAATTGTTGTTATTGTTGGATTAACAGACACTTTAGTTGTTGTTTGTGTAGAATTCTTTGGCGGTCTTCATCTACGTCTAACTGTTGGTGTAGCAGAAGATGATCCATCTAAAAGGATAAGTATAGGTTATTACATTATAACTATTTCATATTGAAATTAGTATTGTTGTTAATGGATATTAAAATTAAATTTCATGAAAGCATTTACTTACTATTAGTTATATTAATAAGAGCAGGTCTAACGGCTGAATTCAGTGTGAACTCATCTATGGAATGAGTTGTGGATGCAGTTCTCATAAAACTAACATCTTCTTGAGTACTTAATGGTCTTCTTACTGAGTTGATATCGATATCATGTAGTAACCTTGCGTTGGTGTTTTTCTTTTCCAGAGATAACGTGTTGTTGATAACAATAGCTTTCCTCTTGTTATTGGAATCCATCAACTATTAGAATTGCAAAACTAAGTTATAAGTGTCTTTTGCAGTCCACAACAAATTTGTAAAGTTTGGTTATCAATATCACTAATACCATCAGTATTGTATGAAGTTGCTAACAATATATTGTAATCCCATCATATGGCAATGAAATGATACTGATAATGGTGTATTAAGTTGCTATAAATATGTGGACATAGTAGAGTATTTACATGGAATGATGCTTATACGAATTTATTAATAAAAAGTAAAAGAAATTCTAACCTGGATGTGTTTTTCTTGGTTTTGAATATAGGTTTCTTGTTGTAATTGTATTTGAAAAAAAAATCTTAGTGAAAGGATTAGTATATGTTTTAGCTAATGAGTAGGGATAATTCAAAATTTTTATTCAAATATCATCATATATTTATGGTAAAAGGAATAATGTGATTAAAAATAATTTAATGATCATATATTATGATCCTGATATTTAGGGATTGATATTTAAGTTTAAAAAATATTAGTATTAATTGACTAAGATTATAGGTTCATTTAATTATTAATTTCTACTTGTTATGTTAAGGTATGTAAACTATAATGGTTATTATTTCAAAACAAACTATATATTAGTTTTGAAATAATAATACAATGTACGTACGATGTTGTTTGTGTAGCATCCAAATTTTGATAATCTAGCATAGTGTAATGAGAATTCCATGTGCAGGAGTATTGGCCATTTAATTATGTGTATTGCGAATTATTGAATGACATTACAATTTTGTTCAAATTTGTAGCTATCAAAACGGGATCTCTTTTAGTTTCATCGTTTTGAACATCTGTTTAAGGTTTGAAGGGAATATAATATATGTATTAGTAGATAATAACAAAATGCATACATTGGTTATTTTAAAATTCCAAGAATGGATTAATATTAAAGATATTATAACAAACAGTAAATTAAGTAAAACAAAAAAATAACGTAACATCACCTTGCATTATGATAATCTTTAGATTATCCAACTTCCTGTAAGATAATGGTAACAAATAGGTTAATGATGATAGTTGTTCATTGAAAAAAATGCATGATATTTGTGAAATTGATTATGTATATAACTGTTATACATCTACAATACCCTAATCGTTTGAGTCTTAGTTAAATAGTGATGCATGTGGTTGTTGTTGTTGTTGGAAATTAGTATTTCTTTATATTAGGTTGGAAGTATATTTAACAGTTATGTTGGAAATTAGTGCAACACTCAGTTATATGGTAAAAAAAATTAGTTTGTAAGTGATAATAATGGTGTAATCTTATGGTAGGATTTTCTGAGTTTGATTGATTAATTGTTTACGATATTGGACTACTGAAATATAAGTGAAAACATGAAATAAATTTTGGTTTGTATGCAAAATCATTTTGTGTAAGTGATGATAATGGTTACTAAATAGTGTTTGTGATATTATGGTTGTATACTTTTAAGTGGATACATTCGAATACGGTTAATAGATTTTGATAACAAAAGCAATACCATAGTATTATTCTGGTTATGAGTTATTATAGAATGTAGAAGTGGTTTTATATTTAAAGTACATTTGACATTATAGCAGGAAAATGCCGTTAGAGTTCGTAGTGTTGGTTAACCGAAGAACGTACCCTAAGAAACAGGTTTGGTAAACAACACCATAATATCATTTATAAGTTTTATTGTAGAGTGAAAATTAAAGTAAAGGTTTGAATAATTATTTAGGAACTTCCTGAGGTGTTTGAATTTGAAGGATACAATGGGAACAAACATCTCTATCTGACCAGCTCAGCAAGAATTCGTAAGAAAGTCTGGTTTATAACACCAATCGTAGGACCTATCACGTTGCAGGGCAGGGATTGGAAGAAGTTTGCTAAGGACAACATCGGTCCGTATGTAGATTGGTTGCATTTCATCCAGGAGGGAGATGACAGTTTCTACATGACAGGATACGATGTTAGGGATGGTAAAGAATTCAGGGGGTATGATGAAGACAACAACCGTTATTATCGTTTTAAGAGCCGTGTTTGGGCAGACACAAACAGGCCCCAAATATCAATTAATATATACCTTAAACTTGTATTACCTTTATTAGTAAGTTAATGTATTGTATTAAAATGTGTATTTACGACAAACGTGAACTTCATGTACAGAGAATTGCTGGTGATTTCTTGAGTGGTATAGGGCAGGCAAATCATATTAGGATTAATTGTGGACAAGACTACTTCATGGTTCCTGTGCTACATGTTAATGTTCCTAATCAAGCTGGTGAATATGAATTGGATCATCAAATTTGGAATATTATGAAATTCACTTTGGGGTTGCAAGCTGGGCAGATCTTGGTGTTTACCAAAGAGAATAATACTATTTTGAGGTTGATGGCGTTTAACTTTGATGGAAGTCCGCATACACCGATGCATTTCTATGGTGCAACACAACTCCATCACATGCAACCTCCTATAGAGTATGACGACAAAGGTAATATAAATATTTACATCCTTATTTAGTTGAAAAGTCTATATGTGCTAATATAATTCATTAGTTTAAGGGCATAAAAGTGTAGTTAGATATTAGTGTAGTTCGATAGTATTAGGAGGTATTCTAACATGGTAAATGTATTGTCAGGTGATGACAGGATGCACCACATCTGTCGATGGGCAGGACATGAAGACCACTTTGGTGAAGTTGGTGACACTTTCTATAAGAGTTTTTCTATGATTACAGTTCTGAAAAGACTCGTAAGTATTATTATTAGGTGAAACGTATTTATTGTAACACGTTATTAATGTTTATTAAGAATTATGTATTCAGATGGTGGCCATTGTTTATTGCAGACCATACCTGCCGAGTTCTTGGAATACCACCCGATGCACACATACAGGAGGGTCTTGATGATACACCAGGATGTGGATTACAGATTTGATGTGAGGATGGAGTTTCATAAGGAGGATCCTGGAAGGATGAACCATGTGAACGTATTTGGTGAATAGAGGGAGTTTGCACGTGATTGTAATTTTGGCTACAACAAAATGATAAGGTTCAAGTTCATGCATTTGCTCACAGACATGGCAGGAGATGAAGTGGAGGAGTACCCTGTGTTCCACGTCTGTTAAAAACTTATCCTATAAAAACTTATGTTTATTTTGGATTGTTAGTATGATCTGAACTAATGTATGGATATATGCTTTCTTATGTTATGTTGTGATGGTGAAGACTGAAGACATTGGATGCTTTTTGGATTATCAAATAGCCTATTATGAATAGGTTAATCAGTGGCTTGTAAAAACAATATCCTTGCACTTTAATCTATGATGTTCCTCTATTAAGATGTGTCTTTGTTTTAAAGTTCTATGTTCCTTAAGATGTGTCTTTGTTTTCAAGTTATATGTTTGCAGATGTTTGATGAAATATGTTGTTGATAGTTAAATGAATTGATTATCCATTCACGTTTTTTAATGTTGGTCTTATGATTTGTTGGTGATGATGTGAATCTCATATCCACTTTTATTGTTTAATTCAAAGTTGGAAAGTTTGTTAGCAGTAATTTAAGTAGGAGATTGCATAACAAATTGGTTTCAAAATACATTATGATGAAGTGTCGTAGCTGTTCTGCCAGATATATCACCTCAGTGATTTCCAATATGTGATAAGGAGTAACTATTATCTGGTAAGGAGTAAGTATTGTTGATCTCTTCAGATATAACACTTATCTGATAAGGAGTAACAATTAAGAAACAAACATGTTTTACAATAATAGAGGTAATGACAATTGAGATAATGAAAAATACTTTTGATGATAACAGATAACATATGTTTATAACGACATTTTACGAATAAACTTATTGATAATAATGTCAAACTTATAAGAGTATTATTTGTGATGAAAAACTTCATCACAAACATTTGATGCACCGGATTCTTCAGAGACATTTGATGCACCAGATTCGTTGTCATCATAATACTCCATTAGATGATTGTGATGTTTGCAGTCTTTGTTAATGCAAATTCATTCATCTTTGTCCTCATCGACAGAGTCTTGAAGATCAACAATGTTGTTGAATACATAATTGTCTTCCTGCTTAGGATGGTATAGACATCCTTTATTGTTACAAATAAAACTCTCTTTGTCAGTTTGAGCATCGACAACGTGACCACCATTGATAGACTCATGTGAAGAATCATTGAATAATATGTGAAATGCCATCTTCTCGGGGATTTCCTGGAATTAATCGAATATAAATTACAGTGAATATGCAGTTCTAATATTCATTAGGTATTACTAACTTATATATTACCATTTCATCATCTGAGAGAATGATAACAGGTGGATCTTCAATCCACAATCCATTTGGTGAGTTTGAAATATCTTCTTTCTGTATTGTAATGAAATGTATAAATGATTGTGAATAAGTATAAACTATTAGTAAAATGCATTTTTGTATGAATAATATTGAACATTGTAACAAATTGGTAAAAAGCAGTTTTACCTTTGGTGAGTTGTGATGATCCATATGATATTCTATAAGACTGTTTTAGAAAAGAGTTTTGTTTGGTGTTTTGTGTGTTGATGTTGAGAGTTTATATAATGCTTAGAGTGATTGTTATAGTTGGAAATGATATGTTTGAATTATTAATTTTAAATGAAGATTCAAACATTTAATTTTCAATTATATTAGAAGAATTTCGATTTTTAAAAGATGCATATATATAGTATTGTTTACATAAAAATGGAAATATATATTTCAATTTTATTTGTAATTGTATATTACAATTATGATATTTGAGTCAAAATATCAAAGACTTTAAGAATAAGGTTGTATGATTGATGGAAGTGGACAGGGCAAATATCTAAATGAAGTGGCTATTGCTATAGTGAAATGTGTGATTTGCACTTTGATTGTTTTAACATGTGTGCAGTAAATGTAACCAAGGACCACTCCTAAAAATGGGGCTTATAAAATCAGAATATGCTAAGATGTATACTAACATTGTATGTAATACATGAAGTTAAATAAAGATTCTAATACTTGAATAGGAAATGCTTACTGGTTGGAGAAGTCGGAAACCACGAACCGCTGATCAGACCGTGTGGTTACAAAACATCTCAGGGGTGATCTTCACAGCTGGATGGGTGACATACCTGAATATAATCTTGGAATAGTAGTCAAAATGATGATGTTAAAAGAACAGTGTGTTCAATTGTGTAATAACTGTCAATGCAACATCTGCATTTCAGGTAGTATGCACTATTGAGCCACAAGGATAGTGTATAGATATACAGGTAAGGCATTAAAAAAGGGGTAAGATCAAACAGATAATAAGGCATAACATATGAAAAAAATGTACTGAAAACAAATATATTGATCAAATCTCCATGCCTGATAACAGGATAACCATGGCATAGCACATACTGCATTAGCCAACTTATTGTACATAAAATTGAAATTAAAACCTTAAGCAAATCCGTAAAATACGACCAAAGGAAATAAAATGTGAAAAGTCTGAACAGCAAAACACATTTGGTATGAATGGAATGAAATAAACATGGAGACGATCAATAGAACGGCAATCACTCGTGTTTCTCAATTTTGACTGTTGCAAGAAGGGGTTTCTTGGCACTTGCTGAGGCCTCATCTTCATCTGGCAAGTCATCCTGGTCAATGATATCACGTTTCTTGTTCACTGCTTTGCTTCCTGGCGATTCATCATTCTTTTCAGCACTAACAGCTTTTCCAGATGCACTCTTCTTTTCCAACTGCATCGCACCAGTACGGCTTGTTGTGGAATGAGTTTCATTATCTGGCGTTTCAAGCAGAAATTTCTGGATGTTTGCAGAGGCTGCAGCACTAAGGGTTGTTGAATATTGAGATTGATTATTTGGTGTTTCAAGTAGGAACTTATTGATGTTTAAAGCCGCTACATCCAAGCCAACATATTGTGCAGAAGAACTGTTATCACGAGTTTTATACTGATCATCCACCTCCTGCAAGCATATGAAATTAACGCCTTAACAAAATATATTACGGATAAACAAATTGAGCAAGAGGGTTTTGGAATTAAAATTGATACATGTCCATCAGCAAATCATTCCTTAAAGTGAGCAATTAAATCAGCATCATCGGACGCCGTCTTGGCAGTGTAAACTTGGCTGTTGGAGTTTACATTATGTTGCGTGTAGGTGAACTTAAAAAGGTATTTCTTGCCAACAATAACATTCAATTCATCAGGGAAATACTCCACTGTGTTCTGCCCATGTTTGGTCATTAATTCATACGCGGAAACACCATTACACATCTTACTAATATTTGTATCAAAAACAACAAATGGTGCTGAACCTGTAATTAACCTGTAAAAACAACAATAACACTCAATATCAACTTGAACCTAATTTTGTAATAAACATTGTATTATTACAATTTAAAAATAAATCTGTAATTAAAATTTAAAGGTTTTAACAATATATAATAAAGGGAGAGTTAAATTGTTACCTTGGAACCACCTGGTAAATAACACCATGATAAGGGCAACTGTATGCCTTTTTAGAACATGAAGATGTTGATTGTTTTGCCATCTTGTTGAACCTTTTACATGCATCATAACACCAGCCGTGTTCTTTGTGGATTCGATGAACTTTTGCATAAAGTACAATTTCAGTGCCCTGTCAATGATAAAGATAAGTGTTATTTTTGTGGCTGTAAAATAACAAAAAGCTATGTAAATGCTGTCGAAAGAGTTTGGTTGTATAATCGAATAGTGATTGCTTACTGGTTGGAGAGTTGGGATACCACCGATAGTTGATCTGACCGTGTGTTTAAAAAACATCTCAGGTGTGATCTTGTCAACAGGAGGGGTGAATACCTCAATCTTATGGTCACCGTCAGCGTAACCTTCTTTGGATGTGTACCTAAATTGATTTCAAAATTAACTGTTAACTAAATGAAGCGTTTGGTAAACATATTCGGTAATTCAACAAAAAGATAGAATAGCTTACATTTCCTTAAATGATGTGATAGCCGGGATTTCCTTGTTAATGAAAATCCTACTTCCGAAAAGTGAGTTGTGGACTACAGGCTCATCTGAAGAGAAAGTACAAATAATGAGCGGGTTAACATATTACAAATAGTTTACATGGTACAGTTAATTGGTAGTATTTATTTGTTTCAAACAAATAGTTAGTGTTACCTCTGAAATATTTCACTTTTGCAAGCTGCAACACAAAAATGACCAGACCAATATCATCATTGCTAGCATAATGATTAAACATTTCAGCCCAGCTATCCCAAAAAGTACATTTAACTCTTGTTCCCCTGAAATAGAATAACAAACAATTATAAGTTTTAGGAATGTAATTGATTAAACTGTACATCAAGAATATAAGTTTTAATGTATAATGAATGTTTAAAATAATTCATTCTCTTTTTCTTCAATGACAATAGTGCGTCTGACTTTTTTCACAAGAGTATTTGGAACTTGGATAATATCACCAATTGCTACAATAGCTCCAATGACATCTGCATTTTAAGAATATAATGTAAGCTTAACTGACGACATGGTATTTGAATTTTTGTGACAATAAAAATAGTGTGTGTCAAGTAAGTAAACTTACCAACAGACTCTTTTTCATTATATTTCGTACTTAGAATCTGACTAAAAGGTTCTAATTTGAAACCGAATACATCATCATCAAAGTGGTCAATCCGTGTAACTTTGGTTGACTGGAAAAATGTTATCTTGTACTTGTGATTCAACAATGGTAGTATACCATTGTTCTCACCAATACTGAAGTCAGTAATGATATAACAATGACCCTGTTGGAAAAGGGGTTCAAACCGATACATGTCATTGTTCCGTGCAGTACATTGGATGCGATTACCCTGAAAAATTTGGTTACAATGTGTTAAGATAAAGCTACATGGTATGTAATTAAAAATACATATTGTATGTGATTATAAAGATGATACTAATAAAAGTACCTTCATATCCTGTAACACGATATCAAAACTATACGCTTGCTTAGGTTTCCTAGCAGGATGGCTATGCCACATTGAAATACACCTTCCTTTGATTTTTATGTTATCAAGCATTGGATCTATTTGATCCAAGGAAGTGAATTCTAAATCACTGGGAGATGCAACATTTTTCC
This sequence comes from Chrysanthemum makinoi, assembly GCA_910596185.1. NCBI lineage: Eukaryota > Viridiplantae > Streptophyta > Magnoliopsida > Asterales > Asteraceae > Chrysanthemum > Chrysanthemum makinoi. The sequence goes on from OU343218.1 coordinate 120,950,931, forward strand.
CCTTATCTTTCACTGCAGAACTCTTAACGTTGTTACTAACATTGCTTTCAGCTTCAGTAACGGAATCTTCTGCAAATGTTGAAAAAGTGACGAGCTTTAAAAAACAATGACTTTTAAAAAGAAGGCTAAATATAAATACATGTATCAAATAAATGATACAGTTGGTAAAAAGCAACCAAATCAGAGAATTGGCAAATCATCTATTGTTAATCTACTTAAAATTATAGCAAAAGTAAATTACACTAATTGAACAAATGATGTAGGAAAAATTAACAGTCACGACTTATTGATATCTAATTTCCATTTACAATAAGAGGGATTCATGCTTTGTATTAGTTATGGAGTACTAAATTACCAACATTTACAATACACATTTAACACATATTGGTGATACTAATGACTGCAAAATGCATAATTAGTAACATCTACCTGCATCTAAAATATAAGGGATTCATGACATTGGCAAGTTATACTAATTTTTCCTCAAGTTACAATAAACTTTTAACACATATTAGTGATAGTAATGAGTACACTTTACAATCAAATGCAATCATCAAAAATATTATGCATCTAATTACCAACACATTCATAACAGTTATCATTTATACGCAGAAGATGGGTATCAAAAAGAATATGAGAAAGTTTAAAAACTTACTGTCACACCCCGTCAATGGCGGAAACACGAGATGTAACTGAGAAGGCACATTGCATAACATCATAGATTCATGCCTTACATTTGTTTCAACAGTAGTTACCAGTTACAAAAATTTCAGATCTAAACTTTGAAGAGTAAAACATATTTCTTCTTTGAATCCAATTATTCTTGAAAACATGATAACAATGTTCTGACTCCAAAAGAAATGCCTTCAAATACTTTATTAATGATCACCTGAAAATGGTACTAGAAAACGTCAACATAATGTTGGTGAGCTCGTAGGTTTAAGAGTAAAACCACGAAACTGTGAACAATAGTGAGCATGATATACACATATAAGCATTTAATGAAACCACGATACATGTGACAACTGAAACTGCCAAAATGTTACACACATGTTACCACAGTGGGGAGCTACCCCAGATAGTACTATCAAATGCTTCGGCTCCAAAACGGAGTTAAACAGTTGCGCACACATGTCACATATGATAAAATCATACAACAAGGCACATATTGCAATCAAACGCACATATTGTCCAAAAATATGTAAACAGTGAATTACAGCATAAAAGCATTTAGAAATATTTGAGTACCATTTCCACCTCAAGGAAAACATGTAAAAAGTGGGGCTACGAGAACTCACCTCAACATACGCGGTCCGAAGTGAAATAGTCAAGTAGTAATAGTGGACGGCACCGACACGCGACCTAGATTAGTATGGCAAGTTTAGTTTACAGATTCGTGTTTAAGACTCGATGAAGTTCAAATAAGTTTAAAAGTTTTTAAGTGTTTGTGTTATTGTTGCTTGTGTGGCAGTGTTATGCTTACACGATTTCTAAGTGTTTGTAATTATTGGCTCTTGGAAAAGTGCATGAGTATTTATATAAGTATAAAAGTATGCAAGACGAATGAGTCTTCGTTACAAAAGCATCCGAAAGGCAAGGTACGAAAAATAATCACGAGTAAATATCGTGAATAATAGACGTAGTCGTAAAATATCAACATGTCGTTACTAGTATATATATATACATATGTAAGTATATATATGTATAAGCATTTAATGGAAAAAAAATATGGTATATATGTAAGTTCAAGTTTAAGAAAATATAATAGTTAGTGGATGATAAAGTATATTTTTATGTTTCATTTTTGTTTTTTAATAGGTTTCATAGAAAAATAAGTGAAGTGTACATTTCTTTTTACGAAAACCGGGCGTGACCCGTTTATACGTATTAGCTTCCCACAATTCTCATATGTTTCAAATTTCTCCCTTTAACTATATAACAACTGTAAACCAATTAATAAGCTTCAATAAGTTAAAATATGCAAATAAGCTCAATTAAATTATATTAGGCAATAGTCTTTAAAATAAGTGATACTTATATATTTGTATTAGATTAGGTTTAATAAGTCCAAAATAAGCCAAATAGGTCACAGATTAGAATTTTTATATAATTTTTATCAAAATAGACTAAAGGGGCCGCGGATTAGACTTTTATATAATTTACACAATATTAAGCCGAAATCTATAAAGTCAAAATAAACTAATCAAATAGGCTTTAAAATAAGTCAATAAGTTTATAATTAAGCACTTTGACCATTTTGGTTGACTCAAAATAAACAAACCGAACACATCCAATTGTTGGGCTCGACCAAAAAATAATGCAATCATAAACTTAACTTACCCCATATCTTTATTAGTCCAATTAGTTAGTTATGAGATAGTAAGCAAACAATTAACCAAATTAGTAAGATAACCAAATGTTTCTCAATACCCAACAAGACATAACTCAATTAGTAAAATAAAGCAAGCATCAAAATAATCCCTAAGTTGGACTCAACAGTTTCTCGTCACCCAACAAAACATAACCCAAAATCAAATTTAATCCCAAATTATTATGGTCCATTATATATCAAAAATGATTATGTGAAATAGCAATGTTAGCTAATAAATTAAACTATAGTAAGCACTTTCCAATACTTGAGCCAACTCAATGTTTTACTTTGATTTTAGTTTTCTTTTAACTTTTTCAACCAAAAATGTCTAACAAATACATGTAATTATATCTAAGTTGGAATGCTTAAACATAAGCTATAGCTTATGTTTGAAATGCTTATTAGTGTCTTAGGAGTTTAAGATTACCACACAAGTGCAACAACACAAATTGTTGAACTAAGTTATGTATATGTCGAGGCATATAGAGATCAAGAAAACAATTTGTAACTTTAAACCTTTTACATATATATAAAATCTTCAAATGTAAACTAGTTTATCAACATACTTAAATCAATAAAACATGAAAGTTGGAAATTTTTAAAGAAACCTTACAATGTTTTTATGTATGTGTCGATTTAGTGAGGAACCAAAACACCAAGAGTACCAATAACTAAGCTAATCTTCAAGCAAAACCCAAAACCAAGTCAAACCTTGTTCTAAAGCACCAAATGTTATTTTTTTCATGTGAAACTTTGAATGAAATTTGTGTGTGTCCTCCCCTTGGGTCTCGGCAGATTAAGAGAAACAAAAGAGGAGAAGCTTTTGATTGCTTTTGGGTTTGGTTAGCTTGTGATTGGCCATATTGAGTTAAGTTCCAACACTAGTTTATATTCACAAAGTGTGACTTTGACCAAATAAAAGAAGACATGTGACTTGATTGTGCAATTGGTGGAGCGGCAAAGTGGAGAAAAAAAAGAGAGGCATGTTCTGACCAAAGTTTCTAAAGGGTGAATAAGTGTGTGTATAATTTGGGCAAAGAAAACAATATTAATGGATTTGTCACTTTCATTTGCAAAGTTTAAGGTATACTTGTGAGTTGTGGTGTTCGAATAGTATAAGAGGAGGAAAAAAATGAATGTTTGACTATGCTTTTCCCAAAGAAATAAAGTGTGTTTGTCCTTTTTAGTTAAGTTGCATGTTTGGTCACTTTCAAATATATAAAATCCACGCATGAATGTGCTTTAGGTGATGGGGCTCGATGTACACAGTCAAGGTAAAAGTGCAATTTGATCAAAGTAAATTGTGTTTTATTTAGTGTATTTCGGGTACCGTTTGAGCTTAAATGTAGTCGTGGTATTCCGGTTTGGTGTTTTTGAGCAAAAATGTGTAAAATACATTTTTGGTGAATGTTTTTATAAAAATAATATTATTGACTTAGAAAAATATTTATTTGACTGTAACCATAACTAGTGCACTGTCGGTACGCGCGCGGGCTCGTTTTTCAGGAAGTGCAAGATAATTTCTCATTTTTTAGTTTTAATCATTAGTAGATGTCAGAAAATAATTAATTTGCATTTTCTAATAAAGTAAATAGTCCGGAAAATTACCATTATTTGCTTATTGAAAATTTTTAGTTTTCGCGGTTTAACCCAACGGTTAACGTAAAAGTAATAAAGTAGTCGTTCAAGATAAATATTTGTGAGTTTTATGAACAAGTATTGCCCTGAAAATGCCAGTTGCTACACTTACTTTGGTATCCAAATGTCATTGTGAGATAGTGGTTTTTTCCTCCGAATGATTGTGATATGAACAAAACCAACACAATCGTTCAATTTATACACGGCTAGTTTAGGGTTAAGAATGAGATTCAAGAAAATGATTGATATCAATCTTTTAGTTATCACCATATCACTGGAACAATTAAACACCATTTCAAATAAATTGATACGGTTGTAACAAAAAAATTTGAATCATCACAAAAAATAAGATGATTTGGTGATTTTCAACGAATGAATCGAGACTTGTTTTAGGATTAGGATTGATTTCTTGTTTGAAACGTATGTGTAGTTTAATTTTGGGCAATACAAATTGAATTGATTGTGTTGCTGAAGATCAGGATTGGGAGTTTCGGATTGAAATTAGGCGTGTGTTCTTGGTTGTGTTTGTGTGTGAAGCGTGTGTAAAAAAATAGGTGGCATTGCCACGTAATTAATTATTGCCAGCATGGCATTTAAGCCTGCCAAGTGGCATTTGTGACATGGCATGTTCCTCTATTATATATGTGGGAAGATATCATATTCTTATTTGAAGTAAAAATCAAAACACAAACACAATCCTAAAACAATACTGATTTCAAAAGAATTTTATTTACTCTATGATTCTAATAAAATTATAGCCATTTATATATTATAGTATGCAACATAATTATCAAAATAACTTGTTGCCCAAGTGGTAAACACACAAGTTATTTATACTAATCCTACAAACGACCCAAGTTCAAATCTCACCATGGTCATTTTTTATTAAAATCGATTTTCAGAAATAATTTCTTAACAATTTCGAAAATTAATACATTAAATTCGAAAAATAAATATTATTGCTTAGGTGGATGAAAAAATTGCTTAGTTGGACCAAAAATGCTTATGTGGCATGAAAAACAATTACTGGGCATTGAGGTGACATTAATGTCAAATGCCTCATGTTATATATATATATATATATATATATATATATATATATATATATATATATATATATATTAGTTACAATTAATTGTAGCCAATTAGCTACAATTTTGTACTAAAAATGTGGGTCCTGATTATTTTTGTGGGTCCTGATTCTTTTCTGTGGGTTCCTGAATCATTGCTAGTGTAATTTTTATAAAGGATTGTAGCCAAGATATCCCCATATATATATATATATATATATATATTTGAATATTAATAATTATACTCTTTAAGTTAACCCACATGATTTATTGAATATTTATTTTTACATTATCTTTATAAGTAATCCTTTACTTTTATCATTCATCTATGTGGGACAAATTTAACAAACATTATTTTTGAGAACTAAATTTTGTTAGTATAATGTAAGTGATTTTTAAAAGTCAGTATGATGTTATTATTTAATGATAACTTATAACTATGGGCTATTGTCAACTACTATTATCTCATATCTTTACAATATACCTACTACCAACTCATTATTGTCACCACATCACGTGGATAATCTATAATTTTTATATGAAAAATTTTATTACTGCATAACAGTATTCAAAACTAAAATTATCGGCGTCCGTATATCTATTGTATTGTAAAATATAGATCTAAAAAACAATTTCGCTGAATATTTTAATTGTATGGCGTCCGCCGCTGCAACGCGCGGGTACCCTGCTAGTGTAGACCAATTTGTAGGTTATTTTTGAATTTTTTTTTAAATGCATTGAATTCGATTGGTGAATTGAAAATGAAAATTAAACACTGATTTACAACATAGAAGAGTATAAAGGAAGACTTGAATACTTTACAAAAATAATACAAAGAGGAGTGTATGTTTTGTTTGATTTTGTGTTTTGTGACCATTTAATGAGTTTTGTGACCATTTAAGAGCATGGAGTATCATGGCTAGCCATGGCTCTTCATTTGGGCTTCACATGTGTCACATCACTTCAACACACCCACTTAAAAGTACCCCTAATTTACAACTAACCTCAACCTCTTCACTTGGGCCCCACCCACTCAAACGACACACACTCAATCAAACACAAAACACAATTTAAAAAAAAAAAGAAAAAAAAATTGTTTGTCTTCATCTTCGTCACTTCCCCGGCGAGCCTACTTCCGACGAGAGATGGCGAGCCATCTTGGTATGGTGGCGAGGGGTGGCGAGGCTGCCACCTAGGAGTGGCGAGCCTCCCTCGCCATGATACTCTATGCTCTAATGTGTTTTTAGAAAAGTTGAAGCTTGAAGGTGTTGTACAATGGTGTTATATAAGGTAAGTGTTTTAATAATAAAATTTAATGTTGTGTTTTATGGAGCTTGTATAAAACCTTATCTATTATCTATTAATACTAATAAAAGAGAGTTTTTAGCCTCCTATTAATTATTTTTTTTCCAAAAATATTAAGGCCTAACACTACGTGTACAACTGAAGTTTTGGTTAGCTATTTCGAATTTGTCGTGTGAAAGTTATAGTAACATTAACAAACTTTAAAATGTCATTAAATAAGTTGGCCAGTTAATTATTTTCATGAAATGAAATTGGGTCGATGAGTAATTTTTAAAAAGTTAAACAAATATGGTATCATATTTTTAATTAATTCATTAATAATATCATACTAAGTAATATTATTATCTAAGGTATAATCTAATTTGACATAAAATTTATCTTTTGAATGTTTGTTACGTGTTAAGCAATGCATTTATTTTGATTTAGGTTACTTAAGGAAACTTTGAAACACGTCTAACATTAACGCGTGTTAAATTTCATCGTAAAACCATCAAATCTTTTGCTTCCGTTTTTCTTAGCTCTATTTCAAAATTCCAATTGTAATATATTCACTTATCAACTTTTACTTTGTATGTCAACTTATTTCATTCCTTGGATCATGCATTTTTTCATCCAATGTTTAACTGATTGCTTTGAATTTTTGTTTATTGTTTTGAATAAGATTTCATTAGAAATTTTGTTTGCCGTGGATGTAGAGCTTAATTGGAAGAACATTCTATGAGAAAATTATTGGCAATATTCATATCTTATTTAGAAGTAACAATTATATTTTATTATTTTTGTTTATTTTGCATATTATTTGCAAAATTCATATCTTATTTAGAAGTAACAAAATTATTGGCAATAATCAAGGAAATCCATTAATATTTTATAAGAAACTTTCAAAACAATTCGAATTTTGCACAAATGGTTTCTCATATTTTTTATCCTTTTTGTAAAAAATTGAATTGTTTTTTCTTAGTTATATCATTGCTCTCTTCATAAAACTAACAATTTTATTTTATACTTTTTGTTTATTTTGCAAAATGATGCAGTATGTAAAACATGTCACAAAGACAAACATCATTCTTTTTCAAAGGTATGCGCATATTAGGTAGATTGAAATATCTGAATTGGTTCTTTTCTTAAATCATGTGTTATGTATGTGTCATTGAATTTCATGTAATTGTTAGGGTGCCTTTGGTGTAATGTATAACCTCATTCAAGGTATTTAATAACTGATGGTATAATAAAGGGAGATGACACCGTTTGGGGTCATGCAGAAAACTTAGTATTGTTTAATATTTGATTATTAATTGACTTAGTATTGGTACAAAATCTATATTGTTATAAATAAATGATACATGGACTTAAACTTAGGCCTACACTTAGACTTAAAACCAAGTGTCAGGATCCTGATGGCTGCAGATAGGAACCCACTCATTTTACAACCTATCAGAATGATGTCAAGTGGTTTTAGGTCTAAATTTAGGCCTAAGTTTAGGTACATGTATCATTTCTCATTGTTATAATGAAATATTTTGAGGTCATGTAGAAGAATTAGTATGATGTAGACAAAAACTATATGATGAGTGTGTAAATACTCATCATTTTTGTACAAAATAAACTGCAAAATCATCTGAAAACACTCAGAAACACATCAAAATGATCAAAATATCACAAATCTGTGTTTTATGTGTTTTAAATGCAAAAGATCAAAATCGATGAAAACATATCAAATTTGCAAAATTGCAGTTTCAAATTCCCCAAGTTTCAAAATTTGTCAAAAACAGTCCCTGAGCACATAATTTCAAAAGTAAAGTCACCAAAGGTCCTTTTTAAATCATAAGTTGTCAAATTTAGTCCTTTGGTGAAAAATATGAAAAGTTTGAGAAAATTACAATTTTTGGTCCCTTGAAACAAGTTTGATGAATTGGCAGCTTAGGCCCCTCAACTTTCAGAATTGACACCTTTAGTCCTTGAAGTTTAAAACCATTTCACTAATTTTGGACCCCTTTCTAATTCTGGACCCCTGTCAATATTGAATTATGAACTCCCCCCTATTATTAACCCTGTGGTCAACATCTCTGGTCAAATCCACTTGCCCGCCAAAGTCCACAATCTCAACCTGCTTCTCTGCAACCTGCTATACCCATCCCCCCTCCTCCATTTCCACTCCACCATGTTCCCCACTCCACAACTACCTTCCAAGCCTCATTAAATGCCCCCCTACTCCCTTCACTTAACCCCAATGGGCAGAGAAGAATTTGCCAAAAGCCATTTTCAATGGCCAGATTGTTTTAAGCCATCCAACGGCTAGAAATTGTTGGGAATTCATCAGAGAGGAGAGATAAAGAGATTGGGTTATAAAAAGACAGAGAAGAGAGCAAAGGGGGGAGTCTTGTAGTTTTTATTTTATTCCTTATGTCGTTTTTCATGTTAAGTCTTTCAATTCAAGATAAGCTTGTAATGCTTTGTTAAATTGTATCAATTTAAGTATTTAAATGTATTAAAACTGATTCCAAGTACCAATTTTCAGTTTAATGATATAATCCTCATTTGATGTAACTGTTGAAATTTTCCATTTCCAAACCATACTCAAAAGCTTCATAACACTTGTTTATCGGTTCCATTGAGCATAAGCTTAGCATAGCTTTTTACAAGCTCAAATTCAAGATTACATTTACTTTGATTCCTGGTCAACAAAAGTCAAACATGTGCCAAAAGGGTAATGGAAATGGTGAATGGGTGATTCAGAAGTTGAAATGGGTTGATTTAAGTTCATTTGGGTTGATAAATAGGCTAGAGGTTCATTTGGTGTTTTTTGCAAGCCACAGTGGCTTAGGACCACTTGTAAGTGAAATTTCTAAGCTTATCTGCATTACTTTCCATTGTAGTTGGATTTGGTTCAATTCTGTTCTAATAGCTGTAATTAGGGTAGTAATACTTAGTTTGATCATTGCTTTAAGTTTGGGAAGTGTTTGTGCCTTTTAATCTTCACAACAGTAGTTACAAGGGTGTTTGGATTTGGTGATCAAACTGTCTTAATGGTCTACTCATTGGTTAAGCTCTAATGGTTTATGTTTATTAAGTAGGTTTGAGTTCATTTGAGTCAAGAATTTGGGTCTGCACACCATAAAAGTCAAAAATCCAACTTAAATCATCTCAACAGTTAACTGTTGAGACCTTTGCATTTCAAATTCTTGTTTTGTGTTAAAAATCCATAGACAAAGCTTTTGTTAACTTCCTTTCATCAATATATACCTATATCAGTCCTTAAATCAAGATTAAAGTTCATAATAGTCAACTGTGATTGTTTCTCCAAAAGTCAAAACTTGGAAAATGCTATTTTAAGCCATCTTGGGTGAATTTTCTTGGGTTCAATATTGGGTCAATTCAAGTGATACTTCTTGTTTTTAAAACTTAAACTGGTCAAGTTACTTGTCATGATTTTTACTCATTTTTAGAAATTTTCTATAAGCTCTATAATTACTTGTGAACTTGGTCTCAGCTTTTGAAGTGTCCTGCCACAAGGTAGTTGTGGTAATGTGCTTTTTCCATAGCTTGTCACAAGCTCAATTTAGCTTATATAGGTCTGGTTTTTGGTTTACTACCTCTTGACCAGGTCTAGTTGAGATTCACACTTTTGTTTTATAGTTTCAAATTATTTTGTGGCTTGTGCTTAAGCTGCAAAAGGGTGGTTGGAAACTGTTTTCAACTTTTAAGCTCAAACCTTCAATTCATAAGCTGTTGCAATTTAGAGGTTAGGAATAGTTGAGATAAGTTGCATTGGGATTATTGTAGCATAATTTAGCTTCTGCTTCTGTATTGGTGCTTAATTGTGACTTTTTATTTATCAAGTGCTTAATTCCATAAGCACTTTCATAGCAGATCCACATTTCTCCATACAAGGGCCTGTTTTTCCATTTTTCTCATATTCCTAATATTATTTTAAAGTTTTCCTGAAATTTTCAGATTTTTCTAAGTAGTTTTGCTATTTTTCTCAATTTAAATTAGTTTTTAATAATTTTTAAATAGCTTTTAATACAAAAAATTAGAAAAAGGTTCAAAAAAAAATAATTTTTCAATTTTCTTAAGTTTAGATAAATATAAAAAGTAGAAAAAGTAATTTTCCAGATTTTTCATAGTTTATTTGGTAATTTTTAGTAATTTAATTAGTTTTAAATAGTTTAAAATTCATAAAAAATAGAAAAATAATCAGAAAAATACAAAAATAGTTTTGAAAATTCTAATTTGATATTTTAGACTTTTCCATTTCATAATTTTATTTTTCTAGCTTTATTTCCTATTTTCTTGTATTTTAGGTAATTATTAATTAGTTAAAAATAGTTTTTAATTAGATAATTAGTTTTAAAATTAATTTTCTTTTTCCATAAATTTTCTCTTATCATTAGGATTGTAAAAACATCATTTTCATATTTTTAGGGTTAATATTGCTTTAGTTTCACTTTTTAATTTGTACGTCGCGTAGATTTTTAATTCAGTTTTATAAAAACATAAAAACAAAAACATCATTTTAATTATAGTGATAGCATTTATTTAATAGATTTTATCTTTTTAATCTTCTTTAATTTGCCTTTAAGCCGTTTTAATTTGTTGGCTTTTCTGTAGTTATAATATCACTCACAATCTTATCCAAATCTTTTTTTCATTCAAACTCCTCGATCACTAAACGTTTGACTATTCTCGCACGGCTCGTTGGGACATAACGACCCGGGGAAACATTATACTCTCCTGGACTTCATTGCATTTGTGTCTGAACTGTTTTAAGTTTCTTACAGCTAGCCATTCACAAGTGGCTAGCTTGCGTGAGATAACTTGACGGTTTTGGAACCGATCAAATTTTGGCGCCGCTGCCGGGGAGGCTTTAGCGTGTGTTAGCCTTTTTCAGACCCATTCTTGCACATATACCATCTTTTGTAAAAAGTTTTTTTTGTAATGTTTTTCAAAAATGCCAAAAATATTCCTCTTTACCATCTTACCCTTTTTGATTCTTTACTCCTTTACCCTCTATTCATTTGATTCTACCTTCTCCTATTCTCATGGAATCGTTTATTCCTTGTGTCGGTTGTGGTGAGCCTCTTTATGGTTCACCCTGTCGCTGGTGTACGTGTGTACAGTGTGGTAATGATATTCAAAACGGGAGTTGTTTGTTTTGTGGTTCGAGGAATTCATTTGATTATGATCCTAATCCGAACTCATTTAACGACCCCTCAAACTTTTCCAACTACCCACCACAGATTAACTTTTCTAACTACTGTGAGTTTTGTGGAGGTCCTCACCAAGGATTTGAGTGTCAATCCGAAACACGTTGTCTATGAACAGTTTTACAGTGATGCTCAGAGTTTTGGTTATGACCAAAATCCATATGATTCACCATTCCAGATCAACAGCTTTATCGTTGTGAGTACTGTGGAGGTTCCCATTTCAGCTCTGATTGTCAAATAGGGAACTCAGTTCCTTGTAACAATCATGACTCTCACATGTTTGAAAATTTCCAACCTCCACAGCACCATACGGTTCAAACTCCACCTGAGCCGTTGTCTCAAGAAATTTCTTATGATTTTGAAGCCACAATGAAAAAACTTGATGATATACTACAAAACCTTAAGAATCAAGTGAGTGGTGAAAAAACCATAGGAGAATTGCTGGCCGAAGAACGAGAAGAACGAGAAGCTCGCAAATCTAGGGAAGAAACATTAATCCTAGAGCAAGCAGCTCTAAGACGTTCCCAATTTCTCAAGGCAGCACTTTATGACGATGACGAGGAGAGTTTTTATCCTTTTATAGATAATACTTCTCAACTCCCTCAGTCAGTTGATATCCCAGCAGTTGAGATTTCATCTCAAACAACTGCTATCACACCTGATATTCCCACTCACTCTCTAAACATGGGGGATGAGCTTCTTAGCACTATTCCAGAAATGGAATCGTCTAGTGTTGAGGACCTTATCCCAATCCCGAGAGAGTCACAGGGAATTTCTGATCATCTGTGTGATATCCCTTTCCCTCTTGAGTGTTCTCAAGATCATTTTGAAACTTTCTCTGATCTTAGCGACGATTGTGCTTCCTATGGAGACATCGAGTACGTTGAGGCATCACTTCCACAACTGATGTCGATCCCCTTCTTGAGTAGTTCTCCGGTGAACTCACTCACATCAATCCACTCTTTGATTTCGAAGCCGATCCGGGAGAGACTGAAAGTCTCCTTGATAATGATCATTCACTCACTTCTTATCCCAACAGTCCAATTGAGAATGTTGATCACTTTGTTCCCGATACATTCAAAGCTACTTTCACCAATCCTCTATTTGAATTCAACTCAATTCACTTCAATTCTCGAGAATCCACTCTTTGATACTCAGACTGAGGATAGTGATGAGCCCACAATGGAGCAAGAGTTCACAAATTCACATCATGTGAATGATTCTCTTCATGAGGAGTTCTCCGGTGAACTCTCTCATATCATATCTCCGCTGGAGTATGGTTGCTTGGATGGCAAAGATCATGACGGGGAGAGAATCTCAATTTGCATAGTTATGACAAATCTTCCTACCCTCCCCACCGAGATGCCTTCCAACCCTAAGAGCTCAACCAATAAAATCCAAATAAGTGCAACTGCACTTAATCCCGAGGAAGAAGATCTAGTCATGATTGTTATCATGATTCTCCTTCTTTTCTTCACCTACTCGGTGACTTCCTCTCTTCTTCACTCGTTCGGGAGTGAGGATACTATTTTTGATCCCGGCATTTTCATGTACCATCTGTGAGCCGGGTCTGTCTTTCTCTCTATATCTCGTCGGTGTGGAACTTTCACGTGCTTCAATGTTTATCCAAACATCTTGAATGAAAGTCCGATGGAGATTGTATCTTCCACTTGCTTCCCCATGAACCAATGAATTCGGGGTCGAGTCAAGCTAGTGACTCGGAAATCAAAAACAGTAGCACACACAATATGGGTTTTCACCCATATTTCTGACTTCTTTCTATTTTCTACCACCCTAGTGTGGGGGGGTTGCCCCACATGTTGTGTATATAAGTCTTCTAAAAAAAAAAAAAAAAATCATCTTTCTAAATAATGGCCGTAGTATTTCCCTTTTACGTTCTTTGTTTCGGCATAACCGCCGGTACTTTGAATATTGAGGGCAATATTCATTTCTAAGTGTGGGGGGGAATTCTCACGAATTTTATCATGTAATTATACCACCCAAATTTTATCATGTAATTATACCACCCAATTCCCCCGTTTTTGGCCAAAATTTTTTTTGGAGTAAGTGTTTTACACTTACTCATTTGGTTATCAGTCCGCCATGTCTATAAGACAAAAGGATTGGCTAATCCAGGAGCAAACGGCTCTTGGTAAAGATTTCTCAAATCCGTTTATATGGCTTGCAATTTGCCCAAAATTGTATGGTTCTTCAGCTCCCCATCATCCTCAAAAGATAATGAGTTGGCTAGCCCGCAAGGTTATGGCTTGTGGTAAAGGCAGTGGAAAATCCATAATTGGTATTCAGCTCACCAAAGATAATACTGATAATTTATCTAAGAGTTGGCTAGTCCGGAAGGGTACGGCTTCTGGTAAAGACAAATCAAATCCGTTGAAAGATGGTGGTTTGCTCAAAATCACATGGTTATCGGTGTACCATGGTTCTTACTTGAACTGAAACATTTTATTACTCCAAGTAATGGCTTTTGGTGAAGAGTTTAAAATCCATTATGTTTTCTCAAATCATTGCTAGGGACTAGCAATATCTCAGCAGGGGGGATTGATGAGTGACTAAATACTCATCATTTTTGTACAATCTAAACTGCAAAATCATCTGAAAACACCGTGAAACACATCAAAATGATCAAAATATCACAAATCAGTGTTTTATGTGTTTTAAATGCAAAAGTATCAAAATCAGATGAAAAACATATCAAATTTGCAAAAATTGCAGCTTTCATCCCCCAAGTTTCAAAAAAATTGTCAAAAATAGTCCCTGAGCACATAATTTCAAAAGTAAAGTCACCAAAGGTCCTTTTTAAATCATAAGTTGTCAAATTTAGTCCTTTGGTGAAAAATATGAAAAGTTTGAGAAAATTACAATTTTTGGTCCCTTGAAACAAGTTTGATGAATTGGCAGCTTAGGCCCCTCAACTTTCAGAATTGACACCTTTAGTCCTTGAAGTTTAAAACCATTTCACTAATTTTGGACCCCTTTCTAATTCTGGACCCCTGTCAATATTGAATTATGAACTCCCCCCTATTATTAACCCTGTGGTCAACATCTCTGGTCAAATCCACTTGCCCGCCAAAGTCCACAATCTCAACCTGCTTCTCTGCAACCTGCTATACCCATCCCCCCTCCTCCATTTCCACTCCACCATGTTCCCCACTCCACAACTACCTTCCAAGCCTCATTAAATGCCCCCCCTACCCCTTCACTCAACCCCCAATGGGCAGAGAAGAATTTGGCGCCAAAAAGCCATTTGAATGGCCAGGATTGTTTTAAGCCATCCAACGGCTAGAAATTGTTGGGAATTCATCAGAGAGGAGAGATAAAGAGATTGGGTTATAAAAAGACAGAGAAGAGAGCAAAGGGGGGAGTCTTGTAGTTTTTATTTTATTCCTTATGTCGTTTTTCATGTTAAGTCTTTCAATTCAGTATTAAGCTTGTAATGCTTTGTTAAATTGTATCAATTTAAGTATTTAAATGTATTAAAACTGATTCCAAGTACCAATTTTCAGTTTAATGATATAATCCTCATTTGATGTAACTGTTGAAATTTTCCATTTCCAAACCATACTCAAAAGCTTCATAACACTTGTTTATCAGTTCCATTGAGCTTAAATAAGCTTAGCATAGCTTTTTACAAGCTCAAATTCAAGATTACATTTACTTTGATTCCTGGTCAACAAAAGTCAAACATGTGCCAAAAGGGTAATGGAAATGGTGAATGGGTGATTCAGAAGTTGAAATGGGTTGATTTAAGTTCATTTGGGTTGATAAATAGGCTAGAGGTTCATTTGGTGTTTTTGCAAGCCACAGTGGCTTTCTAGGACCACTGTAAGTGAAATTTCTAAGCTTATCTGCATTACTTTCCATTGTAGTTGGATTTGGTTCAATTTCGTTCTAATAGCTGAATTAGGGTAGTAATACTTAGTTTGATCATTGCTTTAAGTTTGGGAAGTGTTTGTGCCTTTTAATCTTCACAACAGTAGTTACAAGGGTGTTTGGATTTGGTGATCAAACTGTCTTAATGGTCTACTCATTGGTTAAGCTCTAATGGTTTATGTTTATTAAGTAGGTTTGAGTTCATTTGAGTCAAGAATTGGGGTCTGCAAGACACCATAAAAGTCAAAAATCCAACTTAAATCATCTCAACAGTTAACTGTTGAGACCTTTGCATTTCAAATTCTTGTTTTGTGTTAAAAATCCATAGACAAAGCTTTTGTTAACTTCCTTTCATCAATATATACCTATATCAGTCCTTAAATCAAGATTAAAGTTCATAATAGTCAACTGTGATTGTTTCTCCAAAAGTCAAAACTTGGAAAATGCTATTTTAAGCCATCTTGGGTGAATTTTCTTGGGTTCAATATTGGGTCAATTCAAGTGATACTTCTTGTTTTTAAAACTTAAACTGGTCAAGTTACTTGTCATGATTTTTACTCATTTTTAGAAATTTTCTATAAGCTCTATAATTACTTGTGAACTTGGTCTCAGCTTTTGAAAGTGTCCTGCACAGTAGTATTGTGTGTGCACAAATGCTTTTCCATAGCTTGTCACAAGCTCAATTTAGCTTATATAGGTCCTGGTTTTGGTTTACTACCTCTTGACCAGGTCTAGTTGAGATTCACACTTTTGTTTTATAGTTTCAGCTTATTTGTGGCTTGTGCTTGAAATTGGCAAAAGGGTGGTTGGAAACTGTTTTCAACTTTTAAGCTCAAACCTTCAATTCATAAGCTGTTGCAATTTAGAGGTTAGGAATAGTTGAGATAAGTTGCATTGGGATTATTGTAGCATAATTTAGCTTCTGCTTCTGTATTGGTGCTTAATTGTGACTTTTGGCTTATCAAGTGCTTAATTCCATAAGCACTTTCATAGCAGATCCACATTTCTCCATACAAGGGCCTGTTTTTCCATTTTTCTCATATTCCTAATATTATTTTAAAGTTTTCCTGAAATTTTCAGATTTTTCTAAGTAGTTTTGCTATTTTTCTCAATTTAAATTAGTTTTTAATAATTTTTAAATAGCTTTTAATACAAAAAATTAGAAAAAGGTTCAAAAAAAATAATTTTTCAATTTTCTTAAGTTTAGATAAATATAAAAGTAGAAAAGTAATTTTCCATATTTTTCATAGTTTATTTGGTAATTTTTAGTAATTTAATTAGTTTTAAATAGTTTAAAATTCATAAAAAATAGAAAAATAATCGAAAAAATACAAAATAGTTTTGAAAATTCTAATTTGATATTTTAGACTTTTCCATTTCATAATTTTATTTTTCTAGCTTTATTTCCTATTTTCTTGTATTTTAGGTAATTATTAATTAGTTAAAAATAGTTTTTAATTAGATAATTAGTTTTAAAATTAATTTTCTTTTTCCATAAATTTTCTCTTATCATTAGGATTGTAAAAACATCATTTTCATATTTTAGGGTTAATATTGCTTTAGTTTCACTTTTAATTTGTACGTCGCGTAGATTTTTAATTCGTTTATAAAAACATAAAAACAACAAAGACATCATTTTAATTATAGTGATAGCATTTATTTAATAGATTTTATCTTTTTAATCTTGTTATGTATGTGTCTTTAATTTGCCTTTAAGGTTTTTAATTTGTTAATAAAAGGAGATGACTTTTCTCAGCAGAAAACTAGTATAATATCACTCACAATCTTATCCAAATCTTTTTTTCATTCAAACTCCTCGATCACTAAACGTTTGACTATTCTCGCACGGCTCGTTGGGACATAACGACCCGGGGAAACATTATACTCTCCTGGACTTCATTGCATTTGTGTCTGAACTGTTTTAAGTTTCTTACAGCTAGCCATTCACAAGTGGCTAGCTTGCGTGAGATAACTTGACGGTTTTGGAACCGATCACTATACATGTGTGATTTGTGTGCTTTTTATTTGAATTCAGAAAATTATTGATGTGAAGCAAAGTTATCCCTTATCCCTATTAAGTATACATATTTGTGATTTTGGTTTACAATATACTTTATGTCTATTCTCACTACGTTAAGAATCTTTATTATTGTTCAACCTATCTTTGTTAGTCACATTGTGAGAGAAGAAAAGTTAGCTCTCAAATTGTGGGTAAAGGGTCATCACCCGGTAAAATACATTACACAAAAAAATCAGTTAAAACCAATGGAATGTGGCTGAAGTACCACATTAACCTCAAGCAACCGCTTAAACTAACACTAGATCATTTATGACAAACCATAAATGAACAACTAGCTACCAACAACTAGACAACCAATTAACTACATAAGATGACAAGCAATCTTATGAACTAACAAAATAAACAGCTACTTCCTTGCACGACCTTGGAGCTTGATATCAAACTGATCACAAAACGCATCCAGTTGCCCTGGTAAATCATAGACCTGATCCGCATACTAGTTAGCTCTCAAATTGATTTAGTATTATAGTTAGCTCTCAAATTGATTTAGTATTAAATTCTAATTTTTAATTGATACAAATATTTATCTTATTATAAAGTTTCTTATAACTAGAGATAGTTTAACTTTATTGTTCTATATGTGTATTGTTATTCTGATACTACGAGTAATAGTTTGTAGTATGCTTGAACCCGAAGGTCCGAAGTAAGGTTTAATCATCTTCACTAAACTTTATCAAGTAAGCAAACATTTCATTCACCGACTTTAGTTTTGTAATTTTTAATGAAATTGTATATGAATGCTCTCATGCTTTTAATTTGTCTAATCTTGAATAAGTATTTTAGGTAAGCACTAAACACTCTTACTTGATCTAAGTTCTTACCTCTATGTGTTATTATTTTTAAACGAGCAATACATTTTAAGCAATTGTTTGTCATAATTAAATGGTTACTTTAAATGCTTTTCACAGTAGCCAATACAACAATAAGAGATGACATGGTGACATTGACAAAGAAAAAGCCACGAGTAAGGAATTGCTTATTCCCACTTACAAGGGTTGTTATGAATGCATAATGAAATACTTATTAAGAAAAAGCGACTTGCCACTTAACTTTGAGTAACTCATTTTCCCCTAAATTGATTGATTATAGTTGGAAAAAAACATTCTATAAAGGTTTTATAGTCTCTTTGTTTTTATTCATATTTATAACTTTAAAGTTTCATGCACGAACAAGAATTTTGGGGCCTTGATAAATTAAGGGCTCACTTCGCCCACTCTGATTTTCATAGATACTTTACATTTTCATATCATCTCTACGCTACCTACTTGCTAAAATCAATGGTTGTGCCTTTTTCTTTGATTGTGTTTTGGATACGTGTATATTTTAACTATACCACCTCTAAATTAACTTTTCACTTTAAGGTTTCTATTCACATTTAAAGACAAAGAGCAAAATTGGTGAAACTTTGAAAGACCTCAAGAGAAGGTGTGAAGACATCTAAGCCTTGCTTGTGGAACAACAGTGGTTATTAAACGAAAACAATGTGGAAGTTGAAGTTTGGAATCATTTCAAAAGTATTTTATAACTTATTGCAACATGTTTATCATGAAACGAGTTATGTGTTTTGAATAAATTGTATTTCAACTAGATTTATGTTATGTTATATGCTAATTTTAATGTTTAGTTATCCTTTATTATTCTATGCAGGGTATAAAAGACATTCAATATTGTCCATCACAAACAAGAATTTTTATAAACACAATTGTTATAGTTTGAAGACTTGGCACTTAAAGTAACAATTAATACATACGAACTAATAATCCTAATATTCTCCATGCCAACATGAATCATAATTCATAAATGTAAACATGAAAATGCCGGGAGTTATAGGTATTACTTATTATTGTCAACTATCATTAGGACTTAACATTGCATTAAGTCTTATTTTTAAAAAAATGAGAAAAGAAGTGAAAATCCTACTTACCCAAATATGTTGGATAACTTTAATGACTAACGTACTTTACAAAAGAAAACTATATTTTATCTTATAAACTAGCTAAATGACCCGTCAAATTGACGGGTTCTCTAAAAGAGATGAAAAAGTAGACAATAAATCGTATATTATACAATTAGATGTTGAAAAATAAAAACATAAGTATACATAGTTGAATGTTAGACCCACATTAATAAATATATTTGTAATCAACAAACAGTCAAATGACCAAAAGAAAACACAAAGATCAATACGCCCATATTACAACGTTTGGTCTTGAGAAACTTGTATTTGTTGCGGGAATATAAAGATGTGTTGATTAATTTTTGATGACCTGATCTTCGGTAAGCATATTTACATGAATTTCATGCAAACCATTTGACAGATGTATACCAGATCTATAACAATCCCCAAGTTTGATTAGAAAACAATAGTTATATGTATCAAATAGCTTGTGTATCAATGGTACCTATAAGGATGGAACTTAGTAAGGACGAAATGTTGTGGCCCCCTCAAAAATTTTAGCCACAAGTATATTTTTAACTTTTACACTTTGACCTCTCCAATTAGTAAGCGTAGCAATATTAAATGAAAATGTAAATTGGCTCCCTTAAAACAAAGAGTTAATTACATAATTAGTCCTTGTGGTTTGTCGGATCTTGCATAAAATGTCCCTGTGTTTTTTTTACGGGTCATGTCCTCGTGGTATGCAAAAGTTACGGGTTTGGTCCTTTGACCAATAATTCTGTTAGTTGACCGTTAACTTGAAGGGTATTTTTGACTTTCCACATGTTTTGGTAAACCACAGGGACATTCTCTGCAAGATCCGGTAAACCTTAAGGACCAATTATGTAATTAACTCAAAAAAAAAAAAAAAAAAAAACTTCAAAAAAAACTTTAAAAAAAAAACGAAAAACTGATTAAAAAAAAATCCAAAAACTGTTAAAAAACATTAAAAAAATATTTATTATACTTAAATTTGGGCTTATTTATAATGATAGGGCTTAAAAAAATTTATTAAAACTTACAAAAATTTATTAAACAGTGTTTATACGCTTAAAAAAAATATATACGCATTAAAAAAAAGTTTTTTTTTATACGCTTAAATTTTTTAATTAATACTTAAAAACCTATTTAATAAAAAAACAAAAGCGTATAAAAACGTATAAGAAGCGTATAAAAATTGATAAAAACGTATAAACACTTATAAAACAGACGAAAACGTATAAAAATGGATGAAAATATACAAAAATCGTACGAATAATAAAAAAATTATGCCCTCACAACGTGATGGCTTAAACAGTTTTTGGTTTTTTAATCGCTTTTGGAGTTACTTACATAATTGGTCCTTAATGTTTACCGGATCTTGTAGAGAATGTCCTTGTTGTTTGCCAAGACATGTGGAAAGTCAAAAATACCCTTCAAGAAGTTAACGGTCAACTAACATAATTATTGGTCAAAGGACCAAACCCGTAACTTTTGCATACCACGAGGACATGACCCGTCAAAAAAAAACACATGGACATTTTCTGCAAGATCCGACAAACCACAAGGACCAATTATGTAATTAACTCTAAAACAAATATATTACAGTTTGACCTCTCCAATTAAACTTGTCAGGTTTCGTCTATGGTACACCATGTGTGAGAAAGTTCCTCAACTAAATAGTTTTGAGATCAATTCTGCTTAAGACATGTGACATATATATGTTGTGTAGATAGTTGCTTTCGTTCAAAATAATAAATAAATAAAGGACAAAGGCATGCAAATGTAATCAACTTGCTATTGACTGTCGTTTTGTGTAGCCATCTTTACTTTTTTTAAGCACTCAGAACTTTCATCAAACACTTGGTATGTAAATTCATCGAACACTTTATAGTAACAAAATTGATTCATTATTCGTCATACAAAACTAATCGGCTAACCTTATTTGGTTTAATCGGAACAAAAACTAAAAATATAAAATTACCTTAGAAATATGACCAGAAATTGAAGTTGGTTGCAATAAAAATAGGTTGATTTTGTGTGTGCGTTTTGATTTGTGAGACTTGTGAAATCTGGTTTGATCCATAACATATGTTGTGCGATTTTTTATGTTTTGATTTTGAATCATTAATAGAATTAGCTTTGATTCTGTGAGAGATTTTTGACTATATTTTTTTTAATGAGAGATCTGTGTTAGGTGGAAATATGTGCTGAGTCATTAATGTCGTGTATTTTTTTTGTACTGAGATGTCTTTCTTTCATGATTATGTGGCTTTATGAGTTTACAGGTTATGCCTATTATATAAATCGGGAGATAGTTGTTTTCGTTCAAAAGAATACATAAATAAAGGGTAAAGGGCATGAAAATGTAATGTACTTGTTATTTATTGCCTTTTGCACGAGGAAAAATCTAAAACATGGATATTAAGAATCTAAAAAAACTTGATCATCTTCAACTTAGACCAAATATTCAGAATCTCTAATGTTATAAAAAGACCAGAGACATCTAATTAATTATATATACAAAGTGACAAAGTTGTCGTCATTAGATGCATCCTTCAAAAGCCATAGTCAAAAACGAACTTTATGCTAAGTCAATGTTTGTATGATCTGCATGATTATTTCCAGCTGCACATTCATAGCTGAATATTTTCTTCGAAGACCATAGAAGGTCACACTCAATTTGCACATTCATAGATAAATATTTCCAACTAAGGATAAAATATTAATTTTTATCTTGGATAATATAAATAAGGAATTTTGTGAATATGATACCTATTGTGTAGTCCTCCATTGACAATATGTTTGATAATGAGTCATGGCTAATTCAAGTCAAAGTTTTTAGTCCATCTTTATTAACGACGAAAATTAATAGACATTTTATATTACTATCTAACAAAATACTAAAAGGCTACAATTACAAATCATATCTAAAAATTATAAAAAGTGTGCAAATTAGATGATGAACAAACTTAAACAAATTTTGACGACTAAATTGTTATCGATCAATGCAACAAATTACAAAACATGAAAGTTGTAACTAAGAAGATGGGGATCAAGTGTTCAAAAAAGATGGACCGTGGCTTGCCAATTTTGAAGTCACATGGATATAAGATATTAGTTTATAAACCAATTAGAATATTAGATTATTAACCGATGTAAATCACATCCAATTTTTTTCAATTACAAAATTGATGGTGAGAGCAGCAAGAATTTGATGACAAAAGAAGTGAAGTATTATCGGAGTGCTAATTGAAGACGAACGATTTATATAATGAGAGCTTCATATAGAGCCCAAGTTACAGAAGATGAAGACTTCTGCTTAAATGGACTCAATTTGAGGTATCAATCAAATATCTTATGTTGAGTAAAGATTAACACAAGGATGATTGATTTTGTGATATCAATGCTTTCCAAATGCAAATGGGAGACATATACAAAGTCAACATCGCTTTAATAATGTTTTTATGTCTAACTAATATGTTGCTTCTCCAACAAATTTTGTAAATGAGATAATTTGCCACATGTCTTAATGAGAGGATTAGTTATATTAGGAAAAAATTGATTATAGGGTTGAAAAAAACTGTGTTTTATTAGTTTAAATATATGAGGTTGTATAGTAGACACTAGAAACGATCATTTGCTTTTGGTTATTCTTGAAAAAAAGGTTATGTACTGAATTCGCGACAGTGTTTGTAAGCCAAAAAATGTTACGAGTATAAACTAAGATGTATTGCCTGACGAGTTTATTAATGGTGTAATATTTTCTTGGCCCAACCACAAATTTACATCAAAAGTGGTGTTTTGATAATGCTTTCTAAGAATATTGATAAATCTAATGTTTTGGCAATGAAATAAGGCTTCGTGTGTCCCCGTTGATGAGAACTTACATTGAGGCTAATATATTGTGAGAAACGATTGTTTATCCTAACGACATCGGATAAACGGTTTGTTGGGATATGAAAGTGCTAAAGATTGACAAAGTACTGAACAAGTCAAAGTACTGAAGATTCAAAGTACTGCTAAGTGAAAGTCAAAGTACTGCTGTCGAAGTCAAAGTACTGCAAAGCTAAAGAACTGCTATATTCGATTATAGAAAGCTTCGTTATTCTAGAATATTCTTTGTTTAGATTACTTGTCGTACAAGGATACAAATTTTAAACCGACTAGGATTATCCTTAAGCCTATAAAAGGACCCCTAGGTTGGCATTAGAAGTACGAGTTTTATATGTGTTTTTAGAATCCTAAAGTACGATCATTATTAGAGTTTTAGAGTTGTTAAAGAATCTGCATAACAAGCAGTTTTAGAGTTATTAATAAAGTTAAATCTTCTTAGATTTGTTAAGTAAATTCCGCGTACTTAATAGAGATTACTCAGTGTTTCATTGTTAATAACTTAGGATTTATCCGAAGTTATTAAACCCTTAACAAGCTATATAGTTTAGTTTGGTTAGAGTATATCGATCCAACAAGTGGTATCAGAGTTTGTGTGGAAACTCTGACTAAGAAGAAACCTTAAAACCTAGTTAACAACAAAAACCTAAAGATGTCAACTGAAGCTGTTCCACCCCCATCCATCACCTCACTAAGAATACCAATCATTAAGAAGGGAGAATACGACCTATGGAGCATGAAGATGAGGTAGTACATTGCAATTACAGACCATTCATTATGGAATGTAATTGTCAATGGTAATGAAGTAGTTCCAGAACCTATAGAGGTTCCTGGACAACCTAAACCAGTCTTACCAGCAGCAACAATAAGGAATCAAGAAAAGGCTCTCAACATATCTTGTTCCGCTATTCCAGATGGACATCTACTCACGTTCCATGATGCTAAAGATGCAAAGCAACTCTGGGCAGCTCTCAAAACAAGGTTTGGAGGTAATGATGCTTCCAAAAAGATGCACAGAAATCTGTTGAAGCAGCAGTTTGAAACATTCACAGTTGGAGAAAAAGAAGGCATTGATGCTGCCTATGACAGATTCCAAAATCTTCTTAGCATGCTGGAGCTGTACAAAGCAGAGGTCTCAGTTGAAGATGCTAACCTAAAGTTCTTAAGGAGTCTGCCATCGACATGGCATGTGATTGCTACAATGATCAGAGGACAACCTGGATTGGACACTATGGACTTTGATGATCTCTACAATCATCTGAAGGTTTATGAGGATAAGATGAATGGCCAAACAAGTTCAAAGTCTCATAGTATAGCTTTTGTGTCTTCTGAAAAGAGAGGCAGTACTTCCTCTAAAAGTACTGCTTCTCCTACTCAAAGTACTGTTGCCTACACTACCCCCACCTTTGCTCAGCAACCCACACCAACAAATTTATTCACTCAGATGAAGTTGTGTGATCTTTCTTTGCACGGCAAGCTACTCTACCTGTTACTTATGAAGAAGATCTCTCACAGATTGAAGAGGATGCTCTTGAAGAAATTGATATCAGGTGGCAAGTTGCTATGATCACTGCAAGGATCAGGAAGTTTATGAAGAAGACAGGAAGAGGCATTGACTTCAAACCAAAACAGGGAATCACTTTTGACAAATCCAAGATTTAATGCTTCAACTATAAAAAGACTGGACATTTTGCAAGGGAATGCAGGTTTGCTAAATATCAAGAAAACAGGATGACTGAGAAACCAAAGCTAGAGTTAAAAGAAATTCCTATTACAGAAACAAAATCTTTGGTTGCTCAAGAGAATTTATCAGAGGTTGACTGGAGTTCTGAGTTTGATGATGAACCTGTAACCTACTGTATGGTAGCTGTGGAGGATTCAGTGGAAGAGTTTGACTGGAGCACAGCTTTTGATGAGGAACCTGGACATGCTGCTATGGAGTCTAAAGATGGATATGGAAGCTTTGACTGGAGCATGGAGTGTGAAGATGATCCTGTTCTACTTGCTATGGTAGCTACTTCACCAAGTTCACTCCCTATCTCTAAGGTATGTTCAAAGTGTCATGTGTAAATCCAAGATCCGAACTCAACTAGAGTGTATAGTAACAATGATTGAACATGCACAGCGGAATAATAAGAACACAATCAAAGTTACCAACAAGGTTTTTCAAATATAACTAATGATCCTCTATGGATCTTTACACCCTCTCTAAAGAGGTTTTTCTTGAATGTTTTTATCAAAGAGTTATCCTAATACATAAGACCTAAGTTCCTTTTATAGACAAGGAACACTATTCCCTTTATTGGGAAAAGTACAAGCATGCAAATAAAGTACAAGCATGCAACTAAATAATAAATGTAAAGCCCATACGCATGCCCATGCTATCCTTGGGCAGTCCACTAAAGCTAACCTCGGGCATAATAATAAAGATGGGCTAGCATTAAATAATACTGCGCCTCACTATCCTACGTGGATTCACTCTATTAGCATAATCACGATTTCTGCTTTACTACTTCAGTAGAAATGTAACTTCAGCAGAATCCACTTGTGCTTCAAAGCAAACCACGGCTTCACTACTTCAGAGATTCCACGGCTTCAGACTTCAACTGTTTCACTACTTCAGATTCCACGGCTTCAGATTTCAACTCGTTTCACTACTTCAAGAGAATAACTTCAAAGATAGTTCCTACTTTGTATGTTTATTTTACTTCAGCAAAAACTCTTCTTCAGCAGAATCCATTGTTTCTAGATCAGCAGAATCACTGTTTCACTGAATTCCCAACAATCCTCCCTAAACCGGAATTTAAATGAGACCGATTGTAGAAGCCAAGAGGATTGTATCATTTAAGTTCCAGTTTCGGATCTTTAATAATTTGAACTAGAGGATTTTTTTTTACCAACAAGGTTTCCAACAATCCTTCCCAACAATCTTTAACACTTCGAACAGAGGATTGTACTCAAACATCAGCAAAGAAACAAAATAATTTCATCTCTATGATGACCAAACTTTGAAACGCGAGGTCTTTGCAGCAACAAATGACATAAGGTACATCAATACATATCAGTTTCAAACTATTCTCATCACATCCAGGTGTGTTAACTCCTGTGAGAGGTGAATCATTGAAAATAATGGATTTGATGTCTCTTTACCAATAGCCATCACTACCGGAGTAGCCAAATGTTTAAGTTCGAAAACTATGGTACACTGATAACCATCTGATTTATTGGCAAACCAAAGAACCATATAACGGATTTGATATGTCTTTACCGAGCCGTTTGCTCGGGACTAGCCAACCCTTTGATGGAATGCCGTCATCATCATGGTGAATTGATTACCATTTATGGATTTCAGCAGCCTTTACCACAAGCCATAATCTTGTGGGCTAGCCAACTCTTGTGTCAGAAAGACATGGTGAGATGAAAACCATGAGTGGTGTAGTAATGAACCAACACCAAAACCTGCAATCTAGAATTAGGAGAAACTGAACACATACAGGTTAGAGTTTTTTTTTTTTAACTAAGAAGAAATAGAAATAACCAAAACATATACAAGATACCATCAAGCAGCAGCAGAAACCAACGACAATTGTAGTGTCAGCAGAAACACTAAGCCTCCCCTCAGGCGTATGAGGATCCAAACAAATGCGAAATGGTTAGACTAAAAAATTACAACAATAAGCCTCCCTTAGGCTTATGCCTCCCCTCAATCAATGCACCGACACGACTTTTGTTCTTGGGTACTCAGAATGAACGTTTCCTTTGAGTTTTCCAAGAATAACATGTTGAGGGCTTAACAACATTTGCCACACTAACTCCACCATGTGCCTTGGTCATATGAGTTACATAAGGTGTATATGACTGAAAATAAGAACTTTTAGGTCTATAGGGCATAAGCCTAGCCTTACTGTTCCACCAACCAGTAGTCACTGGTGAAGAATATCCTCCACCAGAGGGAACTGGAAAAGGCTTATGAAGCCTGTTAGCAGTAAAAGATGCATACACCTTTGGTTTACCAAGAGAAATTGGTTTACCTGCTCTCACATGTGCAGATTTGGGAACAAATGGAGGAATACTAGCAACATTAGTCCATGTGGGTCTAGAAGTCTTATGGCCAGAGGAAACACTCATCTTTTTCTCATGATAATCACAGTCTATAATAAGATGGAGTTTACTACCACACACAAAACAAGATTTCTTCTTAAATGACTTATTCTTAACACAACTTTGTTTATTACATTTAAACTTATCAAAAACAGATCTAGAAGCAAAATTGTGTTTAACAGAATAAGCAACTGGCTTTGTTTTGAGCTCATCATCAGCTACTATGGACTTGGGTGTGGTCATGGATGTGCTACTAGCTGAGTCAGACTTTTCACTTGAATCACATGAGGTATAGTCGTGGACTTTAGATCGATGACTCGTCACTTGTAGAACAAGAGACGGCGCGTCAGTTTTGCATCTAAGGTCCGTAAGTCACTTGACTGTTTGCCATATAAATGGTGTGATCCATCAAAGTCAACAGAAATGGTCAGGTCAGTGGGCATGAATTCACCTCTAATAGGTCCAGGGACAGCATGCAAATCGCCTTCCTTTTTAAAATTAGCTAAGCCTGCTGGGGTAGATTTACGCCCATCATTCCTAGCTTCCAATCCTACATACTTTTGAAAACCTAAACCTATTGGAGATGTCTGAGATTGACTAGTATAGATAATTCTATTTAAGCTTTTACCAGACATTTGCCATTCATTATTCCTAGCAATTTCCTCATCTAGTTTCTCCTTTAGCACTAGGTTCTCAGACATAGCTTCATCCTTTGCTTTCTCAGACAGTTTTAAGTAATTATTTGCAACTTCTAGATCAAACTGTAACACCTTTATCTTTTCTTCATAAGCTATTTGATTCTTTTGAAACCACACCTTTTGTCTTTCTAGTGTTTTTAATGCTTGTTTATGAGCTTCATTATCAACGTAGCATTCATTATACTTAGGTTTCATATCATCATAGGCTGCTTTTAGTTCATTATATCTCTCTTTACAACTATAATCACAAGTATGTACCTGAGAGATGCCCATGAAAGCAAATGGCGGACTAGCAAATCCTTCAAAGATAACCTTCAAAGCATCAACTTCCTTGCTCCTCTTCTTGAAATCAGCCTTTTCACCAAACCTTGCTTTGATAGCATTCCATATAAGATTTCCATCATCCATATGGCGAAAATCTGCTACATGATCAGCAGGAATAGATTTAAGCAAGATAGTTCTGGCCTTTGACTCTCTTTGTACAAAGAATGTGTTCATCCGCAGTTGTTGGAGGACGAATAATGAAGTTACCATCACGATCATTTCCAACCCTTTTAAATGTTGCCATTTTGGATCACCTTCCAGATATTCATATCATTATTTTTGATCCAGTGTTCCATCTTTTAGCCCGGACTTCGTACTCATCATCCATCAAATAAGGAAATATAACATCATCCCTATTATTATCAAATTCTGCCATGTTGAGGAGAAAAGATTGCACAGAGTGAATGTAGCAAAAATTCCAGAACAACCTTATGAACTTCAGCAGAAACAATAAAATAGTGGGGACCAAAATTTTGTTTAACCTTACGTAAACCTTCGCAAAGAACGGCGGAGAGAAAAACAATTTGACTACACGTGTGATCTCATGTGATAGACCTCTACACTTTGTAACCCACGTGATAACCCAATAGACCAATCAGATTAATGATCCACACCATAACAATCATACATCACCCCACATTGAATTTCAGCA
Organism: Chrysanthemum makinoi; assembly: GCA_910596185.1. NCBI lineage: Eukaryota > Viridiplantae > Streptophyta > Magnoliopsida > Asterales > Asteraceae > Chrysanthemum > Chrysanthemum makinoi. The sequence goes on from OU343218.1 coordinate 120,980,080, forward strand.
GAAATGAATAAAAATTATGTCAGCCAATCAGGTAACCCTTTTCCCCACGTCAACCAATCAAATTATTGACCCCATCAATCTTTTTTTTTTTTTTTTTTTTTTAAAGTATAAAGACGACACTTTTTGGTCTTTAGTGACACTTTTTGGTGTTACTAAAAACTTGAAAAATTTAACTTACATGATGGTGTCTGCAGCAGTTTTCTGGCACGTGTATCTTTTGACTGAGACCTCAGATCAACAATCCCTTCGGTGGAAAGTTAGATGAGTATATAGAGAAGTTCCAGCCAAAATTTCAGCCTGATCCAACGGTTCACGAAAAAATTATGATCGTTTGAAAACTGTGCTGCAGAAACATTACGAATTTTTAACGAACTGCGAATTTTGTATCGTCTTCGAAAAACCTTGTAAACTCAAGATCGAGAGCCACCCTCTCTGATACCAATTGTGTAAATCCAAGATCCGAACTCAACTAGAGTGTATAGTAACAATGATTGAACATGCACAGCGGAATAATAAGAACACAATCAAAGTTACCAACAAGGTTTTTCAAATATAACTAATGATCCTCTATGGATCTTTACACCCTCTCTAAAGAGGTTTTTCTTGAATGTTTTTATCAAAGAGTTATCCTAATACATAAGACCTAAGTTCCTTTTATAGACAAGGAACACTATTCCCTTTATTGGGAAAAGTACAAGCATGCAAATAAAGTACAAGCATGCAACTAAATAATAAATGTAAAGCCCATACGCATGCCCATGCTATCCTTGGGCAGTCCACTAAAGCTAACCTCGGGCAGTACAATAATAAAGATGGGCTAGCATTAAATAATACTGCGCCTCCCTATCCTACGTGGATTCACTCTATTAGCATAATCACGATTTCTGCTTTACTACTTCAGTAGAAATGTAACTTCAGCAGAATCCACTTGTGCTTCAGCAGAAACCACGGCTTCACTACTTCAGTAAATTCCACGGCTTCAAGACTTCAACTGTTTCACTACTTCAGTAGATTTCACGGCTTCAGTACTTCAACTGTTTCACTACTTCAAGAGAATAACTTCAGCATAGGTCCTACTTTGTATGTTTATTTTACTTCAGCAGAAACTCTTCTTCAGCAGAATCCATTGTTTCTCGATCAGCAGAATCACTGTTTCACAGAATTCCCAACATGTCATAACTTTTATCAAAAAGTGCTTAATGATTATGTGACTGAAAGAGATAATTATCAAAGGGCTAGGTCTGAGGTAGCTGGTTATCAAATTACTTTAGAGTCTATGGAAGCCAAAATCATAACACATGAAAATAATGAAATGGCTTGGGCAAAAAAGTATGAACAACAGGATTATCAGTTAAAATTAAGTGAATGGAAGTTAAATTGTAAGATTTCTGAAATTGAGAAACTGACTAAGGAGAGAGATGAATTGCTAGACAAATTTGCTGCTTGGGGACAATCAGGTCTTTCTCATGTCACTTATGTTGAAAAATAGAGAAGAGCTTACATTAAAACTGGCCTAGGTTTTGGTATGGAATTTAATAGCATAGAAAACCCACCTAGTGATCAGGATGAATGTGATTTTGAGGATATAACCACTAGTGATGATGAACTCATTAATTATGTAGACACATCTAGCAATGAGCAATCAGTTAGTGAAACACCTCCTGAGTTTAAGAAAGATAAAGGTTATCATGCTATCCCTCATCCCACTGGTAGTCATCAACCTCTTAGGCCTGATGTTTCTCATTTTGGAGTAGACAACTTAGAGTTTAGGAGGAAGCTTATTGGTCAATCTAGGTCTGAAACCCCAAAAGAAACTGTTGAGACACCTAAGGTAGATGATGCTAAAAGCCAAGCAGTACTTTCACCTCAAAGTACTGCTACACCTCAAAGTACTGTTACACCCTCAGCAGTACCTTTAAGAAAACCTTTTCAAAATACTGCTAAACCTTTTTGGGATAATTTAGGCCAAAACAGTTTTCATCATTCACCTAGAAGACAGGATAGGTTTGGTCATACACATAGGTGAAGAAATTTTGGGATTACAGATCAAAAACTATGTTTTGTTTGTTTTAGTCCTGATCATTTGATTAAGGACTGTGCCTTACATTCAGAGTACCTAAGTAAGTTCCCAAAGACCAGAACTGTCAACCAAAAACCAAGGGAGACTAGACCAGCTTGGAATCATTCACACAGGGTTAACCATAGAAACTTCTCACCAGACTATAGGTACCCTCACCAGAGAAGACCTTTTTCAAAACCTCCAGTACCTTGAAACACTTTCCAAGGTAATGATAAGCAAAATACAGTACTTTCTCAAAGTGCTGCTCAGTTTTCACCAAACACCTCTTGGAATAGGAACCCTAGGAGATCTAATTACTATCAATCTAGAAGGCGTTACAACTCCAAGAAAGTAGCTAGATCAAGGGACTCTACACCAGAAGTTAAAACTAAATGGGTTAAGAAGGAAAGTACGATGATGAACAAACGATACTTTCAACAAGTCTTGGTGAAACAGAGATTTTTGATAAAGATGATTTTGTTGAAAAAGAAAAAGAGATTTTTGTTGAAAAGAAAGTTTTGCTGAAAATCCACCACAAGTTTTGAAACAAAAGATAATGCTTGATTCTCTACAAAAAGCGTGAAGATTACATACTCAAGGAATTTGAGTATGTTACTCCACAAGGGGAACACAAGTCATAATGGCTTGGGTTCCTAAAAGACACTAACTTTTGTATCTTTGTGCAGGGCAACCCAAAAGAGGAGCTTAAAGATCATCTTATTGTGGATAGTGGTTGCTCTAGAAGCATGACAGGAGACAAGGAGATTCTGTCAGATTTTAGGCCATATTGTGGAGGAAGAGTTGCATTTGGGAATGATGCTAGTGGAGGTAGAATTAGTGGGAAAGGAACCATTAAAACAGGGAGCATAGATTTTGAGAATGTTAGATATGTGAAGGAGCTCAAGTTCAACCTTTTGTCAGTCTCTCAAATCTATGACAAAAAGCACCCTGTGTTATTCACTAACACAAAATGTCTCATACTTTCACCTGAATTCAAGCTTGATGATGATAACTTGGTGATACTGAAAGTACCAAGAACCAATGATGTGTACAGTTTGGATATGAAGAGTCTTCACTCTTCTGAAAGAGCTACATGTTTAGTAGCAAAGGCATCACTTGAAGAAGCACATCAGTGGCATAGAAGATTGGGCCATGTAAATTTCAAGAATATCAACAAATTGGTCAAAGGAAATTTAGTTAGAGGTTTACCATCAAAGACTTACAAAAATGATCACTCATGTTTGGCGTGCAAGAAGGGTAAACAACACAAAGCTTCATGCAAGAAGCTTGAGGAAAGGACTGTTAGAGAACCTTTGGAGCTGCTGGATTTGTTTGGACCTGTTTCTGTTGCTAGTCTAAACAAGAAGAAGTACTGTTTGGTAGTGACAGATGATTGCAGTAGATTCAGTTGGGTATTTTTCTTGGGATTTAAAGATGATACTTTTGATGCTATTCATGATCTTATAATAGCACTTGAAAACCAATTGAGACTCAAGGTTAGAGGTATTAGATGTGATAATGGGACTGAATTCAAGAACAAGCTTGTGGATGAATTTTGTGCCAACAAAGGAATCAAGAGGGAGTTTAGTATTGTAAGAACACCACAGTGAGAATGGTGTTGCAGAGAGAAAGAATAGAACTTTGATTGAAGCGGCCAGAACAATGCTTGCAGATTCACAATTACCTATTCAATTCTGGGCTGAAGCTGTAAGTACTGCTTGCTATGTACTTAACAGAGTATCAGTCCCCAAACCTCAGATGAAGACACCTTATGCGTTGCTGATGGGCAACAAACCCAACATTCGTTTTATGAAGCCTTTTGGATGCCCTCTCACTATTCTCAACACCATTGATAATTTGGTCAAATTTGATGGCAAGTCAGAAGAAGGTTACTTATTAGGGTATTGCACCAAAAACAAAGGCTTTAGAGTGTACAACAGAGTCACCAAGAAGGTTCAAGATTGTCTTCATGTTGAATTTTTAGAAGATCAAGAAAATCAGAAGGGTAAAGGTCTTGATTGGATGTTTGATCTTGAAGTTTTGACTCCTTCTATGAACTATGTACCTGTTAGAGAAGAAAATCAACCTGTACACAATGGAGAAGAGTTACAGTATGTTGTTCATGGAGTCCATATTAGACCTGATGTTGTTCATGATGAAGAACTTAAAACTGTTGAGCAAGAGAAAAGTACAGATGAGCCAAAATCCTCATTGTATGCTGAGGATCAATCTATTCAAGATGAACTTAATCAGATGCTTTTTCAAGATGTTATAGCACATTCTTATGATGATGAACAAAGAAGAGCTTATGAGGAAGCAAATAAAAAGAACAAGACTGCAGAGTTCACTCACAGTACTTTGGGTGACAGTACTTTCGAACAAAGTACTGCTGCACCTGTTAATAGCACTTTGGATGATTTGGAAGATCCAACCATGCCTGGTTTAGAAGATACTAATGATGAGTTTGAAGATGAAGGTATTTTCTCAGATTCCAATGAAAATGCTGATTTCACTAATTTGGGTGATAATTATGAAGTTCCACAGACTCTTATCTTAAGAATTCATAAGAATCATCCTGCTGATCAAATCATTGGTCCTTCTACTTCTGGAGTAATGACAAGAACCAAAGCTAAGGGTTTTTCTACACCACATAATGCTTTGCTTAGCTTTGTTTATAAACAAAACATGTTAAATCATAAGGACCATCAAACATGCCTGTTCACTTGCTTTATCTCTCAAGAAGAACCCAAGAATATAGCTCAGGCATTGACTAAAGAGAGTTAGGTTGAAGCTATGCAAGAAGAACTTCTTCAATTCAAGCTTCAAGAAGTTTGGGTATTATGTGATCTACCTGATGGAAAGAAGGTCATTGGTACAAGATGAGTGTTCAGAGTCAAGAGAGATGAAAGAGGGAATGTTATCAAGAATAAGGCAAGTTTAGTTGCACAAGGCTACAGACAAGAAGAAGGAGTAGATTATGATGAAGTATTTGCTCTTGTAGCAAGGATTGAAGCAATTCGAATCTTCCTTGCTTTTGCATCATATATGGGATTTCAGGTTTATCAAATGGATGTCAAGAGTGCCTTTTTATATGGCAAGATTACAGAGGAGGTCTATGTTAAACAACCTCCTAGTTTTGAAGATCCTACACATCCAAACATAGTCTATAAAGTGGTTAAGGCTCTTTATGGCTTACATCAAGCACCTAGAGCTTGGTATGAAAGGCTCTCTACCTTCTTATTGCAACATGGTTACAGGAGAAGAGCTATTGACAAGACTTTGTTCATCAAGAGAGACAAAAAGGATATCATGTTGGTTCAAGTATATGTAGATGATATCATATTTGGAGCTACAAAACAATCAATGGTCAAGGAGTTTGAGAAACTGATGCAGAATGAATTTCAAATGAGTTCAATGGGTGAGTTAACATTCTTTTTGGGACTTCAAGTTAAGCAGTCAAAGGAGGGAATTTTCATAAGTCAAGACAAGTATGTATCTGACATACTTAAGAAGTTCAATTTTGATGCAATGAAGCCTGTTACTACACCTATTAAATCTATCAACTCATTGGGCAAGGATGAAGATGGACAACCAGTTGAAGTCAAGTTGTACAGATCAATGATTGGTCGTCTTATGTATCTTCTTGCATCTAGGCACGATATCATGTTTGTTGTATGCTTATGTGCAAGATATCAAGTCTCACCTAAGGTCTCTCATATGAATGCAGTGAAGAGAATTTTCAGTTATTTGAAACAACAACCTAAGTTAGGGTTGTGGTATCCAAAGGATTCACCTTTTAACTTAGAAGCTTTTTGATAGTGATTATGCGGGTGATAACTATGACAGACGATCAACCACTGGAGGATGCCAATATCTTGGAAGAAGATTAGTTTCATGGCAGTGTAAGAAGCAAACAATTGCAACAACATCCTCTGAAGCGAGAATATGTGGCTGCTGTAAGTTGTTGTGGACAAGTTTTGTGGATGCAGAATCAACTATTGGATTATGGGTTCAATTTCAAGAATACTCCTATCAATATTGATAATGAGAGTACCATTTGCATTGTGAAGAATCCAGTTTATCATTCCAAGACCAAGCACATTCAGATTAGGCACCACTTCATCAGATATTGTTATGAGCATAGGCTCATTAATGTTGTCAAGGTGCATACAGATGATAATGTAGCTGATTTACCCACCAAAGGATTTGATGTTTCAAGATTTAATCACTTGGTGGTGAGTATTGGCATGATTAATTATTAAGCTATATTTAAGGGGAGGACTGGTTAGTTAGTTAGACAGTCCTGTGCTTTTCTTAAGGGGAGGCAATCCAATGCCCACATGGAGTGTTTGTTATTATAGAGAAGAAGATGGAAAAGTACTGCTATTTTGTTTTATGAAAGTACTGCTTTGAAAGTACTGCGCACGTGGAAATAACTGTTTGTCTTATCAACGTACTGTTCCAACGGTAATATTGAGGGGTAAAATTCAAATAACGGTAACTTTGTTATTATGGGCTGTGATTTTTTAAATCCTACCTATAAATAACTACTATCCGAATTTCCCTCTCACCTTTATACTTTATAATCTTTTCCATATTTTCTCTCTCTCACACACTTACGTATTCAAGACTCCATATCTTTTTCAATCATCCATGGCAAACCTACACACAGTTTTGAAACACAACATGGTGGCGAATTTAGATAAAACAGAGGCTAATGTCATTTTCCATGACATAATGCGATTTCTTAAGCGGTTCACCAATCGGTTATGCGCTTTTGGTGGAACGATATTATTGAGCCACGGATACGCAGTTTTGGGCAACTGCAAGGACGCATGTGGAGAATGATGAATCTTATATTCAAGCTAAAGTTCTTTGGAAGGCTTGTCAAGATTACTGAAGCATCAATTCGTGAAGATTTATTGTTTGATGATGCAGATGGAGCTATTAGGTTTGATAAACAGCTTCTTTGGGATACACTGAGAGATATTGGATATGAAGGGTCTTTGGTTGACACAACAACATTCAAGAAACCCTTTTTCAGTCCACATTGGAAGTATTTGGTACTTGTTCTTCTTCATTGTATCAGCTCTAAAAGTACTTCTTGGGAGCAATTTGGTTCAAACATTGCATCTACACTGGTAGGATTGGCTACAAACTGTATGTTCAACTTTTCAAGGCTAATCTTAGATGGAATGCTCTCACACATCTCTCATGGGTCAAGATGGTTAATGTATCTGAGATTTATTCAAGTCTTCTTGAATAAACAACTTTCAGATGTACTAAAGCCGTCAAGTCTTTTACCTGTTGTGGTACAACAAGCCAAGATTTTCACTTTCATGGCTAGGAAGAGTGATTTATTCACTGGAAGGAACACTCCATTGACTACTTCAATGATGGAGATTGTTCAAGCTATTAGAGATGAGGCTGAAGCTAGTGATGAAAGAGAAGGTACTGCTTCGAAGATGCCGCTACTCACGATGCTTGCTTAAGGTGCTACTTCTCAAAGTGCTGCATCTCAAGAAACTTCAACACAAGGTACTGCTTCACAAGGTACTGATGTTAATGAAGGTACTGAAGTTTCTCCCACCTCATCCCACCATACTACTCCTCCTATGGAATCACCAGAACAAGATGTTCCTATTTTCTCATCATCTTCTGAAGGAGATCCAGCAACTACTATACCACCTGAAGGTTTAGTGTTAGATAATTATGTTCTGACAAGAGAGTTGGTCAGATTGAAGAAAACCACTGATGCTCAAGCTGCACAGATAGCACAGTTGAAGATCAAGTTTAGGAGATTCAAGAAGTCTATTTGGCCCTTAGTTAAACATCACAGGTTATGGGTCAAAGCTAAAAGAAGCGACAAATGCAGGTTTAAGAAGACCAAAGGTAAAAAGGTTCAAAAGCAATCTTCATTCCAATTGGGGAGGAAATTGGAAGATAAGAATTTGAATAAAGAAGAAGCTAAACCTCAAGGTACTGATGATCAACCTCAAAGTACTGAAGTGCAAGTTCAAGTTAAAAGTACTGAGGAAGAAAGAATTAGAGTTCAAAGTATTGATGATCAAGGTAATGCTGATCAAAGTACTGGTATTCAAGAAACATCTCGAAAAGAACTAATTACACCAAGGGTGTTAAACTTTGATGAAGAAGCTGGTCCATCAACAATTCCACAAGAAGAAGAAGCTGATACCCCTATGGTTGAACATACTGCAAGTGATGAAATTGCAGCTGAGGTATTGCAAAATCTATCAAGACCAAGAGGTGTGACAATTCCAGGAGTTACTGAAGAAAAAAAACAAGCTTCTCAACCTGTTATAGATCCAAAAGATAAAGGTGGTTCGTTAAAATAAACACAAATAACAAAATATCAAATTAATCGTAAAATCCGACAAATCAACCTTTTAGGAAAAGGGTTAATGTGTCAAACCTCACGAATGTGATAAAAGTGATACCGGGAAAGTGATTTCCCCGGTTCGTGTCCCAACGAGGTGTGAAATTGACGGTGTCGTTGAGTTTCGTGATTAGGACTTGAATTGGTTAAACGAATTTGGGTTGTGGATTCGTTATTCTACAAAATAAAGAACGGGAATGAAAATAAAGCATGTAAAACAATCTAAACACTAATTAAACTACTACTAAGCCTAAGGAACAATAAAACGAAGCTAAATTACATCCTAGGGAGCTAAAATACAAAAACGCTAAAAACCGGGAACTCACCGAGCCCCGAAAGTAAAAAAGTGGAATTTAAGTCCTACGAGAGCAAAACTAATCTTCCTACGTACTACTTGATAGAAGAAAATTTTGGGAAAAAGAAGAATATTTTTTTGATTTATTTTTTTATGTAATATGAATTAAAAATTAAAATTAGCAAAACTTGTCAAATAAATGTCAAACTTTTTATAAAAGTACTTTAGACTAATAACAATGTAGGAAAAATGAAAGTGAACTAATAGCTTCTACGAATAAGCTAGGAAAATTAAAAAGCTACTACTAAGTTTAATGGCTGAAAAAGATGATAAAAGACATAAAGATGTACTCATTGTAGGAAAAATCCCAAGGGTGCAAGTGGTTCAGGCGTGTGTGGTTGAGTGTCTGCTTTGGTCTAGAGGTCACGGTTCGATCTGTTCACCTTTTTGAAATTTATTTTTTTTTCAACTTTTTCTTATGGAAAATTAAAGAACCAATTAGACCAAGCTTATTTTGCAAAAACTTCGCCTTTGAAAAACCTTGAATAAAATTTGTTTAGACAGCTTTTCAGTGATCTGTGGCAAAATCTAAACCAAGCCAAACACCCTGGCGGTTATAAGCACAAAAACAGTTAATGTTCAAAATTAAGCTAACAAGAGAATTACTAAATTAAAACAAGCTACCATCAATAAAAAGCAACAAGAAAGAAGGGGACAAGCAGTTGGAAATAAGCTATCCTAGGGGGAATCCTAAAGCTAAAGACATGGCAAATAAGCAAATGAAAGCTACATTTAAGCACTAAATAAGCTAAATATAAGCACACTCCTAATGCTACCTAATCTAAATATCTAAAAGCAACTAAGGGGCATCAAAATAAGCACATGATTAGTCCAATAAGCCAACTAAAAGACACTGTCAGTGCATTGCATGTACCTAAAGGGTGGTCTAAAAGCTTATAAATAAGCTACTTAGAGCTCTCTAAAAAGGGAAAATAAGCTGGAAATCTAATCCTACACTACTGAGAATCTAGAAAAGCAAAAGTAGGGCAAAGGGGGTCCCTTGACTGACTTATAAATAATCTGTCAAGGTGACTTTGTGGGTCTTTGTTGCACATACTGGGACAGGGCAGAAAATACATCAAACAAGTGGGACTTATCAGCTTAAAAATAAGCTACAACATGCTTCAAAACTCTAAACTAAACCTACCAAGACCTTATTTATACTACCAACCACTTGTAAAATAAACTTTAATTCCTAAATCTACTTATAATTAATCTAATATTAAGCTCAAAAGGGCATTGCTCAAAGCAGAAAACAATTTTTTTTTTTTTTTTTTGCAAACAAGAGTTATGGATAACACATGTAATGACTTAACCAACTATTACTTTGACTAATTTAAAACCCAACATGGGTCAAAACGCTGATTTGACCCATACCTTAAGTTAATCCAAACACCCTTCACAAGAAAAGAAAACTTTTGAAACAGTAGAGCTTTATGAGACTTGAGAACTGATTTTTGTCATGAAAAATTCAAGATTACCTAAAGACCACTTAAGAACAAATTAAACAAGTTCAAGAACAATGAAGCACAAAAAAATCAACTGCATAAATTTAAGTTAACTGGAATAAAAAAGAACAGAAATTTAATTGCATTTAAATTAAAAGTGTACAATAAACGTAAATGACAAGGGAATTAAAAATGGGACTAGAACCTTGAAATCCTAGACAATCTTTACACTAGACATCTAATATCTATTTATACAGGAATAATAAAAAAATGCTTTCTCCTTTTTCTTGGCTTCTTTCTTCTTGTGTTTTCTCTGTGAGTGCAAACAAGCCAAAAACCATCTTGTGCTTTCTTGAACCATAATCATAGCCATCCACTAGTTAGGTACAAGATTGGAGATAATCAGAGCCATAGGATGGGGTTTTGTAAGCTTGGGATTGCCACAGTGGCACTGGGTATCTCGTGACTCTTCCTTGGGGGAGTGAGTGAGTGGGATTAGGATTTGGGAAAAGTTGGGTTTTAGGGTTGTGGTGTTTCTGGGTTAGAGAGAAAGCAGAAGAAGGAGGGAGGGAAAAAGAAAAGACTTGGGTCGTTTTTTATTTCTTGGATGGGGTTCATGGGTTGGCAAGGGTCACGGTAGAGAGGGGGGGTTAAATGGGAGTGAAAGGGTTAATAGAAGAGGTTTAAAAATGGTAACTTTTATTTTTAAAAGTATTTTGGTTTTGACGGGCAAAATGGTCATTTGGGTTTTGGGAAAAGGGTAAAATGGTGATTTTGGTTTCGGGTTAGGTTTTCAGTTGTTTTCCCCCTTGCTCACTCTCGAAACGTGTCCGGGTCTTCAATTGATGAACGGTCGTAGAAAATCACGTCCCGGCACCGGCTTCTCAGCACTTTTCTGATTTTGGCTCGATTTCTCTCATTTTCGCTCTGTTTTCAATCCTTTTGTACCTGCAGGACACAAAACACACTCCGAGGACATTTTTAACATATTTTGATCATATTTGGGTGTTTTTTGGTCATTTTTTAGGTTTTAGGTGGGTAAAAACGATGAGTAAATAAGCACTCATCAAATCCTCCCACACTAGGCAATTGCTAGTCCCTAGCAATCAATCATGTAAAGTAATGAATTAATCAAGAGCTCCCCGTTTCGACTTTTTTATTTGATGCGACAAATTTAAACTAGACTGAAAGTAATCAACGTGCTTGATTAACAAAAAAAATGGTATCATGGAACGGGATTCACACAAAATGGGTGTCTCCAGGGAATTGTAATCGTCATCCTCTTTTTAATACTCTCAAACTAAGTCTAAACTTATTGTGCAAACGTTTTGGCAAAATGCTAACACTACTTATACCAATAATCTATGTAAGTCGAGACTTAACTTTTTACTCCCACAGTTTATACAATTTAAGTTCGTGTGCTCATTTTCAAAAGTTTGACCATTGAAACCGACCTTGTTATGGTTGTTATCCACTTAACTAAAATATTAACTCACCGGAAACTACGAAAGTCTAAGGATCGAAAGGGCCTCTTCCATGTAGCGGCTTTCTTCTCGGCACATCCCAAACCAGTTGGCTTTAGGTGACCGGGATTTTGACACCTCACGGAGAATAGTACCGGAATTAGCGGAATTCGATTCCAAAGATTTACGAGGCTACCGTTAAGTTAAAACTAAACCTAAATGGATTACAACCGACGATATTTTAGAAGTTCGAGATTCAAAGGTGAGATCACTCCATGTAGCGACTTTCTTCTCAGCTTGTCCATTTAAGGAGGCTAGGTTTTCACCCTCGAGAATAGTATCGGAGCTTTCGGGGTCTTTGACTTCAAGAATTTCTAAATCACCGTCAAATTTTTAAACAACTTTGACGAATCCTAGTTCAACTTTCGATTTAAATTTAAGAAAAAGCAAGTTTCGCACATTTATTGATAAGCAACATAGTACTTTTATTCAAGGACTCTTTTTTTTTTTTTTTTTTTTTTTTCGTTTTTCATTTTTTTTCATCATTTTTTTTTTTCACTTTCTTTTTTTCACACCTTTTCACTTTTTTTTCTTTTTTTTTTCACTTTGTCTTGCACTTTATTTTTGCATCATTCAAGCACTTTTACGATACTTTCATTTTGCAACTTTATTCCGATTTTAAGAAAGTATGCTTTTCCAAAAATTTAAATAAAAAGTTGAACTTGAGCTCTATATCAGTTTTGCTTAAAAACTTTTTGTTGTAACAAGACGATTTGAATATTCAAAAGTTTGACAACGAGCACGTATTTTAAGTTCAATTAGGAGCTACTGGGAGAAAAAGCCATAGATTACTTATATAAGCTCTAAAGAGAACCAACTACTCCACGCTTAGCATTTTCATTTGCACAACTCGTAAAAACTTAGCCTAATTGTTAAGAGAGCGACTAGATCAACACTCTAGCAGAGTCGGGATTCCCTTTGTTCTAACCTAATCAAGACTAAATTACCATTAACACCGAAGTATTAACACTTTATTTTCGTGCAAAATTTTTAAATTTGGGTCAAAACGGGGGTACTAGGGACTAAAGGGTACAAATGTGACAAAATTCGACATAATTCCCCCCCACACTTAGAATTGAATATTGCCCTCAATATTCAAAGTCCCGGCCGAAGCCGATACTATCGAACGGAAAAAGGTAATACCACTAACAAAGTGTGTGGACGAAATCTGTTATTTTACACAAAAATGATTTTTTAAAACATATCCCTAGATAAACGTTAGTAAAAATGATCGGATATTGGGCGGCTGGATTGAAAACAGGCGCATCAATCATCACGATCAAAGGGATTCCTGAAAACAAGAGCAAACACACAAGAAGCAAACATAGTGGAGGTTTCCCCCCACACTTAGTTGTTAGAAAATAGAAAGAAGTCAGAAACATGGGTGGACACCCATGGAATGCTACCGTTTTTGTTAACCGAGTCGCTAGCTTGACTCGACCCCGAATTCATTGGTCCATGGGGAGCAAGTGGAAGAGAAAATCTCCATCGGACTTTCAGAAAGTTCCACTCCGATGAGATACATCCGGCTTAGAAGAAAGAGAAATGCCGGGGTCAAAGATGGTATCTTCACTCCTATAGGAGTTAAGACACGGAGAAGAAATGGGAGGAGAAGGCAAGGTGACAATGAGTTGACAATGGGTGGGATGGGTGGGTAAAAGATTAGATTGAGGAACATTAACGGAATGTTCAGAAATCTTATCCACCACTAAAGCAATGAAAACATCCATGTCGGGCTTAGAAGAGGTTCCATCATCCGGCGGTTTAGCAGGCGGACGGGTGGATGATGGACCTAAGCCATAATCGTCACTCTGAAAACCCGAAGGTATCGATTCATCCGAAGAAAGAAAGTCGAAGTGCACATCATCATCTCCTGGTGGAGAATGATCAATAAGAGCGAGTTCATCGGCGAACTCCTCAAGAAGGTCTAACGTCGAAGTGGGATTGCCACTATTCTTATCTTCGGGTACAAAAGGAGATGTAAAAATGTCACTATCCTCATTTTGAATATCAAAGGTTGGGTTATCTGAAATTAGAGTGAATTCAGAATCAAAGTCAAACAGAGGATTAGTGAATGCCATAGCAAAAGTTTTCTCGAACACAACAAGAATATCTTCATTATCCGTATCAAAATCAGTGTCCATGTCAAGATCTTTGGGATCAACATCTCTCACTTCTTCTAAGCTGACGAGCTCAGAAGGTAGCTCCTCCACATACTCGATGTCTCCACACGATAAAGAGTCATCAAACGACGTATAATCATTTTCAGACTCGGAGATCACCTCAACAGAAACTTTTGGGGTAGGAGAAGAATCATTATCGAGAGGCTCATCACACATATTACCAAAAATAATCTCGGATTCACTTGGGGTTGGGACAAGGTTCTCAACACAAGACGGTTCCGTTTCCGGAATAGTGTCAAGATGCTCGTCCCTCATTAAAAGGTTATCCGAAGGTTCTATGGTAGGTAGGCAATATGAGGATGGAGAGTGGACATGTGCGGTACTTTGTGGGCTTGAAATATGCACCTTGTCCTTTGTCGTCTCCCAATCCTCCTCATCCTCATCATCGAGACGGCAAGCTTCGTTAAAGAGGAGACGCTGTTGAGCGGCTTCGTTAAATAGGAGAAGCTTTTGAGCTGCTCGTTCATCGGTTAGATATCTTTCGTTGCGAGCTGCTTGTTCATCGGAAAGTTCTTCAAGGATTATACGAGGAAATTGATCAATGACGGGAAGTTGTGGGGGTTGGATGTTGTCAAAACTGGAAGTGTTATAACAAGGATCAGGTCCATAGTAATTTTGATTCCACGATTGACATTGATAATCATCATGAGGACCCCCACACTTATCACAATGAGGGTATTGGTGAGAGAAACTTTGAAACAATGAATCAAGAAATGATGATAGTACGGCTGTGGTTTGTATGAGTTTTGTGGAGGGTAGTTGAAATTGTTTTGAGGATAATTGAAAGAGTTAGGGTTAGAATCATAAGTGAATGAATTCTCGGCGTAAATCGAACAACATCCATCAATGAGATAGGTTCCACACCACTCGCACATACATTTGTAACAACGGAAACCTTTCGGTAACACGTCTCCACAACCGTAGCAATACTCTTGATCGAACGAAGACATCTCGAGGTTGGGAGTATGAAGCGAGGATTCACATTTGGAAATTGTCGAATTTATATCTTCACGAAGTTCATTATAGTAGTTTTTAATTATGTTCATTCCGGCTCTAAGGAAATCATCCTCGTTTGAGAAACGTCTTGAAGATTCCGGAGGTGGGACAAGTGGTGTGCTCTCAGAGCTAGCAGTTTCCACCACTTCCGTTTTGGTCTCCGGTTCTTGCTCTTTTCTCTTAACCTTAACCGTAAATCGCGAAAGATTTTGATCAATTCTAGACGGTTTGGGCTCAGAAATAATAGAACAAATCTCGGGTTGTGGCGGATGGTCGGAAAAACTTCGAGAATCATCGAGAGAGTTTTTATCGGATAATAAACACCAATAGCAATATTTGCTTGCACCAGACCTACCACACCGCTTACATAAACAATCGTGATTTTGACAATAAAGCTGATCCTCTTCCATACGGCTTTTGCAATGGAAACAACGACGATAATCGATCGTCGCCATGAGAATTAAACATGTAGAGGGTTAAAGAAATAGAATCAAATGGTCGAGAGGATACGAAGAATAGAATCAAACGGTGAAAGAGGGTAAGATAATTAGAATCAACGAATGAGAGGAATGAGAAGAATATTTTTGGGTTTTGATAAATAAAAAACATAAAAGGGAAAATAAATTTTGAAAAGGAAAATATTTTTGGGTTTTTGAGCTTTTATATATATACAAAAGAAAGCAAATAACTTCACGAGGAAGGATCTTCAAGTCACTAATCGCAAAAACTTTACGATATTGTCGCAACACACCTCCCCGGCAGCGGCGCCAAAATTTGGTTCGTTAAAATAAACACAAATATCAAAATATCAAATTAATCGTAAAATCCGACAAATCAACCTTTTAGGAAAAGGGTTAATGTGTCAAACCTCACGAATGTGATAAAAGTGATACCGGGAAAGTGATTTCCCCGGGTCGTGTCCCAACGAGGTGTGAAATTGACGGTGTCGTTGAGTTTCGTGATTAGGACTTGAATTGGTTAAACGAATTTGGGTTGTGGATTCGTTATTCTACAAAATAAAGAACGGGAATGAAAATAAAGCATGTAAAACAATCTAAACACTAATTAAACTACTACTAAGCCTAAGGAACAATAAAACGAAGCTAAATTACATCCTAGGGAGCTAAAATGCAAAAACACTAAAAACCGGGAACTCACCGAGCCCCGAAAGTAAAAAAGTGGAAGTTAAGTCCTACGAGAGCAAAACTAATTTTCCTACGTACTACTTGATAGAAGAAAATTTTGGGAAAAAGAAGAATATTTTTTTGATTTATTTTTTTATGTAATATGAATTAAAAATTAAAATTAGCAAAACTTGCCAAATAAATGTCAAACTTTTTATAAAAGTACTTTAGACTAATAACAATGTAGGAAAAATGAAAGTGAACTAATAGCTTCTACGAATAAGCTAGGAAAATTAAAAAGCTACTACTAAGTTTAATGGCTGAAAAAGATGATAAAAGACATAAAGATGTACTCATTGTAGGAAAAATCCCAAGGGTGCAAGTGGTTCAGGCGTGTGTGGTTGAGTGTCTGCTTTGGTCTAGAGGTCACAGGTTCGATCCTGTTCACCCCTTTTTTTGAAATTTATTTTTTTTTCAACTTTTTCTTATGGAAAATTAAAGAACCAATTAGACCAAGCTTATTTTGCAAAAACTTCGCCTTTGAAAAACCTTGAATAAGCTGTTTAGACAGCTTTTTCAGCTGATTCTGTGGCAAAATCTAAACCAAGCCAAACACCCCTGGCAGTTATAAGCACAAAAACAGTTAATGTTCAAAATTAAGCTAACAAGAGAATTACTAAATTAAAACAAGCTACCATCAATAAAAAGCAACAAGAAAGAAGGGGACAAGCAGTTGGAAATAAGCTATCCTAGGGGGAATCCTAAAGCTAAAGACATGGCAAATAAGCAAATGAAAGCTACATTTAAGCACTAAATAAGCTAAATATAAGCACACTCCTAATGCTACCTAATCTAAATATCTAAAAGCAACTAAGGGGCATCAAAATAAGCACATGATTAGTCCAATAAGCCAACTAAAAGACACTTTCACGTGCTCATTGCTGTAACTGACCTAAAGGGTGGTCTAAAAGCTTATAAATAAGCTACTTAGAGCTCTCTAAAAAGGGAAAATAAGCTGGAAATCTAATCCTACGCTACTGAGAATCTAGAAAAGCAAAAGTAGGGCAAAGGGGGGGTCCCTTGACAGCTTATAAATAATCTGTCAAGGTGACTTTGTGGGTCTGCATTTGCACATCGGACAGGGCAGAAAATACATCAAACAAGTGGGACTTATCAGCTTAAAAATAAGCTACAACATGCTTCAAAACTCTAAACTAAACCTACCAAGACCTTATTTATACTACCAACCACTTGTAAAATAAACTTTAATTCCTAAATCTACTTATAATTAATCTAATATTAAGCTCAAAAGGGGCTGCTGTTCAGCAAAACAGAAAACAATTTTTTTTTTTTTTTTTTTTTTTTTTTGCAAACAAGAGTTATGGATAACACATGTAATGACTTAACCAACTATTACTTTGACTAATTTAAAACCCAACATGGGTCAAAACGCTGATTTGACCCATACCTTAAGTTAATCCAAACACCCTTCACTGGGCAGAAAAGAAAACTTTTGAAACAGTAGAGCTTTATGAGACTTGAGAACTGATTTTTGTCATGAAAAATTCAAGATTACCTAAAGACCACTTAAGAACAAATTAAACAAGTTCAAGAACAATGAAGCACAAAAAAATCAACTGCATAAATTTAAGTTAACTGGAATAAAACAGAAATTAAATTGCATTTAAATAAAAAGTGTACAATAAAAGTAAATGACAAGGGAATTAAAAATGGGACTAGAACCTTGAAATCCTAGACAATCTTTACACTAGACATCTAATATCTATTTATACAGGAATAATAAAAAAAATGCTTTCTCCTTTTTCTTGGCTTCTTTCTTCTTGTGTTTTCTCTGTGAGTGCAAACAAGCCAAAAACCATCTTGTGCTTTCTTGAACCATAATCATAGCCATCCACTAGTTAGGTACAAGATTGGAGATAATCAGAGCCATTGGATGGGGTTTTGTAAGCTTGGGATTGCCACAGTGGCACTGGGTATCTCGTGACTCTTCCTTGGGGGAGTGAGTGAGTGGGATTGGGATTTGGGAAAAGTTGGGTTTTAGGGTTGTGGTGTTTCTGGGTTAGAGAGAAAGCAGAAGAAGGAGGGAGGGAAAAAGAAAAGACTTGGGTCGTTTTTATTTCTTGGATGGGGTTCATGGGTTGGCAAGGGTCACGGTAGACAGGGGGGGTTAAATGGGAGTGAAAGGGTTTATAGAAGAGGTTTAAAAATGGTAACTTTTATTTTTAAAAGTATTTTGGTTTTGACGGGCAAAATGGTCATTTGGGTTTTGGGAAAAGGGTAAAATGGTGATTTTGGTTTCGGGTTAGGTTTTCAGTTGTTTTCCCCCTTGCTCACTCTCGAAACGTGTCCGGGTCTTCAATTGATGAACGGTCGTAGAAAATCACGTCCCGGCACCGGCTTCTCAGCACTTTTCTGATTTTGGCTCGATTTCTCTCATTTTCGCTCTGTTTTCAATCCTTTTGTACCTGCAGGACACAAAACACACTCCGAGGACATTTTTAACATATTTTGATCATATTTGGGTGTTTTTTGGTCATTTTTTAGGTTTTAGGTGGGTAAAAACGATGAGTAAATAAGCACTCATCAAAAGGCAAAGGTAAGATGGTAGAAATAAAGAAGAAGAAACTCACTTTAGCACAAATAAGGGCTGATCAAATTGCTATGAATGAGGAAGCAGCTAGAAAACTACAAGCTGAATTGAATGCTGAAGCTGATATTGAAGAAGCTAAGGATAAAGAAGCAGCTGAGAAATTGCAAGAAGAATTGAATGCTGCAGCTGCTATACCATTACAGTCACCTATTCCTGTTTCTACTTTACCAAGAAAACCAAATCGTGCTAAGGAAAGGAATGCAATGATGGCTTATCTAAAGAAGCAAGGATATATTGGATTGAATAAGTTGAATTATGTTGAGATGAAAGGTTTGTATGAAGCTGTTAGAGAAGCTTATCAGAAACAAGTTGATAGTATCAAAGACTATAAAGATGATGATACTCAGAAAGAGGATGAAAGAAAAGGAAGCTTAAAAAGAAAAAGAACAACTGAAGTTGAAGATCAACAACCATCAAAGAAAGTTGAGTTAAGGTTTGATACTAATGATGAACTAAGGAATTACTTAAGAATTGTAGAATTTGAGTATTCTAAAGCTGATGCAGAAAAGAAGACAGATAAGAAGAAGAAAAAGTCTCCAATAACTACTTTTGAAGTTGTAGAATCTAAAGATGGGAATTATCTGATGTTTCATAGACAAGATGAAAGCCTTCAGAGTGTTTGATATGCTATGGGATCTATTGCACATAATAGATAGAGAGGATTTGTTTCATCTATATCATTTGGTGCAAGAATATTTTGAACGCATTCCATCAGAAGGTGTTGGTTTAATCTTGCTTGGAGATCTCACAACTGTTTGGGAAACTGAAGAAACAAGCACTGCTGAGATTTGGAAAAATCAAGAAGATTGGGAGATTATCAGCTGGAGATTCTTTGAAGAATCTGGAGTACATGTTCTAGAGTTAGAAGATGGGACTATGATTCACATGTTAGCAGATAGAAGATATCCACTTACATCAGATCTCATGAGGAGAATGCTAGAGCATGGAATGGAAGTTGAAGAAGATAATGAAACTGCTCTTATGGTCATCAAATTGTTTATCAGATGGACGACTATGGCTGATGACGATGTATGAATAACTGGTATGAATCTTTATTGAATAAATTATTTTTGAAGTATCAGTACTTTATTCAAAGTACTGGCGATCAAACAGTACTTTCATCAAAGTCTGCTTGCGCTTTAAACCGTTAATGATTTTGAAAAGAAAACTTTTGTTAAGTGATAAATATTTTGAAACACAGGTTAAAATAAATAAATGGTTTTTGAGATGGTAACAACAATAGGTTACCAATCCACCATGGTTACAAAAGGATTGGCTAATCCATGAGCAAACGGCTCTTGTAAAGATATCTTAAATCCGTTTTATAGTTGACAACTTGCTAATAAGTTGTATGGTAATCAACTCACCATATCAGTAATGTGAAGAGTTGGCTAGCCCACAAGAAAATGGCTTGTGGTAAAGGCTGTGGAAAAACCATTATATGGTAATTAGTTCACCATGATTGAAAGAACTAACTAGTCCGAAAGGGTACAGCTTTTGGTAAAAACAAATTAAATCTGTTGATAGCTGATGATTTGCTAAAAATCATATGGTTATCAATGTACCATGATCTTACACATCAAAATATTTGGCTACTCCAGAGTTAATGGCTTTGGTAAAGAGACATCAAATCCATTAAATTTTCAATGATTCACCTCTCACGAGGAGTTTACAAACCGGAAGTGATGAGAATAGACTGAAACTTAAAGCTGAATTAATGTACAAATTGTCTTATGTTCTTTGAAAAGATGGAGCTTCTTGAATGTTCTTTGAAAAGAGATTCTTGATTGAGGATCTTTGTAAAGAATAATTTCTAACGAATACTTTGATGATGATGATATAAGCACATAGAATACAAAGATACAATCCAAAGACAAAGACACAATCTTTTCTTGAAGATGGAGCTGTTAAAGATAAGTTTACAAAGGAACTTGAAGTCAAGCAAGTAGAATTCAAGTTAGGGGAGGATTGTTGGGATATGAAAGTGCTGAAGATTGACAAAGTCTTGAACAAGTCAAAGTCTTGAAGATTCAAAGTCTTGCTAAGTGAAAGTCAAAGTATCTTTGTCGAAGTCAAAGTATTGCAAAGCTAAAGAACTGCTATATTCGATTATGGAAAGCTTTGTTATTCTAGAATATTCTTTGTTTAGATTACTTGTCGTACAAGGATACAAATTGTAAACGGACTAGGGTTATCCTTAAGCCTATAAAAGGATCCCTAGGTTGGCATTAGAAGTACGAGTTTTATATGTGTTTTTAGAATCCTAAAGTACGATCATTATTAGAGTTTTAGAGTTGTTAAAGAATCTGCATAACAAGCAGTTTTAGAGTTATTAATAAAGTTAAATCTTCTTAGCTTTGTTAAGTAAATTCCGCGTACTTAATAGAGATTACTCAGTGTTTCATTGTTAATAACTTAGGATTTATCCGAAGTTATTAAACCCTTAACAAGCTATATAGTTTAGTTTGGTTGAGTACATCGATCCAACACGGTTGACATTAAAGACAATGAGGAAGCAGTTCCACGTGTCCTTATCTTTCGCTATGACGATAAAAACGGTCGAAACAATCTTTTGGGCAGGTGGATTTTTATTTACCAAGGCGTGTTTTCACACATGGCCAGCTATATGTGATCGTGTCTCACATTAGAGGAAAAAAAGATCAAAGATGGTTATTTACAGCAAAGACGACATCCTTATTAATAACACAACAAGTATAGTCTACACAAAAGTATTACAAAATTTGGGATAACATGTTATCATACTGACCTAAATATTTGCGTACATTTTGTTGTTTTAAAATCAAACGTCAAGTTTCAAAAATCTAATACATATATGTCGATTTTTATTGTTCGTACTTCATGTATCTGATTGATTATTAAACATATGTCGACAAATTAATTAACGTGCAATAACAACATATGGAGCTCAACCCAAACAAAAACTAGGATATGTCCGTATTAAACTTTATTTTCTTTTTTCATTTGATTATTTTGTTTGACAGATAGCATGTTTCATTAGTATTAGTACCAACTTTATGACAATGTGTATGTTTATATCAATGTGATTTTTTGTAATGACATGCTTTATAATACATACAATATTAACTATTTTTATGATCTCTTTTTAAAATATCCGTAAATTTTACGGGTCTTTTAGCTAGTTTTATTATACAGTATAGATTCTAAAGACAATTGGTTGTTAGAATATTCATTAATTAATACCTTAATATAGAATAAAGTAAAATTATAAATAAAAGGTAAATTCTAGAAGCTAGATTTGGTTTTAAATCTCGTCATCTTGAAGAAAAAGTTAGTTACCAATATAATTCTTTACCAAGAAAAGGTTACTTGGTGAGAAAGAAATTTAACTCGCACGTACACCCCTATGCCTATATAAACCAATCTTTGTTAAAGCTTATTAACCACTGATTATTTTTTCTTGTTCTTATTAATTACATACATTATGGCCATATACTGCAAAACAGGTCTTCGTTATTTGGCTGTGCCAGTGTTGACTTTCCTTGGAGGAGGTCTTGTTGGTGCATATGTTACTAAGGAAACTATACTCCGAGATCAACAACGTTGTGATAGCTGCGGTGAGCTAGGCCAAACAACAGATAAATGGACGTTCAACGGACTGATGACAAAGTTGAAGCCTAGCATACTGAAGGATCGCAAGAGCGTTGATCAACAACAAAAAGATGGCGACGTGCGCGAGATTCTTGAGACCAATAATTGATTAGTAGTTCCCTTTTTTATGATGTTTGGGTTTTATTGTTTTGGTTACAAAAGTTACAACTAGTGTTCGTTTGGTTTTGATATTTTATAGGATATAAACTTAAGTATTTTAGTATTATGTTCTTCATGTATTGTTTGGTTTTTGCTTTGTTGTTTGTTTGTTTTTCACATGCAGTTTTTATTAGAGATTATATTATGGTTTAGGATAGTCGGCCCAAGCCCGGTCTGGGGGCTTATGGTCCGTTAGGGTTTACTTATGTAATCTCTATATAATGTGCATGAATAATAATATAACCTACGGGTTTTATCTATCATCTAACATGGTATCATGAGAATGTCATTCTAGGACCTAGTCGGCAACCATGAGCCGCCGTCTCTAACCATATTATCCCGTCAAATCTTTTTCTCTCCCACAAGTTTTAAAACCTAGCCACCGCTTCTTTCTTTTCTCCCTAAACCCTAGTCGAAGCTTATGTAGTGAAAGCATCACAGGCGAGCTTCCTTAATCTTTTCTATGTTATTCCCTTATTCTCTTTATCATTCATTTTCTCGTTATTAATTTTCTTAAAATATCATCATTCCTTATCAATTGTTCTGTTCAAATATTTAAATAAGTGATGTTACTCAAAGTTTTTTGTTTACTTTCATGTTGCTTTTAAAATAATAAAAAGAAAAGCAAATCTCATTCGAAGAAAAAAAAAAAAAGACGAATTCCTTCCTTTGTTTATGTTTTATTTGCGATGTCTCTTTCCTTTGTTAACTTTCTTCCAATATCAATCTCAATATCTTTCCAATCCTTTTCTTTCTAGACAAATTCTCCTAGCAATCCCTTTTTCTTTTTCTTTCTTTTTTCCAAAAAAAAAAAAAAAAAATGTTGTGTTATCAGCACCACATTACAGGTTAGCTTGCCGGCTATTTGGATAGTTTTCCACACTGGTCTTTTGAAGACTATCAAGACTTTTGAAGACGTTGAAGATCTTTTTCGCTTGAAATCCAAGGCTTTATCAAGAAATTACTTAAGTTTTACTTTTTAGAGTTTTGAACTTCAGTCTCGAGCTTTTGCGATTTCGCCGCTCGGACTGCCGGGGAATATTAGAGATTATATTATGGTTTAGGATAGTCGGCCCAAGCCCGGTCTGTGGGCTTATGGTCCGTTAGGGTTTACTTATGTAATCTCTATATAATGTGCATGAATAATAATATAACCTACGGGTTTTATCTATCATCTAACAGTTTTGTGGTTGCTTAATTAGATCAATCATGAATGAGTTTAGACATAAACTATTGGAGAAGTCTATAACCACAATGCGTATTCTGGTGACCAATGTTTTAATTTTATATGGTGTAATTTCCTTTTACTATAAAATAACATGTTAGCCGAAAGGTTGAGCTTTTGAGCAACATGTTGATGTTTGATTGAAACAAGGTTTTACCTGCCTTGCGACGGGATTAAAACGCATTTGTACGACAATAACATAAATTATAAAGGTTCAATATGGATTTGAAATCTTGTTTAGTAGGGTAATGGATATAATTCATATAAATAAATAGTTTAAATTTATAAGGGTGTAAAAGTATAAGGTTAAAAGTGAAAACTTGAAGTGAATAATACTCAGCTCCTTAATGAATATTTTGATATTAAGAGAAAATTTCTAAATTATTGTTGTTAACTTGGTAATTATCAAAAGTTATGGAATTGCTAAGCCTTACCTATTTTCACAGGGCTTAACTAAGAACAAGTTAACTAAAGTATACAACCTTTGGAATTAGTTAGTTAACTAAAGAATATTTCTGAGGTTGAGAATACTAATGAGAGTCATGGTGTGAATAGGCCTATATCATGAGTCTCCAAATATTCCATATATGACGCGGCTCCTTATTGTGTAATTCGATACGTTGAGAGAGCCTTGATCAAGAGTATTCTAGTGTCAAGAGAAGCGTTTATTCTCGTCAAGTCTCATGTTGTTTTTTGTTTATGTCAATTTTTTGTTATCATTCTCTTGATTTCTCATTGCGGTGTCGAATCCTGACAAATAAACCAATTTACACCCCTAGTTTATCCATACAGAAAATACAAAGCTTTTCTTATTTATTCACTACAACAAAACCTGACTTTATAGGACGCCCATTAATGTACTACATAGGTTACTTTATAGGACCTTTAAATTAATAGGACTAAAATAAAAGTGTCTCATAAAAAAGAGGTTTGATTAGGTGGGAGCGTCCTAATAAACACTAATATTATGAAACCAATTTTAGTGTCCTATAAAAAGTATATAATAAAACACAAAGAGTGGCCAAATACACCACATAACATGATACTTTATCGATTGACGTATTTTTTGGTATCAAGTCAAATATTTTTGGGAATAATCATGTTTTTTTTGGAATCGATACGAAGAGTAATCGAATTTCAGAAAGTTGGTTATTAAATAGTCTGATCCTAACGATGATAAAAAAAAAAGTGACAACTAAGATACATTTTTTTAGTCAATAAGTCCTTTTATGTTGCTTTAGGTATTCAACTGCCATGGGGGACAATTTTGTTATCAGGTTGATGCTCTTCTTTTGGGAAATGATAAATACTTCATAGCATTCATACGATTCACTGGTGAGGACATTGAAGCCAAGAAATTCAGGTACTCCTTAGAAATAGGCGTGGATGGTCGGGAACTAAAATGGCAAGGGGTTCCCAGGAGTGTTGAAGACACTGATAAGAAAGTATGTGACAGTCTAGAGAGACTCGTTATACCACAGAACTTTGCTAAATTATTTCGGAAGCTAATGAGAGAGTATGTAAATTACGAGTGTGCGTCTTTATACGGATAGAACCGTAGTTAATAAGATATATTGGTTTTATGAGACATTTTATTAAATTTGGGGGAGGTTTACCAAATACTTTCATGGTGTGCTCAACAATAAAAGATCTCAATTAGCAATTAGAGGTGTCCTTGTTGATGGAGATTGGATTGAGGAGCCTGAAAAAGTGAAACTTGAATTTCATAGCCATTTTGCTAATCGGTTTTCTAGCCCATCAACGTCACGGTTTATCTTGGATAGTCAACTTCCGAGAATGTTGGGTATAGATCAAGTGGAGGAGTTGGAGAGACACGTTTCTATTGAAGAAATTAAAAGAGCTATATGGGATTGTGGTTCAAATAAATCTCCCGGTCCCGATGGTTTCACTTTTGAGTTCTTCCAGAGATATTGGAGTTTTATAGCTCGGGATGTGATTGATGCGGTAGAAGGTTTCTTTTTGACTGGTTACTTTCCAAGAGGTTGCAATTCCTCTTTTATAGCTCTTATTCCAAAGATGCAAGAGGCAAATCTTGTTAAAGATTTTCGGCCAATAAGTTTAATTGGTAGTATATGTAAAATTATAACAAAGATCTTGGCTAATCGGTTAAGCTATGTAGTGGGGGATCTGGTTAGCGATGTTTAGTTGACTTTTGTTCTTAGTCGGCAAATTTTAGACGGGCCTTTCATCTTAAACGAACTTATTTCATGGTGTAAAAGTAAAAAGTCCAAAGCTATGAGTTTTAAGGTGGATTTCAAAAAGGCATACGAATCTGTTCATTGGGATTACTTGGATGTATCTTGAATAAATTTGGGTTTGGTGGTAGATGGCGAGGATGGATTCAAAGGTGCCTTAATTCGGCTATGGGATCGGTCTTGGTTAATGGAAGTCTTACAGTTGAATTTCAATTTCAGAGAGGTATTAAGTTGGGAGATTCACTTTATCAGTTCTTGTTCTTATTGGTTATGGAAAGTTTACACATTTCTTTTTCTAGAGTATTGAATGCAGGTTTTATTCTCAGGATTTAATATTGGGCCTTCGTTGAAGATATCTCACTTGTTCTATGCGGATGATGCAGTTTTGTAGGTGAATGAAAAGAGTCGAACCTTACTACTATTGTTAATGTTCTTAAATGTTTCTTTTTGCATATGGTCTTAAAATAAATATGCAAAAAAGTAAGTTAATGGGGATAGGTGTGGCTATGGGAGAAATTGATCAGGCCAGCTTCTTTTCTTGGATGTTCAACATTTACAACTCCATTCTCTTATCTTGGTGTTATGGTGGGAGGATCAATGTCTAGAATACACACATGGGATGCTGTGACTAGCAAGATTTCATCTCGACTGTCCTAATGAAAGCTTAAAACTCTTTTAATTCGTGGCAGGTTGACGCTTTTAAAATATGTCCTTGGTGCGTTGCCTTTGCATCATATGTCGATCAATGGAAGCGGTTCGTAGAAATTTTTTTATTAGAGCAGAGGGCAAAGATCGTAAAATGATGTGGGTGTGTTGGAATAAGGTGTCGGCCACCTTTGGGTCTCTAGTTTCTATGCGTTGAACCGAGCTCTTTTGTTCAAATGGGTGTGGAGATTCATCACTCAAAGTTCTTCTCTATGGTCTCGAGATATTAAAGCAATTCATGGAGAAAGCGACCTTCTTGATCACAACATTTCTATGTCTAGAGGGTCGCTTTAGATATATATAATTAGGGAAGTGTTGCCTCTTAAAAAAAAAGGGATAGATCTAATGATGTATTGTAGGAAAAAGGTAGGTAACGGAGAAGATACGTTGTTTTGGGAAGAAGTTTGGATGGGGGATAAGGCTTTGAAGTTTCAATACCCTAGATTGTATGATTTGGAATCGAGTAAGCGGATTACAATTTCGAACAAGCTGAGGCATATTTTTATTGATTTGATGTTTCGAAGGATGCCAAGGGGAGGGGCCAAATATGAGCACAATTCTGATTTGAGTTCTCGGATTAATTCGCTAGAGTTGGCTTGATGCGCGATTGTTGATATTGGTCTCTAATGGGCACAAGTATATTCTCGGGTAAGTCGGTTCGTGATTATCGATGATTCCATGCTTGTTTCGGACGAGGTGCCCACTAGATGGGTGAAGGTGATTCCTATTAAAGTTAACGTTTTTGCTTGCAGAGCTCGAATGGATAAATTGCCTACTAGGTTGAATTTATCCTTGAGAGAATGGAAATCCCTTCTATTCTTTGTCCTATATGTGATGTTGAAGTTGAATCCATCTCTCATCTTTTATTGTCTTGTTCTTTGGCAAGAAACATTTTGTCCAAGGCGTTTCGATGGTGGAGCTTGGATGCTACGAGCTTGCATTCATATGAAGAGTGGTTATTGTTGAGAAAAGTGACACCGGATTGAAGCAAACCCACAACTAAAATATGAAATGTAATAAAAGATGACACACGGATATAACGTGGAAAACCCCAATAGGGTAAAAACCACGGGCAAGGAAAGATACGTTTCACTATGATATAAACTAGGAGTTACACCTTCTCTCTAGTTACAAGGATAAACACTAATCGTTATATCTCTTGTATTAGGAGATACCACACAAACTCTCTAATTAATCTCACAAGTACTAGGAGAAAGAAAGACATACAAAACACTATGTGTTAGTGATTGTAGAATGGGATGCTTCAAATGAGCCATGTACCATACCTTTTATAGGCATCAAAGCAAAAGGGATAAGCCACTTGCAATGAAACTTACATGATCAAATTGCCCAAAGATAAGATTCTCTTTTGTCAGATACATTGTATCTTTTCCCAACAATCTCCCACTTGAAGATTAGATAGAGGCTCAATCAATCTTCACACCGTTATCCTTCCTTGCACTTCCATATTGCTTACGTTTCCGCTAGGCCGCATGAGGATCGGCACCATATAAACTTGTCACAGTTGATTGCTTTCGTCAAATAATCTGCCACGTTATCATCAGTATGAATTTTCTGCATATCCACGGTTCCTTCCTCCACTTTCTCACGAACGAAGTGATACTGAACTCGTATATGCTTTGTTTTTGAATGAAATGCTGGATTCCTTGCCAGATACAAGGCACTCTGATTGTCACAAAATAGAGTAATTTTCTCTTGTTTGTGCCCGAGCTCTTCCAACAACATCTTCAACCATCTTGCTTCTTTCTTTGGCTTGGCAGGTGTAACATATTCTGCTTCTGTAGTTGACATAGCCACAACTGACTGCAGTTTTGAAACCCAGCTTACTGTTCCGCCAGAAAGTGTAAACGCATACCCGGTGGTTGATTTACTCCCATCAAGATCACCTGTGTTAATACAAATAAGCCGTAAAAACGTTTATTTATATTCTACGATCTTCTAATGTTTTGTCGATAACAAAAGTAAAATCATTTTAACGAAACAAATAGAGTACGTAAATAGTTTGAGTTAATAGTTTTCTAACACAATTAAGGTGTCACATAAAACACTAAAACAAGTATAAGTGATTTTATGATTTAGATACATATGTACAACAACTAGTGTTTACATATTGGGTTAAACATATACTTAAACTAAGTATACTAAAATGGGTAAAAACTAAGTGTATGCTAAAATGGGTAAATACAAGTATATACTAAATGGGTAAAATACTAGCAAATGGTTTTGACCCATAACCCATGGTTTTATATATACCACTTAACCAAGTTCATTGTATCTAGAAAGAAAACCATGGATCAACCCATAACCCATGACCCATGACCCATAACCAAAAATACCCATGGGCAAAGAGGAGGGACCACGGATCCCTAGCGTTGTGCTAGCCGGATCCCTTGTGGTAGGGATCCGTGGGATCCGGGGAACAGAAGAGAATTTTCTCTATAAATAGAGAGCCATTTCTTTCTCTCTACACATGGTTTTTCACACATACTTTCCCAAAGTATTCTAACCCTCTAACCTCAGATCTAAGTGATCTATGTAGTTTGTCTTTTGTTTTTTGTGTGATGTACTAGGTTCCTCTTAAAAGAGAGATCACCACCTCTTGAAGACGTGCAAGCTCACGTCCATGAGTTGCCATGCTTCGTCATCATCAAGACTACTAAGGTTCTCTTGTTGATAGTTCTTCCTTTCTCCATAGATGTTGGGTTGAAGGCATTAGTGAAGAATGCCGAAAGTGTCAAGATGAAAGCATTAGTGAAAGGTTCTCATCATCCGTGTCAAAGCATTATTGAAGGATGCTAAAGGTGTCAAGACGAAGGCATTAGTGAAGGGTGCCAAACGTTGTGTCAAAAGCATTAGTGAATGATGCTAAAGGTGTCAAGACGAAGGCATTAGTGAAGGGTGCCAAGCGTTGTGTCATAGGCATTAGTGAAGGATGCCAAAGGATCAAATCAAGTAGCATTTGGGGAGAATGCTTAGGTCGTATAATCGATGAGGTGCATCGTTATACATATGTGTATTTGTTTATCTACAAGGATGGTGATATCCTTGATGGTGTTGTAACAAGGAGTAGATCTCCTTGAGATAAGGTGTTGTGTCGTGAAGGTGTAGTTCACCTAAGGTGTGAAAGAACTAAGGTGCTTAGCCTAGTACCTAATAAAGGGTAGGCGACGTTGTGATAGGATTAGTTCTCCTAAGGTGTGAAAGAACTCGGTGGTTAGCCTAGCACCGTATAAAGGGTAGGCGACGTTGTGTTAGGTGTGGTTCGCCTTGGTGTGAAAGAACTCGGTATTTAGCTTTGTACCGGAAAAAGGTTAAGCGACATTGTGAAGGCTTCTCCGCCACAAGGAGTTGGTGTAGTGCTTACGAACTCTCGAGTAGGTGACTCGGGGAGTGGAGTAGGGCAAGGAAGGTGTCCTTGTAGCCGAACCACTATAAATAACTTGTGTTGTGGTGATGTGCTTCTTACTCTTTATATTTCATTTCACGTTTATGTATCCATCTATCAACGTCCAACATAAACAATCAAATGGATTGACATAAGTCGATCTAAATATTTAAAAGAAAGTTTTAAATTGGTAAAACTATTCAACCCCCCTTCTAGTTTTCCACAATTGGTATCAGAGCTTCGTTACCAAGTTTCTTAAAGTATGTTGTACTTTAAAGACTTGATACGATCCGTGTATGTTTGAAAACTACAAAGAATGATTTTTTATTGTTGGTCATATTTTCTTTTAAATCATTTTGTTGGACATTGATAGATGATTCTAATCATTTTTGCTCTTAAGAAATCTTCGTGCTAGAATCTCTTCAAAGTCTTCATTCAAAGATTAATGAAGTCAACATTCAAGGAAGGATCTAAAAAGTAATCACAACCTATGTACACCAAGTACAAAGGATTACTTTAAAAGCTCATGAAGTATTTTTGGTATTATACCAAATCAAGAAGCATAGAGGTATGTTTTACTCTTCATTAGATAGGTTACATGAGTCCCATTTATTGTCATAAGT
Organism: Chrysanthemum makinoi; assembly: GCA_910596185.1. Taxonomy (NCBI): domain Eukaryota; kingdom Viridiplantae; phylum Streptophyta; class Magnoliopsida; order Asterales; family Asteraceae; genus Chrysanthemum; species Chrysanthemum makinoi. The sequence continues at coordinate 121,010,800 of OU343218.1, forward strand.
TATCTTTGCTTAGCTAATCACTAACATCATTAGAAGTCTCTTTCGTCACCTTTAGTCTTTTCAACATAGGGGATGATATTATTTTTTTCTCGTCAAACTAACGCCGTCATCACATTTGAACCTTCGATATGTAATTCATCGAAAATCATCATTCAAAAACAATCCTCATCAAATACCTCCATTTTTTTGGGCAAGCTAATTTATAAGCCTACTACAAAAATAATACCAAACAACTCCCTTCGTCCACGAGGCCGGATCCCTCTAGTTGTACTAGCCGGATCCCAAATACAAGGGATCCGGGGAACCGTGGAACAGAACTCCGCTATACGCTTTCAAAAATTCACCACTGATCTTTTTCCCTCTATTCACATAACACCAAAACGACTAAGCTACTGAATCCATCCTCATTAGCTTCCATACTCTCAAGTATTCCTTCCTAGAACATCATTGTAAGTAATTACATTAACTTGTTCTAACTTTCATCATCCTCATCCTAGGGTTTATGGTTTCTTAATTTTTAATCAATTAATTTAATTAGGGCTCTTTAAATTAATCATGAAAAGGGGCTTTTAACAAAATCACATTGTGTTCACAACATTGTTAATACAAATCAAAACCATAAACCCATCCCAACTAACTTTACCTAATTGGAAAATTTGTATTTTTAGGACCAACCATGCCCAAAGCTACTCAACAAGATCATCATGACACCGTCCACTACCTTACTCATTACTATCGTAAAAAAGGGATTGACCAAAACCGACCGTAAAATTTTCAAAAGCCTTGTAAAACGACTTATCCACGAAGGTCGTGTAGTCAAGGAATGTTTCCTTGAAGATACTGATGAGTGTGTAAACACTCATCATTTTTGGGTCAATCTGAACTGCAAAACGTTTAAAAATGCTCAGAAATGCATCAAAATACTGAAAATATTCCAAAATTGCATTTTATATGTTTCAGATGCAAAATGTTCAAAATCGGATGAAAAATGAGCTAAGTTTGCATAATTGGCAGTTTCAGTCCCCAAGTTTCAAAAGTTGTCAGAAACAGTCCCTGAGCACTTAATTTCAAAAGTAAAATCACCAAAGGTCCTTTTAAAATCATAAGTTTTCAAAATTAGTCCTTTGGTGAAAAATGTCAAAAGTTTTGAGAAATTACAAAATTGGTCCTTCAAGTTTGAAAATTGGCAAAAATGGCCCCTGGAAAATTGAAAATGTCAAGTTTGGTCCTTGTATTATGGAAGCTTGTCACTTTTGGTCCTTTAAAGCAACTTTGCAAATTGGCAGCATTGGTCCTTGCATTTTTCAGAAATTACAAAAGAGGCCCTTGAATATTAAACCCTTCACACCCTTTTGGCCTGGTCAAAACCCCAAGTGACCCCTGTCATTAACATTTTGGACCCCTCCTTTTTATATTTAGCACCGGTCAAATCTTGGTCAAACAATCCCAGTAGCCAAAAGTCTTTCTCCCCAACTGCTTAGCCTGCAACACTTCACCCTCCCATCCCCCCTCCTCACCTCCACTTTTCCATGTCCCCCCACCTTCAACTACCTTCCAAGATGCATTAAATGCACCTCTTATCCCCTCACTCAACCCCAACTGTCAAATACTCTTTATGGCGCCAAAATTGATCCAAGGGCCAAGATAGCTTCAAACCATCCAATGGCTGAGAAACAAGTGGGAACTGCTCAGAGAAGTGAGAGAAGAAAGTTTGGATATAAAAGAAAGCAAAAGGATGAGAAGAGAGGAGAGTCTTGTAGTTTTTAAGTTAAAAGTTTTTAAGTTTCTTTAATGTCGTTTTTAACTTAAAAATTTTAGTTAAGTGTAATAGCTGTAATAATTTGTCTTCTTGTATCAAACTCAAGCTACATTATTAGTTCAATCTACTTTTGATCATCAATTTCACAGTTTAAATCAATTTCAAGTATTATACTCACTGTTGCAATTTTCATTTCTAAATTCCTATGTCAAAGCTTTTAGTGATTTAATTTTAAGCTCAAACAAGCTTAAATAAGCTTATTATAGCTTTTGATAAGCTCACATTTAAGTTTCTAGCAAAATTGGACTTTGGTCAACAAAAGTCAAACTGGGGCAAAAATGATGCATAAATGGAAATGGGTTGATTTAGAAGCAGTTGGGTTGGTTTAGAATAGGTAGTGGTTCATTGGTTTGACAGGTTTCAAGCCATTGTGGCTAAGGACTTTTGTAAGTGATTTTCAAGGTTTCTTTGCATTATCTTCATTTGTAGTTATAACTAGTTCAAACCTGTTTAAGTAGTTGTATTTAGGTTAATTTAACTTAGTTTGATCATTTATTTTAGCTGGTTAAGTGTTTAGTGAGAGTTGATTGCAAATCAATGGTTTTAAGGGTGTTTGGATTTATTGCTTTATCTGTGTTCAAGGTTAGTTCAGTGGGTAACCTTTGTAGTTCTAGGCTTGTTAAGTCCCAATATACTCATATCTGTCATAGTTTTGAGCTTGCAAATATCAAAAGTCAAAATCCATCTCATCTGTCTTTAATTCTTTAACTGTTGGATCTTTTGCAAATCAAAAGGTTGTTTTGTGCTTAGATATCATAAACATAGATTGGATCAAGTTCATTACATCATATTACATCATAATCAGTCAAAAGATTGATTGCAAATCTCACAAAAGTCAAGATTTCATTTTTGTTTCAAAAGTCAAAAGTTGCAAATCCTGTTTTAAGCCCAACTGAAAAGATTTTTCTTTGCTTCATTTCTGGACCAAATCAATTGAAATTGTGGGTGTATAAACTTCAGTTGGTCTACTTGCTTATTACCATTTTTGTTGATTTTTGCAAATTTTTTAAAAGCTCCAAATGAGCTTGTCCTTTGGGTCTCAGTTGCCCTGTGCAACTGAGTCAGTGTACACTGACTCTGCACAGGTTTTGTGCAGGGTTGTACAAGGCTCATAAGAGCTTCTCAAAGTCTGGTCTTTGGTTTGTAAGTAGCCACCCAGGTCTAGTTGAGGTCTCCATACTTGGTTTTTGACTTCTAGCTTATTTGAGTGCTTAATCATAGGCTGCAACTTAGTACCCTCAAAACTGATTTTAGCATTTCACTCAATTCATCAAATCTGTTCAAATCAGATCAATAGTAGTTTAGGACAGTTGATATTAGTTGCATTTAGGTACTTGTAGTATAATATAGCTTCTGTATCAGTTTAGTGCTTATTTGTGGTTGTTGGCTTATTTCTAGTGCTTATTTCTAAGCACTTTGCACATCAGTTTCATTATCCTTCACACAACCCCTGTTTTTTATATTTTTCCTAGATTCTAAATATTATTTTAGACTTTTCCTGAAATTTTCAGATTTTTCCAAGTTTGTTTGCTATTTTTCTGCATTTAAATCAATTTTTAGCACTTTTTAATTAGCTTTTAATACAAATAATTCAGAAAAGTTTAAAAAAAATAATTTTTCATTTTTCTTAAGTTAAGATAAATATAAAAAGACAAAAAATATTTTTCCAGATTTTTCTTAGTTAAATTTGTATTTTTAAGTAATTTAATTAGTTTTAAATAGTTTTTAATTCCTAGAAAATAGAAAAATATTCAGAAAAATACAAAAATAGTTTTGAAAATTCTATTTTGTTATTTTAGATTTTTCCAAGTGATAATTTTATTTTTCTAGCTTTATTTCATATTTTCTTGTATTTTAGGTTATTATTTAATAGTTAAAAATAGTTTTTAATTAATAATAATTAGATAATTAGTAATAAAAATAATTTTCTTTTTCTAAAAATTTTATTTTATCATTAGGTTTGTAAAAATGTTATTTTCATATTTTTAGGATTTATACTGCTTCAGTATCGCATTTTCTGTTGTACGTCGCGTAGTTTTTAATTTCAGTTTTATAAAAACATAAAAACAAAAACATCATTTTGCAAATAGTGATAGCGTTTATTTAATATTTTTTTTTATCTTTTTAATTTTCTTTAATTTGCATTTAAGCCTCTGTAATTTGTTTGCTTTTTCTTTAGTTATAATAATCACAAATCCCTTTATCCGTTCAAATTCCTCGATCACTATTCGTTTGGTGATCCATTGCATAGCTCGCTGGGACTTAACGACCCGGGGAAACACTATACTCTCCAGATCTTCATTGCATTCGTTTCTGAACCGTTTTAAGTTTCTTACGGTCGGCCATTCACAAGTGGTCGGCTTGAGTGAGAAAACTTGACGGTTTGGAGCGGATCAAATTTTTGGCGCCGCTGCCGGGGAGCTGTCTTTGATTATCTTCCGTCTAGCAGATTAGTAGTTTGAATACTCACTCTTTGTTCATACCATCCATCTATCTATATCTATATAAATATTTTCTTATAAAAAATCCAAAAACCCAAAAACATCCAAAAACGTATAAAACACAAAAATATTTTCCTTTTGTTTCTATATATGTATCAAAGATAAAAATACAAAAAGATTTGTCGTTTTCTTAATAATAACAACATAAAAGATTACCACCGCAAACCAAAGCAGTGTACTACCTAACTGGGGGTACGACCATAATAAGTTCCCGAACCAAAGATTAAAACTTGCCTTTGTGTCCTTGTGATTGGTGTACCTTTTTCAAAGAAGCCATTCATCTTGTGATTATTGGTTTAAGTTCACTGTTGTTTTGCCTCGATTTTGTTTTAATTGATTTTGTTGTTATATATACTTGTCATAACCAGAAAACCCAAAAAGATTCTTCTTACCCCATTTTCACCAATTTCATAATTCCTTTCCTTAACTCTGAGATCCTTAGAGTTAACTCTAGTGCATGCGCACTCGTTCTTCTAGATCATTGAGTCCTTTGCGTGATCTAGCAGAAATTCCTAGAAGACGTTCTCGTAGGCGGGCTGCCCAAATAGTCGAACCCGAGATTCGTACTATTTCAAGCAACAATATGGCAGACGAGCGAACTATGGCGGAAATGCTCCAAGCACCCACCGAGGGTTATGGAGATGCCATCGTTTTACCAGTAATCAATTCGATCACTTTGAATTGAGGACACATTTGATCCAACTTGTGTCTACGAATCAATTCCGCGGGTTTGATCGAGAAGACCAGTATGCACACATCCGTTGGTTTAACAAGTTGACCGCAACGATCAATTTCAAAGATGTGCCACAAAAAGTGATCAAGTTGATGCTATTTCCATTCTCACTTGAGGGACAGCCGGATTTGGCTGGAAAAAGAACCCCCGCGATCCATCGAAACTTGGGAGGATCTTGTTCAAAAGTTTGTCAATTATTTCTTTCCTCCATCAAAGACGACTAATCTTAAAAATGAAATTTCTGGATTTCGTCAAAATTTCGATGAAAACTTTGGAGAGGCATGGGAGAGATTCAAAGATCTCCTCAGGAAATGCCCCCATCATGAATTCACGGAGCTTCAACAAGTCAATATCTTTTACAATGGGTTGAACGGTAACGATCAAGATTCTTTGAACGCAGCCGCAGGCGGCAATATCTTGAATCGTAGACCTAAAGATGTGATTGAGATTTGCGAGCAAAAATCAAAAGTTCCTATTTCTCGCAACAAAGTCAATACTCCTAACCCTCCTGCTTCTTCATCCAGTAACTCTTCTGAGTTAGCACCTCCGATAGCCGCTCTAACGGATGCCATCCGTTGTATGATTAAGGATGTTAAGGAAATCAAAATTGAAATTCATAAGCCAGAACCAATCAAAGCCGTAAACAAGGTGTGTGAAACTTGTAGTGGTCCACACGCGTATTATGATTGTCAAGCAACCGATGCTTCTTTTTACCAAGCACCCGTAGCTTCGGTAAACCACAATCAATACCGACCACAAGCTGATCCTCACTACCGTGCACCTAGCGGTATGACACCACCTGGTTTTCCTCCTGTGCAAAACCATGGCAATCAAAATCGCTTTGTTCCGAATCAAGGACACAACTTCAATAACTCTCAAAATTTCAATCAAAACCGGAACAATTTCAACCAACCTTATCAAGCTCCAAATCATCAAAGTTATCAACAACCTTTTCAAGCTCCCATGCCAAATGACTTCATGAAAATTACTGAGTCAAGCATACGTTCAATGCAAACTCAGATCAATAACATGAGAGTTGAGCTAAGAAAGGAAATTGATACCACATTGTCTCGGCAGACAAATGAGTTGAAGAATATGATGAGCAGTTTCATGAACATGAATATGAACAAAGCTTCATCATCTTCTGGAGGACTCCCAAGCAATACAATTCCCAATCCAAATGCCGAGTTGAAAGCCGTCACCACTCGTAGTGGTAAGACGCACAATGGACCTTCGACTCCAATGCCCCTCCTCCTGTAGCAATGAGTCAAGTTACCAAGGATACAACGGACAAGGTGCATTTTTCAAGCCCACGAAGTACCGCACACGTCCCACCTTCGGTAGTCCAAGCTTTAAATCCGGAACCCGAAGTTCCGAAGAAAAATTCTGAGCCAGAAAACTCTTCCATCCCGGCTCAAAAGTCTAGTCAGCTTCCTTACCCATCAAGAATGAATGATGAGAAGCTCAAAGACAAAACAAAGAGCAAATGGAAAAAATTTTCCAAATCTTCAATGAGCTACACTTTGATATAAGCTTCGTTGATGCTCTCGTTCTAATGCCTAAATTTGCATCCACGCTTAAAGGCTTACTCACCAACAAAGATAAGCTATCTGAGATGGCTAAAACTCCTCTCAATGAGCAATGCTCAGCGGTCCTTCTCAAGAAGCTCCCTAAAAAGCTTGAAGACCCTGGCAGATTTTTAATCCCGTGTGATTTCTTGGGGATGGTTCAATGCTCCGCCTTGGCCGATCTTGGTGCTAGCATTAACCTCATGCCACTCTCAGTATGGAAGAAACTGTCTCTTCCTAAGCTTTCATCCACTTGTATGACACTCGAGCTAGCGGACCGTACCATAACTCGTCCACTTGGGATAGCCGAGGATGTCGTGATGAAAGTGGGAAAGTTTCACTTTCCTACTGACTTTGTTGTAGTAGACTTCGATGCAGATCCTAGAGTTCCCCTCATCTTAGGGAGAGCTTTCTTGAGAACGAGTCGTGCTCTGATTGATGTGTTTGCTGAAGAATTGACCATACGGGTTGATAACGAAGAACTCACGTTGAATATCAACCAAAACTCCAAACCTCTGTCCAAACAGAGTGTTGCCACAATTGATCAAAGATCTGAAAGATTCAATGCAACACTCTCAAATTTCACGGTTAAGACGAGTCACCAAAAACGTGCAGAGTTAAAAGCTTTGAAAATCACCCCTGGTTCAAACAAATGGTTTGAAAGCTGTACCAGGGAAGTCAAGAGTGTTCTTGATGATGAAGATGATCTAGATTCGGAGACTTCATCGGAAGTGGTGGAAATTGCTAGCTCTAAGAGCACACCACTTGTCCCACCTCCGGAATCAGTTTGTCGCATCGAGTTTGTTAACTTTGTGGATGAAACCAAACTCTCTTCAGTTTCATCTGAATTGGATGATGATGATTGTGATCCAATGGGAGACATTCCACCCATTGATGAATTGCTCAAAAATGATCCATCATCTTCTAGTCTTATTCCAGACTCTTCCATCCCTTCTCTCACTCCTGATGAGGAAGATGACAACTTTTGGAATGAAGTCGATGCATTTCTTAGTGATGAGTCAATTCCAACAGGAATTGATAATACTTACTTTGATCCGGAGGGAGACATCCTTTTTCTGGAAAATCTGTTGATTGAAGAACCGTTTCCCACCCTCCCTCCCGGACATCTTACTGACAATCACCATATAAGCTTCAAGTTTAAGCTTAAAAATGTCAAAACTGGTGATTTGCTTCTCTCTGATGAGGAATGGACTTGCATTCTCATGTACGTCTTTATTCCATTCTTCACAGATGGTGTGGTTGCTCTTTCCCTTTTCTCTTTCGGGAATGAGGACACTATCTTTGACCCCGGTATCATCCTTTATAGTTTCTACTATTAACAATACCGCGGTTATATCTCATCGGTGTGGAACTTTCTGATGTTCATATGTTTATTAACATTGTGAATGAAAGTCCGATCGAGATTGGTTTTCCACATTACTTTCCCCATGAACAACTGAATTCGGGGTCGAGTCAAGCTAGCGACTCGGGAATCAAAAACAGTAGCATGCCATATGGGTTTTCACCCATATTTCTGACTTCTTTCTATCTTTCTACAACCCTAGTGTGGGGGGGGGGGTTGCCCCACATGTTATGTATATATGCAAGTTTCCAAAAAAAAAAAAAAAAAAAAAATCTCTTTCAAATAATGGCCGTAGTATTTCCCTTTTACGTTCTATGTTTCGGCATAACCGCCGGTACTTTGAATATTGAGGGCAATATTCATTTCTAGTGTGGGGGGGAATTCTCACGAATTTTATCATATATTATCCGCCCTATTCCCCCGTTTTTGGCCAAAATTTTTTTTTTGGAGTAAGTGTTTTACACTTACTCACTTGGTTATCAGTCCGCCTTGTCTAATAAACAAAAGGATTGGCTAATCCAGGAGCAAACGGCTCTTGGTAAAGATATCTCAAATCCGTTGACGGCTTGCAATTTGCCCAAAATTGTATGGTATTCGGCTCACCATATCTTAAAAAGTGAAGAGTTGGCTAGCCCGCAAGTTTATGGCTTGTGGTAAAGGCAGTGGAAAAACCATAATTGGTAATCAGCTCACCAAAGATAATATTGATAATTTATCTAAGAGTTGGCTAGTCCAGAGCAAACGGCTTCTGGTAAAGACAAATCAAATCCGTTGGAAGCTGGTGGTTTGCTCAAAATCACATGGTTATCGGTGTACCATGGTTCTTACTTGAACTGAAACATTTGGCTACTCGAAGTAATGGCTTCTGGTAAAGAGATTCAAATCCATTAATTTTTTCTCAAAAGATTGCTAGGGACTAGCAATAGTTTAGTGTGGGGATTGATGAGTGTGTAAATACTCATCATTTTTGGGTCAATCTGAACTGCAAAACGTTTAAAAATGCTCAGAAATGCATCAAAATACTGAAAATATTCCAAAATTGCATTTTATATGTTTCAGATGCAAAATGTTCAAAATCAGATGAAAAATGAGCTAAGTTTGCATAATTGGCAGTTTCAGTCCCCTAAGTTTCAAAAGTTGTCAGAAACAGTCCCTGAGCACTTAATTTCAAAAATAAAATCACCAAAGGTCCTTTTAAAATCATAAGTTGTCAAAATTAGTCCTTTGGTGAAAAATGTCAAAAGTTTTGAGAAATTACAAAATTGGTCCTTCAAGTTTGAAAATTGGCAAAAATGGCCCCTGGAAAATTGAAAATGTCAAGTTTGGTCCTTGTATTATGGAAGCTTGTCACTTTTGGTCCTTTAAAGCAACTTTGCAAATTGGCAGCATTGGTCCTTGCATTTTTCAGAAATTACAAAAGAGGCCCTTGAATATTAAACCCTTCACACCCTTTTGGCCTGGTCAAAACCCCAAGTGACCCCTGTCATTAACATTTTGGACCCCTCCTTTTTATATTTAGCACCGGTCAAATCTTGGTCAAACAATCCCAGCGCGCCAAAAGTCTTTCTCCCCAACTGCTTAGCCTGCAACACTTCACCCTCCCATCCCCCCTCCTCACCTCCACTTTTCCATGTCCCCCCACCTTCAACTACCTTCCAAGATGCATTAAATGCACCTCTTATCCCCTCACTCAACCCCAACTGTCAAATACTCTTTATGGCGCCAAAATTGATCCAAGGGCCAAGATAGCTTCAAACCATCCAATGGCTGAGAAACAAGTGGGAACTGCTCAGAGAAGTGAGAGAAGAAAGTTTGGATATAAAAGAAAGCAAAAGGATGAGAAGAGAGGAGACTCTTGTAGTTTTTAAGTTTCTTTAATGTCGTTTTTAACTTAAAAATTTTAGTTAAGTGTAATAGCTGTAATAATTTGTCTTCTTGTATCAAACTCAAGCTACATTATTAGTTCAATCTACTTTTGATCATCAATTTCACAGTTTAAATCAATTTCAAGTATTATACTCACTGTTGCAATTTTCATTTCTAAATTCCTATGTCAAAGCTTTTAGTGATTTAATTTTAAGCTCAAACAAGCTTAAATAAGCTTATTATAGCTTTTGATAAGCTCACATTTAAGTTTCTAGCAAAATTGGACTTTGGTCAACAAAAGTCAAACTGGGGCAAAAATGATGCAGAAATGGAAATGGGTTGATTTAGAAGCAGTTGGGTTGGTTTAGAATAGGTAGTGGTTCATTGGTTTGACAGGTTTCAAGCCATTGTGGCTAAGGACTTTTGTAAGTGATTTTCAAGGTTTCTTTGCATTATCTTCATTTGTAGTTATAACTAGTTCAAACCTGTTTAAGTAGTTGTATTTAGGTTAATTTAACTTAGTTTGATCATTTATTTTAGCTGGTTAAGTGTTTAGCTGAGAGTTGATTGCAAATCAGTGGTTTTAAGGGTGTTTGGATTTATTGCTTTATCTGTGTTCAAGGTTAGTTCAGTGGGTAACCTTTGTAGTTCTAGGCTTGTTAAGTCCCAATATACTCATATCTGTCATAGTTTTGAGCTTGCAAATATCAAAAGTCAAAATCCATCTCATCTGTCTTTAATTCTTTAACTGTTGGATCTTTTGCAAATCAAAAGGTTGTTTTGTGCTTAGATATCATAAACATAGATTGGATCAAGTTCATTACATCATATTATATCATAATCAGTCAAAAGATTGATTGCAAATCTCACAAAAGTCAAGATTTCATTTTTGTTTCAAAAGTCAAAAGTTGCAAATCCTGTTTTAAGCCCAACTGAAAAGATTTTTCTTTGCTTCATTTCTGGACCAAATCAATTGAAATTGTGGGTGTATAAACTTCAGTTGGTCTACTTGCTTATTACCATTTTTTTTGATTTTTGCAAATTTTTTAAAAGCTCCAAATGAGCTTGTCCTTTGGGTCTCAGTTGCCCTGTGCAACTGAGTCAGTGTACACTGACTCTGCACAGGTTTTGTGCAGGGTTGTACAAGGCTCATAAGAGCTTCTCAAAGTCTGGTCTTTGGTTTGTAAGTAGCCACCCAGGTCTAGTTGAGGTCTCCATACTTGGTTTTTGACTTCTAGCTTATTTGAGTGCTTAATCATAGGCTGCAACTTAGTACCCTCAAAACTGATTTTAGCATTTCACTCAATTCATCAAATCTGTTCAAATCAGATCAATAGTAGTTTAGGACAGTTGAGATTAGTTGCATTTAGGTACTTGTAGTATAATATAGCTTCTGTATCAGTTTAGTGCTTATTTGTGGTTGTTGGCTTATTTCTAGTGCTTATTTCTAAGCACTTTGCACATCAGTTTCATAATCCTTCACACAACCCCTGTTTTTTATATTTTTCCTAGATTCTAAATATTATTTTAGACTTTTCCTGAAATTTTCATATTTTTCCAAGCCTGTTTGCTATTTTTCTGCATTTAAATCAATTTTTAGCACTTTTTAATTAGCATTTAATACAAATAATTCAGAAAAGTTTCAAAAAAATAATTTTTCATTTTTCTTAAGTTAAGATAAATATAAAAAGACAAAAAAATATTTTTTCAGATTTTTCTTAGTTAAATTTGTATTTTTAAGTAATTTAATTAGTTTTAAATAGTTTTTAATTCCTAGAAAATAGAAAAATATTCAGAAAAATACAAAAATAGTTTTGAAAATTCTCTTTTGTTATTTTAGATTTTTCCAAGTGATAATTTAATTTTTCTAGCTTTATTTCATATTTTCTTGTATTTTAGGTTATTATTTAATAGTTAAAAATAGTTTTTAATTAATAATAATTAGATAATTAGTAATAAAAATAATTTTCTTTTTCTAAAAATTTTCTTTTATCATTAGGTTTTTAAAAATGTTATTTTCATATTTTTAGGATTTATACTGCTTCAGTATCACATTTTCTGTTGTACGTCGCGTAGTTTTTAATTTCAGTTTTATAAAAACATAAAAACAAAAACATCATTTTGCAAATAGTGATAGCGTTTATTTAATATATTTTTTTATCTTTTTAATTTTCTTTAATTTGCATTTAAGCCTCTGTAATTTGTTTGCTTTTTCTTTAGTTATAATAATCACAAATCCCTTTATCCGTTCAAATTCCTCGATCACTATTCGTTTGGTGATCCATTGCATAGCTCGCTGGGACATAACGACCCGGGGAAACACTATACTCTCCAGATCTTCATTGCATTCGTTTCCGAACTGTTTTAAGTTTCTTACGGTCGGCCATTCACAAGTGGCCGGCTTGTGTGAGAAAACTTGACGGTTTGGAACGGATCAATACCGACATTCGTCAAGTTTTCTCGACAATAAACTTTGATTGTCTCCTTGACATAGATGAACAAATTTTTCCGGTTTTCATTTTTGAATTTTACAAAAGCTTTAGGATCATTCGAAACGTCGATGATAGCATTTCAATCACTTTCATCATCAATAAACAAAACTTCACTCTTCCTCTCAACACCTTTGCTCAAACTCTTCGCATTCCTTGTGAAGGAATTTGTATGTATTCTCAAGATTGGGAAATTAACGCTCAAAACCTTGCACTTGATCCTAAGCCTCTCTATAACACTCCTATTGATGAACCCGAAACCATCCGAGACACTATTTTCAAAATAAGAACCGAACAATCCCGTTTCGACCAAAACAAGAAGCTCATTCACCGTAATCCCTTTCAAATGGAACTTTCCGAAATGCACCCCATGTTTAGAAAATGGAAAGAAATCCTTAGGGAAAATGTCATTAGCCTAGTTGGAAACAAAGATCATCCAGACGCATGTCTTGTGCAAATGATCTATTGTCTTATCCATCAAAGGCCATTTAATCTTGCCTATTATATGGTAAGGAGAATGGCTGGGGTATTCAAAGTTTCCAACATGGTACTTCCGTATGGTATGCTCCTAACACGACTTTGTAAGTATGTTGGTACATTGCAACCATCTCCTATCAACGATGATCATTATCTTTCCGACCACGTCATGGTACCTCTTACCAAACGACCCTCTAAACGGTTCACGGTCAATAGAGAGCAACCGGAAGCTCTCTCGGACTCCTCGGCCGATGAAGAAGAAGAAGATGTCGATCCCGTAGCCAACATCAAATTGGAAATCCTTGAATACCACAAACAACTTCCGACCATTCCAAACAAGACCGCGAAATTTAAGCAATTGAGGGGCATGATTCAAAACCTCGCATACAACCTCACTAAGCCGTCAAAAAGGAAAAGAAAGGATTGACGAAAGAGACAATAGGATTGTGCTTGTTTTCTTTATCTTATGTTTAAATGATTACATTTTAGCTCTTTCGGTTTATGATTACTTGGATATTGTTTTTAACTAGTGTTTTGTGATAAACATGCTTGTTTCTACTGTTTATCTGTGGATTTACTAGTGTGCATAAACTGCGCATCATTTCGTGTAGGTTACGTGTTGGTTCGATCTGCAGATGCCGGATCCCTAGGATTAGCCTAGCGGATCCCTCCCTTGAGGGAACCGTGGGATCCGTGACATCGATCGAGCAATACAGCATTCAAATACATCAAAACTGCTTTCTAGATAACATCACATTAGCTTAGCATATGATTTTAGAACCCAACTAAGTCCACTTCTAGGATGAGAAAGGCTTAGACTCACTAAAGGCTTACTTAAGATCTTAGTCTTATTTTATCAACACATCTAAACTCACCATATTTCCGCTTCGACTACTCACAAACTATTTCTCACCTCTCAAAACACTTAAGAAAGCTAAGCAATTTTAGGAAATTGCTTCTAGTCATTTATATCTCAAGATAAGACAAAAATTAGTTTTTCAATTTTTGTAGTTTTTAAGAATTTTTCTTAATATCACCTCAAGCCTAAATCTGATCACTAGGATCATTTATTATGACTTGACACCTTCATAACTCTTAATGTTATCCTTAGACAATCATTGGTAGTCATCTTGTCCCATCCCCCTTCCATAAAAAGCAATCATTTGCTACAACACTTATTACCTCTAATCATTCAAGTACCCTTTCATCCTAAACCTTTAGGAAAACTGAAACATTCAAAATAAGATAGGTTTTAGCTCCTAGAAACCTCATTTCAAACCTGTCATAACTGCTGAGAGCCGGATCCTTAGGATTAGCCTAGACGGATCCCTTAAAGGGAGGAACCGTAGGATCCGTGTGACAGTTTATGTCAAACATAGCTAAAACAATCATCTCAACTCATCTTCCTAACTCAAACACTCCATCTCATCTTAAATGAGTTCCTAGATCAGTGAAACTCTGAATCTCAACCTTGTGCATGTTAATCATCACATTTCCAAGAACATTAGTGGATTAAGTCTTAAATGCAATTGCAAAACTCTTCTCCTTATAACCCATATTGCCAAGAACACTTTAGTCATCAAACACAAACATAATTATCAGCAATTGCAAACATTCTTCTTAGTCATCTCATCATGAGAAAAGCTCCTAGTGCTTACTCATCCACTCAAGAACCACCAAAGAAACTTGCTAGAATCATACACGAAGTTTCCTCAACCGAATCATCTCGGTTAAGTCCACCAATGCTAGGATTTCCCCTACACCAAGGAAACCAATCAAACTAATCCCCAAGAAGAGTGTTCCCACTAAGATTTCATCACCAAATTCTACTATACCAAACATACCCTCCACAACTCAACCAACATCATTAGTGCCTAGAGTCACCTCACAATCATCTCCACACTCTCACAATGTAGAAGATTTACCCTCTTGGCCATCTCATCTTTCACCATTACCAACTAGTTCACTTGAAAAGATTGAGCAACAAAATCAAAGTGTTGAATCAACACTTGCTCCAAAAGCAAACTCTATCATTCCTCCCAATAATCCATTTTGGATTATGAGAAAACATCAAAGGCAACCACCCAACCAAATGGAAGTTGATGCTTCCTTACCTCTACCCTCAAACATTGTAGAACCACCACTTAATGAACCTCCATCAAATCCTCCTTCATTTGAAGATCCACAACCCACTTCACTTGAACTTTCACTACAAGAAACACAAAACCATGACAAGGATTGCTATCATTGTAAACATGTTGAAAGGTTGATACATGAACTACGTGAAGAGCAACGTTTCATGTTTTATTACCTCCTCGAACGTTTCGAAGAGGTTAATAAGCCTAAACTACAATGAGCATCACATTCAAAAACTTAACTTAGAACGTTTAGGAAACCTTTTTCATCCTTGATCATCATTTAGTTTAGTTGAACCTTGAATTGGGGTAATTCATTAGCATTAGTAGCACTTGTTTGGCTAGTTCATTCTCTTAGTTTTAGAGATTTGGTGGTGTATCTCTTGTTTTATTGAATGAATACTTATATGCTATGATTATTTTTGTGTTGTGCTTGATATATTGTACATATATCTCATTCTCTCAAAATAGCATTCCTTGACATTTCTTCACTGCTGAAGATACTGTCAACAGATAGCCGGATCCCTTCGAGATAACTAGACGGATCCCTTCTTAAAGGGAACCGTGGGATCCGTGGTACAGAGCACAAATTTATACTAACTTGAGTCTCTTTTGCAGAAAATTATGCACTATACTCTTGTTTTTCTAATCTTTGTTTTGTAGTTATTCAAAATACACATGAAGATATTGACACCATAAAGCTAGGGGGAGCTTTGTGTCAAACGACATTGCAAAATCATTTGCAACTTAATTCATTTTTGGATTAACACTTCATGACACCCCATTGCAACATTGCAATATTCAAGGGGGAGCACATTCTCGTCACTTAGACGAACCACTTGCAAACTTAGTTGCAAACACATTTAGTTTATTTTACGTTATGTCCTTGACGCCCTTACATAGGGATGGACTCGTCAAGGGGGAGTTAAGACGAGTACCATTCCCGTCACTTGCTCTCTTTACATTTTTACATTTTTTCAAAAAAAAATTGTGTTAGTTTCTTTTAACACTTTTTGTTTCGACAAAAAGGGGGAGAAGAAAGTAAAAACTACAAATTCAAATTTTTACGAATTTTAGCTTTTTCCTTAAAATAATTTTATGTTTTGTCATCAACAAAAAGGGGGAGATTGTTAATACAAATAAGCCGTAAAAACGTTTATTTATATTCTACGATCTTCTAATGTTTTGTCGATAACAAAAGTAAAATCATTTTAACGAAACAAATAGAGTACGTAAATAGTTTGAGTTAATAGTTTTCTAACACAATTAAGGTGTCACATAAAACACTAAAACAAGTATAAGTGATTTTATGATTTAGATACATATGTACAACAACTAGTGTTTACATATTGGGTTAAACATATACTTAAACTAAGTATACTAAAATGGGTAAAAACTAAGTGTATGCTAAAATGGGTAAATACAAGTATATACTAAATGGGTAAAATACTAGCAAATGGTTTTGACCCATAACCCATGGTTTTATATATACCACTTAACCAAGTTCATTGTATCTAGAAAGAAAACCATGGATCAACCCATAACCCATGACCCATGACCCATAACCAAAAATACCCATGGGCAAAGAGGAGCGGACCACGGATCCCTAGCTTTGTGCTAGCCGGATCCCTTGTGGTAGGGATCCGTGGGATCGGGGGAACAGAAGAGAATTTTCTCTATAAATAGAGAGCCATTTCTTTCTCTCTACACATGGTTTTTCACACATACTTCCCCAAAGTATTCTAACCCTCTAACCTCAGATCTAAGTGATCTATGTAGTTTGTCTTTTGTTTTTTGTGTGATGTACTAGGTTCCTCTTAAAGGAGAGATCACCACCTCTTGAAGACGTGCAAGCTCAAGTCCATGAGTTGCCATGCTTCGTCATCATCAAGACTACTAAGGTTCTCTTGTTGATAGTTCTTCCTTTCTCCATAGATGTTGGGTTGAAGGCATTAGTGAAGAATGCCGAAAGTGTCAAGATGAAAGCATTAGTGAAAGGTGCTCATCATCCGTGTCAAAGCATTATTGAAGGATGCTAAAGGTGTCAAGACGAAGGCATTAGTGAAGGGTGCCAAACGTTGTGTCAAAAGCATTAGTGAAGGATGCTAAAGGTGTCAAGACGAAGGCATTAGTGAAGGGTGCCAAGCGTTGTGTCAAAGGCATTAGTGAAGGATGCCAAAGGATCAAATCAAGTAGCATTTGGGGAGAATGCTTAGGTCGTATAATCGATGAGGTGCATCGTTATACATATGTGTATTTGTTTATCTACAAGGATGGTGATATCCTTGATGGTGTTGTAACAAGGAGTAGATCTCCTTGATATTAGGTGTTGTGTCGTGAAGGTGTAGTTCACCTAAGGTGTGAAAGAACTAAGGTGCTTAGCCTAGTACCTAATAAAGGGTAGGCGACGTTGTGATAGGATTAGTTCTCCTAAGGTGTGAAAGAACTCGGTGGTTAGCCTAGCACCGTATAAAGGGTAGGCGACGTTGTGTTAGGTGTGGTTCGCCTTGGTATTTAGCTTTGTACCGGAAAAAGGTTAAGCGACGTTGTGAAGGCTTCTCCGCCACAAGGAGTTGGTATAGTGCTTACGAACTCTCGAGTAGGTGACTCGGGGAGTGGAGTAGGGCAAGGAAGGTGTCCTTGTAGCCGAACCACTATAAATAACTTGTGTTGTGGTGATGTGCTTCTTACTCTTTATATTTCATTTCACGTTTATATATCCATCTATCAACGTCCAACATAAACAATCAAATGGATTGACATAAGTCGATCTAAATATTTAAAAGGAAGTTTTAAATTGGTAAAACTATTCAACCCCCCTTATAGTTTTCCACAACCTGCATAATCAGAATCAACATATCCCCCGACAATTAAACCCGATTCCTTATAACATAATGCAACATCCGAGGTTCCTTTAAGATATCTAAAGATCCTCTTCACAGCTTCCCAATGCTCTCTACCAGGTTCCGCCATGTACCGACTCACTACTCCCACTGCATGTGCAATGTCTGGTCTTGTACAAATCATCGCGAACATTAAACTTCCCACTGCTGATGCATACGGTACTCGAGACATCTCCATCCTCTCTTCTTCACTTCTAGGACTCATCTTGGAGGATAACTTGACATTAGTAGGAAACGGGGTTTATATTGGCTTACAATCTTGCATATTGAACCTTTGCAAGATTTTCTTCACATAATTTTTCTGTGAAAGCCAAACTTTCCTACTAACTTTATCTCGGTGAATTTGCATCCCTAGAATCTTGTTTGCGGGTCCAAGGTCTTTCATCTCGAATTCACTAGCGAGTTGTGCCTTCAGTTTAATGATACGATATTTGTTGGGGCCTGCAACCAACATGTCGTCAACATATAACAGCAAGATGACAAAATCATTATCTCCAAACCTCTTGTAATATGCACAAGGGTCTGCATGTAGTCTGTTATATCCAAGGCCAATGATGAAAGAATCAAATCTCTTGTACCAACACCGCGGCGCCTGCTTTAAACCGTACAGAGATTTGTTTAACCTGCAAACCAAGTTCTCTTTTCCTTTTTGTTTAAAACCTTCTGGTTGGAGCATGTAAATTTCTTCCTCAAGATTTCCATGAAGAAATGCAGTTTTCACATCTAGCTGCTCTAGATGTAAATCATACGTAGCACACATTGCCAGAACTACTCGAACAGTTGTCATTCGAACCACAGGGGAAAATATTTCATTGAAGTCGACTCCCTCTTTCTGAGCATATCCTTTGACTACCAATCTTGCACGATACCTCTCCACCTGGTCATCACCGTTCCTCTTGATCTTATACACCCATTTGTTTCCAATAGGTTTTCTACCTGCTGGTAGTGGCATTAATTCCCACGTTTTATTCTTATGAAGAGCTTCAATTTCCTCTTGCATTGCTTCCATCCAGAACGAAGCATCTGAATTATTCAGTGCTTCTTGAAGAGTTGATGGCTCTCCTTCCTCTGTAAGAAGACAATATGCAACATTGCCCTCCATAACATAATCCGAGTGCCACACCGGGCGTTTTCTTTCACGATTAAGAGTCCGAGTAGTTGGGGCTTGAGACTCGGTCGTCTCATTCACCTCGTGCTGTGGTACGGCTTCAGAAGAATCATTCGACTAAAATTGCCTTTCCATCTGTATTGATGTAGTTTCTCTTGTAGTGCTATCACCTTCTTCAATTTCTTGACTTTTGTCTTCCATAAAGACAACATCTATGCTAAAGACTACTTTGTGGGCAGTGAGGTCCCACAAGCGATACCCCTTTACTCCGTCAGCTTACCCCAAGAACAAACATTTTCTGGATTTTGGATCCAGCTTTGTAGTTTCGTGAGAATTGTACATCACGTACACATGACTTCCAAATATATGAAGGTCTGAATAGTTGACTGGCTTTCCCGTCCACATCTCCATCGGTGTCTTCAACTCAACTGCAGTTGAAGGTGACCGATTTATCACATAGCATGCGGTATTGACTGCTTCTGCCCAGAACAATTTTTCCAAGCTTGCAGTTGCCAACATTGCTCTTGCTCTTTCTAACAAGGTTCTGTTCATTCGCTCTGCCACTCCATTCTGTTGAGGAGTGTATGCCGTTGTGAACTGCCTTTTGATTCCTTCTTTCCTGCAAAAAATATCAAATTCATCACCAGTGTATTCGCCTCCATTATCTGTCCTCAAACACTTGATCTTCTTTCCAGAATCAAGTTCAACCCGCGCTTTGTAAACTTTGAAAACTTCAAACACATCAGACTTCTTCTTGATTGGGTACACCCAACATCTCCTGGAATAGTCATCAATGAAGGATACAAAATACTTTGCTCTTCCCAGGGATAGAACCGGTGCCTGCCACACATCAGAGTGAACCAATTCTAGAACAGAGACACTTCTAGAATTTGATGTCTTGAATGTTAGGCGATGCTGCTTGCTGATAACACAATGCTCACAGAAAGGTAAAGAAACCTTTGTGAGGCCAGGAATTAACTTCCTTTCAACAAGAATCTTCATTCCTTGTTCTGACATATGTCCAAGCTTCTGATGCCATGTTACTGCAAGTCTATGACTTGAACTATGTGAAGCAACAGATGCTTCCGCCTCCTCCATTATCTCTCCCTTCAGTTGGTATAAGTTTGCAGCCACCTTTTCACCTTTCATAAGTACAAGCGCGCCCTTTATAACTTTCATGATCTTGTTTTTTATTTCAACCTTACAACCAAGATCATCTAATTGTCCCAGAGACAATAGATTCTTTCTCAGGCCCTCCACGTGTCGCACATCCCGAATAGTACGAACTGTACCATCATGCACTTTCACCATGATATTTCCAATTCCAATGATCTTTAGTTCATGATCATTGCAACTGTACACAGATCCGCCTCCAGTGATAGGTTTATATTGATGAAACCATTATCTTCTTGCGGTCATATGAAAAGCAGCTCCCGTATCGAACAGCCATATATCTGCAAATCTTTTCCTGCCTTCATTTGCAACCGCTGCTTCACAACACAGAGCGTTACCATCTTCTGAAGTGCTTGCGAAATTTCCCTGAGGATTAGAGGTATTTAAACCCCGACAATCTTTCTTAAAGTGACCCGGCTTGCCACATTTGTAGCATTTAAAACTCTTCTTCCTTCCTGTTCTAGATTTACCATGATTGTGACTCCCACTGGAGCCAGGTTCCATTGACCTCCCTCTCGTCACCACCAAAGCCTCCACCTGTCTTGAACTGTCTGCTGTCCTCCCTATTGTTACGCTGTTTTCTTCTTCAGAATAGCGGCCGCAACATCATCGAAGACTAGATAGTCAGAAAGAACATTACTGGTTAAGTTGATTATGAGTTGGTCATATGAGTCAGGTAAACTTTGAAGTAGAATTTCAGCACGTTCTTGTGGCTCTATTTTACAACTCAAAGACGTGAGCTGAGAAAATAAAGTATTCAGGTTATTAACGTGCTCAGTCACTGAAGTAGATTCCGTCATGCGCAGAGCATAAAGTTTCCTCTTAAGGAAAATTTTGTTGTGGAGCGATCTTGCCTCGTACAGTCGAGCAAGATGATCCCAAATCTCCTTTGCACTTTTCTTCTCTTCTATGCTTAACAAAACTCCATCTGCTAATCCCAGATGAAGATTTGCAATAGCATTTCCGTCCATCTCGTCCCATTTACTGTCATCCGTGACCTCAGCTGGCCTTTCGTCAATGGCCGCTAAACATTTATCCTTTCGAAGGATAGCCTTCATCTTTAATTTCCACAACGAGAAATTATTCCCATTGAATTTTTCGATTTCAAATTTCGCCGCCATTGCTACAATCACAATCTACTTTTCGACAAAACTATTATTTGTTAATAATAGTAACGAACACCTTTTGAGTGAGTATACTTTTATTTATCTTTTGATGTGGAGGGTCCACTAATTAGTGGCAACCACAGAGCATACGATAAATAATTATACACACACCCAACCTTAGCTCTTTATACAACTTGTTGAGAAAAGTGACACCGGATTGAAGCAAACCCACAACTAAAATATGAAATGTAATAAAAGATGACACACGGATATAAAGTGGAAAACCCCAATAGGGTAAAAACCACGGGCAAGGAAAGATACGTTTCACTATGATATAAACTAGGAGTTACACCTTCTCTCTAGTTACAAGGATAAACACTAATCGTTATATCTCTTGTATTAGGAGATACCACACAAACTCTCTAATTAATCTCACAAGTACTAGGAGAAAGAAAGACATACAAAACACTATGTGTTAGTGATTGTAGAATGGGATGCTTCAAATGAGCCATGTACCATGCCTTTTATAGGCATCAAAGCAAAAGGGATAAGCCACTTGCAATGAAACTTACATGATCAAATTGCCCAAAGATAAGATTCTCTTTTGTCAGATACATTGTATCTTTTCCCAACAGTTATCATGGTTTATTGATATTCGTATTAGTAAACATGGAAAGTCAGTTTTGGAAGGTATGTTCTATGTTATGTGGTGAGAGATTTGGAGATTTCGAAACAGTTTTGTGTTTCACTTGACCGTTCCTAAGACGGAGACTATTTTTGATGATATAGTTACTCTAACTTATGCATGGTGTTCTAATAGATGTAGACTGTTTTTGATGATATAGTTACTCTAACTTATACATGGTGACTTGGATAAAAAAATCCTATGAGTGCTATTATGTAACTGTTATGCTTCTAGTTCCTTGCTAGAAGTTTTCTAATAAATTTCCGCCGTTCAAAAAAAAAAATATGTTCATTACAATGATTTTGATATATTGGTAAGCTTAACTATTGTGTTCAGTAAGCAAACAAGACCAACCATAATATATTATAGGTTTCAAACCTTTTTCAACCTTATGATCTCCTAACTTTTAATTTTACTTCTATTTATAGTTTTGTGTATGGATATCACATTATTTTCCTTTTGAATAGTGTATTATTGGAGAGATCTTAACTACTATATTAGGTTTCAAATTTCAACTAAAATAATGAAAATGAAAACAGTAACATTTGATTAGGTTTTATATCTCAATGAAAAAGCTACATTATTAGTGTATTGTACAAAAGATATGACCCATTAGACCATTAGTCCAACTGCATGGATAAAGTGAGTGTGTGTGTGTGGGGAGGGGGGGGGTGTTAGACCACCTTGTCGGTTATCTGGGAATATATTTGATCTTTCATGGCATCCCTGTTGCTGGTTGTTAAAGTAAAAACAGTTGCTCCCTGATGATTTTTCAGCCTTGCAACTGCACAAATTCATAGCATTTAGATAATAAGGTCACGTGACGGAACATTTTCATGTTTGACATTTCATGGTCAGCATATTATTCAACTTGATGAAACTTGCACTGGTTTACTTTGTGTGATGAGCATTTTAGGCATTTGAAAAATCGTCAAACATTTTCTATAAACTATGCATCAAGTCAAATGTCATAACTTTCATGTAAAATGGTGCTTTAAATTCAGACAGTACTAAGTTTGACTTTCAAAGTTCATTGCTGACTATTTTGTATTCAAAAGAAGATTTAATGGAAAAAGAATAAGGATGAACAAGAATGCAGGATGAGTGTATGTTTACCTGCAGGTATATCGCGACCACCTTTTGGAACCGGGATGGTAGCTAATAATGGTTTATTAGACTCCAAAACGAGCAACACAGCAGGGAAGAACAATGAGCTAAAGAGCTCCATCTTACCAACTTCATCAATCACAAATAAATCCGTGTCTTCTTTTATCTGAGAATCAAAATTAATAAAATGATTCTCCTCTGTTCCTAAAACAAATAAGAGTTTGACTTTTGAGGTCAAACATCTTACTTTCCATATTCCAAAACTTATTCTAATCGCATTACGGATCAATACCAATACTTTCTAATTGCGGAGATTTTTTTTTAGTTTGTTAAATTTATAAGTTTTTTAGCTGTCTTTTTTGGAATTTAAATCAGTTGTGAAGTGAAAATGAGTCCAATTAACCATAGATGTCAAAGTGCATGTCTTTTCGCGTAGAATGACATTGGTTGGTGCTAAACTCACATAGTCATACATCCCCTCATCTTTTCAGTTTCAAACAAGAATAAGCATATATGTACATACATAAGCTGAATTAAAGTGGGTACCAGTATATATACAATTACATTTGAAATATGCACCTAGATATAACTGGCAAGCAGTATAGCACAAACCTGTAACTCAGGCAAAGCCAAAGACTCAAACGAAGCAACATCAACTTTGTATCTCCCTACAGTAGGCCATCTAATGGACTCTACACTGCCATCGACAAAGCAACTTGTTAACAAGACTTTTTTTTAATAAAGTTTAGCATTCATTTGGAATTTAAGATGATCTTGAGCAAGTCAGGTGTTTTCTTTTTCGGCAATTTCATGCTAAAAAAATGAAGTTATTTGGATCATTTCATGCCCACAAACTATGAACGGTGCGTTTGGGATCACTTATTTTAACTACTTATGCTCTATTAAGAAAATCAGATAACCAGTTTGCAATAAGCAACTCCCAACATATTTAAAACTGCTATTTCACTCTCAGATAAACACATAACAATTCAAAAAACCAACTCAAATAGCGTAAATAAAGAATAGAGGTTCTTATAACCAACCCCAAACACCACTTAACTTGAAAATATTAATAAGACAGTTAAAGTGTAACACAAAGTAAAGCGGTATATAAGTGGCCCATCAAGACGCTGCTACGAGTTATAAATACTTACCTAGAAGTATTAGCAGAAGCAAGCGGAGCGGTACGACCATCTAATGTAACAACCTCAAATCCTACCCTCTCACCTCCTTGTCTGACCTCACCTGTTTTTGTTTTCCAAAATTTAATGACATAATTTATCACATAAACAAAACATAATCATATGACTAATAAAAAACATATAAAGTTTACGAGTAAAGAAACCCTGGATCTTTAAATTGGGGTTTGAAATTTTGAGAGTCTCCACAATCCTGGAAACTAGAGTGGTTTTACCCACACCCTGTTGACTCATACAGCAAAAAATTAAAAAAGTAAGTAACCATTCAATATCAGCCTCTATTTGATTCGTATGAATTGAATTTGCTAAACTTACAGGGGAGCCAGTGACTAGAAAACATTTTGCTGGAGCTGCCATTATTTTAAGTTAATAAACTTACTTTTGTTGGTCTTTTTAGGTGCTCAGGGGGTGGTTGGCTTTTATAAGCTATTTTCATGATGAATAAGCTTTGTTCTTTGGGTTGAATTGAAATAATGAACAAGGCATAATGGTCCAAAATAAAATAATCCAATTAACCAAACACCCCTTCATTGGCTTGTTCTGTTTTAAAACCAATAAGCACAAAAAGGTGGAGCTAATTGACTTATTTATGTAAATTTATATAAAGCTGCTTAAGCTCCTCCAAATTTAGCTAATCCAAACACCTCTTATATAGTTTATAGTTTGTTGTATATTGAAAGAAATTATTATAAGCACTTTCAAATGATTGAGGTAAACTTTTATAAACACTATGAAATTATGACCCACTTACGAACTGATAACCATGGGCGGAGCTACATATGGCCGAGCGGGTTCAATCGAACCAACTGAATAAGAATTATAATTTTAGTATACAAGTCACTAATTTTAGTTTTGAACCCGCTAATTAAAAGTTTGTCTCCACCCTTGGTGGTAACCAAGGCAGTGCCAAAGACCCAAATGATGCTACAGAAACTCCGTATCTTATGGACTATGCACTGCCGTCTACAGCCAACATGATCATAAACAAGAAAACATAGAGACCATAGCAGAAAGTTCCAGTTATGATGCTTAATTTCCATTGGATTTCGGCCTTAAAAACTTTTTATTTAAAGGGGATGAATGGAGAAATTTCTTTGTTTTCTTAATCATCTCTCCAAAAGGTGAAGAACGGTGGGATCACCCTTAGTCATCTCTCTTTGCTAAATTTCATATGATAGAGAAAAAGTAGTTCTTAAAACAACGTTTCGACATTTTTTTGCTAAGAAAACCATGAGTACAGTAGTTATGATTATCATTCTTTTTCATTTTCCTTCGTATTCTTATTTGTTGCAACTATGATATGTTTGCTGCTGGTGTGTTTCGTGTAAGATCGACTGCTTAAGCTTGCTAGTATAGTTCAGTAAGAATTTGTACACACATAAAAACTGGCAGGTACTATAGCTATGATAGAATTGGATTGAATATGTTTTGGAACACCCCTTTAGCATGTAATTCAAATCTATGTTAACAGGACAATGAAAGCAATTACTCACAAATATTCATTATTGCAATTAACTATATCAAAACAAAGATAAATCATCAATGTATATACCACATCTATTATCTCATAAACAATTGCTTATACTAACCTAATTTCTAACAAATTAGTATTAAACACAAGTTAATCGAATTTCAGATTTACATCCATCTTTGCGACCGATGACTTTGACTTGTTTCAGGATGTCCCTTTTGCTGTTGTAAACTAACAACCTTTTCTCTCCCATGGCTGGGTCGGCGGTCATGAATATCTCCCCGTCCTTGTTACCACAACCTAAAACCTTTATATTAACCGGGCAATCATCAGGAATAGGCTGTTGTCTATCGAACTTACAGTGTAACATCCATTCATTGTTCTTTAATAACCACACCTCCATCCTAACATTGTCAACATCATACACAAGTCCAAGTTCACCGTGTAAATCAACCAATTGATTGTTAGCACAATATTTTTTCATGTACTTCGGAGGATCAATCAGCTCGAATGTCTCTTTCTTCACATCAAAGCGTACTATTTTGTGCTGACAATGGGTATACCAATGCAAACATCCATGCACAAATACACCTTCACTAGTCATGTTGCGATAACATGGAGGATTAGGTATCTCTCGCCACGAGCTTGTCCCAAACACATGTACCAAGGTGCAAAACTCCACCATTAACTCCATCGTGACCTCATCAAACCTTTCTTTGCGTATAATGCACACAATCTTGTAGGTCATCGTAGAATCGTCCAAACCAAGCCCGCATGAGTAGAAGACTTTAGAAGCACGCGGCCAAGTCTTGGGGAGTGGACCATCATAACATTCTGTAGCATCATCAAAATCAAGCCCACGTACGTAGCTTACTCCAAGATCATTTGACCAATACTCGGTAGATGGTAACTCATAACATGCTTCCTTACGAGGATAGATCACAACTAACGTGGTGCCGCGGCCGTGTGCTTGTGATGATAAGAAGACACCATTGCAATAACCTACTATATGATTTTCAGTAAATCTAGAGGACCCTCCCCTTGCAAAAAACTTGGAAATCGAGTCCTTTTTCACCTCTTTAGCAATGCGAAATTCGTCTATACGCAAATAACTGAGTATGCATGGTAGATTAACAAATCTAGAAAGAGCAGGGAATTCGTCGAATACAACGAGTTGGGTTTCTTCTTTAACATGAATGTTTGCCAGGTAAGGGCCATGTTCTGGAGGTATCATAACCATGTTTTGTCGATATATATGCAGGATGAAGAATATGGTTTAGAATTGTATAATTTGTATGAATATAACTTTGAGCATAAGTAATGTTTGTTATATATATTTATAGGCGAATATCTTGTACACGATTAGGATTCATTTAATTTTAGGAAAGTATATCACAAAAGATTAACGCGTGAGGGATTTGGTGATTATCGTATAATATATATGCCTTATATTGAATAAACTTTTTTTGCTAAACATATATACCATATTTAGTTTCTTATATATTGAGAGAAAAAAAATAGATTACAAAAGATTATTTAGGGATCAATTTTCACCCTCCATTTTTATTTGATCTAATGGATGAGATTAATCCCAACAATTTAAAAAAAAAAACCACTTTCATCATCTTTTTTCAAATATTAATAACTTTCAAACCGTTAATCGTTAAGCGAAAAAAAAAATATCATTGCGACGAGCATTTAATTATCTTTCTATAGATAGGCACTTTGATATACTTTCGACAAAAAAAAAATTTCGTATTTTTCATGTTTTTTTTTTAAGTTTTTTCGTTTTTTTTACGTTACTGAAATTTGAATTAAAAAATCATATATGATTAAACACTAATTTGAATATCACATGTAATATTAGTGTTATATCATATATGATATTAGTATTATATCATATATGATATGTAATATCATATATGATATTAGTGTAATATCATATATGATATACATATCATATCACATGTGATATCACATATCATACATGATTTAACACTATATCACATGTGATATTCAAATTAGTGTTTAATCATATATGATTTTTTATGCAAATTTCAAGTAACGTAAAAAAGACGAAAAAATGTGAAAAAAACGATTTTTTTTCTTTTTTTGAAATTAAATCAAAGTGCCCGTCTATAGAAAGATAATTAAATGCTCTTCGCGACGGTGTAAATATTTTCACTTAACGATTAACGGTTTAAGAGATATTTAAATTATAAAAAATATGTGAAATAATAAAATGCTTTTAATCTCAGTCATTGATTTATTTTTAGATAAATGGTGGAGATGAGTCCCTTATTATATAAGAAATATTTAGTATGCAAAATAACTCTCCTCAAAATATATTGAATAAATTGTTTTGGTAGCAATTTGATATGTCATCTTTTTCTAATAAAATCACAATTGACCAATAACAAATCTTTATATTACTTACCCAAATTTTTCAATATTAATTGAAAAATCACAAGGGTGATGCCATCTATTTTAATAATAATAATATTAAAAAAAAAAAATGTGTTCTTGGAAATTATTGTTCCCAATAATGTATCTACATGCATCAGGATCCCGATTTATAAATCTTTGGTTGGAACAAATGATTTAAGAACGACAAAAGAACAAGTTTTAATGCAAATGCTTGATCAGAAATTTCGAGCAAGAAGCCTTAAATTCAAACGTATAGCTTTTCAACTCGTTCATACCGATTAAACCTGAAACAAAATACAAATGTAGCTATATTTAACTTTTTTCAAGTTTTGTGATAACATCTTTTCTTGGTGATTCTAAAGAACCATTTTTTTGAATTCCCTTCTATTATGTGTATTTTATGATCATTTTACTCGTAAAAGAAGAAAAAAAATGCTACACAAAACTCAAAAAAAGTAACTAGTTTTATGATAATTATACATATTATCTATTATCTATATATACTAAAAGGTAGGAGAGTGAGTTTCACCCAAACTGTTTGGGACACGTGTCATTACACCACCGGCTGAGCATTAAATTAACCTGCGAGCATTAAATGTTGCGTATCTGCTATTGTTACACGTTTAGTACTTCATTAAATGTAGCCACAATAGTTTGACTACAAAGACTACAAAAATCACGGAAACAAATGCATTTTTATACATTGAAATTTCACCCGAGAAGTTTCTACTTCATTCTTGCTCATCATCTCTTTCTTAAGCTTATTCAGGAATCCTCCGCTGTATTAGTATTCTCTATATATACTAAAAGGTAGGAAAGTGAGTTTCACCCAAACTGTTTGGGACACGTGTCATTACACCACCGGCTGAGCATTAAATTAACCTGCGAGCATTAAATGTTGCGTATCTGCTATTGTTACACGTTTAGTACTTCATTAAATGTAGCCACAATAGTTTGACTACAAAGACTACAAAAAATCTGGAAACAAATGCATTTTTATACATTGAAATTTCACCCAGAAGTTTCTACTTCATTACTGCTCATCATCTCTTTCTTAAGCTTATTCAGGAATCCTCCGCGGTATTAGTATTCACATCTTCATAACAGCTTCCTGCAACTCATATTTTACATACAGAATACCTGCAAAGGTACGGTGTTCATGTTTATTTTGCTCAACAGATGTACATAAACAACAGTTTAGTTAATCATACAGAAGTTGGTTATAGTTTTATTCCATTATGTGTAGCCTGGGTATATTTTTATCATAACATATTGTTTATTCTAGGTGCGCTTTTTTCTGATTTAGATATTTGGTTTGTTGCTATGCATTCATGCAGAGAATCACGTTGGATTTGCAGTAAACAAAAAAAAATAAATAAATAAATAAAATAAACCAGGTACAAGATCCAACACTACTTCCCGTTATTGATACTAACATTATGTTTTTGTATGATTTGTGTACTCACTCATTTTCTGTTTCAAATAAATAAAAATTGTGCTCCGCTATAGTCTACATACACATATAGTTAGGTTACATATTGTTTGTGCAATATTACTGTCATCCAGTATTTAGGTTCCTTTTATAACTGATACATATAAAACATAATATAAAATAATGCATCTAACGCTAAGTACTGTAAAAAATTACCTGAGCAATCAAAATATTAAACATGGAACTTACGTCCACCCAACAACTCATGCTGCTCATGAACAACAATACCCGCCCGTTCGTCCTGAAAATATCAATGACCTATCTGCTGTTCAACCGACATGCCATATTGTTGATAATCACTGCCGCACATTTGTTGAACCAACTCTGCAACCACCAAACAATAGTTTTAGACAATATGCCACAACAAATGAAGGATTCAAAAGAAAAGGTTGCCCACTTGAAACAGCTACACAAGGAGGCAACAAAAAGCAAAAAGGTAACATCAACAATTGTTTTTTGCAGTTTACTTAATTTACTTAACGTACTGCTAATATATGTTTTCATTATTGTAGTGTTATTCAAAAACAATGCTGACTACAATGAAAATGGGTGTTCAAACAATATTACAGCTACATGTTATATGTGTCCAGAAGTTCTCGAGCATACATCCAATGCAACTGGATACTCTAGCAATTATTGTTACATCGATC
Organism: Chrysanthemum makinoi; assembly: GCA_910596185.1. NCBI lineage: Eukaryota > Viridiplantae > Streptophyta > Magnoliopsida > Asterales > Asteraceae > Chrysanthemum > Chrysanthemum makinoi. The sequence goes on from OU343218.1 coordinate 121,041,072, forward strand.
CAACAATTGAATATTGCAATAATGAAGGTAATTATTTTTTATTATTTTTTTATTTTTTTATTTTTTAATTAAACCTACAGTAAGCCTCATTCGTACTGCTAATATACGTTTTCATTATTGCAGTGTTATTCAAAAACAATGCTGACTACAATCAAAATGGGTCTTCAAACAATGTTACAGCTACATGTTATATGTGTCCAGAAGTTCTCAAGCATACATCCAATGCAACTGGATACTCTAGCAATTATTGTTACATCGATCCAACAATTGAATATTGCAATAATAAAGGTAATTATTTTTTTTATTTTTATTTATTTATTTATTTATTTTATTTTATTTTCGTTGTTAAACCTACAGTAAGCCTCATTCATATTATGTATAACCAAAATGAAACCCTAATACACCAAAATAAAACCCTAATATGAGGATAATTAAATATTGTATTAAATGCAGCAGAGAATAAATGCATAATCAATGTCAAATACCTGCCAACTCTATCATATTTCTGTTTTATCATCATTTACCTTCTTTCCAAAAATGCAGGTTCACTTCAAAAGAATCTCTCATGCAACAACTATGATTATTTACACAGTAATAAAGATCATCCCGATATGTGGACAACTTCTGTATTAGGTGAATATGATACACCTAAATGGCTAGACACTTCTTTTGAAAGTGATGAAGACCTAAAAACTTTTAATGCTAATAATGCTGCACATTCTATCAAAAATACTTCTGCAATCGGTCTACGTACCTCCTTCGGGCCACCACAGGTTATGCACGAGTCGACGACAAACGGCAAACCTGTATTAAATTCGTTCCAGGAACTGAATGCTAACGGAAAAGTTGAATTTGAACAATGCAGAGCTGCAAATAAAAGGCATTCAGAATTACAAACTTCTAATATTATTAGTGGTAAATCAATTTTACCTTTACCATTTAAACCATATTGCAGTATACAATTTGCTTTTTCTATCTAATTTTTTGCAACTTCTCATATTTCTGTTTTGCTATTGTTAACCTTCTTTCTATAAATGCAGGTTCACTTCAAAATAATCTGGCATGCAACAACTATGATTATTTACAAAATAATAAAGACCAACCTCATATGTGGACAGCTTCTGTATTAGGTGAATATGATACAGCTAAATGGCAAGACACTTCTTTCAAAACTGATGAACACCCACAAACTTTTAACGCTGATAATGCTACACATTTTATGAAAAATACTTCTGCAATCGACGTATGCACCTCTTTTGGGCCACCACAGGTTGTACATGAGTTCACGCCAAACAAGAAACCTGTATCAAATTCGTCCCAGGATATTGCTATTGTGAACGCCAGCAGAAGCAAAAAAAAGGTGCCAAACACTGCATTGTTCAGAGAACGATACATTATCGCACCAGAAAAGGAAATATACATACGGCTGTAAGAAAAGTGATGGTATGTTTACTCAAGCTACTGTGTTCATACATATTCTTTTCATAATTATATTGTTGATGTATAACATTTACAATGCATACACAAATTACAGGACAAACAGATAACATCAACAAAAATAGCGACTTCGAAAAACATATTGTCAATGTGAATGCTGATTTCACGAAGAGAAAAACCAAATCTGCATGTAAACTTTCATTGGGTAATAATTCAATACAACGTAAAAGGAAAAAATCAGAAGTATGCAACAACAGCAGCACACAAATATCTACAGGTAAACTTTTTACAACCACCATTTTTAAGTCACATACATGTTTTACTTATGCATCTTTAAAAATATAACGTGATTCCCTTATATATAACAGGCAAAAAAAAAAGAGAGAAAAATACGACATTCCAAATGAGCAGAGTATATTAAATTCAATACATCGTGACCCTACCATACCTTATAACGAAGGTAATACCAATTCTTTTTAACAATATCTTTCTATACTTCTAATATTAGTAAATCAATACACATGAAATATTAATACTTTACTAATTTTATCACCACAGATGTATCCAGTCTATATATTGATGTAGGCGATTGTGACCAACATTGTGACTACTGTAACGCCAGATTTTGGCTCGGAGAAAGTTTAAAAGGCAATTGTTCACAGTTGAAGGTGACATATCATCGCTGTTGTGGAGGTGGGCAAGTATATCTTCCAAGAGAATTAGAACCACCAGAATATTTGAAACAGCTACTAAATGACACACTTTTTGGATAATATTCGTGCATACAACCAGATGTTTAGTATGACATCTTTTGGTGCACAAATTGATGAAACAATAAATGATGGAAGAGGACCATATGTGTTCAAAATTTCAGGCCAAATATATCATTGGATAGGGACATTATTGCCTAGCAATAATATAATGATGACCCTAGGTTCCTGCAGCTTTATATTTATGACACAGATAATGAAGTCGCAAACAGAATGAAACCATTTGGTGGTGACAATCAGAGTGGTCTGAAACCAGAAATTGTTCAAAAGTTAATAGAAATCCTAGATGAGCACAATGAGTTGGTTCGATTATTTAGAACAGCCAGAGACAGGTGCAATGAAGGAAACGTGCATGATCTAAAAATTCAGCTCTACAACGTCGTGGGTGCAAAAGAATATGCTCTTCCTTCCAGTGGGACTCTGGGCGCTATAGTATTTGAAAATGGTTCAAATACAAAAACTGACTACGATGTAATTATAACAAGCTTCATAGCTCATACATGTCTCTCCAATTTCCTCTTCTATTTGTATACGGCCAACCAGGTTACAACACAAAAATGAAAGTGGCAGGCGTTCGGGGAAAAAGGACAAGGCGGAAACTATCTATGAATGAGTACTACACATACCAATTACATGAACGATCTCATGAATATGGCCATATATTCAGAACGGGCCGGTTATTTCAACAGTATGTTGTTTCAGTTTTCTGCACCCTAGAACAAGACAGGCTCGATTTCATACGATCCAAGCAAAATAACATACGAAGCGAATGTTTAGCAGGAATATACAAGGTTGTAAAAATCGCTCGGCGGTACCGTGGCGGTTGACCCCCGCCAAGCGCCATAGCCGCCATAGCGGCGCCTAGGCGGTGCCATGGCGGTGACCCTAAATTACAAAGGAATTTATTAAAGAAATGAATATTAGCAAGATTAATTATAAAAACTAGCTTAAATTAGAACAAAATCAATAAAATCGGAGTTAATTGCCGTGAATTTGAAAAAAAAAAACCCAGATCTGAAGTTGACCGCCGTTGACCACCGTTGACCGGCGTTGACCAAACCGCCGCCAAGGCCGATTTTGACCGCCAAGCTCCGATTTTGACCGATTTCTGACCGATTTTGACCAAAACGCCAAATTAGACCGATATGCCAAAAATCGTGGCGTTGGACAGTCGCCAACCGCCTAGGCGCCGCCATATCGGCCGCCAAGGCCGATTTTTACAACACTGGGAATATATGATGCGATATCACAAGGAGACCACATCGGTGCCGAGATAGGAAGGAAAATTATTCTGCCATCAAGCTTCACAGGTGGACCAAGATACATGTATAGTCATTACCTTGATGCTCTTGCCATATGTCGTGTTCTAGGAAACCCGCAATTTTTCATTACATTTACATGTAATATTAACTGGCCAGAGATCAAAAGACACATGAAAAGATATGCAGGGCTAACTCCCTCGGATAGAGCTGATGTAGTCGTTCGTGTGTTTGAACAAAAAGTCAGAATCTTTATACAAACACTCAAAGAAAAAAACATATTTGGCCGTTGCACAGGAGGTATGTTATCAATTTCCAAATTTTTTTTCACATAAAAATTCATAAATTACTATAGAATTACTAAAGTTTACGTCTTTTTTCTTTAACAGTTCTTTACACCATTGAATTTCAAAAACGTGGGCTTCCGCACTGTCACACTCTCCTATGGATAGATTCTAAAGACAGAATAAAAACTCCTGAAGAAGTTGATAAATTCATTTCAGCAGAGTTACCTGATAAGTTGTCTGATCCTGAAGGTTACAGAGTTGTTGCAGAACTAATGATGCATGGCCCATGTGGAAATGCTAAACCGTCCGCCCCGTGTATGGAAAATGGTGCTTGCAAAAAAAATTCCCAAAAAAAATCAATGAGGCTACCTACTTTGATAAAGATGGTCATGTACACTACAAAAGAAGAAACACAACAGCTTATGTACTAAAAGGTGAATTCAAATTAGACAATACGTACGTGGTTCCTTATAATCGTCTTCTTTGTCTGATGTTTCATGCTCATATAAATGTAGAGTATTGCGGATGGAGCATGCTAATAAAATATCTTTTCAAATATATCTCAAAAGGCACAGATCGTATTGCAGCTAGAATTACAAGGCCAATTGGTGATCCAAGCGTCGAATCTTCAGCACCTAAAATACACATTGATGAAATAAAGAATTTTATTGATGGCCGTTTTATCTGCCCGTATGAAGCTTGCTGGAGAATATTTAAATTTCCCATACACCATAGAGAACCACCTGTGCAGATTCTGGCCGTGCACCTACAAAATATGCAAACACTCAGTTTTCGTGACAAAGAGACCCTAACAAATGTAATAGCAGATGAAGGTAGAAGACTAACAACGTTGACAGAATGGTTTACATACAACGAGCTTCACAATGATGGCAAACACCTTACATATTTAGATTTCCCTTCTGAATATGTATGGTACGAAAACTTAAAAGTATGGAGACGGAGAAAGTATAAAACCAAGTATTCCATTGGGCGTCTTGCATACGTACACCCGGCTGCAGGAGAACTCTTTTATTTTCGGATGCTGTTGGCACACCAAAAAGGGTGCACCTCATTTGCTGATGTCCGTACCATTAATAACCACACTTTCCAAACTTATCGTGCAGCGTGTCAAGCTTTAGGCCTCCTAGAAGATGACAAAGAATGGGATATAGCACTCCAAGAGGCATCTTTATCAGCATCTGCGGCAGCAATCCGCACATTGTTTGCCCATATTCTAATATATTGTGAAGTTGCAGATCCAATACATTTGTGGGAAAAACATTGGCGCGCCATGGCAGATGACATTCCAACAAAAGCTGCACAAATGTCTCATGTTAGAAACCTTTACGTTAATGAAGCAGAGGTAAAAGATTATATTATGTACGAAATAGAGTGCATACTAAATAGTTGCTCAAAATCAGTTAAGGATTTTGGTTTTTCATTGCCTCCACCACATTTACTCACTCAACTTGAAAACAGGCTTTTGATGGAAGAAAAAAACTACAATCGGCAAGAATTAAAAGATGAAGTTGCTATGTCTGTAGACAAACTTAATCAAGAACAAAAGAGGATCTACGATCTCATTCTATCTGCATCAAGGAACAACCACCAAGAATTGGTGTTTGTTTATGGACATGGCGGAACAGGAAAAACTTTTTTATGGAGGACAATAATTAACAGCTTACGTTCAGAAGGCAAAATTGTCCTCGCTGTTTCATCTTCAGGTATCGCTTCATTGCTACTGCCTTCTGTAAGAACAACTCATTCAAGATTTAAACTGCCAATAGAATTATCCGATGAATCAACCTGCAACATAAAAAAAAATACGATGATGGCTAAACTCCTAACTGAAACTCAATTGATAGTATGGGACGAGGCACCAATGAACGACCGTCGCTGTTTCGAGGCACTAGATAGAACACTCCGAGATATACTTAACAATTCAGAAAAAATATTTGGCGGCAAAACAATTATGTTAGGTGGTGACTTCAGGCAAACATTACCGGTTAAAAAAAAGGGGTCGAGAACAGAGATCATCAATTCATCAATATCTCAATCGTACCTATGGCCATATTTCAAAGTTTTCAAGCTTAATCAAAACATGCGGGTGCTCCAAAATCATCTGGATCACAATCAGAAAATAAAGGTACATGAGTTCTTATCATGGTTACTTGAAATAGGTGACGGAAAAATTGGAGTACCTGATGAAAGTAATCCAACAGATGCTTCATGGGTTACAATTCCCTCTGAATACCTAATCCTAAATTATGAGGATGGAATGCAAAAACTGATTGATTTCATCTACGACAAAGAAACATTGAAAAACCCAACACCACAGCTATTGCAACAAAAAGCTATTGTCTGCCCCAAAAATGAAACAGCTGACGGTATAAACGAAAAGGTATTATCCCTCATGGAAGGCGACACTACAACATACATAAGTAGTGATGAAGCAATCCCGATTGGAAGAGAAAGTGCTGCGACAGAAATGTTATATCTACCAGAATACTTGAACACTTTGAAATTCCCAGGCTTACCACCAAACACTCTCCACTTAAAAATTGGCGCTCCAATCATGTTGTTGAGAAACATGAACCTAGGCGGAGGACTCTGCAATGGAACACGAATGATTGTCAAAAATCTCATGTCAAAACTCATTGAAGCAGAAATAATTACAGGCACAAGAATTGGAGAAAAAGTATACATCCCAAGAATCCCTTTAACCCATAAAGATCCAAACTACCCGTTTATCTTCAAAAGGAAACAGTTCCCAATAAAACTTTGTTATGCTATGACGATAAACAAAAGCCAAGGACAATATTTTAACAAGATTGGCATCTACCTTCCACAGCCAGTTTTCGGTCATGGACAACTATATGTTGCTCTATCCCGGGCTACATCACCCTATGGCTTAAAAATTCTTATGCCACCCTATCCTGAACGGCCTGAAAATACAACTCTAAATATAGTTTATAAAGACTTTTTAAAGAAAATTTCAGAGACAAAAGGTTTTTAAAAAACACTTACTTATAAAAAGTTATTTTACCTCTTCTCCTTTGTAACAATATATATCACTCTCACACTACGTGTCAATAAGTTTCTTTACTACACTTTGACTTTAAACAATATAACGTAAACAAATACTATATTCATTCTTATAACATAAACCCTGTTATTTTTCTTACATTATTATCTACAGGATGACTGAAGCAAATATCAGAGATCTAAAACCAGGTGACAGAAACAAGATATTAACAGCGAAAGTATATCGAGCATGGATACATCGAGACCCACCAGACACGAAGGATAAAGGCTTCCGAGCAATTTTGTTAGATAAACAGGTACCTGCCATATTAGCATTTAAACAAACAAAGAAAAAACATTGTAAACAAAAATTAGAACTAACCATTTGTAATATGTTGATAGGGTGATGCAATACAAGCAAATATGGAAGCAAGCGAGATTCAACACTTCACCCCAATTCTGACAGTTGGCAAAGTCTACCGCATTTCCGGATTTACATGTATTCCAACGGAAAATTGGCAACAAACACTGCAAAACAACACATCACTTTTGTTCACTACATTTACCAAGCTGGATGAGATTCAAGATAATGAATTCCCTGAACATTATTTCGACTTCATTTCTTACAATCAACTGCCTGCTAGAGTCATTGATACGAACGACAAAACAAAAAAACCGCATCCAGTCCTAACAGGTAATATAATAGCCACTGCAACTTTAATATTAATAATAGTATCTTTTTTTATATAAACACTTCTTTGTATGATCCTGTACGCAGACTACATTGGTTGTTACATAAAATCTACTGAGAAAGAAAAAATCGGCAACCCAAATCGAAACCAGGTCATGCATCGTAAAATTGAGATACAAAATCTAAAGTAAGTTTACATACTAAATCCACCACTAATAGTGCACAATAAATACATAACAATACTTTAGCTCTAACAACTTTTTTTCTTAAACCAGCCGCAACTCTATTGAGGTAACACTATGGGGTACTCTTGCCGAAACATTCAACAAGCTATTGACGCACTGGAAAAACCTATTATAATAGCCGTCACATCTTGCAGAGTTTCACGTTTCTTAAATAACTTACAACTTTCAGCAACACCAGCAACATACTACTATGTCAACCCAAAAATTCCAGAGCTGGAGCAATATAAATCAGAGTAAGTTGGTTACCATATTTACTATTTACTGAAAATCATATAACAATTTACCTTTTTACAACCATGTACATTCATAACAGGTATAGAGCACTGTTTAACCTAACGCCACCACTACAAGTTGTAAGGCAACCATTTCAAGACAAGCAAAAAGAAAAATTTAGAAACAGGATCCCTTTTGCCATACTCCTCAAACAAACTCGCCACACTTATGCAGTAAGTAACAGCAACAAACATTATACCAACAAATTTAATTTTAAATCATTATTTATAAGCTAAAAAATACAACCAAAAAATATGCAGGGGGTTCGATTTACCTGCGAAGGAACTATAACTGGCCTCAACACATCACTTGAATGGTACTACAAATCCTGCAGCAGCTGTTCTATCAAGGTTGCTTATGACGACAACATCTATAACTGCAGAGTCCATGGGCCCATTGCATGTCCGACAAACAGGTAAATAGTCTACTGAAAAGGAAAAAAAAATATACATAAATAACTGTATCTAACAACTGCAATTCATACAAACAGATACAACTTCAAAGCATACATAACAGATGGTTCAGAAACAGTCATGATGACATTCTTCACACCAGGAGCGGACGATATAATTGGACAAGACTGCAACACACTCCTTGCATCAATCAAAGATCCTGACCCAAAAGTATTTCCAGAAAAAATAACAGCAATCATCGGCAAAACACACATTTTCCAGTTTCACTACAATACTACTTCCAAACAAGAGCCACCAGACTTTGTTCTCAACAGAATTTTGGACAAACCAGATGTGACACACCAAATTGCAGGAACATCCTCAGGTAAACATTTAATAATCAGCAAAAAACAACATTATTATATTTACTATATTAACATACTATTTTTAATAAACAGGAATAGCAAGGCAACAACTTCAACAAGAATGCATCAAAAATATAGAGAGCACCAACCCGTCCGAGAATCCAGACACATCCTCCTCAGGTAAACAAAGAAACAAGAAAAAAAAATTAAAAAAATATTAACAGCAATTGACATGCAAGAATTTGTTTTATGATAGGCACTAAAACACCACCGCCATCTGTCATTACATCAAACATATTAGCTACTAAAAGTGGTGCCCAGCCAACTGAACAAATGACTGCTAAAAGATTACTTTTCGAAGCTAAAGCAGGTGACAGCAAAAAAACCAAAAAAGAATAGCTCCTCTTACAACGGTAAGTTACCATATAATACACCATTCATACGAGAAGATTAACACCATCACTACTGATGTTCCAAAATTTTATATATTTATTTGCAGGTTTCATCTCACACCCATACCTTTGATCATCCACTCGACATCGCACCAATCCTATAAGAAACACACTGCTGTAAACATATATCTTATGTAACAATAAACTTGGAACAATATCTTTTGAACCTATGGAAAATGTATCGATGGCTTTTGTAATATGTCTACACCAGCGGTATTACCAACCATATTTTTATATAACCAATGTATCAAACTCATCTACAATTGAAAAAAAAATTACCAATCAACAAACAAGAACAACGTATACCTTACATGGATCATAAGACAGCATATAAAAATAATCAATCACCTTTAACAACAACAGCAACGCTTGACACACTTTATTTTAATCCAAACGAATTAACACTGACCAACATAATAATTCATCAATTTAAGCAATACCCATAATTTATTTTTCTTAAATTTATGATCCAATTTAGCATAATTTAGTATAATAAAGAAAAATGCTAAATTAACACTGACCCGGATAATATTTCATAAAATTAAGCAATACCCATGATTTATTTCACTAACATTAACAATCTTTATGATTCGATGTTGTATAAAAAATGGGATTAACAAGATGGCCAGAATAGGATACTAACCTGAATAATGAAATGTGGACGAAGAGAATGATGAGTTGGAGAAGTGTAAGAGGGGTGACTAGGTGTATTTGAAGTCTTTGCTGTTTTGTGGTTGTCAAATTGGATTTTGATCAGGCCCACACCTTGCCAAGCCCAAAAAGTTTACATATAACAAAATTAGTGTATAAAAAATTACTCCCTCCGTCCCTAAATAAATGTCCACTTTTGACTTTAAAAGTCTTTCTTGTCAACTTTGACCTTAAATAATTTTATTTGTGTTATATAATACTTGATAAAAATTATACCAACTTAAAGTACATTTAAAACACAATTCATTCATATATTTTGTATCAAGTATTATATAAGATAAACACAAATATTTAAGGTCAAAGTTGAATAAGTAAGACTTTGAAAGTCAAACGTGGACATTTATTTAGGGACGGAGGTAGTATGTTTTTTTATAAAAGTATTACGTTTTTTGACAAATAATTATACATGCAAAACAACGCGACAACAAATAAGTACATTAATAAATTCACGAATCACTTATTATCTTCAACAACACATTCACAAAAAAAATCCCGCAGCATCGCGCGGGTTATCCGACTCGTTATTTACAAAAAGGTGTGGGCTATGACTCATTCCCGAAAACAGGCTCCGTGAACGTTATCTACAAATTGGACTCACTAAATAGTGCATTTCATTGTCGATCAACTTCAATACAAATTGCTAGCATATTTTTCAAAATTTTGTTTAACTCTCTATCATTTAGTATGTGTCAATGGTCATGGTCGTTTATAGTATATGCACTTGCGCTGTAGGATGTAACAAATAAGTCGTATTAGAAAATAGATTTTCCGATTGTGCTTCTGTATAACTCTTTCCGTCTCATATTAAATGTCCAGTTTAACTTTTTAAAGTTTTTCTTTCTCAACTTTGACCATAAATATTTTTTTGTGTGTGATATAATACTTGATACAAAATAAATGAATGAATTGAGTTTTAAATATATTTCCGTTGCGTATAATTTTTATCAAATACTATATAACACAAGAAAAAATGATTAAGGTCAAAGTTGATAAGGAAAAACTTGAAAAGTCAAACCTGGACATTTAATATAAGACGGATGGAGTATTGACGAAAGATTTGCTCTTATCAGTTGAATGAAATCTCTACTTTTATAAAGGCAAAAAAAAAAACATTACATATTAGTCCATTAAAGATGGACCAAATCCATCTAAACCAGCCCATAGTGAAAGCCTAAAATAATACGGAGTATTCGTTAATGTGTTACAGTACTTCGTAGCTTTAAATAAAATTGGAGGCCCTATATAATAACAAGTCCCGCTGTAGCACAATCAACAAAATGATAAACCGACTCCTCTAACACAGGTGTCCCAGGTTCGAGTCTTGACAGCGGGTATCTAAATTTTTATTTTATTTTTTGTTCCAATTTCTGTTAAAAAAATTATATGATGCAAACGATTAGGACTTGTATATATATTGCACGTTTACATATACAGTATGTTGCTTTATTATGGAGTTAGTCATATATAGTTAGTTCCATAGCTGTCAAGATCGCGAGTTTACACGTAAGATCGTACGATCTTACGTGTCTACCAGTCAAAATCGTGTAGGATCGTGGTAGGATCGCATCTGAGGTAGGATCGTAAGTAAGATCGTAGGATCGCACGTAGGATCGTAAGATCGACCGCGCGATCGAGTTCACTTTTTTTTTAATCTTTTAAGTCCATCTCACTTGCTTAGGAAAAAAAATACATGTGTTTTACTAATGTCTAATAAGTAAACCATTATTGTCTCATTTTCTAAATAGATTATAGTTTATACATAGTTTTTACTTTTCTAAATAGATTATAGTTTAAAAGTGTTCAATAGTTTAATTTATTTACTTCACTGTGATTAAACTAATCAAATGGTATGTTTTGAAATTCCACTTATGAAACGTTTGTTTTCTTGAAATCATGTAGATGGCTAGTATGTTTTGAGAAATTTAGGACTTATGTTATGTAATATTATTTCCACTAAAGCGTTAATGTAACGATGGAAACTTTACTTTTTCGTGTTTTACTATTACTTTGGTGTTTGAAATTTGAACTTTGTCATTTTCAAGAGGATATTATATAAATTTACCTTTGATGTTGAGTAGAAATGTAAAACAGTCTGACTTGGATATCATTTGTTTACAAAATATGACTAATTGGTAGGATCGTAGGATCGCGATCCGATCCTACGATCTCGATCTTGCAAAGACAAAAACGATCCTGCGCGGGATCGCGATCTTGACAGCCTTGGTTAGTTCCATCGTTTCTAGAATGTCATATCATAGCAAGAGTGAGTTGAATTCATTTGGTATTGTGACTGAGATCGGTTCATGTAATGTAGTTTGGTTAGTTGAATCTACTATGTATTAACGTTTTCTACCGACTCTTGGACGGTTGTACTTATTGATAGACTAAGAATCGCTCTAATCCTCTCACAATATGGAATCCTTCTCGATGACCTTGTTAGGCTACACAGAAGATTGCTATGACTAGTTTTTGTTAAGAAATCGCAGCCAAAACTCCAAAGCGCACAAATTATAGCGACAATATATAATAACTTGCAAGAAAATTAAGAACACTGGATTAATGTTGTTCACATGATGGACGGGATCAAGCTACAATTGTTACACTTACACCACAACTCAAGTATTTTTTGTTTGTCATGTTCATCTTCATATATTAGTATAAGATCCTACAAATTAGTAAATCGCTGTGATAATTATTACTATTAGTTTAGCCATTATTATCTATATTTATACTACATATAATAGAAAAATGGTCAAAGTTGAAAATTTTAATTGTTGAAATTGGTCAAATGAGAGAGAAATGCATAGTGTAATTAATGCTCTTATTAAAACACCACATTACTTAAAAGTACAATAATTTATTCACAGTGTACAACCAATTAAAAGCACATCTACCAAATTAAAAAACAACCAATTAAAATACCTCTTACTAAAAAGTACAATAAAATTTTCATAGCGTACAATTTAAAGAAGCTACAACATAATCCAAAAAATAAAATAATTGAAACACTAATTAATGATATTCTTAAAATACCCTAAAATAAAAAGTACATGTTATTATACGCATTATACAAATTAATAAAACACATAAAACTTCATACAAGCTAACAAGTTGATGTTACATATAGTTTTGAAAACGGGCCAACAAGTTCAACCGGGAACCGGTGTCGCCACCGGTTCGGCTAACCAATTGAAATCATCCGAAAACGAACCAGAGAGGACTCGTTGAAACCGATAAAAACGGGTGAATCAGGTCTCATCGAGATCTATTTCTGCGGTTAATCGTCACAGGGTACCCGCTGCCAAAACGCTTGAGTACCCTACTATATACTATATATAAAGGAAAAACCAAAAAGTAAAAAGTGAAAAGTTGAAACTAAAAGTGTAAATGTTGAAGACGTATATTTCAAAAGAAAACTATTAATACACATCGAAAACCGGGTTGACCCGGGACGCTTTAAACCCGGTGGGTTGACCCGATTTAGTTTGACTTGTTTTCGACCCAACCTGTCGGGTTGACTCGGTTTAAATCGACTTTTTTTTTACCGGAACGGTTCAACCGGTTGAACCAGGTAGGGGTGTTCATCGGTTCGGTTCTCAGGGTAATCGGTTTATTCGGTTCGGTTTGTTCGGTAATTTTTTTTTTTGGGTCACAACCGAAAACCGAACCGAACCGAAAATATATGTGACCAAACCGAACCGAAGTTCGGTTCGGTTATGGGTCAAAACCGAAAACCGAATTTATATATTTTTTTAATTTAATTAAATAGATTTTTGGCAAACAAAAATTATTTTAAGCATGAAAAGTGTTTTTTATATTAAGATAAAATTTTAATACTCTTTTTTATATCTAAATATATAAAAAAAATATGTATATTAAATATCTAAAGTATTTTTATAAATAAATATATATAAAATATATATATATATTTATATAAATTCGGTTTTCGGTTCGGTTTTTGGTTCAGATAGCCAAAACCATATCCAAACCGAAAACCGAATTTTTAGTTCGGTTCGGTTCGGTTATAAGTTCGGTTCAGTTTTTTTGGGTTCGGTTCGGGTTCTGTTTTCGGTTTATTCGGTTATTACCCGACCCATGAACACCCCTAGAACCAGGTTTCAAATTTGACAAAATTATATGAGAAATGATGAAGTAGTTGTGGAACCCGTGACAAATTTGGAAAATGATAGACCTAAGTAATTGTTGTTTTTTGTTGTTTATTTTGCTTTGACACATGTACATTGTCATTTGTAAAATAATGTTATTTTAAAAAATGTTGGTCTTGCACCACTTAAGGTACTAGCATATATGAATCGTCTTTTAAAAGTTAATATATATTGTATAGCCCTTTGTCCGGTATATCAATAATGTTATGTAAGTTTATTAGAATCACAAAAATTAAATAGTATGGTTGTCTTTAGCGATGATTATTTGTACCCCAAACTAATAGCTTTGAACAATGATTAAATATCTATGCAAATTGATAGAATAAGATAATCTTATTATGGTGATATTAAATTTGTAAGGTTACAAGTTTAAAAGCCACACACCAAATAATAAACGCTACACATGTAAAAAAAAAATTTAAAAAAAAAAAAAAAAAAGTTATCACTGCCTAAATTACTGACAAAAGAAGAAAAGGCAGTCACACACGTTGGCTATACCTCTAAACTACAATATAATATTGCCAACTATATAATAACGTTGCTTTTTGTAATGCTTGAATCTATTATTACTAAAATCTTAATAACTTAAAAGTTAAAACAATCCTATTAGAAATATACTCCCACACTTATATCGACTCCACATAATTTTCTTGAAAACTGTATATTTTTGCTGCTATGTAGTCACGCATCAAAATTATAGTTATTCGAAAATGATTCTCTGACGCTACAAATACAGTTTGTTGAAAAAAACTTATGGATCGTCGGAATTTTACAGAAAACTAGACACCGTTGCCGCTAGGCACGGGTACTCGTCTAGTTAGTTTAAAAGGAACTACAACCATGAGATATGCAAACAAAGATTTTAATAATGCTGCATATTAATTACTATAACTTGCGACTTTTTCTGTCTTTTTTATATGGAATCCTATATCTTAATCTTAACTACATATAATAGGTGTATGGTCAACTCTTGAAAGTGAAATCTTGATTTTTGGTCAAACTTGAAAAACACCTTCAAATATCAAACCTTGCAAGAATGTTTGACTATGTATAAAAGGAAATTCTGACTTCATTTGAAACTTAATTTGAAATACATGGAAAGTATTCAAAACTTATCTTTGACAAGTATTAAATCAGTAATTAATCAAACAAAGTTTAATGATTTAAACCAAAACTTTCGGAGGAAGCATCCGTGTTTCCATTTAAACAATACACCTCTATCGTCATCATCTATGATTCTGCAATCGCTATCAATTTTTTCCATATAGCTTGTGAATTAAACATTTATTTTTGTTTTGATCCTGCAGGCTCATAAACCGGTATAAACAAATTATGCATCTTTAACGGCTCCTCTATTGCATTTGTTTGTTCAGGAAGTTTGAACACAAGTTAGGTACTAAATTTTTTGAAATTTAAGTCTTTTTTTATTGATCGGTTTATTGATATTATGTCTTTTTTTATGTAGATGCTGATGAATTTGAAGATACTGAAATTGATCTTAAGAAAAAGAATTTGAAGAGTAAGGGTGTGTTGAAGAGAAAGAGAGACGATTCAGGTTCTGATTCTTTATCTGCTGACCAACTTACGATGAATGAGGGTTTTATAAAGAAACTTATGAAGAATCTGATGAACAGACTGTATCAGAGTCGAAGAAGAAAGAAAAGCAGTTGACGCCCGAAGAAGAAGCACATGAAAAGTATCTTTCTAATTTTCCAATTCTTCATGCAAGGACAACACCTACTTCTCTTTTTTATGCCATCCGTGACTCAAAGGTTAATATGGAGAAGTTTCTGGCAGAGATAGTATTTAGTTCACTATACAATGTTGCCATGGACCGCATTCCATCAAAGTTGGGAAGGTATGTGGTTTCAAAGTTTAATGAAGTTACTTGCGAGTTGAATTTGGATAATGGCAAGTCAATCAAGGCCACTCCTTCCAAAATTCATGATATGTTAGGTGTTCCTATTGGTGGTTATTCTCTTTTTTTCTTTAGAATCCAGATCAGTTGATGACGAGTTTGTGAAGGATTGGGTTAGTCAGTTTTTCCCTAAATCAGTTAAGGAAATCCGAGTGAATGATATTGCTTCCAAATTGATTCAGTTTCAGTAAGTCGATTTCTATTTTAAAGTAAACTTTCTTACACTTTTTAGAAACATTATGGGTATGGTTGATGGGTTGAAGGGACATATCTGTTTGGATATTGTTTTACGGCTTCGTGAAGAAGCTAAAATTAGTGATATTGATTGGTGCAACTACATTCATAGCTACCTTAAACACAGTAAACTCCCGACAACTCTATCTAATCAATACACTGGTCCATATACCTTCCTCGTTGTAAGTTTCTAAATTGTTTTCATGTTTTTTTGATGTTTAAACGTGTTTTTGTAACTGATTTGTTGTTACTTTCTTTACATTTTTTTTGTTTTTTAGCTTTTGTATTTAGATTCAACAAAGTTCAATAGGATTTCTGTTGTTCGCACACGTCTTCATACTTAATGTCACAAAGACCAAAATTGGAACTTAAATTAGAAGTTACGGGTGTGCTAGAACTTCAAGAAGAATGGACTCAATCCGAGGTTAAAGTTTTATTTGTGGTGTTTCTTTTGAAACTTCTTTTAAAGATGTTCGTTTAATTTTCGTTTCTTGTTTTTCATTTATTGTTATTTAATCACATCTAATTATTTTAGAATCCATGTTTAGGATCATGTTTAGGATCTCATGGGATTTTGACAAAATCCCATGGGATTCACAATGAATCCCTTGTGATCATGTTTAGAATCTCATGAGATTTTGACAAAATCCCATGGGATTCAAAATGAATCCCTTGTGATCATGTATCTTTATGTCTATTACAATATGATTTAGTCCAGGATTTTTTTAACAAATTTGAAGCAAAGTTAGATGTGATTTGTAATGAAAGACTTGTTGTTGAAGGTTATTTGAAGAAAGCCATTTCAGATTACCCTAGTGATGTAAAGCTCCTTGAACTACATGAAAAGTATGCTCAAATTTTCAAGCAGCCATTGCCATTAAATGATGAAGATGTTAATGTCGAAGGTGATGGAAATAATGGGGATGATGATGATGGTAATGGGGAGGATGACGATGATGAGGGTAATGGGGATGATGATGACGATCATCATCATCAGGATGGGAATGATAGGGTAACTTTAGAAGATTTTGGCAATGAAACATCTGGTGTTGATCCAGATGCCAAGAAGTGAGATGATACAAGTGTGGTTGATCAATCTGAAAAAAAAAGATGATGATGCATTTCCTGAGAAGCAAGTTGATCCATCTGATAAAGAAACATGTGAAGAAGAAGAATAGTATGAGATCACCAGCACACCTGAGTCTTTAACGCAATGGTTAGATAATAATATAGATTTGGTTGATGAGGTGATTGAATGTATAGCTGTTGAGTACTCATATGTAATATTCTTGCATAATAATGATCTCTTTCTTTTTTCCTAAAACTTTTTTTCTTTTTAATTAAATCTTTTTATTTTATTCAGCTTGACTCGCTCAAAGAAGGTGTTGAGGGAATGAATGTTGCGAACCCATTACTCCTGAAAAAATGGCTACTCGTGCTTCAAATGTAAGCCCCAGTCTTGAAAAGCGTTTGGTGAAACCTTCTTCCTACCTGTTATTTCCATATATGAACAAGAAGACAAAAGGTTGTACCCAAAATTCTTTCTCTTCTCGAAAAAAGCTTCAATGAAACTCGATCATTTAGATTTCTCGACCTTTAACTATTTGGAAATGCCAAAATAAAGTTGTGTTCAAATATCATGATGAATCCTTGGATGCTTTTACAGAGATTCAGGTCATCTCTTTTTCTTTTGGCTCTCGCATTGAATCAAGGATTTTAACCATTCGTGGCAAAATTGGTGTAGTGTTTTGGTGCAATGACTGGTGTTATAGTTTCGCGTACAGCTCCTTTATTTGTTCTTTGCTTCTGATTATGGTGATGTATGTTGTATTATGTAGGATTATGGTTTCCTTTATGTCTCGCAGAGAGGGCCAAAATTGCCTTTTGTTTGTTCTATAATTTTGTTTATATAATCTTTTGCCTTCTCCAAAAAAAAATCACGAACTCTAATGGCATTCAACGTACGACACCTTTGCTTTGTTTTCCTCTTCAACCAATTTCAAAACAACCAAAAGCTCTAATTAATCTAAGTGTACATAATGAAAAAATATGCATGTAGTCGAATATATTGGATGGCCATATTTTCTTACAATTAGAGCCCCTCTAATTTATAAAAATAACAGGTAGTTTGGTGAGCAATTGATTTGATTTATATTATTTAAATAGAATAAAAGGTTGCGTATAGTAACATAAACCGCTGTAGCACAAATCATTAAAGCCTGATTAAGTCTCCCGGCCCCTCTAACACAGGGGTCCCAGGTTCGAGTCCGGGCAGCGGTAATCTTTTTATTATTACTATGTTTGATAGGAGCACCTTATGTTATTGCTTGTATTATTTTTGTTTGCATGCATTAATATTAGCTAATATGATTTCTGATTATACAAAAAGTGAGATGAAAAAAGTATTATTTTAAGAAAGCGTTGATCTAAAAGTTGCCTTCTGTCCTAATTAGTTAGCTCGTTGCACACACCTAACCACCAAAAACCCTACAAGAATAACAGCAAAACACGCGAAAACAAAAAAACCTGATGATCTCCCAAACCACGTTTTAGCACACTCTCATCTAAACCTTGACCGATGTGAAGCTTAGTGTCGTTGTATCTTGTGTGGGTACTCGTTCAAGACAAGTCTATGCAACTGACTTCTTTCATATATTCAGATTTTTGAATGATCTTCCATAAATTCAAACACTCTCATCTATACAGAATTTCTAGTCGATAGACTAATGCATGCATCGTCAAATCCCAGATTCTGCGAGTTGAAGGTTTCTCTCAGGTTTTGCCGAATATTGCTACCAAAAGAGAGAATATCTGATGATCATGTATGTCAACAGACAACAATATAGGGTCTCTTTTTAATTTTCATGCTTGCTTTTCATATATAAAATTTCCAATATGTTAAACCAAGTTTTTGTAATTTAGCTTATAATCTCCATGTCTAGTTGTAAATTTTACTAATCTGGAAATTAAACCAAGTTTTTTGTAAATTTTACTAATCTGTTAACTGTTCGTATTTTTATCTTCAATGCTTTTTATTGAGATAGACTCGCAACCAAACAAAACTAGTTGAAATCATACATGCACATCCGAGAACCATAGCAAAACCAAGCGGAACCAAAACATGTTGTTGATGACGAGACACAACAAATAATTACTCATGACTTAATCGGACCAGTTAAAACTATAGCACAACCCACTTTGGCATGTGGTGTCTGATAAGGATTCCTTATGGGTCAAATGGATCAATACAATTAAAGTTAAAGTTAGAAGTGTATGGGCTGTAAGTGAAGATCTAAATGATAGTTGGGGATGGAGGAAAATATTGAAGATAAGGGAAGAAGTTAAAGACTTCTGTATTATGAAAATTGACAATGGTTGCAAAGCCTCTGCTTGGTATGATAATTAGAGCCAAATAGGTGCACTACACTCCATTGTTACTCATAGAGATATATACAATGCAAGGATGAGCACAACCATGTTGGTAAAGGATACCATCAGTGATGGGGTATAAAGGTGGCCAACTAATTGGTATGATAAGTATCATATCTTAAATCAAATCCAAGTTATGGTCTTAAGTAATAACTGTTGGAATTATATAACATGACATTCAATAAATAATCACAAAACATCAAAGTATACATGCGGAAGCGTATAGGATTTATTAACGAATAATTAATTAACATAAACAAGAATATGCGTACCTTTCTTGATTCTAGCCGAACAAGAATCAAATCCACAAAACTAACAATTGGATGAACCCTAATTAAGGTTTATAGGATTATGTGAATTACCCCTTACCGTTTTGTAATTCAATCCAAGAATACTAACAATAATGTGTTAGTACCACTTTCTTGTACGCACGTACTATACCGAATTAAAGGAATGCTAGTTTTAATCAAACAAATAACTTGAGTTTGGAAAAGTAAGAGATCGACACCTATGGTGTGTGTGTCGACCGGTTTTAGCAAGAAACACACAAAACAAGTTTTTAGGTTTAGCTTATGAGTACAAGAGATAAATTACAAACACCCTTGGTTTTGTATTTATACCCAAACTAACTTGGTGAACAAGTTTGAGTTGTAGATGGGTTGGGTTTGGGTCCTTGTGGCCGATCGGTATGGCATCCCACAAGGGATTCCGGAACCTTCCCAATATTTACAACTTAGTCATTTTCCAATTACATTTAACGACCGTTAGTCCATTACAACTAATTACTTAACGCCCGTTATGTTATTTCATTTAATTAATAAATAAATATAACATATATATTTAATTATTAACTTTAATTCTCATACGCAAAGTGTGCAATCCCGTGGTCTCGAGTTCGATCATAACACACGTCTATTAATTTATTGTCCATTAAACCAACAGCTCTCACTTGGACATATCTTAATAGAGTGATCACATCGGTTAGCATCTAGCAACACTTCGATGCATCTAGTACAACTCGAGCAAGGCTCCTGGAAAACCTTTTAATGATTTCTCATTATTATTATCCTTTTGTTTCTAATACCATGTTAAATAAAGATATGGAATTAAGTCATTCTTTATTCAACTATTCTGTTTCTCGTTATAAGTGATTGAGCAAGATTACCAAATCTTCTGAACATATTCAGGGGAGATCTTGGGTGTGGCCACACAAACATCTTGTCAACCCTACGAGGGGCCCAGCAGTATTAAACTCCAAAATAAATTTGAAGGAACAAATTTTATCTTGACTACGAGACTAACCCACAAACTTTGCAACACTTCAGGAAACAACCCTTATGACTACCAGTTACGTATAGCGTTAAGTTGTTCCACAGAATTGCACTACATTCATGAAACTTATCTGGTATCTCAAGTCTGAGGATAACTATTCATGATTTACTTAATAACAGTATCCATAAAGTAAAATCATGTAGTTGGGATAAGTACTATATTCAATTCATTGAATATCATCTGAAATTGGTATGTTTTCTCATCAATATACTTTCAAGTATATTCTACCATATCTCAGATTTGTCTTAGTTTAATGATACTCCCATATCATTAATTGACAACGGACGATTTAGAATAAATAAATTTATTCACGGATTAAACATGCAAATATATGATACATTATATTATAAAATCAAACATACCAAGTAATTGATTTATTATAACAATTGTTTAACATCCCTTATCCAAATACTAAATAGATCAATGCATGAAAATTCCAGTTGATGAATTATGCCTCAAGTAATGACAATCATACTTGTTGACAAGGCATAAATCAACCAACTTGATCTATCGTAATTTTGAGAATACTTATTTCAAGAATTCAATTAGTGAAGTCCTTGTATGTGTGCATTCACCAATCCACATAATAATTCATAAAGTGTGTGACATCCTCAATCACCAATTTATGACAATTTAAACTTTCAAACATTTTAAAGTTTAAAGTATTCTTATTCTTTTAATGTATAATGCAACTGCGCTCTTGGATAAGCAGAACTAGGTCACATGGCCATTAACAAGGATGAAATCCTACCATGACTAGTATTGAGTGTCATCTCAATTAAACCAGCATCATTGTATACAAACAACAATATGCTCATTAAAACTCCGTAAACTTTTAATATCATAATGTGTAATGTTTGATGTCTTCCAAACTTTCAAGTTTGAAGTTGATGACAATTTGCACAACAATTGACATATTGTTCATCCATAGAATCTAGGAGCAATTCTAGGCTGATGATGTAATTCTATTAGAATATTCATTACACAAGTTATCTAATAACTTTTAGTTAGATATCAATGTTGTCAAATCATCTATCATTCAAGAATGATACAACAATTTGAATATACTACATGATGAATCTACAGGTCAAACTTAGATTTCATTCATGTTCTATCTTGTCAAAAGATATTTATCCATTTCCCAAATGATATATCATGTTTTATTAGAATCATTTATTTTACTTCACATGTTTATTAATAATATACATATATTCCAAGGTTGTATATTTTAATTCTTAAATCTTATAAGTGAAGTTTCATTCCAAACTAAGACTAAACATTTTAACTTACATAGAATGTTACTTCCCATATATTATACAACATATAAGATTTAAGAATCTTAACACAATACTCCCACTAGCTTTCAGGAATACTTAAAATTTATCTTATTTCAATTATAAATTGAAACTAGGATTTAATAATTAAACATAAGAATAATTTCATAGATGCATGCATTTATCCATTCACGAATTATTGCACTTCGTACACTTCCAAAGATTATATGAATTCAAAAAACCTTTCGATTACTTACCGTCTTCGCTCAAGTAATTTCTCAAGAAAGAGTTTTGATATTCCATTATCATATTTCATATTAATGAAAACAAGTATGACAATTTATCATCTTTATATATTTGCTTAAGTATGATTAATAATCTTGTCATAAAACATGCATTAAATATGTGTACAATTTTGTCCATATGATTTCTACATAGAGATTTAAACCACTAGAGTTTTTCATCTCTTTGAAGAAACTTATTTCCATTCTCTAGTCTAACTATTAAGATAAACCAAATTTTCAAAATTGATTATCTTTATGGACAGCATCTTTAACATTCATAGTATGAGTAATTTACCCAATTCAATATTCGGTAACCCATCATAATGATTATCAGGTTTAATATAATCATGTAACTCATGTTCTTCTCAGCATATTAATCAAATATCTAAGATATCCTTGCAGATCTATGAATGAAAATTCCATCATCTTGAGGTTAACATTTCATATCTAGCCTCATCATGATATTTACTAATGTATTTAAGAAGATTATGTATCTTGTAATTTTATCTTGCAAGATAAAAAAAACTCCCACTTACCTTTTGTAATATATAGACTATCTATATATACTTAGCAATTTAGAGCAAAACTACATTGTTCTCATTTTGGGACATTACAAATACACATTGATAATTCCTGACTTAAGTTTGTTAATAAACTATTCATAAGTAGTTTAACAAATTTCAGAATCTTCAATTTAAAAACTCAATGTGATTCGTCGCATTCCATAATAAAATGGTGTTTTATTAATCTTCTAGGTTGGAGTCATATTGAGTATATTCAATCCATACTCAATTTTCTAACCTTGTTACTTTTTAAGAAAGAAGTTATGGTTATCTTGAATCAAACAAATCAAATAGAGTTTGATTCTCCTAACTTAACATACCATCAACTTGTGGTATTCATTAGAATTAATATTGTAAGACAATCTAACAATATATAAGATAAACATATTCCTTTTTGGCTTACCTATTTTCCAACTAAGTCAACTTAATGGTATAATAGACTTTTCAAGCCAATTGCATGTTTTATAACACAAGTACATTTTAAGCAAGTCACTTCATATCCATGTCTCATCAAGAAAACATAAACTGTTATAATCCCCATTATACATTATAAATCATTGATCAACTCAATGACTTATTGTATATGTCTTAATTAAAAAACATAACAAGTTAACGTCTTACTTTATTATAAGTCTTAAAAGACTTTATGTTTATGTCTCTACAATGAATCATAAACATGTTTAACTAAAGTAATTATGAACTCAACTCTTGGTTTCAATAGTAATTTCAAGTTAATTTATTTACTTCACAATAATGAAGGCTACATTATTTTTCATTTATGTTATTCCAAAATACATAAATAAACAAATTGAAGCAGTATTAGATTACTTCATTTATGTC
Source organism: Chrysanthemum makinoi (assembly GCA_910596185.1). NCBI lineage: Eukaryota > Viridiplantae > Streptophyta > Magnoliopsida > Asterales > Asteraceae > Chrysanthemum > Chrysanthemum makinoi. Next base: position 121,065,018 of record OU343218.1, read on the forward strand.
ATTCTAATAATACATAAATATATAATTTGAAGTAGTCTTATATATCATTTTAACACATGTTCTAAATACTTGTCTAATTTAGAAACTGCAAATATGTCCATGCAAGGTCTGACTTCACATGGAGATTTACTTTGTTGTTGCAATCTCGCCAAGTTCTGACATGACGTAAATTGCAACACCAAGTGTTTCTTGAATTAGATATGTACAAGTCATATTAGAACGTTAGTCTCTTACCTTGCAGTCAAGAGAATCCGTTAAATCATATACCTATATGTTGTACCTTGCACACAATATAGATTTCTCCCACTTGTGCATGGAACAACGTCATGTAGCAGATAAACAACACGACATATGTTTGTTTATGTGACTAATATGATTGTGTCATTGATATTAGCATAACTAGTAGATGTAGAACCACTTCATTGTCTAATAAGGAAACGTACATGACTATCCTTGAAAACATAAGTGTTTACAAGTGGAAAGTAATTATCTTAAGACATTCTAGAGATAATCTGGGTTACTACCAAGATGACAAAGCTTGTAACTCCCACTGAATTAGAGATCATTACATTAACTCCTTATTCAGTAATAAGAACATAATACTCTCACTGGATTTGACAACATTGTAAGTGTTTCATTAACCAGCGAAAGAAACTAGTGTTTTATTTACTTCCCTACACTTTTGAGAAAGTCCATACATAACAATTACTTATGTACTAAAAGAGTATATTCTACTATGTAGATGATGAACTATCAATCAATGCTATTAACTTGAAAAATTGGGCATGCAATTTCTTTCTTAATAGTTCTACTATTCCAACAATTGTAAGTAGTACTTTTTAAATGGTCAAAACAAAACAACTAAATAAAATATGCTAGTTTGTCTTTTACTAATTATACAGTAATTAGTCTAGCTTCTAATTTAATAACTCAGAAAATATGCAATTTTCTTAACTATTAAAATTTGCTTACGAGTTATGTATTTAGAATTTAGACAATTCTAATTGTCCTATCATACCTTTCTTCATTCATGAAAAAGAATATGATTGAATCTCACTCTTTCTTATGAAAAGAGGACTAGGTTTATTCTTTTAATAAAGTTGACTCTACCAAAAACCCTTACATGTGTAGATCAATTTACCAATACAGGAATAACCTTCGTTTACGGTTTAATGTTGCCTTAACACATTTAAAGAATTAGCAAAATTCAATTTTAGTATTTTCGATAATTAAACTTTTTCAAGAAAATAAAATATCCAAGGTAATATTCATATAACCATAGAATTTTCTCGAAAACTAGGATCCAAATTATCATAGTTTCATTACTTCAGTTGATCTGCTAGTAACGAAAGCACATAATAAGGTAATCTGTCGAACAATAATTGGCAAACAATTTCCAATTCCTAGATCATTATGGGACTTATATTTTTCAACGCTATTGCAAATATAAACATGTTTCATCCCATCTTATGCCATGAGTCCAGTTCTCACTTCCTACTCAACTTAAGTCTCTAACTTAAAGAACTGCAAATATGTCCATGTAAGGTCTGACTTTACATAGAGATTTACCTATCCATCACAATCTCGTCAAGTACTGTCATGACGTAAATTGCAACTTCAGGTGTTCCTTTTAATTAGATGCCACTGATCGGTGCGGAACCTTCAAGTTTAATTACACAAGCTAACCACTTGTGAATGGTCAACCGTAACAAACTTAAAACAGCTCAAACACCAAATGCAATTTAAGATCAGAGGAATATAGGGGATTCCTAGGTCGTTAAGTCCCACGGAGGATGAATTGGTTTTAAACAACTTCAGATGATAGAATGATCACTAAGGATAGTGATCGGAAAGGATTTGGATTGAATATTACACTACTGAAAAAGTTTATAAATTAAAGCGACTTAAATGAAAATTAAAAGAAATAAAAGATAAAAAATATTAAATAAACGCTATCACTATTTTTAAAGTGATGAACGTTTAAAACCTAAAACGTACGTTTAAATAAAATTACGTAAACGTACAAAATAAAACGTGAGTTTTAAGAAATAAAAGGCCTACAAATATAAAAATGACATTTTTACAATCCTAATAATAAAAGAAAATTATTAGAAAAAGAAAATTATTTTTACAACTATTTATTTAATTATTATTAATTAAAAACTATTTATTAAGTATTTAAAATGCACTATAATACAAGAAAATACAAAATTAACCTAGAAAAATTAAATTATAACTTAGAAAAATCTAAAATATGATAAAAATTATTTTAAAACTGAAAATATATTTTTTAGACTTTTTATGTATTTATTATTAATTTAATACTATTTAAAACTAATTAAAATGCTAGAAAATACTATTTAAACCAAGAAAATTATGGAAAAATACTTTTTATGACTTTTATATTTATCTTAATCTATAAAAATTGAAAACATATTTTTTTTAAGCTTTTTCTGATTTATTTGTATTAAAAATTATTTAAAAAGGATTAAAAACTAGTTAAAATAAAGAAAAATAGAAAACAGTGATGGAAAAATCTGAAAAATTCAGGAAAATGCTAAAATATTATTCTAAGTTTATAAAAATATAAAACATATGCTTATGTGGAGGAATAATAAGCTGCAGTGGATTGGCTTATAAATAAGCACTTCAAAATAAGCTAAATGCCACAAATGACCACCAAATAAACACAATAGCTAGGGTATGCTATATTAACTAAATACTAACCTATTCCAACCATCCTAAACTTCTGAAAAGCAGATTAAGCCAAAATTTAAGCAAAACAAGAACTAGTTTTATTCAGAAATGGGACAGAATTGAGGCTTATCTAGGAGTGGGGTCCACAGAGCTTAAGCTCAAAACCTTTACTGAAATTGATAGTCAGCTGGGTGGTGAGTGGTATGGAACCAAGAACTACCAGTGGTGTCCACTGGTGTGGCCTGTGGGACCCACCAAAGTGGTGGTGATGCCCACTGTTGTGGTGGTGCAGGGTATGCACAGAGCATGTTTCAGAAAGGGGGTCTAAAAGGAGCTTAATAATAAGCACTTTATAAGCTAAGTGGAAGTGAGCTACTATTTTTCTAATTTTATTTAGCAGCTAAATTTTAATATCCTAAAAGGGCATAAGCTAAATCTTAATAATGAATACACAGTAAAATTCTAAATTTTAATCAAAAACTGACTTTAAGAAAAATTTGACTTTTCAGTAACACATACAGTTTGACTTATTTGAACTTTTGATGATCCTAGATGACTGTATATGTTATATTAAGCTATACTAAGATTATCTAAAGCTAAACCAACAACTTTTAAGCTTGTAAAATGAATTTTGCAACTCAAAATCCCAACGATTGGAATTGTTAAGGGGCAAATACATGAGATTTTGACTTTTTATCTTATGAGTACTGTATTTTATGGTTAAACTACCCTCTTTAGACATGATGTAACATATACCAACTAGAAAGTTCAACCAAAACAACCTCTGAGTTATCAAACTCAGCAAATCCAAACACCATTTTAATAAGCTTGTAAGAAGCTTAATGAACTAGAACTAATTTTTAAACAAAGTAACTTATTAATGAACTGATATTAACTCAATTTAGACAGATTAAAGCTAGAACTAACAAGATTATAGTACTTAATTTAGGAAATGCAAATTTAAGGAAATTGCTTACAATATGGAATTCAAGGGTAAAACAGAGAAATGAGGACAAAGGACACTCCTATAGCTTTCCACAAAGCTCTAAACCAAGATACAATCCATAATCATCCTTGCTTCAGACTTGATCATTTCTTCAATGGAATTTTTATTTTCTCACTATTTTTTCTTGATTTTTCTTGTTTTTCTGTTTTTAATACTAAACAAAGTATTTAAGATTTCTAAAAGCTTATAAGAGATTCCTAAGAGCTTTTATGAGCTTTCTTAGTCTAAAACATCAGATACAAACAACTTTAGATCAATTTGAGAAATTAAGGTAGAAATTGCAAAATCATAAAAGCGTGGTAATTTCTTGAAATTGAAACTGATAATAGATTTGAAATTCACTGAAATATTATTACAAGATATTAAAAAGCTTGAACATGTCTTGGAAAACTTAGGATAATTAAAACGAGACAAGTAATTAAAATTACACTACTGCTACTCTACTACTCTTTCCATACTGCTCCTTTCTTCTTCTTTATAGCCTTTTTGAACTCCCCACATGCCTCTGAGTAAATCCCACCACCATTGGATCTCGAAAACAAATCCTAGCCATCAATTTTACTTTTGGCGCAAAAAAGTCTTGAAGCATGTTTTAGCATTAAATGAGCTTTGGTTGTTTGTGTAGGTGGAGGGGGGTTGTTATACAGCTGGGAGACAAGTTGGAAAGGTGGGTGGACGTGGTGATGGCGGATGGAGGAGAATGACTGGTAACAGGTGGAGTTTGGGAGGGATGAACAGTAGACGCGGGTTCTATCTGTTTAAAATTTGGGTTGGGTTGTGATATTGGGCCAGCAGTTGGGTTTAGTGGATTTGGATTTGGTTTGGTTATTAATATAAGCCCAAGGACCAAATGTGTAATATTCTTGAAAGTATAGGGACTGATCCTGTAACATTTCCAAAGTTATAATAAGGACTAAACCTGCCAAATATGGTTAGTACAAGGACAAATGTTTCATAAAATTCCATTTTTTATAAGTCCAAGGACTAAAATTGTCAACTTTGAAACTTTAAGGGCCTAACTTGTAATTTTCCAAAAGTTTATCATAAGGACCAATTTTGTCATTTATAAATAGTACAAGGTTTATTTTTGATAAATTTCACTTTTTAAATTAACCAAGGACTATATTTGACATTTTCCAAACTTGAGGGACTAAAGTTGTCATTTTGTGATTTTTAAACTTTAAAGGGTTTATTTTGACAAATTTTGAATCTTATGGACCTTAAATGACATTTTACAAGTTTTTGAATTACCAGGGACTAGATTTGACAACTTTTGAAACTTGGGGGACTAAAACTGCCAATTATGCAAACTTGATACGTTTTTCACCAGATTTTGATGTTTTTGCATTTAAAACATATAAAACACTTGTTTGTGATATTTTTATCATTTTGAAGCATTTCTGAGTGTTTTCAGATGTTTTTGGCATTCAAAACAGTATAAAAATGATGAGTATTTAGACACTCATCAGCCACATAACTTAATTTATAAGGGTACTAGTTTTGATTTTATGTGGTCAAATCAAATATGTACAAAGATGTCATGCATTCATCTTGTAGCATAAATTTAATAAAAACTTTTTATTACCAATTCATAAAGATCAAATTATCAAAGTTTTGATTAAGGTATTGGTTTCGCCAATCAAGGAATTTAACTTTAATTATCGTCCATTATACCGTACTTTTGCATAAGTGTAAACACTTAGTGTTTCGGGTGATTACCACCGAAGTGGCACATGGAATTAAAACTAATTCGCCCTTAAGATGAGTTTGTACATTTATGGCTTACTTAGTAGCTCCATTTGACTCATAAGCAAGCGGAGAGTTTGGTCGTATTTGAAGCAATAACCTCCCTCTTTAGGGTCACAACATTAATGCGCTCCCCTCCTAATACTTCCCACACAGTCTGTCAAATTGGGTGAGCCGTTCAGACCATTTGTACCAAAATCATCAATCAATTAAACTATTGAAAACTTAACTCTTCAAAACAAATCAAATTTCACCATTGTTTAGCCCGTATTATTTTTCTATTCAAAATTACCCTTTGCTTAAAACTGTCGCACATAATAAACAAACAAGTAAACAAATAAAAAATAAATAACTAAAAACAATGAGCACATAATAAACAATTTAATACGTGTAAACAAGTAGCCACATGCAACTTATTCGATAAAACCCTATTAATAATCAATGTCTAGGTTAAATAATGTATATATTAATTAGGGCTTTCACTTTCTCAATTGAAAGTGAGCCACATACATCGATGAATCGATTGCCTAAACCCATAATTAATAATATACCACATTGCACATAATTGATTCATTAATATATATAATTGGAGTCTTCCCCAATTCAAGATTTATCGTAAATAAACATGTGATAAATATATCTTAACAATTAAACAATATACAAGCAACTATCCATGACAAACATGCATGTATTATCATGGATATATCATAACAATTATACAAATAGTCATAAGATCGCATATCAATAATCCCATGTCACATAACAAATTATTCATGAATTAATCACGTAACATATATATTAATTCTAGGTTTCGATAAGGTTAGCAAACAATTTTCAAACCCTAAAAAAATTTAAGTGAGTCGACTAAAAAAAAATTATGGGTACGCCCCAAAAAAATCAAATCGACCCAAAAAAAATAATCCAAAACCCTAGATTAACCATATCAAACAACATACAATTATTCGTTTTTTAAGCGTTTAGTAATTAATTACTCATTAAAACCAATGACTCGTGATGCCACTGTTGGAATTATATAACATTACATTCAATAAATAATCCCAAAACATCAAAGTATACATGCGGAAGCGTATATGATTTATTAACGAATAATTAATTAACATAAACAAGAATATACGTACCTTTCTTGATTCTAGCCGAACAAGAATCAAATCCACAAAACTAACAATTGGATGAACCCTAATTAAGGTTTATAGGATTATGTGAATTACCCCTTACCGTTTTGTAATTCAATCCAAGAATACTAACAATAATGTGTTAGTACCACTTTCTTATGCTTGTACTATACGAATTAAAGGAATGCTAGTTTTAATCAAACAAATAACTTGAGTTTGGAAAAGTAAGAGATCGACACCTATGGTGTGTGTGTCGACCGGTTTTAGCAAGAAACACACAAAACAAGTTTTAGGTTTAGCTTAATGAGTACAAGAGATAAATTACAAACACCCTTGGTTTTGTATTTATACCCAAACTAACTTGGTGAACAAGTTTGAGTTGTAGATGGGTTGGGTTTGGGTCCTTGTGGCCGATCGGTATGGCATCCCACAAGGGATTCCGGAACCTTCCCAATATTTACAACTTAGTCATTTTCCAATTACATTTAACGACCGTTAGTCCATTACAACTAATTACTTAACGTCCGTTATGTTATTTCATTTAATTAATAAATAAATATAACATTTATATTTAATTATTAACTTTAATTCTCATACGCAAAGTGTGCAATCCCGTGGTCTCGAGTTCGTCTATTAATTTATTGTCCATTAAACCAACAATAACAGTGATGAATTGGTGTGGAAAAATAAAAAGGGTGAGATGGGGAAATTCTCTATAAAGCAAGCTTACAATGATTTGCAGATCGAAGAAGACAGTCTGAATTGGAGTAAATTGGTATGGTTTTCTCAGAATATTCCCAAACATGCATTCATCATATGGTTAGCAATTCAAAACAGGTTGGTAACTCGGGATAAGTACAAGAAGTGGGGGATTTATGATATGCTGGTATACAATCTGTGTTATGAAAATGAAGATATGGATTCACATCAGCATTTGTTCTTTGAATTCAAGTATGCAAAACAATTCTGGTCTAAAGTCTGTTTGAAAATTGGCTTACATCGGGAGAGATGGTTTGGAATGATACAGTTAGTACATGTGCAGCCATGGAAAATGGGAATACTATTAACAACATTATTAGAAGACTTAGTCTAGCAGCTTGTGTCTATTTGATACGGAGAGAAAGGAATTGCAGACTTTCAAGGAGGAAAAGAGGAGTGTGGAAGATATTTTTGAGGTGTTCATTGACACCATTAGACTTAGACTTGCAGGTCTAAAAGCTAAGCCTTCTGTTACAGTTCTTAAAGCTCAGGAAGTTTGGAACGTAAAGATGGTAACAATGACTAATACTACATACCAGTAAAAGTATGGTGACAACATTAGTTTTGGCAGTATGGAATTGTATAAAGGGAAGTTTGGGTCAGCAGTATAAAGGGGTGTTTGGATATATGGTTAACAGCAACAAAAACTACAATTGATGTTTTCAGTTCTACTATACAGGCCATTACAAAGTTGAAAAACCTTGTATCTTGGAGTTCTAATTGGTAAGGTTGTACCTATGATAACCTCGTAATTTGTTCAGTTTGGTCTTGGGAGGAAATTGAGCAAATATGTTTGGCTAAGTAGGAGGCCTATCTAGTATGAATGTACCATAAAGTATGATTTCTTATTGTGAAGGGTAAATGGCTTGGGTGGGCAGTGTATGATGGGTGGAATAGAGAGTAGTGAAAGACGATCATTCTTGGTCCTCCCAATACATTGCCAAGGAGGTTTGGTTGGTCCTCAATCTACGTGTGCGTTTCCAACTATGTGAAGCCATTTGTGAGATGGAAATGTAGCATAGTTGGTAATTGTGGTGGCTAATGAAGCCATTAACCTGTACTTCCTTGGTAATTGTGGTGGCAGGTTGAATGATCAAGGTGAGTAAGGTAAGATGAAAATATAATTAGATGATAAATGGTGCATTAAAAAGGTGAATTGAGACTACAAATGTTGTAAAATGGAGATATTTTACTTGCAGTCTCTTGTGGAAGCATAGTCTGCTGTTTAGCTAATGTGATATCAAATAAGTGATAGTTATCTCAGATAGATTCACTGTTCAGTATTGTCATCTGTTGTTTTTAAAGCAGAGGATAGGCATGTCTATTCCTCTTTTGTGTAGGTAGTATGGTTTCATTGTCTTAATAAAATATGTTCACCTTGTTGCACAGGTTCTATGACATGATTCCAGGATCGAATGATCCAAACAACATGTACAAAACATTAATGAAAGGAGTAATAAAAGGAAAACACAGAAAATGGGTTGAACCCTTTATAAACAGATATATAAAACTGGAAGGGTTGAGTTTGATTACAGAATTCCTACTCTATTTATAGGATATGAAACGACACCATGAAGGGTTGTGTCCCTTCATGTTAACCGTCAATATTTTTTACCCCATCTAAAAATGGAGATTGACCATCTCTCACTCTCTTCTCATGGTGTTGCAGCTGCCACGACTTAGAGCAAAGTAGTTCCACGAAAAGTTTATGTGTTCTTATGGAGGCTGCTAAAAGGTCATATAAAAGTTATATTAGTTATATTGCTATTGAATTACACTCTCTTCAATGCCCTATATGTTACAATGCTATCGAAACGATAGACAACATACTATTTGGTTCGTTGTAACTTCGTTTCATCAATATGGTCCAAAGTTTTCAATTTGTTGAACATGGGTAATTTTAATAGGTTGTCTATTGAGAAGTTGTTAGCTCATGGAGGGACTCCATCTTTCACTTCTCGAAAAAAGCTTATATGAAACTCTATCATTTGGATTTCTCGATCTTTAATTATTTGGAAATGCCAAAATAAATTCGTGTTCAAATATCATGATGAATCCTTGGATGCTTTTACAGAGATTCAGGTCATCGATCTCTTTTTCTTTTGGCTCTCGAACTGAATCAAGGATTTTAACCATTCGTGGCAAAATTGGTATAGTGGTTTGGTGCAATGATTGGTTTTATAGTTTCGCGGACACCTCCTTTATTTGTTCTTTGCTTGTGATTATTGTGATGTATGTGGGATTTTGGTTTCCTTTATGTCTCGCAGAGAGGGCCAGAATTGCCTTTAATATAATCTTTTGCCTTCTCCGAAGAAAAAAAACACGAACTCTAGTGGCATTCAACGTACGACACCTTTGCTTCGTTTTCCTCTTCAACCAGTTTCAAAACAACCATAAGCTCTAATTAACCTAAGTGCACGTAATGAATAAATATGCATGTATTGTCGAATATATTGGATGGCCATAGTTTCTTACAGTTACGGCCCCTCTAATTTATAAAAAGAACATGTAGTTTCAAGAGCAACTTCTTTTGATTTATATTATTTAAATATAATAAAAGGTTGTGTGTAGTAACATAAACCGCTGTAGCACAAATCATTAAAGCCTGATTAAGTCTTTCGGCTCCTCCAAAACATGGATCCCAGGCCGGTTCGAGTCCTGGCAGCGGTAGTTTTTTTTATCTATCTTTCTTTTATTTTTTTTTTCAAAAAAAACTCATGTACAGTTACTTTTTATTATTACTATGTTTGATAGGATCAACTTATGTTATTGCTAGTATCATTTTTGTTTACATGATGTTATTGCTTGTATCATTTTTGTTTATATGCATTAATATTAGCTAATGTGATTTCTGATTATACAAAAAGTGAGATGAAACAAGTATTATTTTAAGAAATCGTTGATCTAAAAGTTGCCTTCTGTCCTAATTAGTTAGCTCGTTGCACAAACCCAACAACCGAAAACCCTAAAAGACTAACAGCAAAACACGCAAAAACAAAAAACCTGATTGTCTCCCTTAACCACCTTGTAGCGCACTCTCATCTAAACCTTGATCGACGTGAAGCTTAGTGTCATTGTATCTTCTGTGGGTACTCGTTCAAGACAAGTCTATGCAACTGATTTCTTTCATATATTCAGATTTTTGAATGATCTTCCATAAATTCAAACACTCTCATCTATATAGAATTTCGAGTCGATCTACTCATGCATGCATCGTAAATCCCAGATTCTGCGAGTTGAAGGTTTCACTCAAGTTTTGCCGAATATTGCTACGCAAGAGAGAATATCTGATGATCATGTATATCAACAGACAACAATATAGGGTCTCTTTTTTAATTTTCATGCTTGCTTTTCATATATAGAATTTTCAATATGCTTAATCAAGTTTTTGTATTTTAGCTTATAATCTCCATGTCTAGTTGAGGATGCTTGAGTTTGTACTAATCTGTCAACGGTTCGTATTTTTACCTTCAATGTTTTTTATTGAGATAGCATAGAACTCGCGCACAAAGCAAAATCATATTATCATCTTGCGGTATTTCAGTTTTTGCTGTTCATGGCGAACAACGGGTAAAAAAGTTAGATTTTATAATTCGAATACATTAACCCACCAACATGTGCTTGTGTATGCTTGATGTTGTAGAAATGAGAGGGAATGCCGAAACTTATATTATCAGATTAAACTAACGATTACAAGAGATTAAATAGTGACTAACCTAAACAAATCCTAGCAACTAGATAGGCCAAACCTAACAAGCTTGCATGCTTTTATTATCTAAAATCCCCTCTCAAACTCACAGACATTTGAGAGTTTGCCAAACATAAGATAAACTAAAACTAAAAAACAAAGGAAAAGAGTGCAAACTCGGTGCTAAAGGGAGTCAGAATCCGATGCAGTCTAAACCGTAACAAGGCGACAACGGTCAAATATAAAACAGACGGGCCAAAGTCATTGCAAAACCAAAATCAGAGCAGAGCAACATAATTACGGAGATTAACGAGTGTAGATTCAGGCGGGCAGAGCAAATTCAGACGAAGCAATTTCCATTGTATGCTTGCTTTTCAAAACCGACAACACTATGCTTGTTCATACATATTGTTCCAAATCTATGCTTTTCAATTAAAAAAAAACAAAAACAAAAAAACTCCCCTCCAAATATCTCTTTCATGTGTATTTTTTTGAGTTACAAAATAAACATTATATCATTTCTCTTTCATTCTTTTGATTACTTTATCCTTTTATATTTCTCATTATCTATATTTATTGCTTTCATTAAATTGTATCACCTATATTCTTACAAAAATTAGAAATAAACATTATTTAATAATCATTGTAACAACTTCACCTAACAAATTAATTGTCCCAACTGATCTTTATATTTCTCATAACAAGCTTTTATCTTTTTACATTCCTTTCAACTTGCAACAAAATTATCCAGACCCATTAATAATTTCTCATGCAAACACATACCTTGTGGCTTCGACTCCATATGATAACACAAGTTTTCTTGATCTTCTACGTAGCTTCACAAGTCCAAACAGTCATCGCCCGTAATTGATAGAAATGAGACTTATAATTGGTTTCCCGAGCAAGAAGACTTACATTCAAGTGAATATGAAAGTGATACTTCAAGTAAAATTAGAGAAGATTTTGATTTTGGCTTAGGGGAAAACCTTGTGGAATTTCATTCATATTGTGAAGGAGTGATGAAGTGTATGAAAGACGTTGGAGATTATAATGATGATGATGATAGACACGTCCGTGAAGACAACATTAATATTGATTTTTGGAATGAATCAAGGAATGAAATCAGGCTTGGTATGCGATTTGAAAGCAAATTACAGCTAAAACCATAACTTGTGGTATGTTGCACAAAACCAAGAATTTAGGGTCGTTAAAAGTAGAATAAATACATGGGTAGCAAAGTGTACGGTGGATGAAGAACACAACAGTGGGTAGTACGTTCGTGCCTTACAAAAGAAAACTCACAAACAATGGCAGAGTACAAAGTGGGTTCATGAGCACAATTGTATTGGAGCATTGGTGAGGTCTAACAATAGAAATTTGACTTCCACATTGATCGTATCCTACATTTGACCCTCTATCGAGCATTCGAGCAAGATCCCGCCTATTCTGTAAAAAAATATTCAAGTAGACATTAAGAATGCATTAAATGTCGATATTTCTTAGAAAAAAAAGCATGGCATGGGAGGAGAAAAGCAATAGAGGTAGTTTATGGAACTTGAGAAAGCAATTTTTCCGAGTTGCCTGCCTATATTACAACGTTTGAGACATCTAATCCATGTTCTGTTGTGAAATGGTTTCATCACCCACACAACTCATCAAAGGCAATGACATTCAACTATGTTTTTTGGGCCTTTGGACCAGCGATCCATGCGTTTCACTTGTTTAGGCCTATTATTAGCGTTGACGACACATTTTGAAAAGGTCAGTGTAAGGGGAAAATGCTTGTTGCCATATCAAAAGACGCTAACAATCACATAATACTAGTGGCATTCCGATAGGTGATGATGAAGAGCCGGTTCATAGTTGGTGTTGGTTTTTTCAACAATTCAGTTATTATGTTGCACAAGATAAACAGCTATGTGTTATCTCAGATAAACATCGAGAAATAATTCATGCAATGAACACCTTAGAAAAATGTAAAGAGACATATGCATATCATCAGTTTTGTTTGCTGCATGTTAGAAGTAATTTAATGTCAAAATTTAGAAACTTGACATAAAAACGATTATGTTGGGCAATTGGTAGCACCACTCAAGAAAGAAAGTTCTTTAGATATAAGAGAGAGACACAAGCAATCGACCCAAATGCATGACGATATCTAGAGGAAATTGATACAAGTAAATGGTGTATTGCATTTGATGAAAATTGGCGATGGGGTTCTCTAACAACAAATATATCCGAGAGCTTTAACAATGTGTTACGAGGCTAAACAATTTCCCATGAGAGCTTGTATTTATCTAACCTTTAAGAGAACAGTTACGTTGTTCAAAAATCATTGTGTGACTGCTTCAAACTACAATACTTATTTTCCACCAAACATATGGAAGATATATAGGAAAGTTGATACGTGTGCTCAAGGACATCACGTCCAAGAGTTCGAATACACAAAGGGGGTGTACTAGATTGTTATAGGTAGAAAAATAAATGGTCAAGGTGAAAATGTCAAACTGTCTATTATCATGAACAAAAGCGCGCATGTGGTAAATGGCAAATCAGCATATTTCCTTGTTCTCATGCAATTGCAGTTTGTCGACATAGAAGAACAAAATCCAATCACTTGTGAAAGAGATTTACACTACTTTGGCTTTTGGAAGTCAATATGATTATGATTTTCAGCCTCTTCCTCATGTTGATTATTGGAAAAATCCTAGTTGGAAGATTAAAGTGATTACTCAAAACTTTCTATTTGTCGTGGTAGAAGACGTGAAAAGAGGATGAAAAATAAGATGGATCAACATTATGTTGGTAAATTTAGTGCACTTGTGGGATTAGTTCACACTTGGTTTTGGGTTAGGAGGTACGGAGTGTACACCCATGAGGTCCCTAAACACCCTGACTCGACTCAGTAGTGGTTTGTACTGCTAGTGTATTGGTTACTACTGATAATGTAGTAACTGATGGTTCCTACTGGTAGTGTTATGGTTCCTGCTGCTAGTGTAATGGTTCCTGCTGGTAGTGTTGGGTTCCTGCTGCTAGTGTAATGGTTCCTACTAGTAGTGTTGCAGTGATTAATTTTTAACAACGTTAATCATACATAATGTCCATTCATTAGTGTTGAGTGTTCTCTACTATAAATAGAGAGTAACATCTTCAGCTTGAAGACACACTGGAAACATACACAATCAGGAAAAACAAACAGATAACATAAACACTTATAAGCGCAGGGGTTATTGAATTGTGCCTAATTCTATAATCAACATTTGGTCTTATCCCAAGTAGATATTCGTGATACCCAGGCAATAGGGTCGAATAGTTTACTTTGGAAAGTGATTACACGATTCCAAGTGATATCCGGTAACCACCTAGAGGTATTGCAGTTGCTAATGATTTTCTTACCCTTTTCTGGGCGTATACCAACCAACAATCAAAGTAAAATATTTGTGATAATCAATGGCTACTGCTGCAATGAAACACATGGCTTCAAACTTTGCTAAGTTGGACAAGTTTGAAGGGGTGAACTTCAGGAGGTGGCAGAAGAAGATGCACTTCTTGCTATCAAGCATGAGTGTGGTGTACGTGCTAACCACTCCTATTCCTGATGATGGGGATGATGCTACAGTGGAACATATCAGGAAAAGGAGCAAATGTGAGAATGATGACTACATATGCAGAGGTCTAATTCTCAATGGTATGTCTGATTCTCTGTTTGACATTTATCAGAACTTTGAATCTTCCAAAGAACTGTGGGATTCCTTGGATGCCAAATATATGGTTGAGGATACATCAAGTAAGAAGTTTCTTGTAAGTAATTTCACAAATTACAAAATGACTGATTCAAGACCAGTTATGGAACAATACAATGAACTTCTTGGAATACTTGGAAGGTTTACACAACACAATATGCACATGGATGAGGCTATTTCATTCTCTTGTGTTATTGATAAACTTCCTCCTTCTTGGAAAGATTTCAAGCATATCTTGAAACATAAGAGAGAGGAGTTAACTCTGGTTGAGTTGGGCAGTCATCTGCGCATTGAGGAATCTCTCAGGTGCAGGATAATGACAAGCCAAAGAGTAGCAATCTGCTTGGTGCATCGTTGTGAATATGGTGGAGCATAACAACTCCACCGTAGTACAATGACAACAAAGGAAAACGCAAATATCATGACAACACAAGGGCAGATCCTAACAAGAAGGCAACACCTACTTGTTGGAAATGTGGCAAAACTGGTCACATTAAAAGGGACTGCAAGGGTGTTAAAGTTGGTGGTAAAGCCAATAGATCGGCACTAATGGTTCGGTGGTGGTTCAACCAACTCACGAAGGTCGAAATATGTTTAATAAGTCTTTTAAGATTTATTATGTTACATATGTATCTGAATCTTATTATGTGCAGGATGATGATGTTGCGTGGTGGGTTGACTCTGGTGCAACAGTCCATGTGTGCAAAGATAGAAGCTGGTTCAAGACTTATGAGTCACTGAATGATGGTTCTATTCTTCACATGGGAAATGAGTCAACAGCCTTGGTGCATGGTCGTGGTTGTGTAGACCTTAGGTTTAGTTCTGGAAAGATTGTAAGTTTGTTTGATGTTATTCATGTTCCTGATATAAGGAAAAACTTGGTTTCAAGTAGTGTTTTGAATAATCATGGATATAAACAAGTTATTAAGTCTGATAAATTTTTCTTGTCTAAATGTGGTGTTTTTATTGGTTTTGGATATTGGTGTAACCAAATGTTCAGGCTTAATATTGTCACTGATAGTGTTAATTCAGCCTTTATGACCACCTCTGACCTGACTGACTCTACCCTTTGGCATGCTAGACTTGGCCATATACACTATAAAAGGATGCAAGATATGTCTAAGAATGGGTTAATCCCAGCATTTGACATGGACACTGAAAAGTGTAAAACTTGCATGTTGACCAAGATAACCAAGAAACCTTTTTAGGGTGTTAGTCGTGAGAATAAGCTCTTGGAGCTTATACACAGTGACCTGTGTGATTTGCATGCCACTCCCTCTTTGGGGAATAAGAAGTACTTTGTGACATTTATTGATGATGCTTCTAGGTTTTGTTATGTCTATCTGTTACATACTAAGGATGAAGCATTAGATAAATTCAAAGTGTTTAAAACTGAAGTTGAATTACAACTTGGGTCCCTGATCAAAAGATTAAGGACTGATAGGGGAGGTGAGTACATGGATACTCTGTATTTTTAGTTTGTTGGTATTATCCATGAAACGGCTGCTCCCTATACTCCTTAGCAAAATGGTATTTCTGAAAGGAAAAAAAACAGTCTTGAAGGAGATGGTTAATTCCATGTTGTCCTATTCAGGACTGAGTCAAGGGGTCTGGGGTGAATCTATGTTAACAACTTGCTATTTATTAAATAGGGTTCCCAACAAAAGGAACAAGGTTACACCTTATGAACTCTGGACTAAAAGGAAACCTAACATGAACTATCTCATGGTTTGGGGTTGTAGGGCTGTTGTAAGACTCCCTGATCCAAAGCTGAAAATTTTGGGTGAAAGAGGCATTGATTGCATCTTTGTTGGATATGTTGAGCATTCCAAGGCTTTTAGGTTCTATGTTATTGAACCTAATGAATATGTTTCAATTAACTCCATAATTGAAACAAGGGATGCAAACTTTGATGAGAATAGATTCTCATCAGTCCCTAGACCAATTCAGAGGATTCCTAATGGAACTCATGACACTGGTGTATCAGAGGTCCCTGATGAAGTACCATCAGAGGTCCCTGATGAGGTTGTGGTTCAACAACCTGAACCTGTGCTCAAAAAGAGTAAAAGGGTCAGGACTCCAAAGTCATTTGGACCTGAGTTTCAATTATATTTAATTGAAGGAACAAGGGATGAGGTCTCTGACCAATACTCCTATTGCTTCATTGTTGAGGATGATCCCAAGAAATTTGAAGAAGCAATGAAGTCCCAAGATATTGCTTTCTGGAAAGAAGCAATCAATGATGAGATGGATTCCATCATGGGGAACAACACTTGGGTGTTGGTTGATCTACCTCCTGGTTGCAAACCTCTGGGTTGCAAATGGATTTTCAAAAAGAAAATGAAGGTAGATGGAACTATTGAAAAGTTCAAGGCAAGACTAGTCATTCAAGGCTTTAAACAAAAGTCAGGAATAGACTATTTTGATACTTATGCCCCTGTGGCTCGTATCAGTACCATAAGACTGCTGATTGCTTTGGCATCAATTCACAATTTGATTATTCATTAGATGGATGTGAAGACAGCTTTCTTGAATGGTGGATTGGATGAGGAGGTTTATATGAACCAACTTTAGGGCTTCATCATGCCAGGCAATGAAAACAAGATGTGTAAACTTATTAAGTCTCTTTATGGACTAAAGCAGGCACATAAGCAATGGCATCAAAAATTTGATGAAGTGGTTTTGTCTAGTGGTTATGTTCTTAACCATGCTGACAAATGTGTATATAGCAAATTTGATGAATCTGGTAAAGGAGTCATCATTTGTCTATATGTTGATGACATGTTGATCTTTGGCACTGACCAAAATCAGGTTGACATGACAAAGGAATTTTTGTCATCAAGGTTCTCCATGAAGGACATGGGGGAGGCTGATGTTATCCTTGGTATAAGGATTAAACATGAAAGTAAAAGAATTTCTATCTCTCAGTCTCATTATATTGAGAATGTGTTGAGGAAATTCAATTACTTTGATTGTCCTCCAGTGTATCTCAACTTGAGTATTCTAGGGTAATTGGCTGCCTGATGTATGCCATGACTTGTACAAGGCCTGATATTGCATTTGCAATGGGTAAACTGAGCAGGTATACTAGTAATCCTAGTGCTCATCATTGGCAAGCAGTTCAGAGGGTACTGAAGTATCTGAAGAGAACTATGGATTATAGTCTCTCATATATTGGCTATCCTTCAGTGTTGGAAGGATACACTGATGCAAGTTGGATTAGTAACACTGAAGACAATTCGTCTACCAGTAGCTGGGTATTCCTACTTGGCTACTTGGTGGAGGTGCAATTTCTTAGGCATCCAAGAAGCAAACTTGCATCACCAATTCAACAATGAAATCTGAATTTGTGGCTTTAGCAGCTGCTGGTAAAGAAGCTGAATGGTTGAAAAACTTGCTTCTTGAGATTCCATTGTGGCCTAAACCTATAGCACCTATTTCTATCCGTTGTGATAGTGCAGCTACATTGGCTAAGGCTTATAGCCAGATGTACAATGGTAAGTCTAGACACTTAGGTGTCAGACATAGCATGATTCGTGAGCTTATCATGAATGGGGTGGTATCTATAGAGTTTGTTAGATCTCAACAAAATTTAGCTGATCACTTGACGAAGGGTTTGGCTAGAGACTTGGTTATAAAGTCTGCTAAAGGGATGGGTTTAAGTCCAACTTAGTCACTGAATGCTAGGACACCCAACTCCCTCCTAAGGAAACTTAGGAGTTGAGTTCAATGTGGAATTAAAGCTGAACATTCAATGGACTGGAGCACATGTTTTATTTTACATCCCAAGGTTGTGCTCAAAACCTACTGAAAAGAGGATGAAGTCTCTACTTCTTAATGGTTGATTTTCTTTGAAAAAGTGCTTGGCAAGAGCATGAATAAAGAGGAACCACCTATGTGAATGTTGAAGTTTTGCCGCTTCAGGGAGTTTTGGACTTTTGGCTCTTACAACATTTATGAATTTGGATATGGACACATGGCTTGTATAGTGTCAGGAGCTTTTAAGTGTTTGAAAACTTGTGTGTATTTTATCTTCAGGTATTCAAATGGGTTGAAGGGTTCAATTCTTAGAACACCCTGATTCTCGAATATTTGAACGTATAATGTACTAAGATGGAAATTCAATCCTCATGATATTTTCGTTTATGCACATGTTTTGCTTGATGTTTGTTTTTCTTGAAAAGGAAGTGAACTAAATTTGGGGAGGATTGTTGGTAAATTTAGTGCACTTGTGGGATTATTTCACACCTGGTTTTGGGTTAGGAGGTACGGAGTGTACACACATGAGGTCCCTGAATACCCTGACTCGACTCAGTAGTGGTTTGTACTGCTAGTGTATTGGTTACTATTGATAATGTAGTAACTGATGGTTCCTACTGTTATGGTTCCTGCTGCTAGTGTAATGGTTCCTGCTGGTAGTGTTAGGTTCCTGCTGCTAGTGTAATGGTTCCTCCTAGTAGTGTTGCAGTGATTAATTTGTAACAGCTTTGACTCATTCAATTGGCTGTTATGAATGCTTTATGACCACGTTTAATTAGTCATGTAACCACTATTTCTATGATAATGGAGGTTTATTATGGGTGATTAATTGGCAGTTAATCATACATAATGTCCATTCATTAGTGTTGAGTGTTCTCTACTATAAATAGAGAGTAACATCTTCAGCTTGAAGACACACTGAAAACATACACAATCAGGAGAAACAAACAGATAACATAAACACTTATAAGCGCAGGGGTTATTGAATTGTGCCTAATTCTATAATCAACATTTGGTCTTATCCCAAGTAGATATTCATGATACCCAGGCAATAGGGTCGAATAGTTTACTTTGGAAAGTGATTACACGATTCCAAGTGATATCCGGTAACCACCAAGTGGTATTGCAGTTGCTACTGATTGTCTTACCCTGTTCTGGGCGTATACCAACCAACAAGTTATAACGAAGAACCAAAGAAGTGTGGAATATGCCGCCAAAGCCGACATGATAGGAGGAATTGTTCAACATCCTAAGCTAGAGATGTTGCATGCAATTTTTTTTATTTTCTTTTTAATTTGTATTTTTTTTTAATTTTAATGATGTAACGATTTAATGTTTTAATGTAATAATAGTTCTATGTGTTGTGTTTTAAAAAAATTAAAGCGCACTATAGGTTTTAGGGATTTTCAACGCTGTAGATAATAGACTGGATTCTAGCAACGAGATCAAAAAGAGAGATACAACATTACAAAGAGGGAGATCCAAAAGTGCCACGTGGATTTGAGATTGTTTTCAACCGTGTATTGTAAGCTTTCTGGTTGTCTCATGACTATGTTTCTTATATCATTGCTTTTGACACCGACAGTCATCAAGTATTCCAAATATCCAATCTTTCTTCTTCTTCTTGTAATGGCATTCAACGTACGACACCTTTGCTTCGTTTTCCTCTTCAACCAAAAGCTCTAATTAATCTAAGTGTACGTAATGAATAAATATGCATGTAGTCGAATATATTGGATGGCCATATTTTCTGCCCCTCTAATTTATAAAAATAACAGGTAGATTCATGAGCAACTTATTTAATTTGTATAATTTAAATAAAATAAAAGGTTGTGCTTAGCAACATATATACCGCTGTAGCACAAATCATTAAAGCCTGATTAAGTCTCCCTGCCCCTCTAACACAGGGGTCCCAGGTTCGAGTCCTGGCAGCGGTAATCTTTTTTACCTATCTTTCTTTAATTTTTTTCCAAAAAATACTCATGTACGGTTATTTTTTATTATTACTATGTTTGATAGGAGCACCTTATGTTATTGCTTGTATTATTTTAGTTTACATGCATTAATATTAGCTAATATGATTTCTGCTTGTAAAAAAAGTGAGATGAAACAAGTATTATTTTAAGAAAATGCTGATCTAAAAGTTGCCTTCTGTCCTAATTAGTTAGCTCGTTGCACACACCCAACAACCAAAAACCCTACAAGAATAACAGCAAAACACGCGGAAAAAAAAAAGACCTGATGATCTCCACAAACCACGTTGTAGCACACTCTCATCTAAACCTTGATCGATGTGAAGCTTAGTGTCGTTGTATCTTGTCTGGGTACTCTTTCAAGACAAGTCGATCTATGCAACTGATTTCTTTCATATATTCAGATTTTTGAATGATCTTTCATAAATTCAAACACTCTCATCTATATAGAATTTCTAGTCGATCTACTCATGCATGCGCCGTCAAATCCCAGATTATGCGAGTTGAAGTTTTCACTCAGGTTTTGCCGAATATTGCTGCCAAAGAGAGAATATGCGATGATCATGTATGTCAACAGACAACAATATGTGGTCTCTTTTCAATTTTCATGCTTGCTTTTCATGTATAGAATTTTCAATATGCTAAACCAAGTTTCTGTATTTCTTATAATCTCCTTGTCTAGCTGAGGATGCTTGAGTTTGTACTAATCTGTTAACTGTTGGTATTTTTATCTTCAAAAATTGGTCATTGTCTGCATGTTCAGGTTTCATATACGAGGTTGTAGTGTTAAATCGAGCGTGTATTTTCTTTCAACTTTTGAGAGGAAAACTATTGCTAATGTTTTGTTAATTTTTTCCACAGAAAAGAAGCTAGCGAAAGCTCATATAACAGACGACCAATACCAGGAGCATAATGAATTAATAAGACTGATATTTCTCGGAACAAACACTGCCGGTACACAAATTAACTCCCGAAATAACACTGAACCATATTAGATTGTGATTAAATAATACCAAGGATGTCGAGTATGAGATAAGAGGATCAATTGTAGCTGTCTGTAAAAAAACTAATTAGCTTCAAAATTGGGCACCGCTTCTTGCAGACTCTGCTAATATCTTACAATTTGGGTTCTGTCATGACCCCCGCCACGGTTCCTGCCATAAGGATTGTTTTCACTAAATCCATTTCGGCTTCTTCCTTCTGGTCTACGTGACTTTTGCCTGAACTTAGATGCATTGCTGTCGATATTGAGTGCTACCTTTGGAGGGTTTGAAAAGCAAAATGATGCTGCAACCGCCTGTCAATTATACCAAAACAAATTTAATCATCTACAGCCATACATATATTTACACACACATGGTAATGTATCTCGTATCAAGTTTCATATCGTGCCTGCATATCGAGTCGATGAACATTGAAGATTTCCTTCATGGAGTGTGAGTTATAAGCTAGTAAGTAGGATCTATATGCATCTTTAGCAGATTTGTTCAAGTAGTAATTGGTGGAAACCAGTTTTTCCTGCATATCCAAAGCACAACGTACAATCAAACAAAACTATCTATAAAACAAAATTTGTCAAAGTGAAAAGTGAAATGTCAAGAAAATGAAATGTTGAAAAAACTAAAAAGGAAATGTTGAGCAATTTCAACAATTAATACACATATACGTCGAAAACCAGGTTGACACGGGACGCTTCAAACCCGGCGGGTTGACCCGGTTTATTTTGGCCCTTTTTTCGACCCAACCAGTCGGGTTGACCCAGTTTAAATTGACCCGTTTTTTGACCGGAACGGTTCAACCAGTTGAACCACCCGGGTCGAACCGGGTTTCAAAACTATATGCCGCTATAAAATCCAATTGCTATGCACGGGTACTCGTCTTGTATCCGTAAGTTCTAGAAAATAGTTTCGCAAACATGCTAAAGCAAAGACATACCAAATGAGACTGCACATTAGCTATCTTCTTCTCATCAAACTCGTACTCCTTCACAGGTACTTTTGCTTGCTAAGATAAAACAATTATAAAACCACCAGCGAGTCAAAATAATAAACTTAACATTTTTTAACGTAAGAAATCCTGGTTCATCTTTCACTAGATTTCACCAAAAGATAAATATAACGTTATACTTAGATTCTCAGTTCCCAACACACCTTGAGGTAGCTAAGAAAGAGCAACTCTTCGGGTATAAGAAAAAGCAATGCATTCCCTTTTGCACCTTCTCCACGAGCAGTTCGACCCACTCTATGAATGTATTCCTGAAATTAAATGAACTTATGTTTAGCCAAAATACTAAACCAGATAATATAAAATAGAACACATTCATAGATATATTGATTTACTAAAGAAAAATTTGTACACCTTAGGCTCATCTGGAGGATCATACTGCACAATCCAGTCCTATAAGAAATAAAAAAACAAATGATGTTTATGCATCTTGATTAGCAAATACTATCTAAAAGAAGTTAAGATTGTTGTGCATCCCACATACCACAGCCGGGATATCAAGACCACGAGCAGCAACATCAGTACACAACAAGATTCCTTTCTTTGCGTTGCAGAAATCAAAGAAAGTGGATGTTCGTTTCTGCTGCTTTTGCTTCCCGTGAATATCAAAACAATCCACCTGAATATACCTAAGAAGCTCCGAGTGAAATTTGACAGAATTGCACGAAGAAAAGAAGACCATCACTTTCTTTGACAAATTCCTTTTCAAGAAAGAGTAGAGAAGTAAGAATCTTTTTGCACTTGGCACCACACAGTAGCCTTGTTGCAAACCTTCATTAGTGACCTATAACATCATATAATAAGTATAACCATTAGACAATATTAACGAAATAAGATAAAACTTTACTTGCAGATAGTAGCTTGTTTACCCTGGACCTCCCAATATCTACATCAATATAGACTGGAGTGTTCTGAAATGATAAACGTGCAAGATCCTCAACCTGGAAAGCAATACAGTAGATATATCATTATAAAAACAATTGCAAAATCAGCGAACTAAAAATAGAACAGAATATGACTTGATACTCGTACCTTTTTTGTCTGAGTGGCAGAAAAAAGAGCAGTTTGTCTTGTCTGCACATTACAGAGTAAATCAGTTTAGTTAAAAAAATATGCAAGGAACCATCTAATATAACTGTAACAAATGGAGTAACTATAAAGATAATAATCATGTATTATTAAAAACCCACATGATCTAATTAGATGAAATGATACACTATAACGAAGATCTAACTGAGTAATTTGCATCAATATCCAGGAACTGGAAATTCTTCTATGGTAAAAATGTATTGTCATCTAGAAAGAACCATACCTTAGGTAATATTCTAATGATCTGCTTCATTTCTTCTTCAAAATTTGCTTCCAAAATTCTGTCAGCTTCGTCGATCACAAAGCACTGCATAATCCGAAACTTAAATTAGAATATATCAAACAAATGGCCCAACTACTTCAATCAGCCATTTCCTTTGGCAGATAAGAGATATGATCATATATTTGGAAAAGTAACAAAAACAGAAGTGCTCAAACTAGAAATAGTTGAATGGAAGTTAAAATGTTGCATCTTTTTGGTAGAAGAAACAGATGTAATGCGCGAATAGAAGTTACACTGGCATCAATCTGGATTGTGACAAAGAGTGTTCCTTAATCATATTGCATGTGTTTTATATGGATCCACCTCTCTTTAATGAGAAATGAGACTAGGATTTATGCTAAATTGAGTCTTAACATAGCACAATTAAATACATATAAATGAAGACATAGATATGAAATAATACTGCACCTTAAGGTTCTTATAGATAAACCCTTTTGTGTTCTGGAGATGATCAAGAAGTCTTCCAGGAGTAGCCACCAATATATTTACACCCTTCACGATACGCTCAGCTTCAGTTTTACGTCCAGCACCACCAATAACCAGCCCAAGAGTCTGTGAGTGATACTTTAGAAGTTTCTGTGCCACTGAATGAGTCTGTACAATCCAAATCACACAGGTTTTAAGTACAAGTTCTAAACGGTACTTCGAATAACAATCTTTTCCAAGGCTAAATGACAGTATTGCTACCATCAAGAAACCATGATGCTACTTTTAACTAATACAATACAGCTATACTACAACACAGCCTAAAAGCTTTTTCATAATTCCAAAAGCGTAGTTACATAGTATATACAACGATCATTATCTCTTCATGTTCCATGTTGGACGATAATTGCATAAGTCTTGTTGGTACTTATGTAATATACGAAACATGGAGGACCAAACATGTTCGATAGATAGTTAGTAACCGTTTGGTAGTTAATGGTGGTTACAAAAGTTAGTTAGTTAGTTAAATAACCGAAAAAGCGGTTATGGGTAGTTATAGTTAGTTATTTCTTGAAAGGACACAACGGTTCATTACACCGGTTGGAAACCTATATATACTCGTACATATGTAACGTTTAGTGTGTGTCTTGTATAACAATGTAATCCATCTTATGTTGTTGTCAATAATAGAATCATTCTTGTCAATCTTTTGTTCATTTCGATCATGGAATAAACCTGTGAAACGATTCTATAGTGGCATCAGAGCCAAAGGTTCAAAAACCTAGGAAGTGGCACCAGAA
The DNA here is from genome assembly GCA_910596185.1 of Chrysanthemum makinoi. Taxonomy (NCBI): domain Eukaryota; kingdom Viridiplantae; phylum Streptophyta; class Magnoliopsida; order Asterales; family Asteraceae; genus Chrysanthemum; species Chrysanthemum makinoi. Next base: position 121,090,124 of record OU343218.1, read on the forward strand.
ATGAAGGTTACAAGATTACAAGTTTGATTCAAGGTTAAAGACACCAAGGAACTCGTTGGAATGGAAGAGTCTCGGTGGAAGGCGTGTTGTTTGGAAACAGAAAACAACACCTGAAGAAGGTTGCTAAGATATTGGGATTAGCATACGGGCATGAGCATATGGTGAAGAATGCTATAAGGAATATATAGCGTTGGTGAAAGTGTACTACGAGGGAGCGCAAAGATCGGTGCGGGAAGAGCCGAGGTATATGGTCGGTCAAGAGGAACCATTTGGCTTAGCGAAGATGAGCGTTGAAGTAGGGGAAGCACATGGAGAGACTCCAAGGAAAAGGTGCAAGATTGCTCAAGGTGATGCCAAGGAAGATAGCAACATGGAAAGAACAAACAATCGTTTGTTTAGGTAAGAATACCGAAAGGTATTCAAGGTTTTGTGGAAGAGGACTTGGAATTCGAGATAAAAGAAAACAACAAAAACATTTGATTGTTTTGGAAAAAAAGAACAACAAGTTCTAGGCACGGTTTGAGAAAGAGGAATTCAAGTCGACACAAAAGGAGATACCAACGTGAAGAACAAGACTTAAACAATTAGGGAGGAATTGTTGGACGATAATTGCATAAGTCTTGTTGGTACTTATGTAATATACAAAACATGGAGGACCAAACATGTTCGATAGATAGTTAGTAACCGTTTGGTAGTTAATGGCGGTTACAAAAGTTAGTTAGTTAGTTAAATAACCGAAAAGCGGTTATGGGTAGTTATAGTTAGTTATTTCTTGAAAGGACACAACGGTTCATTACACCGGTTGGAAACATATATATACTCGTACATATGTAACGTTTAGTGTGTGTCTTGTATAACAATGTAATCCATCTTATGTTGTTGTCAATAATAGAATCATTCTTGTCAATCTTTTGTTCATTTCGATCATGGAATAAACCTGTGAAACGATTCTATATTCCATACAATGTTAGTGATGTTGGAAGTGGCCTCAATGCATGTTGATAGAATATCATAAACCGCTAAAGCAAGAAAGCAGAATATGATTCCGTATTTAGTCATGGATGACAGATCATGTATGTACCTGTATCGCAAGCTCCCTTGTTGGGCAAATGACAACAACACCAGTTCCATTTCGAAGAGAAAAGTGAAGTTGATATAACAGCTCAACTGCTGGAACAAGAAAAGCTAAAGTTTTTCAGAACTGTCCTTGACTCAAGAACATCTTTTCCTTCCAAAAGAGGAGGAATTCCTCTCACCTGGATTCGTAATAGTTATGTCAAAGTTAAAACAATAGTTATAGTCTCAATCACATTGGTCGGGCAGTCATAATAACAAACAAAATCTCAAGAAAAGTCTATGCAACTGATTTCTTTCATATATTCATATTTTTGAATGATCTTCCATAAATTCAAACACTCCCATCTATATAGAATTTCTAGTCGATCTACTCATGCATGCATCGTCAAATCCCAGATTCTGCGAGTTGAAGGTTTCACTCAAGTTTTACCGAATATTGCTACGCAAGAGAGAATATCTGATGATCATGTATATCAACAGACAACAATATAGGGTCTCTTTTTAATTTTCATGCTTGCTTTTCGTATATAGAATTTTCAATATGCTTAATCAAGTTTTTGTATTTTAGCTTATAATCTCCATGTCTAGTTGAGGATGCTTGAGTTTGTACTAATCTGTCAACGGTTCGTATTTTTACCTTCAATGTTTTTTTATTGAGATAGCATAGAACTCGCGCACAAAGCAATATCATATCATCATCTAGCGGTATTTCAGTTTTGGCTGTTCATGGCGAACAACGGGTAAAAAAGTTAGATTTTATAATTCGATTACATTAACCCACCAACATGTACTTGTGTATGCTTTATGCTGTAGAAATGAGAGGGAATGCCGAAAATTATAATATCATATTCAACTAACTATGAAGATTACAAGAGATTAACCTAAGCGAAACCTAGCAACTAGATAGGCAAAACATAATGGGCTTGCAAGCCTTTATTATCTAATATCCCCGCTCAGACTCACAATAATTGAGAGTTTGCAAAAAATAAAATAAACCAAAACTAGAAAACAAGCGAAAAGTAGAGTGTCCCAGAGTGCAAACTCGATGCTATACGGATTCTCAATCTGATGCAATCCAAACTGTAACAAGACGACAACGGTCAAATCTAAAACAGACGGACCAAAGGTCATTCAAAACAAAAATCAGGGCGGAGCAACATAATTACGGAGATTAGCGAGTATAGGTTCAGGCAGACATATCAAATTTAGACAGACAGATGCAGGTTAAGAGAGAGATGCAGATACGCAGATGCAGAGCAGATTCAGGCAGACAGGTGCAAACAGAGCAAATTCAGGCAGACATAGCATATGAAGAGAAGATTCAGGCAGACAGATGCAGACCAAACAGACTCATGCTGACAAAGCAGAAAACAAAACCAAACAGATGAAAAACCATAACAGGACCATATGCAGGGTGGAATTCAAACAAATTCGCAACCAAACAAAACCATTTGAAATCAGACATGCAGATCCGAACGTAACCAATGCAGAACCAGAGAAAAACCAGGCAGAACAAAAACATGTTGTTGATGAGAAGACACAACAAATAATTACTCAAAGACTTAATCGGACCGGTTAAAACAATAGCACAACCATCATCAAGACAAAACTACTTTCCAATTCAATACCGATATCGATATCAATATGAATTTTAATACCACGAACAAACAGTATATATATTAATCTCTTAGGAATGTAAGAGCTAATTTACCAATTTGTCAACCAAATAAAATAAATAATAATTCTTGGTGATACTAGTGTGCGAACAAACAAACACGCCTTTCTCACCGACCTACTAAACTGTTTTCTTTTCTTTTTTCCAATCAATATCTTCTCGTTATTTAATTGCTAGAACCAGAGTGCAAACTCGATGCTATACGGATTCTCAATCTGATGCAATCCAAATTGTAACAAGACGACAACGGTCAAGTCTAAAACAGACGGACCAAAGGTCATTCAAAACCAAAATCAGAGCAGAGCAACATAATTACAGAGATTAGCGGGAATAGGTTCAGGCAGACATATCAAATTTAGACAGACAGATGCAGGTTCAAAGAGAGAGAGATGCAGATATGCAGTTGCAGAGCAGATTCAGGCACACAGGTGCAAACAGAGCAAATTCAGTGACGAGCATATGAAGAGATTGAGGCGGGGCAGATGCAGACCAAACAGACTCATGCAGACAGAGCAGATGAAAAACCATAACAGGACCAGATGCAGGGTGGAATTCAGACATATTCGCTACCAAACAAAACCATTTGAAATCAGACATGCAGATCCGAACGTAACTAATGCAGAACCAGAGCAAAACCAGGCGGAACCAAAACATGTTGTTGATGACGAGACACAACAAATAATTACTCAAAGACTTAATCGGACCAGTTAAAACTATAGCACAACCATCATCAAGACAAAACTACTTTCCAATTCAATACCGATATCGATATCAATATGAATTTTAATACCACGATGAACACAACTATTAACCATCGCACCTTAGTTATACCGGAATGTAAGAGCTAATTTACCAATTTGTCAACCAAATAAAATAAATAATACTTCTTGGCGATACTAGTGTGCAAGAAAACAAACACGCCTTTCTTCGAGACCTACTAAACTGTTTTCTTTTCTTTTTTCCAATCAATATCTTCTCGTTATTTAATTGCTAGAACCAATAAAAACTGCAAACTAATATTTCTATTGCGGAATAATTTCAAACACCTAGCGAACTTATCGATTGAAGATACTCATGGATTCACACGGTCAATATTTTTCTTTGGTCGGCATAGCGTAATAATGATAAATCATAATATATATATGCACAAACCAATGTTAGTAAGCTTTTTTTAGTCATCCGATATGACTATAAAGAATGAAGATACAATTATAAATATGAAAATATTATAAACAACAAAAAGGTTCATTAGGTACCTGATGCGCGTATTTTAATTTTTGAACTACTAATCGAATTGAAGCTGTAACTATTTTTCAAACAAAAAAAAAGAACAACTTTAAAACACAACCAAAATTAAAAACAGTTGAAAACACAATATCAAAAGCGATTTTCAATATGAACAAAACTGTGCCATATCACCTCCTAAAATATAAAATTAGTTCTTTTAAGGTTTTGACTCTCGACATAGAAGCTTGCCTGTCTCCTTCTTCACACACTTCCACTCCAAATAATCATATATAAATTCAATATTTTTTACCCCATCTAAAAATGGAGATTGACCATCTCTCACTCTCTTCTCATGGTGTTGCAGCTGCCACGACTTAGAGCAAAGTAGTTCCACGAAAAGTTTATGTTTTCTTATGGAGGCTGCTAAAAGGTCGTTTTCCAGTTATATTAGTTATATTGCTATTGAATTACACTCTCTTCAATGCCCTATATGTTACAATGCAATCGAAATGATAGACAACATACTATTTGGTTCGTTGTAACTTCGTTTCATCAATATGGTCCAAAGTTTTCAATTTGTTGAACATGGGTAATTTTGTTGGAACTTGGTTTAAGGTCAAACAACCATACTTACAAGATCATTCCTGTTTCAGTTTACATTAAACTTATAGTCTAGTTTATTAAAGACACTTTAGTATTACTTGTAATGTTTTAAATTCTGTATGTACATATGGGTTGGGCTAAAAGCCTCAAACGACCCATAACAAAACAGTTATTTTAGTTAACTGTTATTACAGTTATTTGGCAGTTATTTTCACCAACCATCATGACTGTTGGAATCATTAAACCAGTACATTGGTGTCTGTTGGTGAGATATAAATATGTGCCAAAATCTGTAGACATATTATTCAATCAATTATTAAGTTAGTTATATTTAAATTTCCCTCCATATTTCTTCTATACTATTTTTGTATACATCTGCACATCTTGCATTTCACAAACGTATCAAAGTTATGGCCTTTTCAAATTCCAGTCATAATCAAAGATGGGAAAGGCACAACCCTGCCTTCAACCCATCTAAGAAGTGGCATCAGAGCCTTGGTTTAAGGAGGCCAATAAGAAGATTAAATGAGTCTACTTTTCTAAGACACAAAAGGGACAGAGAAGACAAGATGGGAATCACATAAGCAGATTACCCAAAATTGCAAAGATATGCTCAAAGAAAAACTTGAAGAAATTCAAAACTATAATCAGTCTCTTCTACACCCCAATTATAACACTGCTTCACACAAATTCAGAACCATTAAATGCTTCAAATGCAAGAAAGAGGGACACATGATCAAGGATTGTCCCATAAGAAGGATGGAGGAAGAAGTTGGTCAACAAGATGTACCAAGCAACTATGCAGATAACTTATCTACACGTACAAGTTCCAATCTCCCACTGTAAGCATTAATTTTCAGAATTGACATTTTGAAACAAAGTGCATGCTTAAAGGCACAGATCATGACAACTGGGACAATATTTGGTTTATCGTACAAAATAAGCATGCATGTTTGTTCTAGAATCAATCTTTTCGTAAATTAAAGAAAAATTCTCTGTAGACAAGATTGAAAAGAGAATAAACGCTTTTTACATATGGGATTGGAGAGGTGATTGTTAAGAATGGTAATGGTAGGTATTTGATCCCAGGGGTCCTCTATACCCCTGAGGTGTCCCTAAAAATCCTTTCTGCAGACCTTCTTGAGAAACAAGGAGTGCAGGTCCTCTATGAGGACAATTCATGTACACTTCAGTACATGTTCAAGGATCCCATTACACATATCTTCAATGAAGATGTACTCAGAACCAAGCACAATGAGTATTTAGACAATCATTTTAAATCTTTAGATGCATCCCAAGATATACAACCACATGACTGCACAAAAGTGGAAATCAATGGTGTAACTTATTCCACCAAAGTCACCAACTTCACTGAATTTACAAACTTCATGAACTTAATAAGCATAGACAAATTGGTTGGATGCAAATGGGAATATTTGGGAAGGTTTATATGCACCCTAAAATGGTTCTATGAGACCTATCTCAATGGTCCTCTGCAGCCCTATACCACCACAGATTGGGGCAAAGATGTACACTTGATGGACCTTTACAAGGTTGTTGAGTGTTTGGGTGGCTACATTCAAGTACATTTCTCTCAAAGGTTTGGACATCTGAGAGATACTTGGCTTCTCATACAATGATGGTGAAGCCTCAAGCAATGTTATAACAGTACATAGATGTCCTCAAAGGGTACCATAACATGTAAGAATGAGAAGATGGACAACTCTCAACCAATCAAGACCACAAATTTTGTGGATAAAGGCAAGCATCTGCCTTGGCGATCAAGATCAGAAGGATAGGGCGCATGCATCTAGGACCCAAGGACTACATCAAACCTGCTCACTTTGGCATAAGACTTGAACCAGAGACAAAGGAAGGCAATACCTACAATCTCAATTCACTTGGTCAAAGCAGTCTCTCAACTCAGAAGAAAATCAAGGAAGAGAAGGCCTCACCAAATGATGACTTTGTCATCATTTGATCCTGAAGACACAAGACTGAAGAATGATGGTTTTTGACCTTAGAGAGGTGATTGTTGGAACTTGGTTTAAGGTCAAACAACCATACTTACAAGATCATTCATGTTTCAGTTTACATTAAACTTATAGTCTTGTTTTATTAAAGACACTTTAGTATTACTTGTAATGTTTTAAATTCTGTATGTACATATGGGTTGGGCTAAAAGCCTCAAACGACCCATAACAAAACAGTTATTTTAGTTAATTGTTATTACAGTTATTTGGCAGTTATTTTCACCAACCATCAGGACTGTTGGAATCATTAAACCAGTACATTGGTGTCTGTTGGTGAGATATAAATATGTGCCAAAATCTGTAGACATATTATTCAATCAATCATTAAGTTAGTTATATTTAAATTTCCCTCCATATTTCTTCTATACTATTTTTGTATACATCTGCACATCTTGCATTTCACAAACGTATCAAAGTTATGGCCTTTCCAAATTCCAGTCATGATCAAAGATGGGAAAGTGTACGAAAGTATAGGCAACACAAGATGAACAATAAAACCTTTATTCAGATCTAAGCTGCAATAGTCAGCTTAGATTAAGTTTACAATAGTATCCAAGTATTACAAGATTAGATTAATGTCAATGAGACAATAATCATGTAAATGTAAAGACAAGACAAGATCAGTGAAATGATCTCGAAAGAAGGAGAGTGATACAAAAGACTGCACACTCAAGTGTGTATAACCCTAGATAAAGGGACTTATTAAATAGGAGATTAAGTTTCACTAAGACCCCTCTAACGGCTATAATTGACTCATCAGCAGAAACGATGAAGGCTTCAGTAGAAATGAACATCTTGGAACTTTAAATCTTTTATCCTTTGTCCGAGTTTAACTTGTAATTAATCTGCAATGAACCATAATTAGAAAGCCATTAGCAATTGATAGAATGATATGTTTGCCACAGATTATCACCCCAAAATTTAACATTCCCCCTTAATCTGATGAGCAAACATATCAAACAATATCAATTTTTCACACAAAAATTTATGCTGATAGACAGGGAGGTTCTTTGTGAGTATGTCTGCAGTTTGGTTTGAAGAGCCAATCTTTTTAGCATTTATAACACCTCTAGCAATTTTTTTCCTGATGAAGTGAACATCAATTTCAAAGTGTTTTGATCTTTCATGGAAAACAGGGTTGATGACAAGTTGTAAGCAGATTTGTTGTCACGAAAAAGATTGACGAGGAAGATTGATATCAACTTTTAGATCTTTAGGATTTTTGAATCAAATGATTTCACAGGCAGCAGTAGACATAGATCTATACTCTGTGGAAGATTTTGAAAGAGTGTTTTGTTTTTTACTTTTTCATGAGATTAAACAATCATTGAAGAAAACACAATAACCTGTGACATATTTTCTGGTTTTCTTGCATTTGGCCCAATCATCATCATAATCCTTCAGATGATTTTCGAGTTGCTTTGAAATTGTACCTTAAACCTTTTCCTGGAGCTCCTTTTAGATATCTCAGAACATTGAGGGCACATTCCAGATGAGATTTTAAGGGAGAATGCATATATTGTGCCGGACAATGAACTGAGTATGAGATGTCAGGTCTTGTATGGGTGAGATAGATAAGTTTCCCAAGTAACCGATAACCAGTGATGTTGACAAGCAAGGGATCATGGTGGGAATATATGGAAGGACAGAGTTGGGTTCCATAGGAGTGGACACAGGTTTGCACCCAAGAAGACCAAATTCTTTGAGGAGTTCTAGACAGTATTTTCTTTGAGAAAGACAAATGTCATTCCAGGTTTTAAAACCTCAATGACAAGGAAATATTTTAGATTTCCCAAGTCTTTGATATGAAATTTGGATTTTAGAAACTCTTTAAAAGGATTTATCTCATCAATACAGTTTCCAGTAAGAACAATATCATCCACATAAACAAGCAGAGCAATAAATTTGTTATTCTCTGTTTTTGGTGAACGAGTGATCATTAACAAATTGAACAAAGTTATTTTCTTTTAAAACACTGACAAGTTTTTCATTCCATTTCCTGGGAGCTTGTTTTAGGCCATATAGAGACTTGAAAAGTTTACAAACTTTATTTTTATTGTTCTCATTCTGAGAACCCTTGGGATGGTCATATAGATATCCTCATCAAGATCCCCATACAAGAAAGCATTGTTAACATCAAGTTGAAAAAGAGGCCATTTGTTTTTTACAGCTAAGGCAATAAGACATCTAACATGAACATTTTCACCAGGAGGAAAAAGTTTCATCATAGTCTATTCCTTCTCTTTGGTTATAGCCTTTAACAACTAATCTAGCCTTGTATCTATCAACTTCACCATTGGCTTTATATTTGATTTTAAAGATCCATTTGTACCCAATAGGAGTTCTATTAGGAGGAAGATCTGTTATATCCCAAGCATGGTTTTCATTTAAGGCCTCAATTTCAAAATTCATAGCATCAACCCAATTACTATCAAGGATAGCTTCTTCATAACAGGTAGGTTCAATACTTTTATTAAGACTAGATGCAGCGATAATTATCTTTGTTAAAATTAGAGTAATTAACAACCTTTTCAACACCATATTTGACTTTTCCTTCTACAATAAAGTCGTTAAGATTACTGGGCAACTTAGAGACTCTGGTTGACCTTCTAGCGATAGTGGCGGCAAGCCTCTTTCTTGTTCAGCAGAATCAGGTGTAGTATCAGCAGAATCACAAGATGCATTAGCAGGATGTGATTCTTGTGATATGGTGCCCTCAGGGTGTGTATTATCATCTATAGATGTTGCAACTGGTTCGTCAAACCTAGTAGGATGACTTACCACTGTGCCATCATCATAGGATGTCACTCTCCCTTCATCATTGGGACTTATTTGTGGTCAAAGAAATTTTTATGATTTAAATCTTTTGGTACAAAAGTTTCAACAAAAGGTTTTGACAAAGTATTTTTCATTTTGAATGGAAAAAGTTTCATAAAATTGACATCTCTGGAGTAAAAGATATTTTTTGTTTCTAGGCTTAGAGTTTCAGACCTTTCTTCTCATTTGAGTAACCAATAAGGACACTTTTTGGACCTACTACCAAATTTATCGAGATGTTGAGAATGGTGGCATAGCATAAGCGACAGAACTCTAAGGAGAGAGAGTGAAGGGTCATGCCCATACACTAGGAAGAAGGGGGACTTGCCGAGAGACTGAAGAGGGTAACCGTTTATGACATAGGCAGATTAGAACACATTCAGACCAAAGATTTAGAGGTAATTCCCCTTGAAACATAAGGGATCTAGCTACATTAAGGAGATGCCTATGTTTCCTTTCTGCAATACCATTTTGTTGTGGTGTATAAACACAAGAGGTTTGATGTAAAATTCCTTTTCATGGAAAAATGTTGGAGTTTATTATTGACAAATTCTGTCCCATTATCACTTCTAAAAATCTTGACATTGTGTTCAAATTGATTTGATAGCATATGAGTAAAGTTAGCAATTGAAACATAAACATCCATCCTTCCCAGCATATAGACCACACTACCCGGAATAGTCAATCAACAACTTTAAAAATATTTGTAACTGTCTCTGCTAGTGACTTTATATGGTCCCCATACATCAAGATGGACAAGTTGACCAATTTTAGTTGATTTATGTTCACTTAGAGGAAATGGTTCTCTGGTTTGTTTAGCTTTATTGCAAGTATCACAGAGATGATCAGTTTCAGATGTACTATCAAATTCAAGAGTGGGTTTAAGTATGTGTAGGACTTGGTCAGAGGGATGACCAAGTCTTTGATGCCAAAGATTTTTAGAAACATGACAAACAGATATGCAGTTATTAGAAATAATCTTACATGTAGAATCAATATCAAACATGTATAACCCATTGTATTGTTTACCAATCCCCACAATCCTTTTTGATGTAAATCCTGTATATAGCAATTAGATTCATTAAACCCAACAAACATCTTATTGTCTCTAGCAATTTTATGAACAGAGAGCAGACTAACATTGTACTCAGGAACAACAAAACATCAAAAGAGTTAGGTCATTATTGACCTTAAATCACCAATTTTTGTAATTAAGGCCTGAGTACCGTTGGGATGTCCAACAGTTAAGCCAAGATTTGAAATGTTAACAACATTGATTAAAAAATTCGACACAGTCATGTGTCGATTTGCACCGAATCAACAATCCAACCAAAACTGATGTTTCCAGATAGAGTTTTTGTGTTGTTGTTAAAAAATTTATCAAAGTTTACATTAAACTTGACACTGCCATTAAAGAAGGTTCCTGAAAAAATTTTACCTGCCAAGTTGGCATTAGCAGATGACACATTGTTGTCATTGAGAAGACTCATAAGTCTGGAGAGCTGTTCATTAGACAAGGAAACAGGAGAGTTGCTAGCACTATTATCAGTGACATGATTAGTTTCAGCAGAAACATTGTTACTGCTGAAAGGTTTACCATTAAAATTCCTTTTAACATATCCAGCAGGATAACCAACAAGATCATAGCATCTATCAACAGTGTGACCAGGTTTTTTGCAATTAGTACATTTGAGATTCATGTTTGGTCCTCTGCTATTTGAGTTGTTACCATTATTAAAACCAGAACCTTTGTTGTTAAAGCCTTTTTTGTTATCAAAAAATTTTCCACCATCAGACGTTTTTGCAGCAAAGGCTGTAGCATTGGGTTTAGCGAGCTATTCCCGTGATGAAACATTTCTGTGAGATTCTTCTCCAGAGACAACGAAAAAGCAGCTTTTGACATTAGGTAAAGGGTCTCTGGTTAAAATATTGCTTCTGATGGGGACATAGGAGTCATCAAGACCCATAAGAAATTGCATTAACTTGATTAGCTGATTATGTTTTTCAAAATGTTTTGCAGCCTCACAAGTGCAGGGAGGCAAGCTGATCATACAGTCAAATTGTTTCCATAAAGAGTTAAGGTTGTTGTAATAATCAGCAAGAGAGGACCCACTTTGACTAAGAGAGTTTATATTTTTATGCAAATTAAAGATAGCTGAACCATCAACCTTATCATATGTCTCTTTAAGATCATTCCACATTTCATAAGCAGTTTTAGCATATATAGCACCAGCAAATAGTTCAGGGCTGAGAGAATTAAGAATCCAAGTAACCACAACAGAGTTACAAGTATCCCATTGATTAGCAAGACTAGGTTTCGAATCATCTCTTATGCAAGTACCATCAATAAACCCTAACTTATTATGGTTCCTTAAAGCAAAAGTCATGGCCATATTTCATATTTTATAATTTTCAGTTCCAGTGAGTTTAATAGAAATAATGGGAGTACCATTGGTATTGTTGGGGTGTAAATACAAAGCATCACCAAAGGATAAGCTTTTCTCAGTGGAAGAACCACCACCACCAATATTATCATCACCAATAGCCATAATGCAAACAATAAAATAGACAGATATAATAAGACAGACAAGGAATCACAGACAGAGATAATAATAAGAGAAAATAGACAAATAAATGAGACTTTGTATATAAGAAACAACAAGCACCAAGCCTGTGGACTAGGGTAAACCAGAGCAGGTATTCGTACCACTCAAAGGTGGCAGATCAAGATGTTAGTCTACCCGTTTGCACCCACAAAGACTTAAGTACTGTATGTTTGAAGAAGGGATAAGACTTAGACTTACAAGGAAATATGCAGCGGAAGAACAAGTCACAATTACCCTAGATTCACTTAGTCTAGGGCTAATTGTAAGCAGAAGATAACCAGTGATTACGCCAGTGGCAATAACCCCAAACCACCAATTTGTTGCCGAAGAGAATCAATGAGCCCTGAAGCTCGATACCATGTACGAAAGTATAGGCAACACAAGATGAACAATAAAACCTTTATTCAGATCTAACGCAATAGTCAGCTTAGATTTAAGTTTACAATAGTATCCAAGTATTACAAGATTAGATTAATGTCAATGAGACAATAATCATGTAAATGTAAAGACAAGACAAGATCAGTGAAATGATCCGAAAGAAGAGAGGAGAGTGATACAAAAGACTGCACACTCAAGTGTGTATAACCCTAGATAAAGGGACTTATTAAATAGGAGATTAAGTTTCACTAAGACCCCTCTAACGGCTATAATTGACTCATCAGCAGAAACGATGAAGGCTTCAGCAGAAATGAACATCTTGGAACTTTAAATCTTTTATCCTTTGTCCGAGTTTAACCCCTGTAATTAATCCTGCAATGAACCATAACTAGAAAGCCATTAGCAATTGATAGAATGATATGTTTGCCACAGATTATCACCCCAAAATTTAACAGAAAGGCACAACCCTGCCTTCAACCCATGTAAGAAATTTTAATAGGTTGGCTATTGAGAAGTTGTTAGCTCATGGAGGGACTCCATCTTTCACTTCTCGAAAAAAGCTTCTATGAAACTCGATCATTTGGATTTCTCGATCTTTAATTATTTGGAAATGCCAAAATAAAGTCGTGTTCAAATATCATGATGAATCCTTGGATGCTTTTACAGAGATTCAGGTCATCTCTTTTTCTTTTGGCTCTCGAAATGAATCAAGGATTTTAACCATTCGCGGCAAAATTGGTATAGTGGTTTGGTGCAATGATTGGTGTTATAGTTTCGCGGACACCTCCTTTATTTGTTCTTTGCTTGTGATTATGGTGATGTATGCTGTATTATGTGGGATTTTGGTTTCCTTTATGTCTCGCAGAGAGGGCCAAAATTGCCTTTAATATAATCTTTTGCCTTCTCCGAAGAAAAAAAACACGAACTCTAATGGCATTCAACGTACGACACCTTTGCTTCGTTTTCCTCTTCAACCAGTTTCAAAACAACCAAAAGCTCTAATTAACCTAAGTGCACGTAATGAATAAATATGCATGTAGTCGAATATATTGGATGGCCATAGTTTCTTACAGTTACAGCCCCTCTAATTTATAAAAAGAACAGGTAGTTTCAAGAGCAACTTCTTTGATTTATATTATTTAAATATAATAAAATTAAAGATTGTGTAGTAACATAAACCGCTGTAGCACAAATCATTAAAGCCTGATTAAGTCTTTCGGTCCCTCTAAAACAGGGGTCCTAGGTTCGAGTCCTGGCAGCGGTAATCTTTTTTATCTATCTTTCTTTTATTTTTTTTCAAAAAAAACTCATGTACAGTTTCTTTTTATTATTACTATGTTTGATAGGAGCAACTTAAGTTATTGCTTGTATCTTTTTTGTTTACATGATGTTATTGCTTGTATCATTTTTGTTTATATGCATTAATATTAGCTAATATGATTTCTGATTATACAAAAAGTGAGATGAAACAAGTAATATTTTAAGAAATCGTTGATCTAAAAGTTGCCTTCTGTCCTAATTAGTTAGCTCGTTGCACAAACCCAACAACCGAAAACCCTAAAAGACTAACAGCAAAACACGCGAAAACAAAAAACCTGATTGTCTCCCTTAACCACCTTGTGTGCACTCTCATCTAAACCTTGATCGACGTGAAGCTTAGTGTCGTTGTATCTTCTGTGGGTACTCGTTCAAGACAAGTCTATGCAACTGATTTCTTTCATATATTCAGATTTTTGAATGATCTTCCATAAATTCAAACACTCTCATCTATATAGAATTTCTAGTCGATCTACTCATGCATGCATCGTCAAATCCCAGATTCTGCGAGTTGAAGGTTTCACTCAAGTTTTACTGAATATTGGCACGCAGAGCAAATTTAGACGAAGCAATTTCCGTTGTATGCTTGTTTTTCAAAACGTGGACAACACTATGCTTGTTCATACATATTGTTCCAAATCTATGCTTTTCAATGAAAAAAAAAACAAAAAAAAAAACCCCTCCAAATATCTCTTTCATGTGTATTTTTTTGTACTTTTCCTCCCATATTGTTTATTACTAGTATCATTTTATAGTTCATTTATTGTTGAGTTACAAAATAAACATTATATCATTTCTCTTTCATTTTTTTGATTACTTTATCCTTTTATATTTCTCATTATTTATATTTATTTCTTTCATTAAATTGTATCACCTATATTTTTACACAAATTAGAAATAAACATTATTTAATTATCATTGTAACAACTTCACCTAACAAATTAATTGTCCCAACTTGATCTCTATATTTCTCATAACAAGCTTTTATCTTTTTACATTCCTTTCAACTTGCAATAAAATTATCCATACCCATTAATAATTTCTCATGCAAACACATACCTTGTGGCTTCGACTCTAGATGATAACACAAGTTTCCTTGATCTTCTACGTAGCTTCACAAGTCCAAACAGTCATCGCCCGTAATTGATAGAAATGAGACTTACAATGGGTTTGCCGAGCAAGAAGACTTACATTCAAGTGAATATGAAAGTGATACTTCAAGTAAAATTAGAGAAGATTTTGATTTTGGCTTAGGGGAAAACCTTGTGGAATTTCATTCATATTGTGAAGGAGTGATGAAGTGTATGAAAGACGTTGGAGATTATAATGATGATGATGATAGACACGTCCGTGAAGACAGCATTAACATTGATTTTTGGAATGAATCAAGGAATGAAATCATGCTTGGTATGCGATTTGAAAGCAAATTACAGCTAAAAAAAACCATAACTTGTGGTATGTTGCACAAAACCAAGAATTTAGGGTCGTTAAAAGTAGAATAAATACATGGGTAGCAAAGTGTACAGTGGATGAAGAACACAACAGTGGGTAGTATGTTCGTGCCTTACAAAAGAAAACTCACAAACAACGGCAGAGTACGAAGTGGGTTCATGAGCACAATTGTATTGGAGCATTGGTGGGGTCTAACAATAGAAATTTGACTTCCGCATTGATCGTATCCTACATTTGACCCTCTATCGAGCATTCGAGCAAGATCCTGCCTATTCTGTAAAAAATATTCAAGCAGACATTAAGAATGCATTAAATGTCGATATTTCTTATAAAAAAAAGCATGGCATGGGAGGAGAAAAGCAATAGAGGTAGTTTATGGAACTTGAGAAAGCAATTTTGCCGAATTGCCTGCCTATATTACAACGTTTGAGACATCTAATCCAAGTACTGTTGTGAAATGGTTTCATCACCCACACAACTCATCAAAAGCAATGACATTCAACTATGTTTTTTGGGCCTTTGGACCAGCGATCCATGCGTTTCACTTGTGTAGGCCTATTATTAGCGTTGAGGACACATTTTGAAAAGGTCAGTGTAAGGGGAAAATGCTTGTTGCCATATCAAAAGACGCTAACAATCACATAATACTAGTGGCATTTCCGATAGTTGATGAAGAGACGGTTCACAGTTGGTGTTGGTTTTTTCAACAATTCAGTTATTATGTTGCACAAGATAAACATCTATGTGTTATCTCAGATAGACATCGAGAAATAATTCATGCAATGAGCACCTTAGAAAAATGGAAAGAGACATATGCATATCATCAGTTTTGTTTACTACATGTTAGAAGTAATTTAATTTCAAAATTTAGAAACTTGACATAAAAACGATTATGTTGGGCAATTGGTAGCACGGTAGCACCACTCAAGAAAGAAAGTTTTTTAGATATAAGAGAGTCCCCCACAAGCAATCGACCCAATTGCATGGCGATATCTAGAGGAAACTGATAAAAGTAAATGGTGTATTGCATTTGATGAAAATTGGCGATGGGGTTCTCTAACAACAAATATATCCGAGAGCTTTAACAATGTGTTGCGAGGCCAAACAATTTCCCTTGAGAGCTTGTATTAATCTAACCTTTAAGAGAACAGTTACATTGTTCAAAAATTATTGTGTGACTGCTTCAAACTGCAATACTTATTTTCCACCGAACATATGGAAGATATTTAGGAAAGTTGATACGTGTGCTCAAGGACATCACGTCCAAGAGTTCGAATACACAAAGGGGGTGTACCAGATTGTTACAGGTAGAAAAATAAATGGTCAAGGTGAAAATGTCAAACTGTCTATTATCATGAACAAAAGCGCGCATGTGGTAAATGGCAAACCCGCATATTTCCTTGTTCTCATGCAATTGCAGTTTGTCGACATAGAAGAGACAATCCAATCACTCTTGTGAAAGAGATTTACACTACTTTAACTTTTAGAAGTCAATAAGATTCTGATTCAGCCTCTTCCTCATGTTAACTATTGGACAAATCCTAGTTGGAAGATTAAAGTGAGTACTCAAAACTTTCTATTCGTCGTGGTAGAAGACGTGAAAAGAGGATGAAAAATAAGATGGATCAACGTTATCGCGAAGAACCAAAGAAGTGTGGAATATGCCACCAAAGCGGACATGACATGAGGAATCGTTCAACATCCTAAGCTAGACATGTTGAATGCAATTTTTTTATTTTCTTTTTAATTTGTATTTTTTTAATTTTAATGATGTAATGATTTAATGTTTTAATGTAATAATATTTCTATGCGTTGTGTTTTAAAAAAATTAAAGCGCACTACTATAGGTTTTAGGGATTTTCAACGTTGTAGATGATAGACTGGATTCTAGCAATGAGATCAAAAAGAGAGATACAACATTACAAAGAGGGAGATCCAAAAGTGCCACGTGGATTTGAGATTGTTTTCAACCGTGTATTGTAAGGTTTGTGGTTGTCTCATGAGTATGTTTCTTAGAGTTGAGATCCATAAAGAACCTACACTTGCCATAGAACCGATCAACAAATCCTAACCATACAATCCAATTTGATCTAAAGGCTTAGATTAAATCTGATATTTACACTTGAAGGGCAAAAAAGAAAATTATATAAACAAAAAAAATAATTACCTTCATTCTTTTCCAAAAAAAATTAGGGAAAAAAACACACACACACAAAAACCCGTATATCACTGTTGATCACTGTTAGCCTTAATAGTTTTTATTAGAAGTGATAGTCATTCACATTTAGGAACTTTGTAACGTGTGTTAGATATCGTGCTAGAATAGTCAAAGGGCTCATGGATTGGGCTAAGCTAAATGGTTAGACGTTTAGTTAAGTTAGCCTTGTATAAGTTCATGTAACCCAATCCATGTCCAAGCCCATCTCACGGCCCATGGCCAAGCCTTAGGGCATCATCTCTCTTACTATAAATACCCCTCAAGTATCTCATTTGAGGGGTGTGCTTGAGTGTGTGTGTGTGTGTGTTTTCTTTGGAATAAAGTTTCCTTTCTTCTCTCTATCTCTCTACACATATACACGATCTATATATCATTCAAGTCACCAAGTTCTTCTCTTTATCTTTCTTTACGCATATCATCAGTTTGTGTTTCACGTGGTTATACTTGCATAACGTGTTGGGTATTTGTGTGATAAGGTTGATAAAAGTAAGGTTTTACAATTGGTATCAATCGCCAAACAATGGTTTAGGAGTGTTTGTGTTACGTTTTTATTAAAGCTTTTCAAAAAAAGTGGCGTTTTTATCCCAAAATGAGAGCTTTTTGTCATAAAGTTTTGATTTTTACGTGGTGTTAAGGTTAAAGTTGTCGACTTTATTGATTTTTAAGTGTTTTGGAAGAAGTTTGTGCAGAAGAAATCATTTGGAAACGTGTTTTTGGGTAAAAATTCGTGTTTTTTCATTTCTGGGCATTCCTACGCGTAAGCTACTTTTTGGTCAAAACCCTATTCTTACGCGTAAGAAAAGTCAAAACCCTAATCCTACGCGTAAGGTCTACGCGTAAGAATTTTGATTTCTACGCATAACTTTTTGGTGCAGATTCTTCGAGCTTCAACGATTACTCAGTGCTTCCCTCACTTGGATAAGTTTGTGGAACACTTCGACTTTGGATATCTCTTACACTGTGATAGTGTAAAAGATTTTTGGGCAAAACCCTATTCCTACGCGTAAGCTATTCCTACGCGTAAGCTATACCTACGCGTAAGCTCTTGTGTTACGCGTAAGTTGGGTTCTACGCATAAGTTTATCCTACGCGTAAGGGTCTTTCTACGCCTAAGCAACCTACGCCTAAGCATACTACGCCTAAGCACCATAGTCTACTCGTAACTTCTTCGGTCTACGCCTAAGCTCATTAAAAAAAATGGCGGGAAAACCTGAGTAAAATTTAAATTTTTGAGGAGACTAAACGTTCAATTTTTACGCGAAATTCAAATTTTGGTCAAAAATTCAAATTTTTGGACCCAAATTCAAATTTTTAGGTCAAATTTGGCGTCAAAATTGTCATAACTCAAATTTTTCATACGACTTTAAAATTGATTTTTATAGTGAATTTCAAATTTTGGGCGAAAAAATTTTCATACGACCAAGTTCACGAGTACGAAAAAATTTTCATACGAAAAAATTTTCATACGGCAATATCTTATTAAACACAACTCCTTTATCGTTGAATCGATCCTACATCAACTTTATCATAACATACCTTCATCAATGGCAACTCAACAAGAAATTCATGCAGCCGGTGCCGAAAACCGTCCTCCTATGTTGGAAAAAGGTGGTTATCTTCAATGGACAAGTCGAATGCTTCGTTACATCAAGACAAAACCTAATGGAAAATTGATGATCAAATCCATTCAGGATGGACCCTTCATACCTCGACAAGTCCAAGACCCTGGAAATGCTGATGCAACACCTCCCGTCCCACCATTTTTTCGTCTTAAAAAAGAATCGGAATACTCTGAAGAGGATCAGAAACAAGTCGAAGCAGATGACATGGCAATTCATATTGTCCAACTAGGTTTACCAAGAGACATCTTTGCTGCTGTAGACAGTTGTGAAACTGATTTCGACATGTGGGAACGTGTTAGACGGCTTTGTCATGGAACTGAAATTGGTCAACAAGCTACGGAGAATAAGTTGAATCCTACTATGGAAGGTTTTGCACTCCAGGAGAATCCTACTATGGAAGGTTTTGCACGTTAATGAATGAACTGATCAGAAACAAGTTGACACCCAGAACTATCGTGAGTAACATCAAGTTCTTGAACAATCTACCAGAAGAATGGGGACGTTATGTCACTATTGTCAATCAAACAAAAGACTTACATCAAGTGAACTTTGATCAACTCAACGATTTTCTGAAACAAAACCAAAATGAAGTGAATGAAGTCAGGAAAGAAAGATTGGCAAAGAATCATGATCCTTTGGCACTTATTGCAAGGACTCAACCTTCAGTGAATACACAACAACAAGCTTCATCATCTTCCGCCAACAACAACTTGCAGCAATACATTCCACAACCACAAGCTGTCTTCCCTCAACAAAAATTCTATCCACCAGAACAACAAGTCATTCAACAACAACAGTATCCACAATACCAGGAACAAGGAATCACTGATCTTGAAATTGAACAAGAAGAGGCTTTGTCAAATGCATTTGCATTCTTGGGTAAAGCATTCAGAAGTCGCATGGGTAATCAGGCAGTTCCGTATCAGGGTAATCAGTTGGGTCAGTATGTTGGAAATCAGATGGGACAGAATGTTGGGAATCGAGCAGTGGGTAATCAGAATGGGAATGTTGCAGCTCCAGTTGTTGGGAATTATGGAAATGTGAATCAGGTTAATCAGGTTAAGTGTTACAACTGTCAAGGAGTGGGTCACATGGCAAGGAATTGTCCTACTAAGCCGAAAATGAAGGATTTTGCGTATCTTCAGAAAGCTATGTTGTTAGCACAAAAGGCAGAATTAGGAATGCAACTGAGTGCTGAGGAACATGACTTTTTCGCTATTATGGATGATGTGGAAGACCGAGAGGACATCAATGCAAAATGCATCTTCATGGCAAATCTTCAGGAGACTAAGTACGACACTGATTCTGACGCACCTCCTGTCTACGACGCTAATGCAGTATCTGAGGTACCAATCATTGATCCATGCTATAACAATGTCATATGTGATGTGTTTACTCATGATGAACAACATTCTGTGACACCAGCACCTAGTTATGATACATACATGGACAATCCGAGTTGTAGCAATACTAACTCTGACACTCCAGATGTGGATCCTAGTGGAGGCTGTGTGGCACAAAATACTGAGACTGATGAGGAAACACGTGCTTATTTTGAAACATTAATCAATAACTGTGGCATTGAAATTGAGAAAGTTAGAACGGTCAATCGCGAGGTTAAGGCCGCGAATAAAAAATTGACCGCTGAGCTTGAGAGTTACAAGGAGAACGCAAAAGCTTTTGAATTTCAGAAAAACAAAGAATCGGAATTAGAAATTGGTTATCGAAATTTGGTTTCTAAAGAAAAAGAATTACAAATCAAGTATAACACACTTGATGTGAATTCGAACTTGAAAATTAAATCTTTAAACAAGGAAATTTCAGATCTAAATGACCAACTTTCAAAACAAAAATCATTGTTTTCTGATCTAGAAAAAGAAAAGAAGCAGTTGATTACTGATTTTTAAAAACGCGAAGATTCTCTTCTTGATGAAATTCTTGACAAAAATGAGAAAATCAAATCCTTGGAAAATTTGCTTCTTACAACGGGTCAGTCAGCTAAATCAAACAAGATGCTTTCTAATCAAGTAAATCCACGTTTTCATACTTCACATAGAATAGCACTTGGTAACGACCCTTCTTCGTTCCTCAAGAAGGCTCAGAAAGAACGGAATGTGTTGAACAATGGAAAACCTTTGCATGAACCCATAATTGTTCGTGATTCTCTTGAAACGTTAGAACTATCTAAGGAGAGCAGAGAAAGAATGAAACAAAAAGGTCCGGAAATCAAACCTATTGACTATAACAAATGGAACAAACTTTCTGGAATCACTTTTGTCAATCAAAAGGAAAAGTCAAAGTTCTCCATCACACAAAATGTTTCAAACAAAGAGTCAACACCTGTTTCAAAATCTGTTTCAAAACCAGTCGTTGTCTCAAAATCTCTTTCGAACATTGAACAAATGTCTTCAAACAATCCTTTTAACTCAAGTGATGCGAGAAGTATTTTAGACAATGTGAAAACGAGAATTGCGGATCTTCAAGAAACTGTTAAAACTAAAACCAATATTACACCTAATAACTGGTTCTCTAGTTTTGATATTGAACAGAGAAAGTTTTTTTGAAACTCAAATTGCCCTCACTTGAATGCCATCAGTGCAAGGGTAATTCATTTTGAACAAACATTTTTGAAAGAAACAGCTGACTTTGTCAAGGACCATAAATCCCTGGTAAAGCAAGCTAATGAAAGTGTTGAACACATCAAACTTTTGGAAAATTTGAATGATTCTCTCTTCAAAGATGTTATGACCACCGATATCATGTCCATTATCTTACAAACATATTCTGTTGAAGATCATGAAAGACTCCAGTCTGAGACCTCCGCAATTGTTTCAAAATATGAAAAAGCTCTTGAAAAACTTGAAAAAGAAAACGTGTCCTATTTTAAACAACTTGATCGAAAATCTGAGGAATGCAAGTATGACAAACTGTCGTATGAGCGTGCCTACAAGGACATGCAAGAGCAAAATGATCTTTTGAGAGTTCAGCTGGAAAGTCTAAAAGGAAAGGCTGTGGATACTAAGTTTGCAAAACCATTAACTGATGAGAAAACAAATGTTCCCAAACCGGTTTTCAAACCAAAAATGTCTATTTCTCAGTTTCCTCCAAAATTCAATGAGAAAAATGATTTATCAAAAACAGTCACTCCACAGACTTTGCCAATTAAAAAGAGAATTGTCAAAGGTTTTGAAAAACCTGTTCTTGATAAAGAAAAAGTGATTACACCTGGCATTTCTAAGACTTGTACACGGAATGTGACCAAAATCCAGTTAAAGAATCTGTCGGTTCTAACAACATGGACCACAATCAATATCTAGAAGAAGCTAGGAAAAAGGCACAGACTCGAAAAGACGGAATTCTAGGTGCAACATCTAGGGTGATGAATTCTACAAGATTTCAAGGCACTGCTAGTAGTAGGAAACCATTACCTAGGAACACTCTACAAAAGACTAGGGATTGGCTTGCATCTAAGAGTAGTTGCGCAAAAGAAAATGCTATGCCCTTAGAAAACAACACTAGGAATTCTAAGTCTTTTTCGAACAAGAATCAATTTTCAAAAGACTGTAGTGACAAAGTTAAAGCTGCTGTTTTAAACAAAAATATTGAATTTGTCTGTACTACATGTAAAAAAGTGTCTTTTCACTAATCATGATGCATTTGTCTCACAATATCTCAAGAAAGATAATTCTCGTGCCAAGGCACAATCCACTAAGACACCAAATAGAAACAAACCCGTTGACAAGATGAACATCAAAAGGAAACCTAATAGGTGGATCTCTTAGACGCAGTTTTTCAAAAAATGAGTCTTCCACTGTATCTGATAAGAAAACAACTCCTAGATCTTACCTTAGGTGGATACCCACGGGAAAAGTTTTCAACCAAGTTGGTCTTAGGTGGATTCCCACTGGAAAGATTTTTGATACCTGCACCAACACAGATAATAGTGAAACTCATCTAGTTAAGGAAGTAGAAACCAGTACAACCGTTGATAGTGATCACCCTCACCGTGAGGAATCTTGTACTTTTAACACTGTTATTTGTGAAAACTCTTCTTCTTTGGTTGCAGGTGAATCAAATATCTCAGAACCCAGCTCCTCAGAGGGTTCCAATTCTGTAAACTCTTCTTCTTCATTCTCTCTATCTTCTATTTTTGATTTTCCATTTCTTTTATAAAACCAACAAAAACAAAATACAAAAATATAAAATTTTCAAAAAATACAAAAACAATATAAAATCAAAAATACAAAAATATTCTTCTCACGACATGTCTCTCGTATAATCGATATTCTGTACGTTTCTAGAAATGTCATTCAACAATGATACGGACATGTACAGATGCTTGAACGAGAGTTCTTTAAATATTTTCTAAAACATGTCGTTTCTAAAAATTTCTTCAAATAATGGCTTTCGTATACTTGATGAAACCGGACTTCAACATAATGGCTTCGAACACATCGTTCAGGACCCGCTTCAAAGAAAGGAAAGTTCTTAATCAAAACAAAGGTTTTAAATATTTTTCAAGCACTATTCCTAAAAACATAATGGCTTGCAGTTACTTCAGACTGTAACCCAAACTTTAAAGAAAGGAAAGTGCTGCACAAAATCGATTTTCATATATATCGAGCACTTATCCTAAAACAAATGAAGATAATTCTTCTCTAATTATCTTCAAAAGATTTTCAAAATCTTCATCATCTTGAGTACCATTGATTCGAAATTTTTCAAAAAGATTTTTCAAAACCTCTCACATTTGGTACCAAGATAAATCCCTCTAAACCCTTAATTGATTCTAAATTTTCTGTATGAAAAATATGCTTTCGTTAAGGGGGAGTATAAAACCAAAATTGTTCCAAAATTCATGCCAAATCAGTTTCTCTCCAAATGCTTTTCGAAAAACATATCTTTTAATCATTTTGTTTCAAAAACATCATAGATATGCTATTTTTGAGGGGGAGAAACGTGATTAAAATGTGATCAAAATGTTTTATGATCGATGTTTGAATCTCAAAAGAGCTCGACTCAGTTGAAACCAATGAATTGACGAGAAATCAAAGTCAGTAGATGTACCATCTCGAGAAACTTATGATAGATATGCACCTTCATGGGTCTAACCTCCTTTTCAAGGAGTGTTTACAACTTCAAGTTAGTTATTAGAGCTAGTTGTCACCTAAAAACTGACAATGGAACTCTTTAACTAGGCAACGTAACTGTGTCTCGTGGGGAATTGTCTATCATGAGCCGATCAATTCAAAATGTGCAAACTCTACCCTCTATGTGCAGATTTATGTTAAAACTCATAAGCACATGTGAAGGGAGTGTTTCGAAAATATAAAACTCGCGGAGTATCTCAAACATGTTTTCTATCATAAACACTTTGTGAGATTTTCAAGAAAAATGGTTTTATGGCAACATGGGACAGTCATGGAGTTATAAGGTGACTAAGGATAGGAAATCAGTCCTATGATCCGCCAGAGCCGGAGGGATCTACCCAAGGACATCACCAATAGTTAGTATTAGAAGTCCTTAGGTATGATTGAAAAAAGGAGTAATGTGAGAAGGGAGAAAGAAGGGGTTGAAGAATTAAAAAGAAATTTAATGAAAAAGGGTGAAAAAAAATAGCCCTCCATATTCAACTTAGGGCAGAAACCGGGTTCAATTCATCTGCTACTGGTTGTCACTAAGATGACACTGGTATTGAAGACAAAGATGTCATGGATCCAGTGACGCACTGCACCTAACCTTCTAGCCACTCAATTCCTCTTAAAATGGATTTGTTTCATTTTCACTGGGAACCCTACATAATCTATCGACTTTCTCTTAGAGATGGTTGATATTGAAGAAGAAGACCCTCTCCCTAGTCTCCGCTCAGGAAAACCAAAATGCACTATTGAGTCTAGAGCCACGAGATTCATCAAAAGATCTCATAGGAACACATGACATGACATCGCTTGTTGTTCATCAATAAGGACACAAGTGATATATTCTAGAGTCCTACGCAGATCTTAGCAATCTGCCAGAACATTTATGAGAAGTTTCACTTATGTGATCTTCAATGATTGAATGGAAACTCCTGCCGTGGGTCAACATCAAGCAGCTCTGACAGCAGGTCACTTCGGTAACTCCCCGTGGATTACGCTTAGTGTGTCTCAAACAGTCTAAGTCAAGTGGGTGATGCTTCGGTGTACCTCAGTGACTCATCCGAACTGTAGATGTACTTCGGTATATCGCGTTATCTCACTTGTGGGACTCCAGTTCAGGAACGGCCTTTGTGAGAATTAGAGACGTGTTTTCACTCTATGCTGTTAACACCCTCGAAATTCAAACTTGTAAGTGCCGGAATCTGCTTATTACTAACCTGTTTTCATGTTTTCTTCTTATGGAAGCTCCGGAGCGGATTGATCATGCAGATTTTCCACATGCTCATACCAACAACACATGAAAGTTCTCATCAAAATCAAAGGCAACACAAAGTTAAAGATGATTCTTCATCAATGTCAAAGAATCAACAAAGTTTAATGACTCGAGAACTACATCATTGGTAACCAAAAGACAAATAGAAGTGTGAGCATGGTGGAGAAAGACGTGGAGAAACCTAACCAACGAAGTTGACAACGGCAGACAACCACATTAACTGATCACAAAGCATGAAGGAACAATGAAACAAGACTATTCTATATCTACACGCAAAGTTCAAGCTCAAGGAAAGTAAAGATCTTATCAAGTGGAGCATCTTTTGAATGACCACCCCTTAGGGGGAGATTGTTAGCCTTAATAGTTTTTATTAGAAGTGATGGTCATTCACATTTAGGAACTTTGTAACGTGTGTTAGATATCGTGCTAGAATAGTCAAAGGGCTCATGGATTGGGCTAAGCTAAATGGTTAGACGTTTAGTTAAGTTAGCCTTGTATAAGTTCATGTAACCCAATCCATGTCCAAGCCCATCTCACGGCTCATGGCCAAGCCTTAGGGCATCATCTCTCTTACTATAAATACCCCTCAAGTATCTCATTTGAGGGGTGTGCTTGAGTGTGTGTGTGTGTGTGTTTTCTTTGGAATAAAGTTTCCTTTCTTCTCTCTATCTCTCTACACATATACACGATCTATATATCATTCAAGTCACCAAGTTCTTCTCTTTATCTTTCTTTACGCATATCATCAGTTTGTGTTTCACGTGGTTATACTTGCATAACGTGTTGGGTATTTGTGTGATAAGGTTGATAAAAGTAAGGTTTTACAATCACCACCGCCGGAAAAATTATCACCACCGCTGGAAACCTTCAATTCCGTCAATCCGCCGCCGTCGAAGCCTAAAACCTTCCATTATGTCATCAATTTTCACCGTCGAAGCCTAAAACCTTCAATTTCGTCATCAATTTTCATCATAGATCTGTAATTACACCTCATCACGCCATCAAATATTAACTCAGATCCACCATGACCGATCCACCACCATCACCCTTCCACCACCATCAACGTTCCACCACCATCACCTATCCACCACCTTCATCACGAGATATATTTGAAATCGTCGTCATCATAAACCGTTAACTATATCATAAAACCGTGTTGTGGATCTAAAAATTGTGTTGTGGATCTGAAAATCGTGTTGTGTATCTGAAGATGTTGATGATTTAGATGCACACCATGTGTTTGATGAAATGCGTCTGTGAAGAATCATATGTTATTCTATGAAGAATCATATGTGATTCTAAAAAGAATATGTGATTCTAAAAAGAATCATATATGATTCTGAAGAATCACATATAATTCTTCAAATATGTATGATTCTGAAATCATACATGATTCTACTAGTACAATCATATATGATTGTAGTAGAATCATATATGATTCTTGATCTATGCTAAACCGTCAAGCTATCTCACACAAGCCTGCCACTTGTGAATGGCAGACCGTAACCAGCTTAAAACTGCCTAAGCACGAATGCAATGAAGTCCAGGAGAATATAGTGAATTCTCGGGTCGTTATGTCCCACGGAGACTCAATGGTGTGCAAACACTTGATCAGACGATAGAATGATCACTAAGGATAGTGATCGGAAAGGATTTGGATTGAATATTACACTACTGAAAAAGTTTATAAATTAAAGCGACTTAAATACAAATTAAGAAAATTAAAAGGATAAAATATATTAAATAAACGCTATCACTATATTTAAAGTGATGAACGTTTAAAACCTAAAACATACGTTTAAAAATAAAATTACGTAAACGTACAAAATAAAACGTGAAAATAAAGAAGGAAAATACCTACGGATATGAAAAATACATTTTACAATCCTAAATATAAAAGAAAATTATTAGAAAAATAAAATTATTTTTAAAACTATTTAATTAATTATTACTAATTAAAAACTATTTTTAATTAATAAATAATAGCTTATAATACAAGAAAATATGAAATAAAGCTAGAAAAATAAAATTAAGACTTAGAAAAATCTAAAATATCATAAAACTAATTTTAAAACTGAAAATATATTTTTTATACTTTTTATGTATTTATTATTAATTTAAAACTATTTAAAACTAATTAAAATGCTAGAAAATAATATTTAAACTAAGAAAATTATGGAAAAATACTTTTTAGGCTTTTTATATTTATCTTAATCTAGGAAAAATGAAAAATTATTTTTTTTGAAACTTTTCTTAATTAATTGTATTTAAAGCTAATTAAAAAGGCTTAAAAACTAATTACTCCCTCCGTCTCAATTTTATTGTCCATATTTCTATTTTTGTAGAAAATAGCAAACAAGCTAGGAAAAATCTAAAAAATTCAAGAAAATCTTAAAATAATATTAGGAATCTAATAAAAATATAAAAAACAGGGGTTGTGTGGAGGAATATGCAACTGATGTGCAAAGTGCTTGTGAATAAGCACTTGAATAAGCCAAATGAACAAAATAAACCACCAACTGATAACAAAGGCTATAATATGCTAAAAGAACCAAAATGAAACAAGTCTCAACAAGCCTAGACCTCTGATTTGCAAGTTGCAATGATTTGAGGAATTGAAATAAGTGCTAAAAACAGTTTGAGACACCTACTTAGAGCTAAAGAATAAGCCAACCAATAAGCTAAAACTTAAAAAACAGGTATTAGAACTTGAAGTTGACCTGGTTGGCTACTAGTAAACCAAGGATTAGCCTTGGACAAGCTCTTTTGAGCTTTTGCCAAGCTCTGCAATATACTGAGAAAACTCAGATTACGAGGATTGAGTGAACAGGCAAATGAGCCCTGTTGAACAAGCTTATTTGAAGCTTATAGAAAATTTCCAAAAATCTATAAAAATGACAACAAGAAAGTAGACCAGTTGAGGTTTTAAGAACCACAAGTCTCACTTGAAATGACCTAGAAATGAGCTCACTAAAAATCAACTCAGTTGGCCATAAACTGAGTTGTTTCAAATTTTGACTTTTTATGTCAGTTGTGAAATGTTGACTAAATGGAACTTTGCAACTGATTTGTGGATTAACTATGATGTATTAAGATGAAATGATACTGAAATAAGCTAGCTCTAAGATTCTCAAACACAAAATAAGACTTTGTTTTAACAAAATCTCAACAGTTAAACTGTTGAGATGGTTTAAGTGGAAATTTGACTTTTACTGCTTGCAGGCACCAAGTTAAGACTGATATGAGTATAATAAGACTAAACAAGCCATAGACAACAAGAGTCTGCAACTGAATAAGCCTCTAAGACAGATTTGGTGTTAAAACCAAACACCACTTTAAAATTGTTTTGCAATTAAAATAAAACCAACTTCTCAACTAGCCTATGCAGACCATCAAACTGAGTTTACATGAACTAAATACCACTATTTAAACAGGTTTATATTGATTGTAACCACAGAAACAGAAACAAGCATAGTATGCAATACTGAAAGAAAAAATGGAAATGAGATTTGAACTCACAAGTGTCCAACTAATGTGCAGGCTAAAACCAAACCTATTACTACACTAAATGACCCTGTTCCAACCCAATTCAAGGATCTGCAACACCCCAAACTCCAAAACCAAGCCTAGTTCACCCAGTGTGACTTTTGTTGACCTTGCTACAATACTGCTTGAAATGGATGCATAAGCTTACAAAAAGCTTTGATAAGCTTAAATAAGCTGATTTGAGTGGGAAAATAAGGTATTAAAAGTTTGAATATGAGAATTCGAATTGAGATTTTTCAACAGTCAACACAAAACACAAATTTTAGCTAAACTTGAAATTTGATTCTTAAAAACTGATTACAAAGATGAAATGACTTGAGTTTGTATCCAAGAAACAAAAGATTACAGATTTTTGGCTAAACTAATACATTAATAGAAAAAAAAACATTAGGAAAAACTTAAACTAAATTCTACTACTTTACTTCTCTCCTCTTGCTCCCTTTTATATTCCAAACTTCTTTTCCACTTGCTCGATTATTTCCCAAAGCAATATCCTCGCCATTGGATGGCTTAAAATGATCCTAGCCAATAAATCAAGTTTTGGCGCCAAAATTGGATTAACAGCTGGAGAGGTTGAGTAAAGGGGTGAAGGATGCAATAAATGATTCTTGGAGTATTGTTGAGGTGGGGGACAAGGGTGTTGATATGTTGAGGTGGAGGAGAGGGGAGGCTTGAGTTTGCAGAGAAGCAGTTGAGAAGGAGGACTTTAGGCGCCAAGTTGGGTGTTTTGACCAGAGGTTGACCGGGGCTTAGTAATAAAGGGGGGTCCAAAATGTATTGTGACAGGGGGTCACTTGGGATTCAAGGTCCAAAAAGGTGTAAAAGGTTATTAATAATGCAAGGGCCTTATTGTAAATTCTGAAAGTTAAGGGACCACATCTGCCATTATCTCAAAGTTGATCCAAGGGCTGAAATTGACATGTTTCAATAGTACAAGGACCAAAGCTGACATTTTCCAATTTTACAGGGGCCATTTCTGACATTTTTCAAACTTGAGGGACCAAAGTTGTAATTTTGAAAATTTTAACTTTGAAGGGTTTGTTTTAACAACTTTTGAATCCCATGGACCTTAAATGACATTTTTCTTTATTTTGATATACCAGGGACTGTTTTTGACAACTTTTGAAACTTGGGGACTAAAACGCCAATTTTACAAATTTGATACGTTGTTCATCTGATTTTGATATTTTTGCATTTAAAACACATAAAACACTGATTTGTGATATTTTTATCATTTTGATGCGTTTTGAGTGTTTTCAGATGATTTTGCAGTTTAGATTGTACAAAAATGATGAGTATTTAGACACTCATCAATCCCCACACTGAGATATTGCTAGTCCTTAGCAATGATTTAGATCTTTAATGGATTTGAAAAACTCTTTACCAAAAGCCATCACTTCTGGAGTAGCCAATTGTTTTGATTCAAGTAAGAACCTTGGTACAACGATAACCAAATGATTTATTGGCAAATCATAAACCATATAACGGATTTGATGTGTCTTTACCGGAAGCCGTACCCTTCTGGACTAGCCAACTCTTAGATAAATTATCAATATTATCTTTGGTGAGCTGATTACCAATTATGGTTTTCCACTGCCTTTACCACAAGCCATAACCTTGCGGGCTAGCCAACTCTTCACTTTTAGGATATGGTGAGTTGAAAACCATACAATTTTGGGCAAATTGCAAGCCATATAAACGGATTTGAGAAATCTTTACCAAGAGCCGTTTGCTCGTGGATTAGCCAATCCTTTAGTCTTACGACATGGCGGATCGATAACTGCCGAGTAAGTGTAGAACACTTACTCCAAAAAAAATTTGGCCAAAAATGGGGAATGGGTGGATAAATATGATAAAATTCGTGAGAATTCCCCCACACTTAGAAATGAATATTGCCCTCAATATTCAAAGTACCGGCGGTTATGCCGAAACTGAGAACGTAAAAGGGAAATACTACGGCCATTATTTGAAAGGATTTTTTTTTTTTTTTTTTTTTTTTAAGATATATATATATATATATATATATATAACATGTGGGGTATCACCCCCACACTTAGGTGGTAGAAAGGGGTGAGAAATCAGAAATATGGGTGAAAACCCATATGGTGTGTGCTATTGTTTTTGATTTCCGAGTCGCTAGCTTGACTCGACCCCGCATTAATTGGTTCATGGGGAAGCAAAGTGGAAGAAACAATCTCCATCGGACTTTCATTCAAGATGTTTGGATAAACATTGAAGCAGCGAAAGTTCCACACCGATGAGATATAGAGAGACAGACCCGGCTCAAAAGATGATAAATGAAAATGCCGGGGTCAAAGATAGTATCCTCATTCCCGAAGGAGAAAAGGGAAAGAGCAACCACACCATTAGTGAAGAATGGAATAAATATGTGCATCACAATGCATGTCCATTCCTCATCAGAAAGAAGCAAATCACCATTTTTGACATTTTTAAGCTTAAATTTGAAACTTTTATGGTGATTGGTAACAAAATTTCCGGGAGGGAGAGCTGGAAACGGTTCTTTAATCAACAGATTTTCAAGAAAAATGATGTCTCCCTCCGAATCAAAGTAAGTATTGTCAATTCCTGTTGGAACCGACTCATCACTAAGAAAATCATCGACCTCCTTCCAAAAGTTGTCATCTTCCTCATCTGGAGTGAGAGAAGGAATGGAAGAGTCGGAAATGGGATAAGAAATGAGTGGATGATCATTATATAGGAGATTTCTAGTTTCTCCAAGATCGGCTTCGAAATCAAAGAGATCATCGTCACTTTCTGATGAAAGTGGGTTGATGTGAGTGAGTTCATCGGTGAACTCCTCAAGAAGAGGATCAGACTGTGGGAGTGATGCCTCAACATACTCGATGTCTCCATAAGATTTACAATCATCGCTAAAATCGGAGAAAGTCTCAAAATGATCATTTGAACACTCAAGAGGGAAAGAAGAATCACACATATGATCGAAATTCCTGTGACTCTCTCGGAATTGGGACAAGGTCCTCAACACTAGACTTTATAAATTCGTCCGATTCCTTTTCAGGAACAGTGTCAAGATGCTCATCCCCCATGCTCAGAGAGTGAGTGGGAGCTTCGGGTGTGATAACAACAGACTGAGGGAGTTTAGAAGGACTAGCATACATATGTTTTATACTTAACATTTGTTCTTCTGCTAGTAATTCCATCATAGTCTTTTCTCCCTGATTGTTCATGGAAGGAATCTCAACTGATGAACTTGATGAACTGTTATAAAATTGTAGGATATCAAGGATATCTTCATCATCATCGTCATCAGGAATGAAACGGAATCGAGAGCTAGATTTGAATGCTTTTTGTAGTCTAATTGATTCCCTAACAGTGTTTTCAATGGCAATCTGGGAATCTAATTTAGCGACCGTTCCTCGGCTAACAATTCTTCCATGGATTTCTCATGTGACATAGCCGACTCCTCCTTAAGTTCTTTTAATAACTCAAGACTCTTCAGAGAAGGTCTGCGTAGTTTCATGAGGAGTCGCTTGAATCATTTGGTATTGTGGAGGTTGGTCTTGGAACGAATAGTCGTAATTGTTACAAGGAATTGGATTCCCTGTTTGACAATCCGAGCTAGAGTGAGGACCTCCACAATACTCACAACAGTAAAACTGCTGAGTCTCACAGTGTGGTAGCTGATGGAATAAATCAGTTGTGTTATGGTAAGAATATGGATCTTGGTTATAGACAGACCCGTTTCCTGACTCCACCATGCTACAACTGGGGCAATTGCCACCATTATAAGGACCACCACACCATTGACAACCAAGAGGGTGAGGATAAGACATAGAAAGAATCAAATGGTTCCAGAGGGTAAGAAATGAAGAATCAAAAGGGTGAGAGGGTAAAGAGGAATATTTTTGGTATTTTTGAAAAACATGATATAAAAACAAAGAATGAAAATATTTTTGGCGTTGTTAACACTTCAGGAAAAGTGTTAATGAACTTTTTGGATTTTTTTTGATAACTTTACAAAAAACTTTTTTACAAAAGATGGGATATGTGCAAGAATGGGTCTGAAAAAGGCTTAAACACACGCTAAAGCCTCCCCGGCAGCGGCGCCAAAATTTTGATCTATGCTAAACCGTCAAGCTATCTCACACAAGCCTGCCACTTGTGAATGGCAGACCGTAACCAGCTTAAAACTGCCTAAGCACGAATGCAATGAAGTCCAGGAGAATATAGTGAATTCCCGGGTTGTTATGTCCCACGGAGACTCAATGGTGTGCAAACACTTGATCAGACGATACAATGATCACTAAGGATAGTGATCGGAAAGGATTTGGATTGAATATTACACTACTGAAAAAGTTTATAAATTAAAGCGACTTAAATACAAATTAAGAAAATTAAAAAGATAAAATATATTAAATAAACGCTATCACTATATTTAAAGTGATGAACGTTTAAAACCTAAAACATACGTTTAAAAATAAAATTACGTAAACGTACAAAATAAAACGTAAAAATAAAGAAGGAAAATACCTACGGATATGAAAAATACATTTTTACAATCCTAAATATAAAATAAAATTATTAGAAAAATAAAATTATTTTTAAAACTATTTAATTAATTATTACTAATTAAAAACTATTTTTAATTAATAAATAATAGCTTATAATACAAGAAAATATGAAATAAAGCTAGAAAAATAAAATTAAGACTTAGAAAAATCTAAAATATCATAAAACTAATTTTAAAACTGAAAATATATTTTTTATACTTTTTATGTATTTATTATTAATTTAAAACTATTTAAAACTAATTAAAATGCTAGAAAATAATATTTAAACTAAGAAAATTATGGAAAAATACTTTTTAGGCTTTTTATATTTATCTTAATCTAGGAAAAATGAAAAATTATTTTTTTGAAACTTTTCTTAATTAATTGTATTTAAAGCTAATTAAAAAGGCTTAAAAACTAATTAAAATGTAGAAAAATAGCAAACAAGCTAGGAAAAATCTGAAAAATTCAAGAAAATCTTAAAATAATATTAGGAATCTAAGAAAAATATAAAAAAACAGGGGTTGTGTGGAGGAATATGCAACTGATGTGCAAAGTGCTTGTGAATAAGCACTTGAATAAGCCAAATGAACAAAATAAACCACCAACTGATAACAAAGGCTATAATATGCTAAAAGAACCAAAATGAAACAAGTCTCAACAAGCCTAGACCTCTGATTTGCAAGTTGCAATGATTTGAGGAATTGAAATAAGTGCTAAAAACAGTTTGAGACACCTACTTAGAGCTAAAGAATAAGCCAACCAATAAGCTAAAACTTAAAAAAACAGGTATTAGAACTTGAAGTTGACCTGGTTGGCTACTAGTAAACCAAGGATTAGCCTTGGACAAGCTCTTTTGAGCTTTTGCCAAGCTCTGCAATATACTGAGAAAACTCAGTATTAACTGAGTTGAGTGAACAGGGCAAATGAGCCCTGTTGGACAAGCTTATTTGAAGCTTATAGAAAATTTCCAAAAATCTATAAAAATGACAACAAGAAAGTAGACCAGTTGAGGTTTTAAGAACCACAAGTCTCACTTGAAATGACCTAGAAATGAGCTCACTAAAAATCAACTCAGTTGGCCATAAACTGAGTTGTTTCAAATTTTGACTTTTTATGTCAGTTGTGAAATGTTGACTAAATGGAACTTTGCAACTGATTTGTGGATTAACTATGATGTATTAAGATGAAATGATACTGAAATAAGCTAGCTCTAAGATTCTCAAACACAAAATAAGACTTTGTTTTAACAAAATCTCAACAGTTAAACTGTTGAGATGGTTTAAGTGGAAATTTGACTTTTACTGCTTGCAGGCACCAAGTTAAGACTGATATGAGTATAATAAGAGTAAACAAGCCATAGACAACAAGAGTCTGCAACTGAATAAGCCTCTAAAACAGATTTGGTGTTAAAACCAAACACCACTTTAAAACTGTTTTGCAATTAAAATAAAACCAACTTCTCAACTAGCCTATGCAGACCATCAAACTGAGTTTACATGAACTAAATACCACTATTTAAACAGGTTTATATTGATTGTAACCACAGAAACAGAAACAAGCATAGTATGCAATACTGAAAGAAAAAATGGAAATGAGATTTGAACTCACAAGTGTCCAACTAATGTGCAGGCTAAAACCAAACCTATTACTACACTAAATGACCCTGTTCCAACCCAATTCAAGGATCTGCAACACCCCAAACTCCAAAACCAAGCCTAGTTCACCCAGTGTGACTTTTGTTGACCTTGCTACAATACTGCTTGAAATGGATGCATAAGCTTACAAAAAGCTTTGATAAGCTTAAATAAGCTGATTTGAGTGGGAAAATAAGGTATTAAAAGTTTGAATATGAGAATTCGAATTGAGATTTTTCAACAGTCAACACAAAACACAAATTTTAGCTAAACTTGAAATTTGATTCTTAAAAACTGATTACAAAG
Organism: Chrysanthemum makinoi; assembly: GCA_910596185.1. Taxonomy (NCBI): domain Eukaryota; kingdom Viridiplantae; phylum Streptophyta; class Magnoliopsida; order Asterales; family Asteraceae; genus Chrysanthemum; species Chrysanthemum makinoi. Next base: position 121,125,581 of record OU343218.1, read on the forward strand.
ATGAAATGACTTGAGTTTGTATCCAAGAAACAAAAGATTACAGATTTTTGGCTAAACTAATACATTAATAGAAAAAAAAATTAGGAAAAACTTAAACTAAATTCTACTACTTTACTTCTCTCCTCTTGCTCCCTTTTATATTCCAAACTTCTTTTCCACTTGCTCTGATTATTTCCCAGCAATATCCTCAGCCATTGGATGGCTTAAAATGATCCTAGCCAATAAATCAAGTTTTGGCGCCAAAATTGGATTAACAGCTGGAGAGGTTGAGTAAAGGGGTGAAGGATGCAATAAATGATTCTTGGAGTATTGTTGAGGTGGGGGGACAAGGGTGTTGATATGTTGAGGTGGAGGAGAGGGGAGGCTTGAGTTTGCAGAGAAGCAGTTGAGAAGGAGGACTTTAGGCGCCAAGTTGGGTGTTTTGACCAGAGGTTGACCGGGGCTTAGTAATAAAGGGGGGTCCAAAATGTATTGTGACAGGGGGTCACTTGGGATTCAAGGTCCAAAAAGGTGTAAAAGGTTATTAATAATGCAAGGGCCTTATTGTAAATTCTGAAAGTTAAGGGACCACATCTGCCATTATCTCAAAGTTGATCCAAGGGCTGAAATTGACAAGTTTCAATAGTACAAGGACCAAAGCTGACATTTTCCAATTTTCCAGGGGCCATTTCTGACATTTTTCAAACTTGAGGGACCAAAGTTGTAATTTTGCAAATTTTAACTTTGAAGGGTTTGTTTTAACAACTTTTGAATCCCATGGACCTTAAATGACATTTTTCTTTATTTTGATATACCAGGGACTGTTTTTGACAACTTTTGAAACTTGGGAGACTAAAACTGCCAATTTTGCAAATTTGATACGTTTTTCATCTGATTTTGATATTTTTGCATTTAAAACACATAAAACACTGATTTGTGATATTTTTATCATTTTGATGCGTTTTTGAGTGTTTTCAGATGATTTTGCAGTTTAGATTGTACAAAAATGATGAGTATTTAGACACTCATCAATTCTACTAGTACAATCATATGTGATTCTGCAATAAAGAAGAAAAGAATCATATATGATTCTAGTAGAATCATATATGATTGTAGTAAAATATATTAGTTTTTATGTTTTATTTGTTTCTATAATAAAGAAGAAAAGACTAGAATCATATATGATTTTAAAATGCGTCTGTTTCTGTAATAAAGAAGAAAAGAATCACATATGATTCTAGTAGAATCATATATTATTGTAGTATAATCATATGTAATTCTTATAAAATCATATGTTATTCTGTTAATTGTAATGTAAATCATATGTGATTCTGTTACTAATTAAATATTTGTATTTTAGCTAACTATATGTCTTGCTTAAAAAAGTTGAAGAAAACCCTAAGTCGAAAGGTGAGTCTAAGCCTATTTAGAGAAAAAAGGAAGTTATTCAACGAGAAGATTCTGAAAGTGATTAATGTAAGAAGGTGTTAAAGAAAATCAAGGGGAAGATGATTAGGTGTTATGTACGAATGATGATTTATGTAAATTTCTTGATTAGGTGTTATGTACGAGTGGTGATTTATTTAAATTTCTTCATATTATTGAGTTTAGATGTTGATGGTATTCTTTTGGTAATTACTGTAGTGAACGTATTTTACATGCCATTTTGTTGAATGTTTTACATGCCATTTTGCTGAATCATATATGATTTCAGTAAGAATCATATATGATTCTACTAGAATCATATATGATTCTACTATAATTGTTATTTAACTATTCACAAAATGTACAAAACACAGAAGAGATAAGAGCATGACCAACTAGTTCTTCGCCTTTGACTATGCTGCTTTTGCACCATTATTATTTTCAAAGCAACGTAGATACGTAGAACCTATAATGAATAACTTTTTACATATAGATAAGAAACATCATGAATAAATAGTAGATTTCTTTGGTTAAACCACAGCTTCACAAAATCATCATCAAGAGGTCTACTAGAATCATATATGATTTCAGTAAAGAATCATATATGATTCTACAATAATTGTTGTTCAACTATTCACAAAAATGTACAAAATGCAGAAGAGATAAAGAGCATCAGCAACTAGTTCCACTGGTGTACTCTTTGTCTGGTTTGTTTTGGTTCATAACATAATAGTACGCTTTTAGAAGGAATCGTCGTTCAGAATATCACACAAGTGCGCTTCCTCTGACCAACCCATTTCTCAAAGCACTTCAAGCAGAAGTTGTGACCACAGGGAGTCTGCAACATAAAACATATGATAATCTTTGAGTCTACAACATAAACATATGATAAATATTCTACTAACTTACATTAGTAGAATCATATATGATTCTTACTAAAATCATGCACAGATTATTAGGCAACAGTGAGCAACAAGGTCAAAAACAATGGTGAACTAAGCTACTGATACACCCAAAAATTACCAAAAGCACTTTTATTTTCTAATGGTCGAAAGGCAATGGCCCAGCAGTAAATAGGGGTGTCCATGGTACTAGAACCGTCCCGAACCGGAACCGAACCGAAAGAACCGAGAACCGAAAACAAGGAAAAAAGTGGAACCAAGAACCGTCCCAAGTTTTTCGGTTCGGTTCCGGTACGGTACTCGGTTCCGGTACGGGAATTTCGGTAATTCCCATGAGTACCAAAGTGTTAAAAAAAAATATTTTGATGGATATAAATTTATGGTACTCAGTTCGTAGAACTTCGAAAGAAGTTGACAACTTTAATAGTATTCCACAACTTGACTTACAAACAAACAAAAAAACATATCTCCGGTAATAGCAAACTCATTATCCATGAAAATAATTGCAAACTTGTTGAGAATATTATATATCAATCATGGTGACTAGCTTACAATAACTTACATGGTGACGATATATCATGCAGTGACGCCATAATCGTTAAATGTTTCTCGACTTTTATCATTAAGTTTAACGAAAAACAAATACCAATAGTTAATTACAACTTCTTGCTAGTTGTTACTGAGCAACACAAAATTATTCGATATGCGGCTATGCGCATACTCGATATTCCAGTTTAGAAAAAACTTACTTTCATATTGATGAATGATGTTTGAATCTTTGAATGGAATCAATGGATTAAAGGTTAAGGTTTATGAGTTTTTAGGTTTAGGTAAGGTTTTTCTATTTTCTTAAAAGGCCGCATACTTGCATGTACACAATATCCCAAATAAACCCTATAAAATTACATATTTTCATAAAAGTCGGTTCTTTCGGGAAAGTACCGGAACCGGACGGTTCTGACCCGAACCGTCCCGAGAACCGAATATTTGAAATTTTAGGAACCAAGAACCGTACCATGGTTCTAATATACGGTCCCGTTCCCGGTCGGTACCGGTACGGTTCCTCGGTTCTTTTGGTTCTTCGGTTTTTTTGGACACCCCTAGCAGTAAATGCACTTTTATTCCCATCATAAGCCAATCCTCGATTACCCAAATGAGAAGCGTTGCACTGGTCGATTAAGCATTTCATTATATCTTTGCATTTTGCTTTGGAGGTCACTTCCGGAGTAATGGTCACCTACATATTTAAAACCCATTATCAAATGCTAACATAATAAAATTATTTTCTTTACTATATCATAAAGTATAATAATGTAGAAGAATCATATATCATTCTTTTCAAAAACACATATGATTCTTCACAGACGCATTTCATCAAACACATGGTGTGCATCAAAATCATTAACATATTCATCACGATTTTCAGATCCACAACACGATTTTCAGGTTAAAATCAGTTAATTAAACTTACACCACTACACCATTTATGCATACACAACAGGCATGTTCAATTCGATTCTATTAATCGGCTGTGACAATCATCACCACCATCTTCAACCCCAAATACCACCTTCACCAACCCTGACACCACCTTCATCAGCCCCATCTCCACTATCTCCATCTGGTTCCAACCCGTCGCTGTCAAGAACACTTCGCCAACAGTGCCAACCCGATTGATGGTGATTAATCGGTTATTTGAGAGGTTGGGTGATTAATGAGGCGGTGATGGTGACAGTTATGAGAAAGAAGAGGTGCGTATCAAATGAGAAAAAAGATGGTGCGACTTTTTTGCCCCTGTAAATGATAAAAGAAGATGAGATCTCAACCATGGATGGTAAAATAGATGAACGGACGAGATTGAAAGTTGGGATCTATGGTAAAAAATAGATCTACAAAGAACTTTTGCTTGTTTTCAACCGTGTATTGTAACGTTTCTGGTTGTCTCATGAGTATGTTTCTTATATCATTGCTTTTGACACCGACAGTCATCAAGTATTCCAAATTTCCAATCTTTCTTCTTCTTCTTGTAATGGCATTCAGCGTACGACAACTTTGCTTTGTTTTCCTCTTCAACCAAAAGCTCTAATTAATCTAAGTGTACGTAATGAATAAATATGCATGTAGTCGAATATATTGGATGGCCATATTTTCTGCCCCTCTAATTTATAAAAACAAGGATTGCTACGATGCCGCCGCGTTGCGGCGGGGCATTTTATATTTATCGTTGCGGCGGGGCGTTGTTTAACGTCTTTGATCTACCTTTAAGATATACATGGCCCAAATGCCGCTTATAAAATTATGCACGAAGTATCTCCAAAAAATCTACGAACAACACAAAAAAAAATGCTAAAACCGCACCTGGTTGTCGGGGCGCATGTTTGGCAGCAGGATGTTTATGCACACATATCAAAATGTCCTATATGTAAACTCAGGTAACTACAATGTTCACGAATCTTGTTGCGTGTGCCTAAAGACACGTGCGTGCCCAGAGCTCCTACAATGAGGCCAAATAAAATAGTATGAATCTAGTCGGCGAAGAAACCACGTAAGCACTAATAATGAATAGGCAACAACTGTACTTGCTCGGGTGCGTGTCGCCTGCCCGACCGTGGAATCGTGTTGTTGGTTCGAGCACTCGTCGAATTTATGTGTCGTGCGTCAATAGCAGGTGTCACAGATGCACCCTCTCAACTGAGTATGCCCGCCTCTGAGCTGGAGAATTGATATCATCTTTACGACCATTTCGGTGGATCTCTGGAAAAACCATGGTAGAAGCGACATCAACTGAATGAATCATGAAAAAGACTGTATGAAACATGTATGCAAGTGTAAACCGCGCCGGATGAGGCTCCGAGTTGTCGTGGCTGCAGCCAAAGTTCATTTGTGGTTACCTCGCCAACATATAATGCAGAAGAGGAGGTTGGTTGCGGCTTTTATGCTGGTGCAAAGGTCGTAACCTGAAATCCGGAACATCTGCTTCGTTTAGCTCGCCCCCGCCAATTCTGAACAGGTGGACCAACAATGGTGAGAATCTCCCAAGTATACATAATCTGATGGTGGGCCTGGATAACTAATAAAGAAGGAGAAGAATCAGGGAACACAAACAACGCGAACGTGAGTAAAAAGAAAGTTGGTATTGTGCGTACATATACGATGACACAAATGTAGAGGTAATTGAATATGCCTACGGCGTTTGGTCTTGAAGTTTGCCCATAGAGTAGCGTTTGGTCTTACGTTTGGTCTTGAAGTTTTGCCAATTCGTAGCCGATGCACCCTGCTCATAAGTAGCGCATTCTGTTCAATAATTCGTGTAATAATCATTAATTTTAGCTAGTTATAATGGTTGAAAGAATCAGTTTAAGCTAGCCATTTAAATATCAGCTGGAACATAATTTAGTATGATATACAAAGCAAACTGTTTAGAAGTACGTACCTCCCGACATTAGGTTGCCATATAGGTCCGGCGTCAGCCGCATAATTGAAACAATTCTCTTATCACTTTATCAGTAACAACCTAATCCCAGTGCAGAACCTTGCTGATGAAATCACGGTTGTATGCAGCAGAAGTTGCAGAATTTGCGTGTTTTTTGGTGGGTCTGCACTCGACGTGGGTTTTTTTGTACGCTTCTGTAAATATTAATATCGTTGTTAAACAAATGAGCCAATCAGCTGAAGCTAAATATGGCAGATCATTTCAAGCGCTGTATTGTTGACGTTAAAATATAACTTTTGACGGGAAAGTTACCTTTGAGCGTACAAAGTTGATCGTTAGCTCCTTGCTTTCGTTAGTGAGCTTTTGTTGTTGTCGCTATTTCTACAAATGGTTCCAGCCCTTTCCTCCGGCTTTCTACCGTGGTCACTGCCACAAAAACCAAGTGGATATATAAATAGCGGCAAACTATTACGTACAGTGTTATACCTTTTTGTGTGATTTTCCCTATTATAATATATTAATAATTGATTACAATATTACATGGCTACCCAATAACATCGTGATCACCCCACTCGGCCTATATCAATATGTATAACACACGCGTAAATGCTAATCACTCTTTGTGTATGGGCACCAAAGGTTCATATGAGCCTATTACTTAAACGTGACATCAGAATCTAAATATTACTACCTGAGGGAACAATATGGATATTATTGAAATGATAGCATATGATAAAAATATTGTAATGCTTTCACTCGAATCGACACCTTCCAAATCCGGCGGTTGCCTTCCATCTTCTATGGGTTCAGTTTTTTTACCCATTTGAGACAACACAACAAATTGGAGGAGGCAATATGGGTGGGGGAGCAACCCGGTCAAGACAGGTTGGGGTTAAATGGTCATTTTGTTACGGTTCGGGTCAGGATGAGCTGACCCACGACCACTTTTTGTTCATTTGTAATGTAAACATTATGAATAGTCATTTAAGATTAAGTAGACCATAGATTTAAAGTATCAACTTTAGCAGAACTTCTACAGGATCTGACCCATTGGAGTTAATATACAACATAATCGACCCATTCATAACAAAACGGGCATTAAAGAAACATACGACTGTTTCATCATGAATAAGCTTTTAACCATAAGTTAATTCTACAGGTACCCACTGTATGTGTATACTAATCTCTGATTGATATTATCAAAACATAAATGAACGTAACAATGCAAAATAATAATTGTTTCATTACATATAAGAAGCAAATAAGTCATTCAATCTATTTATTACATTATTAGTTAACCTAGGTGATTTTTTAAGGCCCACTGTTCAAGTTATGTTTTTTTGGGTATTTGTTACATTGTGCAATAGTGGTGAAGTGCAGGAACCCCAAAATTTTATTTCATTCGTAGCTAAACCCCATGCTTCTAATTCCACTTTCAGCTCTATCTAGTTTCCAGGAATAAATGACATTTTCTATCATATTTAGTTGGTAACTGTTATAGTGTCACGGGTAATTTTCATGTATCGTGTATGTAAAGTAAATTAAAATTTGGATTACTATCTTTGTTACTATGCTTGAAGTGGAGCCTGTCCAAGAGTTAGCAATATAAGTGACGGTTATCAAAACTAAATAAGAAAGAAAGACTCATTTACCTTGTATTCTATAAATAGCCACTCTCGACAGAAACCTCCATCATAGCCTACTGCAAGAGGAATTGAAATGAGATTGTCAACTAAAAATCATGAGTCTCATCTAATCAAAATAAAAAAATAAGTAACTAAATTATAATTTCACTTACTAAAAAAAAAGCGTTTCCAACAATATTTAATCAAAAGCTTTCATTACTCTATGCTTCATATATGTATCCCCAATCCTTTATTGGTCCATGAACGAAAACTCAATTACATATATCCAAAGATCATTTATTAAATAAGTCCACATATCAAAACTCAATTACGTGTATATATTCTAAAAGCTACCTTTTTTTCATGTATCCCTATTCATTGCATTGAGACTTTATTTCTCCTCAGGAGCGTACTACCTATATTTTTACATAACACGTACAAATATACGACTATTGATAAGGCAAAGGGCCGTTGCATTATATGAAATCATGGTAAACGAAGGCCTAGAAAGATTGACAGACCTGTGTAAGTTACCAAAACCCACCTATTTAAGCAGTCAAAGCCACCGATTTCCGCACCCCAACCCGTTTGAGCAACCAAACGTACCCATTTCAGCTCCAATTTTAGCAACCAAATACACCCAGTATAGGACCTAAACCCATCCTTTTCAGCCGCCATTCAACACCGAAAACCAACCATTGCGGCCCCCATATAAATTAAGAAAACCAACCATCCTTTTCATCCTTTTCAGCCGCCATTCAACACCGAAAACCAAGAAACCATTCAACATCTCAGTTGCGTGGCTGCCATTCAACATCTCAGTTGCGTGTTGCCCCCATATAAACCCATCCTTTTCAGCCGCCATTCAACATCTCAGTTGCGTGGCTGCTTCATATGATCAACTCAACTGGAGTTGCCAAAAAGGAGACCGCGACGCCAGCACCAGCTCCAGCAATGACCTGGCCCCTCATGTTCCTAAAATAGGCAAACAAATGAGGGCAATACAGCACCTGTTCCAAGAGCAAGTCCAAACAACCTCTGATGTTCCTAAAATAGGCAAACAAACAAAAACTCATATCGTAATACTTGAATGAATGATTCAGGAAATTAACCATAATAGGTTACTGAAACAACTAAACTACCTTAATAATTTTGAGGTTTTCACTGAGGTGTTTTCAGAAACACTTGGCTAATCGAATCATAAAACACAGCTGTCATCACTGTTTGACATCCAGATAAAACTCACATAATCATTTTCCAAAAAATCAGAACAACTAAAGAAATTAAAGACATAAATTGCAAGAGAAACCGCACCTTAGGGCGGTGAATCAATTATCGTCATCAACAATCTGATCATCATCAGCCACTCTTTCCTACATACTGAATAACAAAAACACATAAAAAACACAATTCAAATTCACTCTAAACACCCCTGAAAACAAACACCTATGATTGAAGGAATGGCTACCTAACGTGAAAGCAGCAACACAATTAAGAAACACAGCACGATTGTTGAAACCGAGAATGATTACCTAATGTGAAAGCAGCCACGCAACTGAGAAACGCTAGACGATTGTTGTAGAAGAGATATGAATCGCCGTTCTTGAGAGAGGAAACAGACAGTACAGCGCCACGTAGATGAAAAGAAGCGGCAACAGGGCTAAAGCAGAAGAACGGATCTCGCATTTGGGCTGAAAAAATTAGCGGGAGCCCCAAACGACAGTTTTTGTCGCCGTTTTGTAAGCTTACATTAATATATATATATAATATATAATAACAGGTAGATTCATGAGCAACTTATTTAATTTGTATAATTTAAATGGAATAAAAGGTTGTGCTTAGCAACATATACCGCTGTAGCACAAATCATTATAGCCTGATTAAGTCTCCCGGCCCCTCTAACACAGGGGTCCCAGGTTCCAGTCCTGGCAGCAGTAATCTTTTTTATCTATCTTTCTTTAATTTTTTTTTTCAAAAAATACTCATGTACGGTTATTTTTTATTATTACTATGTTTGATAGGAGCACCTTATGTTATTGCTTGTATTATTTTAGTTTACATGCATTAATATTAGCTAATATGATTTCTGATTGTACAAAAAGTGAGATGAAACAAGTATTATTTTAAGAAAACGTTGATCTAAAAGTTGCCTTCTGTCCTAATTAGTTAGCTCGTTTCACACACCCAACAACCAAAAACCCTACAAGAATAACAGCAAAACACGCGAAAACAAAAGACCTGATGATCTCCACAAACCACGTTGTAGCACACTCTCATCTAAACCTTGATCGATGTGAAGCTTAGTGTCGTTGTATCTTGTGTGGGTACTCTTACAAGACAAGTCGATCTATGCAACGATCTATGCCAAAGAGAGAATATCCGATGATCATGTATGCCAACAGACAACAATATGTGGTCTCTTTTCAAGTTTCTGTATTTTAGCTTATAATCTCCATGTCTAGCTGAGGATGCTTGAGTTTGTACTAATCTGTTAACTGTTGGGTATTTTTATCTTCAAAAATTGGTCATTGTATGCATGTTCAGGTTTCATATACGAGTTTGTAGTGTTAAATCGAGCGTGTATTTTCTTTCAACTTTTGAGAGGGACTATTGCTAATGTTTTGTTAATTTTTTCCACAGAAAAGAAGCTAGCGAAAGCTCATATAACAGACGACCAATACCAGGAGCATAATGAATTAATAAGACTGATATTTCTCGCAACAAACACTGCCGGTACACAAATTAACTCCCGAAATAACACTGAACCATATTAGATTGTGATTAAATAATACCAAGGATGTCGAGTATGAGATAAGAGGATCAATTGTAGCTGTCTGTAAAAAAACTAATTAGCTTCAAAATTGGGCACCGCTTCTTGCAGACTCTGCTAATATCTTACAATTTGGGTTCTGTCATCACCCCCGCCACGGTTCCTGCCATAAGGATTGTTTTCACTAAATCCATTTCGGCTTCTTCCTTCTGGTCTACGTGACTTTTGCCTGAACTTAGATGCATTGCTGTCGATATTGAGTGCTACCTTTGGAGGGTTTGAAAAGCAAAATGATGCTGCAACCGCCTGTCAATTATACCAAAACAAATTTAATCATCTACAGCCATACATATATTTACACACACATGGTAATGTATCTCGTATCAAGTTTCATATCGTGCCTGCATATCGAGTCGATGAACATTGAAGATTTCCTTCATGGAGTGTGAGTTATAAGCTAGTAAGTAGGATCTATATGCATCTTTAGCAGATTTGTTCAAGTAGTAATTGGTGGAAACCAGTTTTTCCTGCATAACCAAAGCACAACGTACAATCAAACAAAACCATCTATAAAACAAAAATGGTCAAAGTGAAAAGTGAAAAGTCAAGAAAGTGAAAATGTTGAAAAAACTAAAAAGGAAATGTTGAAACATGTGATTATGAGCAATTTCAAACCCGGCGGGTTGACCCGGTTTATTTGGGCCCTTTTTTCAACCCAACCCGTCAGGTTGACCCAGTTTAAATTGACCCGTTTTTCGACCGGAACAGTTCAACCCACCCGGGTCGAACCGGGTTTCAAAACTAATATGCCGCTATAAAATCCCGTTGTTATGCACGGGTACTCGTCTAGTATCCGTAAGTTCTAGAAAATAGTTTCGCAAACATGCTAAAGCAAAGACATACCAAATGAGACTGCACATTAGCAATCTTCTTCTCATCAAACTCGTACTCCTTCACTGGTACTTTTGCTTGCTAAGATAAAACAATTATAAAATCACCAGCGAGTCAAAATAATAAACTTTTAACAGTTTTTAATGTAAGAATTACTGGTTCATCTTTCACTAGATTTCATTAAAAGATAAATACAAAGTTATACTTAAATTCTTAGTTCCCAACACACCTTGAGGTAGCTAAGAAAGAGCAACTCTTCGGGTATAAGAAAAAGCAATGCATTCCCTTTTGCACCTTCTCCACGCGCAGTTCGACCCACTCTATGAATGTATTCCTGAAATTAAATGAACTTATGTTTAGACAAAATACTAAACCAAATAATATAAAATAGAACACATTCATAGATATTGATTTACTAAAGAAAAACTTGTACACCTTAGGCTCATCTGGAGGATCATACTGCACAATCCAATCCTATAAGAAATAAAAAAAACAAATGATGTTTATGCATCTTGATTAGCAAATACTATCTAAAAGAAGTTAAGATTGTTGTGCATCCCACATACCACAGCCGGGATATCAAGACCACGAGCAGCAACATCAGTACACAACAAGATTCCTTTCTTTGCGTTGCAGAAATCAAAGAAAGTGGATGTTCGTTTCTGCTGCTTTAGCTTCCCGTGAATATCAAAACAATCCACCTGAATATACCTAAGAAGCTCCGAGTGAAATTTGACAGAATTGCATGAAGAAAAGAAGACCATCACTTTCTTTGACAAATTCCTTTTCAAGAAAGAGTAGAGAAGTAAGAATCTTTTTGCACTTGGCACCACACAGTAGCCTTGTTGCAAACCTTCATTAGTGACCTATAACATCATATAATAAGTATAACCATTAGACAATATTAACGAAATAAGATAAAACTTTACTTGCAGATAGTAGCTTGTTTACCCTGGACCTCCCAATATCTACATCAATATAGACTGGAGTGTTCTGAAATGATAAACGTGCAAGATCCTCAACCTGGAAAGCAATACAGTAGATATATCATTATAAAAAAAATTGCAAAATCAGCGAACTAAAATTAGAACAGAATTTGACTTGATACTCGTACCTTTTTTGTCTGAGTGGCAGAAAAAAGAGCAGTTTGTCTTGTCTGCACATTACAGAGTAAATCAGTTTAGCTAAAAAAATATGCAAGGAACCATCTAATATAACTGTAACAAATGGAGTTACTATAAAGATAATAATCATGTATTATTAAAAACCCACATGATCTAATTAGATGAAATGATACACTATAACGAAGATCTAACTGAGTTATTTGCATCAATATCCAGGAACTGGAAATTTCTTCTACGGTAAAAATGTATTGTCATCTAGAAAGAACCATACCTTAGGTAATATTCTAATGATCTGCTTCATTTCTTCTTCAAAATTTGCTTCCAAAATTCTGTCAGCTTCGTCGATCACAAAGCACTGCATAATCCAAAACTTAAATTAGAATATATAAAACAAATGGCCCAACTACTTCAATCAGCCATTTCCTTTGGCAGGTAAGAGATATGATCATATATTCGGAAAAGTAACAAAAAAAGAAGTGCTCAAACTAGAAATAGTTGAATGGAAGTTAAAATGTTGTATCTTTTTGGTAGAAGAAACAGATGTAATGCACAAATTGAAGTTACACTGGCATCAATCTGGATTGTGACAAAAAGTGTTCCTTAATCATATTGCATGCGTTTTATATGGATCCACCTCTCTTTAATGAGAAATGAGACTAGGATTTATGCTAAACTGAGTCTTAACATAGCACAATTAAATACATATAAATGAAGACATAGATATGAAATAATACTGCACCTTAAGGTTCTTATAGATAAACCCTTTTGTGTTCTGGAGATGATCAAGAAGTCTTCCAGGAGTAGCCACCAATATATTTACACCCTTCACGATACGCTCAGCTTCAGTTTTACGTCCAGCACCACCAATAACCAGCCCAAGAGTCTGTGAGTGATACTTTAGAAGTTTCTGTGCCACTGAATGAGTCTGTACAATCCAAATCACACAGGTTTTAAGTACAGCTTCTGAACGGTACTTCGAATAACAATCTTTTCCAAGGCTAAATGACAGTATTGCTACCATCAAGTAACCATGATGCTACTTTTAACTAATACAATACAGCTATACTAACACATTGACACTCTATAAGCTTTTTCATAATTCCAAAAGCGTAGTTACATAGTATATACAAAGATCATTATCGCTTCATGTTCCATACAACGTTAGTCAGGGGCGGAGCCACCCTTAGAGTAGTGGGGGGACTTGCCCCCAACGAAGCTCTTGGAGAGACACACAATATATAGTAAAGAAAAGTCGAAACGGTAGAAGAAAGGCTCATTGCCCTCACCAAAATATTCAGAGTGCCCTCACCATTTGTTGATCAACAACAAGGAAAGCATTATGTGGTGGCCGGAAAATCCTATATACCTGGTTTGATGTCGGAAAAAATGGTGGTACGATAGTTTTGGGAAAGTGGAAAGAGGTTAAATGTGATTTTGGGAAAGTGGGACTTTTCATTATGTCAAACTAGTCGGATACCCGCGCACAGCGGCGGCGATAAGTATAGTTATATGTATTTGCTTACCCGTTTAGTAAATTCGTTTCACAACACTTCGAATGTGTATGTGTTAGTTCTAAGTGTTTGTTTGGGTTAGCTTTCCCGCGACATCATTATTCCCGCATATAGAAATACCCTCGCAATCTCTTACGCGTCAAACACTCCCCCAAAAGTATATGATTTTGACGAATCAAGATTATATTCATTGAAATAAATGAAATAAAGGTTAAAGTTGTAAAAATTTGAATTAAAATAAAATAAACCCACTAAAAATATAAAAACTAAAAACTCATAAAAATATATCAAAATGGATGTTGAATTAAAGAGCATAAAATTTTAGAAAATATGGTGAAATTAGATTATAAAAAAAATAAGTAGATAAAAAGATATTTTAATTTAAAAATAAAGATGAATTTTTAGTTGAGAAATGACACATGTCATTTTATAATTGGAGCTCTTTATCTTAACTTTTAGTGGTTAGGAGTTAGGCTTGGAGTTTGTTAGAAGTTAGGCTTGGAGTTTGTTAAGAAGTGACACGTGTCATCTCATGATTGGAGCTCCTTATCTTAATTTTTGGTTAGGAGTTAGGCTTGGAATTCTTTCCATAATAAGCAAGTAAAAAAGTCTGAATTTTTAAGCCTTCTAATTTTAGAAGGCCTAAATGCATTATAAAGTAGTATAGATATAGATATAGATAGATATAGATAGGAAGTCAGATATTGGTAATCACATTTTTTTTCATTTAATCTATTAAAAAAATATAATAGTACATACTTACTTTTTCACCTTTTTAAATCTATTATATTTGTAGTATACTATCAACAACATTTTTTGAACCTATTCTGTTGTGTATGCAATCTTATATATAGCGCGAAGCGTGACGTGGCGGTATGATCAAGTTTCACGTTTTTGCGGTCATGACAAGCTTTTGCATTTATAAGTCGTGGTATAAGACGACACAAAATGTGAAAATATTTATATATTTATATTATATTTCATATATATCGAGTTTATAAAAAGATGTGGCATAAGACAGCGTGACGGCATAACCAAGCCTCAAGCCTTTGCGATCTTTTTAGAATCATGTGTGTAGGTAATTTGTGAAAGCGAATTATACAAGAAAAATAAACATATTAATTGCACTTTAATAAACAATGCAAACTACGTTCGACTTCTTTTATTTTCCTTGATATTTGATCAATATATAAAACATACATCCTAAGCCGGTTTATTTGCAGTTAATAGTTGAAACTATTAATCATTTTTCATTTTATACACAGGCACCAATACCTTTAAAATAGTCTTAATCATGAAAGGTGATTTTTTTTTTACCTTTTAATCAAACCCGACCCGACCGAATTCAGGTTAAAAGGTAATATTTCTCAACATGTTTTGTTAATGCCCCCGGTGATTACATATCCTGGCTCCGCCACTGACGTTAGTAATACGTTAGAAGTGGCCTCAAAGCATGCTGTTAGAATATCATAAACTGCTAAAGCAAGAAAGTTGAATATGATTCCATATTTACTCATGGATAACAGATCATGCATGTACCTGTATCGCAAGCTCCCTTGTTGGGCAAATGACAACAACACCAGTTCCATTTCGAGGAGAAAAGTGAAGTTGATATAACAGCTCAACTGCTGGAACAAGAAAAGCTAAAGTTTTTCCAGAACCTGTCCTTGCAGCTCCAAGAACATCTTTCCCTTCCAAAAGAGGAGGAATTCCTCTCGCTTGGATCTGTAATAGTTATATCAAAGTTAAAACAATAGTTATAGTCTCAATCACATGGGTCGGGCAGTTATAATAACAAACAAAATCTCAATATGTTCTGCACAACTTAGGCTATATGTGAAAAATATCAGAGCTACATACAGAGGTTACATTTTTTTATGAAACACGTATCGGTATAAACCTTAAATAGTAAATTTGTTACCTGAGTCATATGCTGAAAACGCAAATCCTCCACTATAGCTTTCTTGGTTGGTTCAGATAACGGCAAATCAGTAAAAAGATCACTACTCATAATTCCAGAATCACCACCACTCTTCTTCACCTTCTTCGGTTTTTTCTCCTTTTCTTCCTCTTCCTCCGGTTTCAGATCCTTGTCACCTTCTTCCTCTTCTTTATTGTTTTCATCATTATCAGTGTTATCTTCTTCAATCGTCTTCTTCTTCTTCTTCTTCCTCTTCTTATTTATGGCCGCTACTTCTATCTCCTTTGCATCGTCCTCCTCCTCCTTGTCACTGTCGCTAATAGGGTCTGCTACTACATGCTCTTCCTCTCGAGTCTTATTCTTGTTCTTGTTCCTCTTTCGTTTCTTCTTGCTATTAGAAGCATCCTCGCCATTTTCAATTTTGGTATTGGGGTTATTCTCTAGAAACGCCATAGCTGGAAACCACCACTGTCTTTGTTTAACCCCTTTAATTATCTGCTTATTGAACCAACAATACAATATTATGAGATAGCAGCCCAGGTTTAATCATCAAATTTATAGTTACAGATACCCTAGTTCTGCGAAGAAGTTCAGACTAGTCACAGAACAAAGGTTTAGTCATGAAATTTCGGCTTATTTTTTATAAGCCCCAATTTTACGGCGTATTTTGAGACTTGTCGACTTTTATAAGTTTATCATATCATAATAAACTTATATAAGCTGGCAAGTCTCAAAATAAGCCACAAAATCGGAGCTTATAAAAAATAAGCCCAAATCGGCTTATGTTAAATAAGCTTAGCCAAACAGGGCCTAAGATTATTTCCTCACCAAATAAAAACTTAACATCAAGCACAACAGAAGCATATGCATATATTCAACCAATCTTAAAACCTAAACCATAACAATAGTACAAACAAAGTTAACAAAAGTAACTATTTTTAAGCCTAAGAAACCAATAATCTAGTTAAGAATAAGAACAAATGAATACCTGGTATAAAGAATAATGATGAATAAGAAAATATTGGGTTTTGGTGAATAGAGGCGTTTGTTTTGCTGCTGCTCTTCTTTTACATTAGGGCTGGGAAATAAATTATTGACTTTTTATAAGACGTGTGTCTATCGGTGACCATTTTGGGTTTTGGTATAAATTTATTTAGAGTAAGG
Source organism: Chrysanthemum makinoi (assembly GCA_910596185.1). Lineage (NCBI taxonomy): Eukaryota > Viridiplantae > Streptophyta > Magnoliopsida > Asterales > Asteraceae > Chrysanthemum > Chrysanthemum makinoi. The sequence continues at coordinate 121,142,326 of OU343218.1, forward strand.
AAAATAAATATAATCCGCTGTAGCACAATATACAAGTATCGGCCAACCCACCCAACCTTGGGGGGTCTCCAGGTTGAGTCCTGGCAGCGGCTAAATATGTTTAAAAATTAAACGAATGTGTTTTTTAGGAATTTTCTTCCTCTACTGATATTCTTTTTCTTTTCTTTTTTCAACGAGCGGGTGATCCCGCGCGTTGCTGCTGAAGTGTTGTGACCCCGTTATATTTTTATGTAGCGGTCCTTTAAAGTTTAATTATGGTACATCGTTAGTCTTTGAAGGACCTAGTTTGCAAAGACAATTAAACCTTAGGGACTATTTTCGTTAAATGGCTATACATACTAATTAATGCTACAAAGGACTTAGTTTGCAAGAGACACTTAAACCTTAATGACTATTTTTGTCAAATTGCTATAGATAGTAATTAATGCTAGAAACTTACAAATGACTTAGTTTGCAAGGATAACTAAACCTTAGGGACTATTTTTGCCATTTTGATATAGATAGTAATTAATGTTAGGGGTGACTGTAGCAGCAACTTTTTATAATTTAATTGAATTGTTGTTTTACAATTTAGGAGCATGTAACATTACCTTTAAATTGATTAGCCAATTATTTATGGTTTCATTTCATGAAACATTAACATATAGGAGCTCTAACATTATAGAAAGTTTATATTTAGGTAACTGTGTGTTTTAAATTGATTAGCCAATTATTTATGGTTTCATTTCATGAAACATTAACATATAGGAGCTCTAACATTATAGAAAGTTTATATTTAGGTAACTGTGTGTTGAAGAATACAGTATATTAATCTTTCATCTATTATTCCTGTTGCAAATATGATGTTTTTGTTCAATAAGATTAGGAGAGTGTACATGGGAATAAAAGTATGATCCCAAACACTATACGACATGGATTTAACACTCTTGGAAAAGATATATCATAAAGGGTTAATGGTATGTAATAACAATTTACTTTCTCATTTGTTCAAATGTCATATATGAAAGCAAAAAAATACCACAATACTCATCCAACTCTTTGCACCGTTAGTTCGTTAGGCATGTAATAGCAATGTATTTTCCCATTTGTTTCATTGTCACACGTTTTAGTTTCACCGTTAGTCCTTTTGACTAACGACCGTTTGTAATTAACTTAAAAATAAATTTTCTTACGTTTTTATCCGTTTTCTTACGCTTTCATACGTTTTTATCTATTTTTATACATTTTCGTCCGTTTTCATACTTTTTTGTTCGCTTTTAAACGTTTCCGTCCGTTTTTATACGTTTTCAAGCGTTTTTATACGTTTTCGTCCGTTTTATACGTTTTTCTTACGCTTCATACGTTTTTATATGTTTGCGTATGTTTTTATACGTTTTCGTCGGTTTTTTAATTAGTTAAAATATTCTCTATTAGCTAAAATAGTTTTTATTTTAAATCTTTTCAAAAATCCAAAACCAAAAATATTTGACAATCAAGCATCAAACATAAGACAATAACGTAAATTTCAATTCATATCTCGCCGTGATTACGACTCCAGAAGATTGATTATCATTTTGTCCTCAAGTGATTATCACATCTAACGGGAAAACTTAAAATATTAAACTTGTTGTACTATAACGAATCAATTATTCAAAGACTTGTCATTGGTGCTGCTATTTACTATATTTGGAAATAAAAAAAATAGCAGGCTATACCAGAGAGATGAAAGGAATTCTTAGGTTGTGTTCAATATTATTGTGGAAACTGTCATAATGAGATTAATGGGGCTCAGAATCAAACATTCTTGTGAGGTGGAAAAGGCTGCTGCTATTTGGAAACTCCCTATGAAAGGTATTATTAAAAATGGTGGAAGAAGGGTTTCTCATGATGGTATTGATGGCGTTACATAACTTTTGGAGTTAGACTGATTTGTACATGTTCCTATTGAATTATGTGCAGAGATGGTGGGTTAGACAGGGTGTTTGGGATAATACTTGGAATTTCTTTGCTAACTGTTTTTATGGAAGTTCACTTTGGGTTTTAAAATTTTGCAGGCCTGATAATTTTCATGACATTTGGGTATGTTGGATTTGCTTGGGCACTGGTTTTTGGAGTTGTAATCAAGTTTTTTAGTGTGCTGATAATGCCTTGGCTTTGCAATGGTATTCATGGATAGGTAATTGTGGGCTATGCACTATAGGTGAAAGCATGAGCAATGGTATGTTTTCCTATGGCATTTATAGTGTAGATGTAGTGCCATGTACTTTAGGTAAACCTATCCTCTTGTTTTGTGTGAATGGCTTACTTTCAAAGGTCTTTGGATGGGCAATAGTTTGTTATGCACTACAAGTGAAAACATGAACAATAATAAGGTTTCCTATGGTAATTTTGGTGTAGATGTAGTGCCTTGTATCCTAGTTAAGCCTTTTTGTTTGTCTAATGTGAATAGCATGCGTTGGCTTGCTATTAAGGGTGTTTGGATTATTTGGATGTTTGGCAGTTGGCTATGCACTACAGATGTTATTTCTAACTTATGCGTTGGGTTTCTGTTATGGTTTGGTGATTTTAATCAGGCCTATGGTTTGTATAATAAGGATTGGATTGTTGATTGTCTGGTTGAAAAGCTTCCCTATTCCTTAACTAGCGACATTTCTAACAAATATAATCCATGTACTATCTTTCCTTGTTCAAAGTTTTTCCCACGGGGTTTTATTTGCCAAGGTTTTTTAATGAGACAGGTTTCATGGGTGATCAATTACTTGGTGTTCATCCTTTTTCAAGACTGTACCAGAAGGAATGATGTTGTTTGGAACTCTATGCTTTGTTCAGTTATCAGCTACTTGAAGGTTTTCAGTTGCATTGTGATTTCATTGATTTATGGTAATTCCCCATTCCACAGACTTAGCCTATTAGCTTTCCATGAGATATCTTCATATGGTGATGGTTTGATATACACTGGTTGGTCCCATTATGCATTGATGATTCAGAGTATGGTGATGTCCTTAGTTAAGCTCACTTTTCTGCTAAGTTTGTTTGGAATGCTTGGTCTGCTATGTATGGATGTTGTTGACATTGATGTTGTTATTTTGGATTCTTTGGTATGCATTCTTTTGTTCTGTCATTTGCAACAGTTTTTTATACATGGGTATTTGTAATTTGCACCTTTCAGTTACTGGCAGCTTTAGAACAATCATTTGCAGTGTTGGGGTGTGTCCAACATTGGTCTTGTATCTTGATTTGGGATTGTCCAAATTTGAATGTTTTCTTGTTTCCTAGGCAACACATGGATTTGGTAGGGGTCTGTCCTACTAGATTCATCTTATTGGGCTATCATTTGTAAATATTTTATTTTATTTATCTACTAGTTATAATACCTGCGCACGCGCGGGTTTTTATATATTGTGTTTTTTAAGAATCGATTACTAATTTATTTCTTTACATTAGACACAAATATTTTTAAAATCACTCCACGCTTTTTACTATTTTTTTTTTTTAATATTTTTGACACTTAAACTTTTATGTTTATTTTTTTCTTGATTATATATAAGAACTTTTTTTTTAACTATTGCCAAATTCGAAATATTTGAGTTTGTTAAGTAAATATTTTAAAATAAGAATAATAATAAATAAATAAAATATTGTCAAATAAGGTATAAATTGATTTTTTTTAAATAAAAAATTCTCATTAAAAGTTTTGTTTTATTATATACCTTTATAAAAAAAAAAAAAAAAAAAAAGCCAAATGCATAAAAAATATAAACGGTTAACGTTACAAATCTTAGAAATTGAATAACACCTAACTCTAGATAAGAGTAAATATACGACATCATTTAATTGCATAACAAGAATCGTTTAAGCTCAATAAAAAACCCTTGCTTTAAAACTAGAGAGAATCTATCTATTAATCTATTAATACTATTAAAAGAGGGTTTATGATGATGTCATCTTTAACTAGATGGGATTCTACTATTGGCTAATTTAATTAAAAATTATTATTTGATGATGTAATAAATATAATATACATTTCTTTAATTTAAATAAATCTAATAGCCATTTTACAAAATTTTAAAAGCCCAATTTTAAACGGGTCCTACTATCCTTGCACCCCCTAGAAAAATTTTAGGGGTGTCGGGGTTTTCTCTCTCCTCCAAATCATTGGGACATTGGTTTCCGTGCCAATGATTGAAAAAATTATTTTTTTTTCACTTTTACACTATTTTTTACAAGTTTTGTATTAGTTTTTTACAAAGTTTTTTTTTACTTTTACTCTTTTATTTCTTTTTTACAAGTAAAGACACTGTTACTAAATAAAGTATTAACTTTTTTACAAGTTTTTTTTTTTTTTTAATCAATTTTAAAACTTAAAAAAAACGTAGTTAAAAAAAACGTAGTTACAAAATTTTTGAGGCTCAGTTCGAAGGTTGCAAAAGTGTGATTTTATCTCACTTTGCCATCCATTCGGTTTTCATCATCGCCTCGGAAAATTTTTAGGCTCAAAAATCATCATCGCCAAGTATTTTTCATCGACAAAGTTCACATTCACAATAGTAAAGATTCTCAAATCTGCATAAAGCAATTCACTAACAGTAAAGATTCTCAATCAATCTGCTGCTTTCCTTCGTTATAAAGAATATCACATTCACAATTCACAGTTCATACCACAAAGAAGCAATCACAGCAATCACAGTTCATACCACAAAGAAGCACCAGTTCATACCACAAAGAAGCTAACCAGGGGAAAATGTCGAGCTCACCATTTTACACCAATGAGGTAATAAACTTTACAATATGACATGCAAAATTTATAAAAAACGAGATTTTTAATAGGCTCAGATTATTATTGTTTTATCATTTTGGCTGCAAATTTGAAGGTTGCAAAGTCATTTTGCCATGCCATTCGATTATGCCACGCCAAATCATATTACTGAAAATCAACAAAAGTTTTTTTTTTTATCATCATCTCGAATTTTTTTTGAGCATTTAAAAAAAAACCAAATTTAGATAAGCAACCATTAGAAACTGCTTATTACATAAGCAGTTTCAGATACGCAACCAACTGCCTCAAGAACCAAAAACAGATATGGCTCAAAAGAAAAATTCCAACTACCATGGCTCAAAAAAAATTTCCAACTGCCATGGCTCAAAAAAAAATTTCAACTGCCATGGCTCAAAAATACCATAGAAAAATTTCCAACTGCCATGGCTCAAAAATTTCCAACTGCCATGGCTAAAAATTACCATAGAAAATTTTCCAACTGCCATGGCTCACAAATAAACTTAAACAAACACCTTATTACCATAGAAACTATCGCTTGAGATTTTGCAATCAAAAGAGTTCTTGCTTGAGTTTTTTTGTTGAACATCAAGAATACATAACAAGCCTCAGTAGATAACAAGCCACAGTAGATATTCAACAAAAAAACTCTCGCACATAACAAGCCTCATCTAGAACATCCAACTCTCGCATATAACAAGCCTCATTAGATATCTAGAACATCCAAATTGGTATCTAGAACAACCAAAAACAACAGGCCTCAAGAACCATAGAAACCATCCCGTTTACTTTCAGATACGCAACCATAGAAACTTTAGATCTATGGCGCGTCGGTGAGAAATACCGCGCGTGCCCTATGTTAAAATGATCACCTTTTCCCGATCTATCTTTCGGTATATGGGGTGAAAAGTTCGATGGTGCGTGGCGAGAATATTGGCCGGACAATACGCCGGAAAGTTTTTAGAGAGAGAGAAGAGAGAGACTGAGTTAATTATTTGTGTGTGAGAGAATGAGATAGGAGACAAAAATGGTATGTGAGTGTGTATTATTTGGATGGGATGGGCACGTGGGTAAAACAGGGGATAAAAACAGGGGGCGCACCCCGGTTTCCCATATACCACTTTTATTTTTTATTTTTTAAAAGTCGTAAAAATGTTAGTAAAAGTTTAATAAAAGTTGTAAAATTTTAATAAAAGTTGTAAAAGAGTATAAGTTGTTAATAAAAGTTGTAAAAGAGTATAAGTTGTATTAGTATTTTTTTAAATAAAGTTGTTAAAAATGTTGTAAATTTTAATAAAGTTGTTAAATTTAAATAAAAGTTGTTAAATTTTTAGTATTTTTTTAAATAAAGTTGTTAAAAATGTTGTAAATTTTAATAAAGTTGTTAAATTATAATAAAAGTTGTTAAATTTTTAGTTTTTTTTTTATAAATAAAGTTGTTAAATTTTAATAAAAGTTGTTTTGTTTTTATTTTTAGGTGTTCTGATACTGAAGTTGCTTTAACTCATTGGGTGAAATCTACTGCTGAATCGATTGGTTTTCTTATTGTTAAAGGAAGAACTAAAACAGATAGGGGCTATAAGTACTCTATCGAATTGTTGTGTTCTAGATATGGGATGTCTGCACGTGAAGGTTTAGAAGATGAACTTGAACGGCAGACTAGTACCGTTAAAATTAATTGCCCATTCAGATTACTAGCGAAATTTCATAAACGTAAAAATGGTTGGATATTGAATGTCAAGTGTCTGAGGCATAATCATGTATTCGTAGACTCGTTCCATGGTTTTTGACAAGCCATGCGATTAAAAGAAAATGAGTTCGTTTTGTGAAGCGGTTGACAGAACGGATGTAGCACCACGAATTATACTTTCGCAATAAAAGAGAGCGATCCAATAACGTTATGCGGCATTAAAGCGATATACAATGCACAAGACAAGATACGTCGCGCCAATCGTGATGATTTGACTCCGATACAACTCCTGTTAGTACATTTGCAGCGTCAAGGTTATACATATTACCCTAGGATAAATGACCACATAAATGAACTGGATGAAATATTTTTTGTTCACCCGACGTCATATGCCTTGTGGACAACATATCCGGAAATCATGCTGATGGACTCCACATACAACACCACGATGTTTAAACTGCCATTCTTTATAATTGTTGGGGTTACTCCAACAAACACAACATTCTCGATTCGTTAAAGGAGTATGGGTCCGTTAGATGGACATGGGAATTGATGGTTACAGCTCCGACCGAAGATGTGTTCACGCATTATTACGAGCACCTACAAGATTTATTAGTCCAAAAACCGGGTACTTAACCATTAATTCTTTGTTTTATTATTTAATAAATAACTACTCGAATTGTTTTCTCACTTTGGTAATTCTTTGTTTTATCAGATGTTTTTCGGTATTTCCGTAACTGGCTGCAAGATTACGACAACATGTTTGTGTCATACATTACCGATCAATATCGCAGCTTCGGCCAGACAACAACATGTAGAGTTGAGAGTCAACACGCGCTGTTGAAGTTATACTTGGGCAACACACAGTCCAGCTTAGACACGTTGTTGTGTTCGGTCGACAAGATTATAGTTGCGCAAGAAACTGCGATACGAGCCTCTTTGAATACAAGCAAAATCAAGAAACTGCATGCTTGTAAGAGCACTCTATTTAACGACTTGCGGTATAATGTTTCAATGGATGCTTTAAGGCTCATACTCGCAGAAAGTAAACGGGATGTTGACGCACATGCATGTGGTCATCAGATGCGGTTAGTGTATGGATTACCATGCTATCACCAACTGTATTGGCTTCAAGCAAACGGTATGTATTTTAAAATTTATGCCTATCAAGTTATTCTTCCCGTCAATACCGATAATTTTAACAAGTTATTTTTTTGAATCACGTGATTGCCAATTCTGCTTGATTATGTTGATAATTTTTGGAGAACACTAAGCGTTCCCTGGCCTGTTGTCCGAAATACTCAAGAGCCTCAGAAGAGCTGAACATCCTCAAGAGCCTCAGGGCACGAAGAGCTGAATATTTTTCTTGTCAAGATGACGTACAAAAATTCCAAGGTGTTTTTAGCAAAGCATCGTCGTTTGTCAAAAAAAATATGTTAAACAGGCTCAGAGGTATATACGCTCCTGAATCAGTCGCCCAACAACCTGTTGTTAAAGACGATAATCGTGGACGTCCGAGCGCAAAGGACAACAAATCCAAGTCTAAACAAAAGATCCCGGATTTGAACGAAGAACCCCCACAAGGCACCGCAGAAGCTACACAAAACCTAAAAAGTCCAGGACTTCAATGAAGAACCTGCGAGACACGGTTCTTTATGTGGGAGGGCCTTCTAACGTCTCGGACTTAAACGAAGGACCTAGCGAGGGCGACTTAAGACACCACTTGTACGTTCCAGATTACTTTAGCGAATATTGTATGATGAAATTCCGGCTATTTTCCGACGCTGGATTCTAGGGATCTTTAACGTGGAGGGTGATGGAAATTGTGGCTATCGAGCTCTTGCGTAGGTCTTGGCCATCATCAAGAAATGTGGCCCGAATCGAGCTCTTGCTAGGGAAGAGGTAGACAATAACGAAATTGTTTACAGGGAAATGTGGGGTGATTCTTTTACATCTACACGTAACTCGATGAATTGGTTTAGGGTGCACCCCGGCGTTATTAGATGACTATGCCAGAAATGGGAGTGGTTATTGCTACATCTCTTAACCGTCCTATTGTATGTATAACCAATTCACAATCTCTTTTGTGTCTTCCGCTAAGAGGTTCTCCCGATTCAGCAGAAATATTGTCTCCGGTTGTGATTCTTCGTGTGGGGAACAACGAATGTGCTCACTTCGTTCTTCCGTTTCTTGATGATGAAGACTCACCACTCCCGTATAATCACCCACAATGGAGACATTTTAGAAATGCCGAGGCCGCCATGGGAACATGTGTTTTCTCAACGACAGAGGATGTTTAGATATACGTAGAAAACAGTTATTGATTTATATTGTAAATGACACAACATGTATAGACGATTATTGATTTATATTGTAAATGACACAACATGTATAGACGATTACTGATTTATATTGTAAATGACACAACATGTATAGACGATTACTGATTTATATTGGTTATTTATGTATTCGAAGCTTCTAATTTTGTGAACCATGATATTACTAATTTATGTTGTGAATAATAATACAAATTCTTTTGGCCAGATGCAACAAGAAAATAATTTTCTTGTGTCGTTGTCAACGTGGATTAATAATTGAAAGAACATCTCACAAGCCCAAAACTTGTGGTCTGAAGTATTATGCATGTCCTTTGTCAAAGGTAAATAATTAAACATTTAATATTTGTTGTTGTACTTGTTTAATATTTTAATATCTAATGTTTTAACGTAAAAAACACTACACAAATAAATACACACTATATATACTTTACAAATAAAAACACTATATATATATATACATTACACAAATAAAATTATACACAAAAAACAAAAAAAAACAAAAAAAACCAATGATTGGGCCAATGATTGGCCTAGTGAGGTGCAAGAGAAGGAAATTTGGGGGTGCAAGATTAGATCACCCTTTTTAAATTTATATAAGCTCCTTGGGAACATGAAACCACGAGTCTGCAGATTATGGCTCATCTCATTGGTGACAAGAAAGGTGTGACAAGAAAGGTGCTGCGATTATCTATATTTTCATTTGAAATTCAAAATTTAATTGCGTTTGTAACTTTCAATATCTCGAAATATTATTTGAACACCTCCATTGTTTTCTTATCACTTGCATCGAACTAAACTACTATGATGTCTTAGGTTTTGTATTGTGTCTTCGCTTTGGGAAGGCGATTCGGCATAAAATAGAGTGGAGATCGATTTTCATGTTGCTATCAGTTGCAAGTTGTGTAATTTGGTGATAAATCCTGCAACTAAATGTATTACAAAAGGTGGGGTGAGATCAATAAAGATCACATAAAAATTAAAGATCAAATGGACAATTCTCAACCATTCATTTTTAATCAAATCAATTAAATTCACTTTCACCCTTATATTCAAAAATTAAATATCTCACAAACCGTTAATAATTAGATAAAATAAATTATACCATTGCGACAAGAATAAAATTATCTTTCTATAGAGATCCAATATTGTATACTTTCGACGAACTTATTTTTTATCGTTTTTTGCGGGTTTCGACATATTACACTATAAATGAAAATTTTAAAAATACTCTTTTGTGTTAACACAACCCGTAAACCCTAAAAACCCTAACCCCTAAATCTAAACAAACCTAGCCCCTAAACCCTAAAAAACCTAACCCCTAAACCCTAAAAACCCTAACCCCTAAACCCTAAACCCGAAACCCTAAAAACCCTAAACCCCTAAAACCCTAACCGCTAAACCAAAAAACCTAAACCCTATCCGCTAAACTGTAGGAAACCTAAACACTTAACCCCTAAAAATCTTAACCCAAAAAAGTCAAACCCCTAAACCCTAAACACCTAAACCCTAACCGTAAACCCTAAACTCACGAAAAAGTCGGAAAAAAAATTTCGTCGAAAGTATATGATGTGGGATATCAAATTAAAGATAATTTTATGCTTGTCGTGATGGTATGATTAGTTTCGTCTAACGATCAATGGTTTGTGAGATATTTAGTTTTTAAAAATGAAGGTGAAAGTTTATTTTATTGTTTTAATGAAAAAATGAGTGGTTGAAAATGGTTTATTTGATCTTTATTGAACCAAACTCTACAAAAGGTATACAACTCTTCTTCACAATACTCTTTATTTTTCATCTTGCAAAGATTTTTGGTTTGAAAAGGCTGGGTTTGATTGTTCAGTGTACACAGAATGTTCGATGAAATGCCTGAATAAAGAATAGAGCCATAGAGGCTTTCATTGTTGAATTGGTTTTAAAAATCTAAAAAAAATAAAATGTATGAAACGTTTGATTAAATTATTAACTGAGCAAGGATTATTTCATGTGTTTTTGTAGGAGCTAATGGCACAATGCTTATTCAAGGAATGAAGTTTTCAACATGTTACTCAAGATTTTTCATTGATTCTCAAGTAGTGCTGTTAGTTGAATTTTTTTGATTTCTTCTAATTAATGGCACAATGCTTATGCATGCAAGTCTTTTTTAGCTATTGTAGTCACCATGGTTTTTTGGTTATACGTATGTCTATTATGAATATATGAGCATCACTATTTTATTTTGGTGTATTGCTTGAACTTTTTGATTGTCACATAATCACAATTTATAAGCTCTTAGTAGCACTTGCTTAAGTTGGTAAGTAATAATTCATATACCAATACAACTTTATGGCCACGGGATATTAGGATTAACGTGTTGCTGTCAAATTGTTTGTGTTATTTTGTTCCATGGCCATGTTGTTGGAAATGTATATATTTACAAACATGTGAATGTCCGGATTCGAACTCGTGACCACGGGATTGCACACATTAGCGAATGAGAATTAAAGTTAATAATTAATGTTTATGTTTACGATTAATTATTGCACATTAAGTCCGGTTAATGATCGTTAAGTATTTAACGGAAAAATGACTAACGACCGTTAAATGAAAAAGAGAAGGACTAGAAATAGAAAAACTTGAAATGAAAAGTTTGGGTCTTCCCTTGGGCTTGTCCTATGGCCGGCCAAGGGTAATGTGTTTCAACCCAATCCCTAACTTGTTCCCAAAGTTTCCCTACTAGTATATAAAGATGGTTAAGTTCTAGGGTTTCATACACTTGTGTATTGAATTAACCCTAGATCTCTCCTCTCCTCTCTCTTGTCCCATTTTCGGCCGAGCACCCCATTTGTAAGGGAGTTTGGTTTCGTTTTTCTTAAACGAGGACTTGTGTTAGATCTAGCAATCGCTTGATTCGTTTGTTAATTCGTGTGTACAAGAACGTGGTTGTAAGACATTATTCTTACACCAATTAGTATTTCTTTGTTTTGCTCGCTCAAGAAATCTGACATTCGCAAGAGGTACGTTACGCATACTTTCAGTTAATTAATTTATTTGTTATGATTTTTAAGTCTTCCGCTGTGTACTCTTGATGTCTTTATGTTTTATTGTATTTTATATAATAAAAACTCAACAGTGGCATCACGAGCCTTGTATAACAAGTAATTAATTACTAAAACACATAATTAAAATAAACAAGAATGTGTTATTATTTGTATGCTTAGATCTAGGGTTTGCAAAACCTAAACCCTAATTTTAAGGGGGGGCGTTTGTTTTTGGTGCCCTAATTAGGGTTTTGTAAACTATTATTTTAATTGGATTAGAAACCCTAAGATGCATGCAACTTTATGTGTATATGCGTAACTTTCATTTAATTGCATTAATTGTTAAGTGTAATTTTATGTCCATGATAATTATCTGCATGTTTTATCATGGATCTGCTTTTATTGTATGTCTTTCTTGTTTAAGTGATATACACTAAATTTTGATAGATCTAAAATTGGGGAAGACCTCAATAATTATTTATTTAATCAATTATGTGCTATGTGGTATGTATTTAATTTTGACTTTTGCAATCGATGAATCGATGCATGTGGTTCACCTTGTACATAGATGAAAACGGGTGAAAGTCTTAATTAAATATATGCATATTGTCAAATCTAGAATTGGTTATTAATAGGATTTATCAAAACGTTTGCATGTGGCTATTTGATATGCATGACTTTTATTTGTTATGCATTCATTGTTTATTTGTTTATTTTTATAAATACTTGCTTGTTTGTTATGTGTAACAAGGGTATTTTTACAAGAAAAATAAACTGACCTAAACAATGGTGAAACATGTATTTTTAAGAATAGTAATCATAATCGTTTAATTGATTGATGACTTTGGTACAAATGGTTTGAAAGGCTCACCCATGAGAATGAACTAATAAAAGGGGTTTAAAGAAGTGCGCACACCCATGAAAGGATGTCTAAGGTTGTGCTTTAGCGTGCACTGGTCCTCTGCCCTTTCTAAGTTCGAGTGGAGCTACTTAGTAAGCCATTAAATGTGCAAGCTCATCTTAAGGGCGAATTAGTTTTAATTCCATGCGCCACTTCGGTGGTAATTATCCGAAACACTAAGTGTTTACACTTATGCAAAAGTACGGTATAATGGATGATAATTAACACTAAATTCCTTGATTGGTGAACCCAATACCTCAATTAAAGTTTGATGATGAAAAGCTTATACATTAAAACAAGATATAAATGTTTTAATAAAAACTATGTTACAAAGATGAATGCATGACATCTTTGACATCAAAACTATTACCCTTTAATTTAAGTTATATGCCATCCAACGAAACGGAAACACCTAAGATTACTTTCTATTTGCGTGAGAATGTGACTTAGATCTTAATCAACGGGTAAAATGTCCACGTGTCGTGAGAACGGGCATGGACGATTTTGCAGTTTCTTAAGTTGGACAACTTAATTGAGTTAGGCAGTGAGAACTGGCAACTCAAGGCATAAGATGGGATAAAACATGTTTACATGGCGATTGATATTGGCTATATGTAAATCCCATAAATCTAGGAATTGCAATTGATATTGGCAATTGAGCAAATCAACTGACATGATGAAATTATGACAATTTGGATCCTAGTTTTCAATAAATATTAATTGGTTATATGAATATGAACCTTGGGTATTTAATTGTTTATTGAAAAGGAAAATTATCAAAATACTAATTATGGTTTTTTGAACTTTTTCTGTAGATGGCTCAACCTGAAAACACTATGAGCTTAATGAGTTCCGCTTTCAAAGATATGATTGGAAGGGACAAGCTGACTGGCCCTAATTTCAATGATTGGCATCGTTCACTTAGGATCATCCTTCGTGTTGCCAAAAGGGTTGAAATTTTGACTACACCCCTGCCTGATGCTCCTCCTAACACGGCAACTGCTCTTGAACAAGAGGCATATCGTGTTGAATATGAGAAGCACAATGATGTGGCGTGTCTAATGCTTTGGGGGATGTCTGCTCAATTGCAAAAACAATTTGAGCACTATCCGCCTATGAGCATGCTAGATGAACTCAAACGTATGTTTGAGAAGCCACCTGCAGCTGAACTATATGAACTTATTGAAAAGGTTCATAGCTGCAAGCAGGAGGTTGGCAAATCTGTCTCCGACCACGTCCTTGAGATGAAACATCACTTGGATCAATTGGAGAAGCTCGGCTGTGGTTACTCGAATGATGTATGTGTCGGCCTCATCAATCACTCCCTTAATCAAGATCGATTTGGTGATTTTATCCGCAATTTTAACATACATTGCACGGGGAAGACAGTGAATGAGTTACATGCAATGCTTGTAGACTTCGAGAAGAGATTGCCAAAGAAGGCTCCTACACCTGTTGTACTCGCAATACAGGGTGATAGGGTGAATAAGCCTAAGCCGCAAGCAGATAAGAAAGGGAAAGGAAAAGGAAAGGGGAAGCAAGTTGTCATCCCACCAGCTCCTAAGAAGAACCCTGGAAAGAAAAAGGAGAATCCTAAGAAGGATTTCACCTGCCACCACTGCAACTTACCGGGTCACTGGAAGCGGAACTGTCCAGTTTATCTCAATGAGTGCCTTTAGAATAAAAATAAGATGGTACCTAGCTCATCAGGTATTTTTATGTTTGAATTATTTTCTTTTCCTCATAAGCAAAATTCCTGGATATATGATACAGGATGTGGTACTCACATCTGTAATACATCGCAGGGACTTAGAGGGGCAAAGAAGCTGACCTGTGGAGAAAGATACTTGTACGTTGGAAATGGAAAGCGCGGCAGTCGAAGCCATAGGGAATTTTGATTTAGTGTTGCCTTCGGGCTTAATTTTAGAACTAAATAATTGTCATTATGCACCCTCCATTGTAAGGGGTGTTATTTCAGTTTCTTTGTTAAAAGATATTGGTTTTGTGCACACTTTTACAAGTTATGGAATTTCAGTTTCTTTAAATAATGTTTTTTACTTTAATGCAATTCCTATTCTTGGTGTGTTTGAAATTGATATGGATGGTTGTATATCCAATGGAAATAATTCGTTGTATAGCATTAGCAATAAGAAGAGCAAGTTGAACTGTGACTCTTCTTATCTTTGGCATTGTCGCTTTGCCCATATTGGCAAGAAACGCATGGAAAAGCTGCAACACGATGGGCTTTTACAAACGGTCTATGATGAATCATTTGACAAATGCGAGTCTTGCATAGCTGGGAAGATGACAAGGAAACCTTTTCACCAAAAGTGGAAAGGGCTTCTGATCTACTTGGATTGATACACACTGATGTGTGTGGTCCACTTAGACATGTGTCAAAACGCGGTGCTTCCTACTTCTTAACCTTTACGGATGATTTCAGTCGTTATGGTTATGTTTATTTACTTAAACATAAACATGAAGTCTTTGAAACATTTAAGGTTTTCAAAAGTGAAGTAGAATTACAACTTGGAAAGAAGATTAAAGCTCTTCGATCTGATAGAGGTGGTGAGTATATAAGTCAAGAGTTCAAAGATTACTTAGCTGAGTGTGGAATTATCCAGCAACTCACATCTCCTTATACTCCACAACAAAATGGTGTATCTGAAAGGAGAAATCGTACCTTAATTGACATGGTGCGATCAATGTTTGAACTTACGACTCTTCCTTTTACTTTTTGGGATTATGCCCTTGAAACTGCTATTCGCATTTTGAATATGGTTCCAACAAAGAAGGTTGTTAAAATTCCATATGAAATATGGACTGGAAAAGCTCCCAACTTTTCTTACTTAAAGGTGTGGGGATGTGAAGCGTTTGTTAAACGTGACACACCTGATAAGCTCCAAGCCGGATCTGTTAAGTGTATCTTTGTAGGATACCCTAAGGAAACTATGGGTTACTACTTTTACTACCACTAAGAATAAAGTCATTGCGGCTAGGTATGGAGATTTCCTTGAAAGGAATCTCATATCTCAAGAACTCGATGGGAGAGTATATGATCTGGAATATGATCAAGAAGATACAACACCTTCAGAAAATACTAGCCAACTTCAAGAAGAACACGAAAGCTTAGGTGCTCCTCCGAAGTTGTTCCCATTCGTAGGTCCGAAAGGACTATACGTGCACCTGACCGTCTATGTCTTAACGTAGAGGTGGAGAAAAATATGGTTGGGGATCTTAATGAACCTGCCAACTATAAGGTCGCCATGGTTGATCCGAAAAGGATAAATGGCAGATTGCTATGAATGGGGAAATGCAATCCATGAAAGATAATGATGTCCGGATTGAAGTTGACCTTCCTCCCAATCTTTGAAAAAGTTTGGAAGTAAGTGGATATTCGAGAAGAAAACTGACATGGATGGCAATGTACACACCTACAAGGCTCGTCTAGTGGCTAAAGGTTTTAATCAAACCTATGGCATTGACTACGAGGAGACATTCTCTCCTGTAGCGGACATAAGAGCTATTAGGATTCTCATAGCTATAGCTTCACACTATGACTATGAGATTTGGCAAATGGATGTCAAAACCGCTTTTCTGAATAGCCGTCTGGATGAAGACATCTATATGGCACAACCGAAAGGGTTTGTGAATCCATTGTTTCCTAACCGTGTATGCAAGCTTAAGAGGTCCATTTATGGACTGAAGCAAGCATCAAGGCAATGGAATAAAAGATTCGATGGGGAAATCAAAAGTTTTGGATTTACTTTCGAATCTTGATGAGCCATGTGTATATCACAAAGCTAGTGGGAGTCATGTTACTTTCCTTGTTATGTATGTCGATGACATATTAATCATAGGAAATCATATACCAAGTCTAAATGAGGTGAAAGCCTATCTTGGTAAATGTTTTTCGATGAAGGACTTAGGGAAGCAGCATACATCCTTGGAATCAAGATCTACCGGGATAGATCAAGGCGGATAATTGGTTTAAGCCAAAGTGCTTACATTGACAAAATATTGAAGAGATTCAATATGCAAAATTCCAAGAAGGGATTTTTGCCAATGCAAGTGAATCATGGTTTGAGCAGCCAAGGCTATGCTTCAACACTTGCAGAGGTGGCGCATATGAAGAAAGTTCCTTATGCTTCGGCTGTAGGATCTATCATGTACGCGGTGCGATGCACAAGGCCTGATGTGGCATTTGCTCAAAACTTGACCAGTCGGTATCAACAGAATCCGGGTGAAATTCAGGATCGCTGTTAAACATATTCTCAAGTACCTTAGGGTTACAAGAGATATGTTCATAGTGTATGGGGAAATCCGAAGCGAACTGCTGTTACAGGTTCTGCGATGCATCTGGAAGTGTGACAAAGATGATACGAAGTCTCAAACGGGGTTACATTTTTGTCATCAATGGAGGTGCTGTGGATTGGAAGAGTAAGAAACAGACAACACTTGCGATGTCGCTCAGAAAGTGAGTACATAGCGTCTGAGGGTACGCCATGGAAATGTTTGGATAAGGAAGTTTGTTTCGGGCTTGGTGTTATGCCGTCGATTGAAAATCCTATTAAAGTATATTGTGACAATTCAGATGCAATTACTTTTGCCCATGAACCTGGAGTCATGAAGGGCACCAGACACTATCCTAGACAATATCACTATGTTCGAGAGCAAGTCGAGATAGGTGAAATTGAGTTGCTCAAAGTTCACATAGATGATAACCTAGCAGATCCATTACTTGAAGGCCTTACGGTGAAAAACTTAATCATTTGTCCGATAAGTTTGGACTTCGTTTAGCTAGTAGTTTCATGCCCATCTGTGACTAAGTATTTTAGATAAAAGGATATTGTAAACATTATTATTGAAATGAAATAAAGTATTTTGTTATGTTTATTATTCATTTATTATGATGTTGTTCTATATTTGCATGTTTAAATCCTTGAATAACTTAAGTTATTCTAAATAGTCCATTGTCAATCAATAACATGGGAATGATATTGAATTAAGACAAATCTGAGTATTAGTTAGAATATACTTAAAAGTATATGGATGCGTAGCATGACTAATTTCAGATGATATTCAATAAATTGAATATAGGACTTATCCTACCCGCATGATAATACTTTATGGATCTTCGTCATTAAGTATGTCATGGATATTTATCCTCTGACTTGAGATACAAGAGATATGTCATGGATGTAGTGCATTTTTTGTGAAGCAATCTAACGCTACACGTAACTGGTAGTTATAAGGGTTGTTTTCAGAAGTGTTGCGAAATTTATGAATCCTGCTTGTAGTCAAAATGGGATTTGTTTCCTTCAAATTTATTTGAAGAATAATACTGCTGGGCCCCTCGTAGGATTGTTAAGATGTTTGTATGGCCATACCCAAGGTCTTCTGGTATATGTTCAGAAGAATTGGTAATCTTAATCAATCACATAAAGCGAGAAACAGAATAGTTAATTAAGAAATGGGTGAGATCCATATTCTTATTAACATGGTATTAGAAACAAAAGGATGAATATGATGATAAATCATCAAACTTGGTTTTTCTCCAGAAAACCATACACGAGTGTACGCGGGGCATTGGCGTGTTTGCTAGACGCTAACCAATGTCATTTCACGTTTTGTAAACATATCCAAGGGGAGCTGAAATTGGAAATGTATATATATTTACAAACATGTGAATGTCCGGATTCGAACTCGTGACCACGGGATTGCACACATTAGCGAATGAGAATTAAAGTTAATAATTAATGTTTATGTTTACGATTAATTATTGCACATTAAGTCCGGTTAACGTTCGTTAAGTATTTAACGGAAAAATGACTAACGACCGTTAAATGAAAAGAGAAGGACTAGAAATGGAAAAACTTGAAATGAAAAGTTTGGGTCTTCCCTTGGGCTTCCTAGCGGCCAAGGGTAATGGGTTCAACCCAATCCCTAACTTGTTCCCAAAGTTCCCTACTAGTATATAAGAGGGTTAGGTTTAGGGTTTCATAATGGCACTGCATTAAATTAACCCTAGATCTCTCCTCTCTCTCTCTTGTCCCATTTTTGGTAGAGCACCCCATTTGTAAGGGAGTTTGGTTTAGTTTTTTTCTTAAACGAGAACTTTGTGTTAGATCTAGCAATCGCTTGATTGTGGTTAATTATGTGTGTAAGAGCGTGGTTGTAAGACATTATTCTTACACCAATTAGTACTTCTTTGTTTTGCTCGCTCAAGGGATCTGACATTCGCAAGAGGTACGTTACGCATACTTTCAGTTAATTAATTTATTTGTTATGATTTTTAAGTCTTCCGCTGTGTACTCTTGATGTCTTTATGTTTTATTGTATTTTATATAATAAAAACTCAACACATGTACCATGACAAGTGTGATGGTCCCATTTTGTTTTTGTTTGTGTATGTAATATGTACTCTGTAGTGTGAATATGTCTTTGTGCAGTAGCTTTTTCCCCTCAATTTTGAGGCTTTAGGTATTGTTTGTCAGCTCAGTGATTGGTGAGTTATTTAAACTCTAAACACATCCATAAGAATATCTAATCATTTGCCAGTCTTTGCTTATGGTGCATTTTTTTATGACAGGGGTGGCATTTCTAGCCAAGTACTTATCATATTGCAAGTCTTCAATTTATAATTTTGTCAAATTTCTCTGAAAATCATTTCTTATATGTTTGCCAGCCAGGTACGATAGAGACAAATTGCAATCACAGTTCTGATGCAGTACGATTTCAGATTCAAGACTTGGTTTTTGATAGTGTACGTGTCTTCTTACAAGAAAAATTATTATGAAGTGTACTTAATCAAATGATGTTGGTAAAGAAAAATTATTTTGACATATTGATTATAGAAGAAAATACAATAGTAGTTTACTCGAAAGGTCATTGTGTATGGGGTTGGTTTATTATAACAAGGTTTTGATTATGGGTGTGGGTTTGGTTTTTGAGCTACACGTTCAAACCTTGAAACAAAAATATTTTTTTTGCTCAGATTCATGGAATTTGCCAATCTTTATTGCTTGTGATTTTAGTTGTTATGTGCAAGTGTTATTGATAAGTGTTGGTAAAACAAATGCAGATACTTTGGTAGTTAATGAATATGGCCTAAGAGTGAATATTCTTATGCTCCATTCCTCAAAAATATGATCACTCTATGTCATTATTTTTTGTACCATAAAAATCAAATAAATAAGGGTGGTGGCATTCGACCTCGGTATGGTGCGGTTTGAAGCCATGCGACGACGCCACACCGCACAAGTTGAAACCTGTTTAGTTCGGTGTTCATCCAAATTGTCGGTATACCATCTCTGCGTCGCGGTTTTGTGTGAGGAGCAAAATCAACCGTTGGGTAGCGGTCAAAAATAGAGCACGTTGGGTTTTATTCACAAAAAAATCCTTAAATATACGCTTTAAATCGTTTAGTCAGCATTATTACCAAATTCCTTCTTACGGCCAATAAATTCTTAAAGATGTTGAAGAAAAGGCTTTCATTATGCGATGAAGTTCATATACACGACAGCGTCGCATAGCGGTCGAAATCACGAGAGTTAATGATTGCCAAAAAAACGTGAGTATTATGTAATTTTTTAAAAAAATGGATGGCCGACTGATTTTTAGATATGTAATTATTTTTAAGTATTATGTAATTTTTTTTTAAGTATTATGTAATTTTTTTTATTATTAATGAAATATTATTTTTTTAATAAATTGTTTAATATAATTATGAATCTAAAAAAAAAAAAATTCAGTGAGGTATGGAATTATGGTTGCCACTATAAAAGTATGGTGAGATATGAGATTAGGTGGAATGATATTATTGGTGAGTGGTGAGGTATGGGTGAAGTATGTGTGGCATGAATGCCACCACCCTAATGATCAATAGTTGATTACTATATAAACACAATCAAATACTTTATACGAAATGATATGATTGTTGTTCAGTAAATTGTTTAATAACAAACGTTAATAAAATTTGATGACATTCATTTTTAATTCGCATTTAAAATAAAATATGTTTAGACTGCCCGCGTATTACACGGGTTTTAAACTAGTATACCAGAATAATGAGGTTTTGTAGGCCCTTGTTAAGTTTTGATATAAATATAAGAGTAAACTACTGAAAATGCATCACTTGTGGTTTGTGTATTTTACTTGAAGTCATCCATCTGGCGCTTTAACATTCAACTCACAAGTCCACAAACCTTTAGCATTAATCATCACGAGCACTAACATCGTTAGTTTTGCAGATTAAGTGTTAAATAATATTTGCCCATTAGTCCTCCGTTAATATTTTTGCAGTTAGTCCTCATTTCACGTTTTAAATTAGTTTTTTCACGTTTTGTCGGGTTTTACTCCTTTTAGATGCATTTCTATATGTATGTCAAAACTTTTTATCGTTTTGGTCCCTTTTTTATGTATTACGTCTATTTTTTTTTCGTTTTAGATCCGCTTTTTTATCGTTTTGTCGTTTTTTATATGTATTAGGTCAGGTTTCTTTTTCGTTTTCACATTCTGCGTGGTTTTTACATTCTCGTCCGGTTTTTCGTTTTAGGTATGTTTTTTTTTTTTTTTGTTTTGTTAGTTTTTTTTTTTTCTTGGTTTTAGATGGTTTATATATGTTTTACGTAGAACTTTTTATTAGTTTTTTATATTTGTGCTGCGTCCGTTTTTGCGTTTTTCGTCGTTTATATCGTTTTTGTCCTTTTTTCGTTTTCTCCATTTTCACGTTCTCGTCCGTTTTTACGTGCCGTCCATTTTTATGTTTTTGTAATACGTTTTTTCATTCTCGTCCATTTTTTCGCGTTTCGTCTGTTTTTTTATGTTTTGTCGTTTTTATATGTTTTAGATCGCTTTTTATACGTTTCGTCCATTTTTTATATGTATTAGTCAGTTTTGTTTGCGTTTTACGTTAGCGTCTAGTTTTCACGTTCGTCCAGCAAAATAGCGGACAAAAGCATCTCTTGACAACATCAAAATGAGCGAAAGCGTCGCGGACGGCAGTAAAATAAACAAAGCATAAAAGCAGAACAAAGCGGCGTAAAAAGCGGACGAGAGCTGGCCGGTTTCGCGTAAAAGCGGGCAGCAGCGGGGCCGAGCGACGAATAAACATAAAAAGCGAGCGAAATCGGGCAGCAAAAAAGCGGTGAAAGCGTAAAAAGGATGAATACATATAAAAAGCGGACAGCGAGATAAAGCGGAAGAAAAGGATAAAAGCGGGCCAATAAAGCGGATAAAAGCAGTAAAGCGTAAAAAAGCGGTGAAAATAAAAGCGTAAAAGGTAAAAAGGCCGAGGCCACATATAAAAGCGTGGCGGAGATAAGCGGGCGAAACATAATGCATAGGGCAGCGGTAAAGCGTAAAAAGCGGGCCAGCGTAAAATGGGGCTAACGGTGCAAAACATATTACGGAGACTAACGGGCAAATATTATTATTTAACACTTAACATATGTAAAACTATGGCGTTAGTGTTAGAGATGATTAATGCTAAAGGTTTGTAGACTTGGGGATGTTTAATGCTAATGGTTTGAGATAGGGATGATTCTTGCGAAAATACAGAAACCACAGGGATGATTTTTGCAGTTTACTCTAAATATAATTAGAGGAAGAATAAATTAACAAGATCTCATGTAGCACAATTACTCAAACAAAATGGTTGTTTCGGCTCCTTTCTTTAGGAGCCCCAGGTTCGTGAACTCATTTTTGTTAAAAATACGTTTTTTATTGGACTTATTTTCGTGTGATGTGATTTTGTCACTTTGATTAAATTGTTGATTTATCCAACTTCAAACTTATTAGCAAAGCTGTTTTTATTTAACTTGAATATTTTATCTTTTATCCTTTATCCATGTAGCAAACATAAACTTGTATTCAACAAGTTTAACAAAGTGTAAATGTAGTTTGAAAATATGATACCAAGCGTTTCAGAGACAATACAAAGTAAACCAAAATCACTATATGACGACATTAACTCTGTTTAAAAAAGAAAGATACAAAAAAAACTCGAGCGGAAACAATTCCAACATATACCGCCAACATCACCACAGCAAAAGTTTTAAGCAAAAACGATCTGAAACTGACTCGAACCACAACCGGCGCTATCTCTTTGATCCATACGTGAAGCATTAAAAATGCATCCAATCAAAACTATTTGTACACCCAAACAACACATCAGAAAAAAGGTATGCCCAATAACTAGCCTGGTTTCAAATGCACTTAGAGCACTAGATTGTCGTTTGGCAATTAGTGGGTGGTCTGTGAGAAAAGTGGTGCCCCGCCAGTAGCTTTTCAGCTAAGCACCAGCTTTAAATATAACCTGCAACTTCACTCACTCACTGGCATGCTTACCGGTTTTGTGAGCCGTTGCTTTTAGATTAGCGCTTTTCATACGTTGTACACTCGAGACCTTGAAAGATCCTTGCGAGTGGATCGTTAGTTATTTACCCTAATAATAATAGCAAACCAATAGAAAATCTACGACTAGTGTTCTAAAAGCGGAATGTAAACACAAAATTTTATTTATCACTAAGAACACTTAGATCCTCATGGATCTTTTATTCAAGAAACTCATGTTTCCCATACAATTACAAAACTATGGTTCCTTTTATATACAAGGAACCCTAATCTCTATACTGACGACTAAACATCTTTGCATGCATTTAATGTCTAATACATTAAAACAACTATAAGAGTGGCCACAATAATACCCATCTAACGACCTTGGGTTAAAAGATAATAATGAGTTTAGCATTTTAATTCATAAAGTATCTTGATCTAGTTACTTTCAGCTCTTCGGCCCGGTAACATGGCAGCGCTTGTACTCTTGGTAGTCATTCCGGTACTTCTTGGCCGAGAAACCTTGGCTGATGTGTGAGTCTCTTCACATAATTAAAATGATCGCCTAGCTGGAATTTGGCGGGTTAAGTTCGATTTCCTACCTTGATAGATCTTAGAGACTTGATTATTAGAGGATTGTTCTCAAACATCATTAACAAAGAACCAAAACCAAAATCATCTCTATGATAGCAATCTTTGAAACGCCAGTCTTTGCGGCAACATATGACATAATGTACATCAATAATTGCTCAGTTGCATACTATTCTCATCACATCGGGTGTTAACATCACGAGAGGTGAATCATTGAAAATAATGGATTTGATGTCTCTTTACGATAGCAAATTACTCTTTGGAGTAGCGAATGTTTAAGTTAAGTAAACTATGGTACATTGATAACCATCGATTTATGGCAAATCGGCAACTATATCTTGAAGGGTGTCTTTACGTAGCGTTTGCTCGGAATCAATTCTTAGAATGGTGAATTGATGACCAAATATGGAGATAGTTGCCTTTACCACAATCCTTATCACGGTGTGGGCTAGCCAATTCTTGGATTCCAAATAGGAATAGACCATGGTGAATTGAGGACCATACAACTCGGCAATTAAGCATGGGGTGGTTAGAGACCACATAATTTGAGCAAACCATTCTACAGTATCAGCGGTTGAATGTCTTTACCAAGTATGTACCCTTTGGACTTCTTGACTCTTTGATACACAGGCATATACGGTGAGTTAATAACCTCAAAGACAAAATTGCAAAATATATATATATATATATATACGTATATATATATATACGTATATATATATATATATATATTTTAACTAAGAATAACAAACAATACAAGAACTACAAAGTAAAACAAATAAGACCAAATACAACTCTCTCTTGAGGCATATGCCTCCCCTGAGGCCTATGCCTCCCCTTAAACTAAGCAGTTAAGGGTTAAGCATCCCAATATTGACCACAAGGTGTTGAAACCTGGCTCTGAAACCAATTGTTAAATCCAAGATCCGGACTCAACTAGAGTATGAGTAATATTGATTGATTAGATGCACAGTGGAATAGAAATAACACAATCAACATCACTAATAAGGTTTTCTTTATTAAAACATAAAAGAAACTAATACTACCTCTTACTAAGCGCTCTGTCGTTAATTAGAGTCTCATTAGGAGAAGTCTACTATGAAAAAATGAAAGGATGAGTTAAACTTACAGCGCCATCCCTCTTTCTATAATAGAGGGAGGTTACAAACCACTAGCTTCTTAGAAAAGCTAACTGTACATATTAGGTCCTCATTGTTTCTTAACCATTTCTTGCAAGTGATTTTGTAATCATCAATTATAATTCCCAACAATCTTCCCACATATTTGATATTACAAAACAACACAATATAAAGATACAATGCTAAACATGACATCACAAATAATAATTTAGCATATGAATCTTAGCACCCTTTTTGTAATCATCCAATAGAGTCTTGTGTGCCTTCGTAGGCGACTTCACCCTCAAGTGATACATGTAGATGGTAAGTATATAAACCATAAGCTTCCCATAAAAATTATACTTAACCATCTCAATTTTTTTTTTTTTTTTTTTTATACAACTTCAAACAAAATAAATAAGCATGCTTGGCCGAATCAAAAGCAAGCGTGAGAACGGTAGGAATAGAGAACGATAGGAAACATCAAGCGTGGCGTCTTTATATCTTGCACTATCCATGTGACTCCAAACTTAGATGAGATACTAGAAAATGTGAGCATTAAGCACACATGTCACATTAGATCACACCGCCCACTAACAGGCACTACAAGCGTGCTCCTAGTATTAGCAGCAAATGGCATTAAGTACGGCTAATCTGAAGATCTCACCCTTAAGCTAGATTTTATCAAGTCTTTGTCACATCATTAAAGTCTGAACAGGATTTATAAAAGTGCACGACTCACTTTAAAGATATGATAAGACCGCGCCTTGTGAGAAACCAATGCGAATTTGAAACAAATCAAAATATCGTGATGGAACACCAAATCAAGCCGAAAATATGTTAATTACTAGGGTTCATCGTTGAATTAAAAATTCAACTCACCAAGACTAGTAAAACATTAGAAGCACAAAGCAATTAAGTTCCCATGACGCCATAAGCAACCATTAAAAGACCCGATTACCCGGCCATTAACCCGCGGCCTTGGCCGGATACCGCCCGAACAACAATATCATCAATTTCAAAATATCACATGATCACAAGCATCAATGGACCCGGAATCTGGCGCCATATGAAGTACAAGTGCAGTCCAGTGTCGGCCAATAAAACATATCCCGTATGCGGCCCGAAGAATACCATGGGTCCCCAGTAATCTTGACTCATGGGACCAATCAAATTACTGTGCTCGAGATGCAACGCTGGTCAATGGCAACAAGTAGGTGTAGGGTGAAGCGGCTGATTCAATCGGCGAATAAAGCATTCGCGACCCCTGCGTGAACACCCGATGCGGCATGTACCCAGCGAGCGGCATCGTTACTATAATACCCTCGAGGACCAATTAAATCCAGCCATCTTGTGACCAATAAGCGAATCATGCATGATGAACCCACATCAAATAATTCATCGTCTAAGCCCATGAGATCACAACCAATCATAAACTCATCATGTGAACACAATGCAGTGGAAAAAATCGGGTGCGTTGGGACACTTGACAAACCACTTCATATATCAACGAAACTGACATCGGTATCCGTGACCATCGGCAATAAAAATTAGTAGAATCTACCCGTATTGTGCACGGTATACTATCTTCTACCAATTAATCTCCACCATTGTTTAATGCGTAGGTCGGTCGGTAGAAAATAACCCATCATGTGTGTACAATGAAACATGAGTGGGGGCCAGATTGGAACAACATACATGAACAAATAAATAGCCCAGCCAGACCATTCAATATATTCAACGAAGCCAATCAAGGGGAAGCCATCGAAAGAATTGACCAATCACAAATGGGAACACCATAGCAACCATACATGCATCTCATTGGAACCTAAATCCTAACTTGATGGGCGATCCCCGTGCCTAATATCGCGTGAACCATCAAAGTGACATTCATTTTGATTTTCTCACACGACCCCATTATATTAACCTTCATATATCCGATGCGCAATGAATAAATATATCTTGCCCAGTCTTTTTATGAACCAATTGCTAATATATACCCCGTCTATTGAATTGAGCCAAATTAAATACTGACAATAAATTACCTCGGACCAAACAAACACAACATATTGTTAGAATGAAAAAGACCAATACTTTAATTGATGACTTATCAACTTGTGATATAATTAAATCTGATGCCAGTTACCTCATATTTGTTTTTGACGGACTTGTAAGATATAACTTTTCACATACACATCATAACATTAACACAAGGTAGAATATAGATGGAATTCTAGAGAGAGAAAGTTAGAGGTTTAGGGAACTTAGTGAGAAAGTGAAAGATATTATTATGAGCTCCAACTCTCTACCTTGAGGAGAGAGAGTATTTATAGTCTTACATAAAGCGCCACACACCGGTACGTGGATCAGGCATACGATGGGTAAAGACGTCCAGTCCTCCGGTTGTTACTTAACTAAATACTACTTAACTTAAAATAACTACGACTACGAGCTTTCTAATGATTACATATACTTGAGGTGACCGACTCTTTAATACACGGAATTTCTAATTCCTAACAATCTCTAAGGAGGTCACCTCAAAAATATACTAAAATTACATTGAATACAAACAGATATGACATTAACAATTGTTCTTGCATTCTTGATGTAGTCTTTTGTTCCTAAGCTCGTAGTCATTGATTCTTCACATTGCATGTTTGGTTAATCCAAGTGGAGGTCTTTCTTGATCCAGCGTGATAATAATGTTGAGCCATCATTTGATCATCATCTAATAGAAAATCTCTTATACATCCATTGTGGTGTTGGTATTATGTGATGTTGTGACATTGGACGACATCACATACGGATCATGATATCTTCTCATCGAGTAGCGGAAGCATTTGTTGATTCATGATATTGGCGGCGACGTAGCGAAAGCAGTGAAAATATCGAGTCATTGATGCACTAATCATGATTTTTTTGAGATGAATGTGTTAAGTGAGCATGCGGCTATGGATTGACCGCTTCATTACGATCATTGCAAAGCGTCGGGTGTACGCGCTAAGATTAGCATAAATATACGAAGTGTCTTTGATCACTTTCGTTGAATTGAGTACACGGCCCACGGTTCCCGTTGATCGATACAAATCTTGCACGTGATCGGTATAATTCGAAGAATTTCCTTGCGAGGGTTTTAGCATTTGCTCTAGTGTTCTCTCAAACGGAACATCTCAAAGAAGACAACCGCGAGTGAGTGAACCGGTAATTTAGAGTCCACGATTGATGAAAAGAGATTAAAAAACAATCGTGTATTGCTCAATAGAAATTGTTTTTGCAATATAGCGAAGGTTTTAATGAAAATCAATTATCAATCATAAAACACCTTTTGATTTGAAAAATTAGTACACGGTCGGCGTGCTAATGAAAAGAGTTTTAAAGCACAAAGACCGGTTTTTCAAAGGTATCCGTCAATCCATAACTTAACGAGTTGATTCAAAAGATTAGATAACCCCATTGTTTGTTCGGTTGTCACATGGTTGATCGTATAATAGATCTCACATGCCACCTACCAGGGAGCTTGTTAGTTGTTGAAGGCTTTCCATCTTCATGTGAATATGTAAACACATCACTCAGATGTTATGGCAATACCACAAGGATAATGCGTAGGACTCAAGATATAATCTCTCTTTCCACATTGTGTGAAGCAGAGAGTCTTCATTGAAAGTGTCCTAATGAGATTTATTGATGATCTCGTGGCTCTAGACTCAATTTGTGCATATTTGGATCCTATATCGGAGACTAGGGAGAGGTCTCCTTCTTCAATATCAACAATCTCTAAGAGAAAGTCGATAGATAATGTCGGTTCCGCGTGAGAATGAAACAAGTCCTTTTAAGAGGAACTTGAGTGGTTTGGGAAGTTGAAGTGCGGTTTGGGTCCATGACGTCTTGTCTTCAATACCGATGTTACCATGTTAGCATATGAATTGAACCGGTTTACGCCTAAGGTTGAATAAATGGAGGGCTATTTGTTTTCACCCTTTTCTCATTCAATTCTTTTTATTCTTCAACCCCTTAGTGCTTACGAGACTTCATAGCTAGAACCTTGTTGGGTTTATTCGATACTAGCTCGATCTTAGTCCGCACTCTTCCCATATCTCATTTTCTCCTTTTATCATCATACCTAAGAACTCTACACTAACTAGTGGATAGTCCATTGGTAGATCCCTCCGGTTCAGCGGATCATGGGAACTCAATCTAACCTTATCATCCTTATATCACCATGCATAAAGTAAAGTTGGTCGGTCTTTTGGTATTGTTCATCTGCCATTGGAACCAATTGAAAACCATTTGAAAATCAATCCAGATACTTGTGATATATTATCAAAGCATTTTGTACTTGAATTGTTTTGATATTTTTAGAACGAGAACTCCCCTCAACATGCATCAAGTATTTGAAATGTTTTGCACGGAGGCAAGAGAAAGAATTAACTTCTTTGATTACCATTTTCTTAAAGATATCAACATCACTTCCCAAATCGAATCAAGTAGATAAAGCATTTTGGGAAGGATGAGGTTTTCATGATTTTGCTCCCCTCAATATGTGCCTCGAGGTTTGAAAAGAGTTTTGCACATACTAGAGGAAACCTGCACATTGAGATAAGTGATCACGTTTCAAATCATTGTGGTTTAAGATAGATGCTCCCCTCAACATGTGCATGGAAAATTTGAAATCGTTTGTCACTTACGGGGAGGCAAACATGCTTATCACTTAGAAACCATTTATCAATTATCGGTTTAAATCCTATTTAAATCACAACTTCTTCCCCGATCACAATTATCAAAACATTTGAGATTTGTGATCTCTGTAGATTTAAATTGATTTTGAAAGCTTTTAAGGAGAATTGTGACTTGATTATGAAAGCGTTTTAGCGATAAGGATCGATGTTGAGATTTTAATCTCCATTGGTTAAACATGCATGTACATCTTTTGAAAACAATTTAATGCCAAATAACTTTTTAATTTAATTGAAATCATTCTCCCCTCAATCAATGACATAGGTTGTTGATTGAGAGATAGAAATTTTGCAAATAAGTCGATGATGATTATCAAAAATAGAGACGAGTTATTTTTCAAAGCATTTAGTTTTCATGAGATAAATGTTATAGAATCGAGCATGGAATTTGAAAACATGGTAAAACATGGCTCGTTCTTTCTTTTAAAACGGGTTATTGCACGAAAATGACAATAAACCATTGTTTCTCTTTCTCCAAAAATAATTTTTTTTTTTTTTTTTGGAATTAGAACAACATCTAAAGTCCGTGTCATTCTTTGAATGCAGCACAAAACCGTAGATATTATCGAACAGAAAGCATGACAAAAGACAATATTTTTGAAGATTTTTTGAATTTTTGATTTTATGGATTTTGAAGGTTTTATAATTTTGTATTTTGTTTTTCGAATAGATATTTACAAGAGATAGATGAAGATAGACCTTTACTCCTCGTCTTCCTCACGAAGGCGTTTGAGTATTCGGTTGAAGGCTTTTCAAACCAAGACGTGGAAGAATAAACTCAAAGCGTTCTCTTGGAAGAGCTTTGGTGAAGATGTCCGCTAGCGATATTGAGACCTCACAAAATATAGTTCCACCACACCTTTTTCCACTTGTTCCCCGATGAAATGATGTCGAATGTCGATATGCTTTGCTCTTGAGTGTTGAGCGTTGTTGCATGAGAGAGCAATAGCACTTTATTATCCGCGATGCGAGGGATTTTGTTGAATACGAAGCCATAGTCAAATAATTGAGATCTCATCCATAAGATTTGAGCACAACAAGATGACATGGCTATGTATTCAACCTCTGTAGAGGAAATAGAAGTACTCATTTGCTTCTTTGAAGACCGACTCAAGCTTATCACCCAGCGAGCACCTCCGGATGTACCGGCGTGTATCTTGACAACACATGATGGCATCGCATAGGCCGTTAGTATACCGGTGTCTTTCGGGTACCAAAGTCCCATATTGATGGTTCCTTGGAGATACCAGAAGACCCGTTTAAGCTGCTTCAAGGTGCTTTTAGTAGGCTTAGCACGGTATCTAGCACACATGCAGCAAAGCAAACAAGATGTCGGTCTACTAGGCGTGAGGTACATCGGGGATCCAATCATACTACGATATTTATTTGGTCAATCATGATCCACGAGTGGTCCTCATCTAGTTTGGTTCGATCAATCAGGGGAGTGTCAACAGGGTCACATGAATCAAATCCAAATTTCTTTAAAATCTCATTTGCATATTTAGATTGATTTATGAAAATGCCTCAGGGACTTTGTGAAATTTGTAATCCCAAGAAAAATGACATTTGTCCCATCATTGACATTTGAAACTTAGAACTCATTTCATTAGAAAAATGATCACATTCCATTGGGTCGGTCGAGGCAAAAATAATATCATCAACATAAATTTGAACATGAGTTAAATGTTTGCACGACTTCGGTGAACAATGTAGGATCAATTGCTCCTTTCTTGAATCCGGATGATAGAAGAAACTTTGACAGTGTATCATACCATGCCCTTGGAGCTTGCTTCCGTAAGAGCCTTCTTCAACGATAGCGTGAGTAGGATGCTCTTGATTCACAAATCCCGGGTTGGTGGCGTAGGCGACTTCTTTAAGATCTCCGGAAATGCGTCTTCACATCCATCGATACACTACCATGTTCTTACTAGCGGCGTTAGCCAAAAGATTCGATTGCCTCGATTCGAGCAGGGAGCAAAAGATTCTTCAAAGTCTATACCCTCCTCTTGACGATATCCTTTAGCAACTAAATGAGCCTTGTTCTTCAACACATCACCATGCTCATCAAGTTTTACTTTGAAGATCCATTTGAGAGCTATAATCATAGCACAATCGGAGGCGGTACTAACTCCCATACATCAAGTCGATCAAACTCATGAATTTCATCTTGCATGGCATTGAACGGTATCTTCATTCATGGCGGTTTTAACATCTTTTGGTTCGATCTTAGAAAGTACGAGTTGAAGAAACACCATAAGGCATCGGTTGCAAGTTGTTTCCGGGTTGATCTAGGGCGAGAGGATTTCCAATGATGTTGTCTAATGGATGATCGTGAGTCCATTTTCTAAGGTGTTCATGTGGTAGTTGTTGAGGCGAGGTAGCTGAGTCGATGTCTCTGAAGAAGATGGTTCAGATGATGATTCGGGAGTAGCAAATATGTTTTCAAATGGAGCATCTTCAGGAGTAGCAAAGGGATTAACTTCATCATTGATGCGAGAAACATTTCCATGATGTACATTTGAAGAATGATGATTTGTTGATGAGGAAGGATCAGGCGGGTGCTTCTGACTTAAAGATATTGAGGCGAAGGATTGACTTCATTCACGGGAATATGAGCATCCTCATTGCGAGAATCATTACCTCATTCGTGTTTGAATCATACAGTTCATCAAACATAGGATCAAACAATTTCTTTAAATCATCTTCGGATGGAGGTACATATGGAGTTTCTTGAGTAGAGTTTGGAACAAGAGATGAACCAATGGGACTGTCTTGAAGTCGGGTCTGGCTGGATTGTCGGGGAGCCATTTGACCGTCGACTCATCAAGCGTAGCGTGGTTTCCATGATATATCGGGTTCTTTTGTTATAGATTCGGTATCCCTTTTTGTTTGGTGCATATCCTACAAATACTCAATGTCGACTTTAGCCCTAAGTTACCCTAAGTCTTGACCCTCATTAGTTGGATAGCACAATGCACCAAACACACGAAGGAAAGAGATATTAGGTTTTCTGTTGTGGACAAGTTCATATGGAGTTTTCCATGCGGTGTGGATTAGGGAGCGATTTTGTGTGTAGCATGCATTGGCAATTGCCTGACGGAAACATTGGAACCTTTGAGTAAATCAACATTGTTCTAGCGGCTTCAACAAGAGTCGATTTAGTCTTTCAACTACACCGTTCGTTGAGGAGTTAGTGAAACACTTCTTTGATGACTGATTCCAACGCTTTCATAGAATTCATTAAGTTGTTTGTTGACAAACTTCGGTTCCATTGCATTCGATAATTACGGCGGTTTTGTTAAGTCGAACTGCAATTTGTTTGATGAGTTTGATGATGATATCAGGAGTTTCATCCTTTGTCCTTAAGAACTTGACTCGGGTGAATCTAGAGTAATCATCAACCACAACTAACACATATTTCTTCCCAAAGATATTCTGTACCCTCATTGGTCCACATAAATCCATATGAATCATATGAAGAACTTACGTGGCGAGAGTTAGTAGGTTTGGGTTTATGGGCATATTTCTTGCTTTTTCCCAATTGACATCCTGAACAAAGATGATCCTTTTCATACTTTAGTCTAGGTAAACCTACAACTAAGTCCTTTACGGAAAGATCATTGATGGTGCAGTTCAAGTGAT
This sequence comes from Chrysanthemum makinoi, assembly GCA_910596185.1. NCBI lineage: Eukaryota > Viridiplantae > Streptophyta > Magnoliopsida > Asterales > Asteraceae > Chrysanthemum > Chrysanthemum makinoi. Next base: position 121,175,448 of record OU343218.1, read on the forward strand.
TGAGGCGGCGATGCCATAACCATGACTTTGTTTTTGAAGCCTTTGAAGCAGTTGGAGAAGACTTCATCATATCATCGATAGAGATGGTGTAAAGATTTGACCACGAGTTCCTTTTAACAGTTCCTTACCATTAAGATCTCTAACAGCAAGTATGTTTTGAAGGCTACTTCTAGATCGAGTCAATTGACCAGCAGAGAGATTATGACCAACCCTTCACATAGTAGACTCAGAGATAACACTATCACCAACAACATAATCTCCATAACCCATAATTGCACCGAAATGATCATTACCAAATCTAGCGTCCCGATGAATTTGCTCACGAAGTTCATGAGCGCGACCGTCGGTCATATGCTTGGAGCGACTGAGTCGGTACCCGAGCGATTTGAACGATCTGCGGTTGAACCTGAACAAAATGGATAAGCTGGATAATTGGGATCCCCATGCAAGAATGGGTTCCATTTGGTTAGTAACGATATTTGGAACACCCATCGAATCGAAACATCCATATCGATAGAAGCAATGGAATCATTGGGAATAGATGCAATCTTTGGTGTGCGTATTTGACCTATTCATAGTATGTTTACTTCTTAAGGGAATAGTTCTACCAGTAGGCATCCATTTTCTAGTGGGCATAATCTTAGCGGTTTGAGAACAAAGCGATTATTCTTATGACCAAAAGGTATCCAATAATAACCTATCTTTATAAAGTTCTTCTGTGGGTTTCCCTTTGTTTTCTAACATCTTTCGTTTTTGCCTTTTGCCTTATTTGCACGATTATTAGCATTAACAATTTTAACGGGCATTTGACAGCATTAGACAAAGCATTCACACCACATTCATGATTAGCAACGAATTCAAGCATAAATCATTACAAGGTTTGCAAATAGTATCGTGAATTAATTACTGTGCGCTAAGGCTAATACTATAATCAACACGATTCGTTTTATTCAACTCAAGCTTAAAGTTCCTAGATTGGTCTTCTACTCTCTTCCAATGCACATTCTTAGCTTGCAAGGTCCTATCATTCCTTGTATTGTCTTGAGACTTTGACTGCTTGCTTTAAAGTCGATTACTCTGTAGAGGGAATGGGAACATTAGTTGGTTGATCTAATTTTGCATTCTGAACTTGATGTGCAAATCGAAGTACTAGAAGGCATTAGTGTATACTTTAAGCGTGATTTGAGCTTTTTGCAAGCACACTAAAGTTCACTTTCTTAGCACTAACATATCTGGAATCTGAACTACTTGAAGGCACATTAGTGTTTCCTTTTTAAAAGGCATAGAACGGATTTCATGCTTGGCACTAGGCATAGAACAAGGCATCACAGCTTTGCCTTTTTCACCTAAGGTTAAGGATTTTGGGCATGTTGCAATTACACATTCTAGCAACTCTTGAGACCGTTTGGCCTGGAGGCAAGCAAACCTAATTTCACTATCAAGAGGTTTGTTAATGAAATCCTCTTCGACAATCTCACGGAGACATTCTAGACTATCCTTAAGGTGAGCACGGTATTCATGAAAAGCATGTTCATTATTCCTAAGATGAGGAGGAATATATTTAAGCATCCTGATGTATTTGCAATCTAAGGGTGACTTTGAGACAACATTCTTATTGAAAACAAGTGGCGTTTCCATTTCACGACTTCTTAGATTCTCAATTTCCTTTTGTAAAGACGTTATTTTTTCGTTGTTTTGGTGACTTTCATTGAATCATATAACTCTTTAAAATGTCGTTTAACTTTTCATTTTCTTCTAGAAAACTCTCGTTTTCCTTTTGTAAGGCATCAACTAAGTTTTGAAGATGAAAAGTTTGAGAATTCGAGAATCTAAAGAGGAGGGATTTGGGAGCCTGTCATATTGTTCGTTTGACCCTTTAATTGAGAGATTTGGGCTTTCAACTTTCGATCGTGTTGCAGGCTTGAAGATCGTTCATCACGTTTGTTAATTTGAAAATCAATCTGGAGCATCTGACAATGTCTTGATATTTGAAGTTTTAACATTTTCTTTAAGATGTTGATATTTTAGTTGTAAATTAAAATGCTCAACTTCCAGTTTAGAAAAATGTTTAACCAAATTGTTGTGATCATCAAGTTCAATTTTCTCGTTTAGTTCAGAATTAGTTTTTCAAGCTCAATGACACGATCATGGGAGACTTTCAGGGCCAGAGATAGTTCATGAAATTTGGAAGCATTAATAGAGCAATTTGAAGCGGTGAAAAAGATATCTTGAGCAACACATTCATTAATAAGAGTCTCATTTAAGGTATGCAAGTTCTTCCTCTCAATCTCATTATATTTTAGTGCGCGCTCATAATCACTAACTTCAACTACCATTGCATCAAATTCCTTTTCCATTTCTTTAATATCGATTTTGTCCCTTTTTTAAGACTCTCAAAATGATCTTTTAGTTGTTTAAAGAAAGGCATGACCTCGGTTAAATAACATTCTTTCATTTGCTCAAAACCCCTTTCCCCTTCATTATCCCAGTGGGTGTGATCCTTTTCTTACAAGTTTTCTCAAAATCAACAAATAGTTGAAGAATAACATATTGAATGATTAAGGTCTTGCTTTTAGTGGCAATAGTTCTAGGAACTAAATGCATTGGTGTATTTGGAGGATACTCATTACTTTAGGCATTTCCTACAAGGGGATTCTTTTTCAACAATATTTTCACCTTTTTGCAAGTCCATATCCTTTTTCGAACACTTGTTAGGGGTCAACAATGTTTGAGGCTTAAACATGTTCAAGGAAATCCAGTTTTCCTTCTTGTAGTCATGGGGAGTGATAATAATCTTTTTCTCTTTGCATTTAGGATCATCTAATTTTTGTTCATCCTTTCCCTAGTGACTTCATCTGATTTCTTATCTTCCTCGGTGCACTCAACGCAACTAGGTTTCTGCCTAGGCTTAAGAATTTCATTACCATCATAAAGCACCTTATGAGCATTTCTAGCCTTTTTAATTACCTCGGATTGGTTCCTCAACAAGGGGAATGCTATGCTTATCGCTAAGACTCGATGTTTAGTGACCATGTGGCAAATCGAATGGTGTTTCCTTTTATGTACAACTTGTTTTCAAGTTTGTTTTTCAAAGTTTTCAGATTAGAAAAATCTCTCAAGAGTTTTGATTCCTTTGCATTAAATTCTTGCTTAAGCATTTTCACATTTTCTTGAAGTTCTTGTTTTTGTTTAGATGTTTTAGAGTGTTTTTCTTGCAAGGAATTTAATTCTTGTTTCAATATTTCTTCTCTAAACTTACTTTTTCTAATTATTTGCGCAGTTTATCCATTTCTGCTCACAGTGGTCAACTCAAATTTAGCACGTTGTTCATAAATAGCAACCCGTTCTTTATAGGCATTTAGTTCAGAAATAATGGAATCATCAGGGGCACATGCGGTGTATTCATCAAAAACATAGTCATTGTTGATACGCGGAAGATGCATCACTTGGTACAACTTCACTTTCACTTTGTTTCACATATTGATCATATGGGACAATATTGATATTACCCATATTTTCAATATTTGATTCAATAGTTTCATTTGATTGTACTTTGTCATGCATCTTTGTGCACATCGACATCATCATATAGTTTTAATACCTCTGAGATGAGCTTGTCATGGGATGGCCCAGCTAGTGATGAAGAGGGGACCTTGGGAGAAACCATTGGAGAAATGCTAGCCATAAAAATTGTGTGTGCGGTAGGTCCATCATCCACATCAGAGTCGTATGCATCACAATCGGCTGACTTGAAAGGCATTCGATGATTGTGACCTATCTCACGAATAGGCTGCTCATCCACATCGCATCATAGGTCTTGGCATTGCCCGACCAAGAAACAGCAATTCCTCTTCATCCAAGTAGCACCATTGTCACGAGCTTGAGCCGGCATCTTATCTCGAGTAATCGGCGATTCGTGGGCTTTGGAGATGTACAATTCCTTGCAATGTGTCCCTCTCCACCACAGTTATAACATTTGATGAGCTTAGTTTGACCTTGGTTACCATTCCTTCCTCGATTATGGTTTCCAACATAACCTCTCCCGCTCCACCTCTTCCACTGATCATCTTGTCTTTCTGACTGGTTGCACCACGATCCTTCCATCTTTAATAGTGGCTTGATTGTGTGGGTTAGATGCGTTGAGGTTGTTGTTGGTCTGTGGGAGAGTATTCATGTTTTGACTGATGAGAAGAGCTAGTTGATTAATGAAGCTACAGCGTGGTATCAACATCGGCTTGTTTGTACATAGGATCAGGAATGAGTTTGTGATTACCATTACCCAGGGTATGACTTGTGATGCTTTGGTTGTGATTCCGATGTTTGAGTAGAAAGTTTGTAGAGTCATTAGGCGAGCTTGTCTCTCCTGGTTGGTTTTGAACTGATTGAGAATTAATTTTTCAAACATAGCATGTCTCTCATTCAGAAGGAGGAAGGCATAGAGTTGCTCATAGTTTGTATTCTTCAATCCTTTAGTGAGCTTCACGTGTAACAAACTTGTGCCATTCGGGATTCATGTTGTACATTTTGAGTTCAACTAAATGTTAGGCATAGTCATTCTGATGTTCCTCATGTCATTAACTAACTTATGAAATCTCACATAGTACTCATAGACACTCTCATCTGGTTTCATCTTGAAATGCTCAAATTAGATCATAGAGTTGGGATTCTCTGTCTTCCATAGTTAATTGAGAACACGAGAGAAGCATCTTAACATTGTCCCAAACTGCCTTAGCATCGTGTTTATGATTGATCGGCTTGTAGATGTCTTTAGGAAGACCTTGAAGAACAATGTTTGAAGCCACGATATCGCATCAAATCTCTTTTTATCCTTATCATCAAGCTCATCATACATCTTAGGTTCGTCCATTCCGTAAATGAGTACCATCGCATTAGTATCAAGTAAGTCTCTAGTCGTCTCAACTCGATATGGTCCTTCATCAATGGATTTGAGAATGTTGACACCATTTTCCTTTCAAGGCAATACAATCCTAATTCGTTGAGCCCAAGAGTCGTAGTGTCGGTTCATCAAGCATGGGTGGGCGAGTATCGAACCCGGTGCTTGAACATCTTCCGACAACGATGGAGATAAGGGCGTTGGTAGACATGTTAACAGATTATACGGGATTTTATAGCTCTATGATTAAACCGGAAATGGATTCTTTCAGTTTTACTAAATCAAGAGAAAACCGTAAACAATCACTCAAGACTCTAGATGATAAAATACTAAATCGCTAGAAGATAATGCACTAAGTCGCTAGAAATAGTGCACTAAATTAACCCTTAATTACATTCCTAAGTCATTTAGAGTCCCAAGTCATTATAGCCCAAATACAAATTAAACACAAGTAGTAACAAACTCGCTAAGACTAAAGTAAGCTAACCAAATTTTGGCGACAATTCGCTACACAAATCGCTAGAGACACAAGTTAAAGAAACAGCTAACTCTGCGACCAAGTAAGCTACCACAAGTCAGCTACCCGTAGTGGAGAATCCACTACTTGTACTTTTACGCTAGATCTAACTCGCTAGTTCCAACTGTAAGTAAACTGCACAAAATGTGAAGCAAGTCGCTAACAAGAAACTATTCCGTGAGCTAAGTCGCTAGCTTGAAAAACCATATAAACCTCACTTTTCAATCCAAAAACAACCCAACCAAGATGATTCAAGCTAACCAAATGAAAACCTAAACACTTTTGATGATTCTAAACATAAAAGTACAACCAAAATCAAGCTTTAACACTAGAAATCAATCAAATGATGCAAAAACCACTAAACTTTTTCAAACTTAAAAACCACCTAAAAACCACTAGAAATCCAAAGATGTGTAAGATATGATCTAACCATGGCTCTTGATACCAATTGTAAGATATAACTTTTCACATACACATCATAACATTAACACAAGGTAGAATATAGATGGAATTCTAGAGAGAGAAAGTTAGAGGTTTAGGAACTTAGTGAGAGAAAGTGAAAGATATTATTATGAGCTCCAACTCTCTACCTTGGGAGGTAGAGAGTATTTATAGTCTTACATAAACGCCACACATCGGGCTGTGGATCGGGCATACAGATGGGTAAAGACCCGTCCAGTCCTCCGGTGTTACTTAACTAAATACTACTTAACAAATATACTAGACTCGAGCTTTCTAGCGATTACATATACTTGAGGTGACCGACTCTTTTAATACACTGAATTTCTAATTCCTT
>OU343218.1:121181754-121272289 GCA_910596185.1 Chrysanthemum makinoi
TATTTTTATATGCTGTCTTATGATCCATGTAAGGTATACGTTGTTCTTGTTTGTTGATTGGTAATTTTTTTTTCAATTGTAGATGAGTTTGATACATTGGTTATATAAAAATATGGTTGGTAATACCGCTGGTGTAGACATATTACAAAAGCCATCGATACATTTTCCATAGGTTCAAAAGATATTGTTCCAAGTTTATTGTTACATAAGATATATGTTTACAGCAGTGTGTTTCTTATAGGATTGGTGCGATGTCGAGTGGATGATCAAAAGTATGGGTGTGAGATGAAACCTGCAAATAAATATATAAAATTTTGGAACATCAGTAGTGATGGTGTTAATCTTCTCGTATGAATGGTGTATTATATGGTAACTTACCGTTGTAAGAGGAGCTATTCTTTTTTGGTTTTTTTGCTGTCACCTGCTTTAGCTTCGAAAAGTGGTCTTTTAGCAGTCATTTGTTCAGTTGGCTGGGCACCACTTTTAGTAGCTAATATGTTTGATGTAATGACAGATGGCGGTGGTGTTTTAGTGCCTATCATAAAACAAATTCTTGCATGTCAATTGCTGTTAATATTTTTTTAATTTTTTTTTTCTTGTTTCTTTGTTTACCTGAGGAGGATGTGTCTGGATTCTCGGACGGGTTGGTGCTCTCTATATTTTTGATGCATTCTTGTTGAAGTTGTTGCGTTGCTATTCCTGTTTATTAAAAATAGTATGTTAATATAGTAAATATAATAATGTTGTTTTTTGCTGATTATTAAATGTTTACCTGAGGATGTTCCTGCAATTTGGTGTGTCACATCTGGTTTGTCCAAAATTCTGTTGAGAACAAAGTCTGGTGGCTCTTGTTTGGAAGTAGTATTGTAGTGAAACTGGAAAATGTGTGTTTTGCCGATGATTGCTGTTATTTTTTCTGGAAATACTTTTGGGTCAGGATCTTTGATTGATGCAAGGAGTGTGTTGCAGTCTTGTCCAATTATATCGTCCGCTCCTGGTGTGAAGAATGTCATCATGACTGTTTCTGAACCATCTGTTATGTATGCTTTGAAGTTGTATCTGTTTGTATGAATTGCAGTTGTTAGATACAGTTATTTATGTATATTTTTTTTTCCTTTTCAGTAGACTGGTTACCTGTTTGTCGGACATGCAATGGGCCCATGGACTCTGCAGTTATAGATGTTGTCGTCATAAGCAACCTTGATAGAACAGCTGCTGCAGGATTTGTAGTACCATTCAAGTGATGTGTTGAGGCCAGTTATAGTTCCTTCGCAGGTAAATCGAACCCCCTGCATATTTTTTGGTTGTATTTTTTAGCTTATAAATAATGATTTAAAATTAAATTTGTTGGTATAATGTTTGTTGCTGTTACTTACTGCATAAGTGTGGCGAGTTTGTTTGAGGAGTATGGCAAAAGGGATCCTGTTTCTAAAATTTTCTTTTTCCTTGTCTTGAAATGGTTGCCTTACAACTTGTAGTGGTGGCGTTAGGTTAAACAGTGCTCTATACCTGTTATGAATGTACATGGTTGTAAAAAGGTAAATTGTTATATGATTTTCAGTAAATAGTAAATATGGTAACCAACTTACTCTGATTTATATTGCTCCAGCTCTGGAATTTTTGGGTTGACATAGTAGTATGTTGCTGGTGTTGCTGAAAGTTGTAAGTTATTTAAGAAACGTGAAACTCTGCAAGATGTGACGGCTATTATAATAGGTTTTTCCAGTGCGTCAATAGCTTCCTTGTTGAATGTTTCGGCAAGAGTACCCCATAGTGTTACCTCAATAGAGTTGCGGCTGGTTTAAGAAAAAAAGTTGTTAGAGCTAAAGTATTGTTATGTATTTATTGTGCACTATTAGTGGTGGATTTAGTATGTAAACTTACTTTAGATTTTGTATCTCAATTTTACGATGCATGACCTGGTTTCGATTTGGGTTGCCGATTTTTTCTTTCTCAGTAGATTTTATGTAACAACCAATGTAGTCTGCGTACAGGATCATACAAAGAAGTGTTTATATAAAAAAAGATACTATTATTAATATTAAAGTTGCAGTGGCTATTACCTGTTAGGACTGGATGCGGTTTTTTTGTTTTGTCGTTCGTATCAATGACTCTAGCAGGCAGTTGATTGTAAGAAATGAAGTCGAAATAATGTTCAGGGAATTCATTATCTTGAATCTCATCCAGCTTGGTAAATGTAGTGAACAAAAGTGATGTGTTGTTTTGCAGTGTTTGTTGCCAATTTTCCGTTGGAATACATGTAAATCCGGAAATGTGGTAGACTTTGCCAACTGTCAGAATTGGGGTGAAGTGTTTAATCTCGCTTGCTTCCATATTTGCTTGTATTGCATCACCCTATCAACATATTACAAATGGTTAGTTCTAATTTTTGTTTACAATGTTTTTTCTTTGTTTGTTTAAATGCTAATATGGCAGGTACCTGTTTATCTAACAAAATTGCTCGGAAGCCTTTATCCTTCGTGTCTGGTGGGTCTCGATGTATCCATGCTCGATATACTTTCGCTGTTAATATCTTGTTTCTGTCACCTGGTTTTAGATCTCTGATATTTGCTTCAGTCATCCTGTAGATAATAATGTAAGAAAAATAACAGGGTTTATGTTATAAGAATGAATATAGTATTTGTTTACGTTATATTGTTTAAAGTCAAAGTGTAGTAAAGAAACTTATTGACACGTAGTGTGAGAGTGATATATATTGTTACAAAGGAGAAGAGGTAAAATAACTTTTTATAAGTAAGTGTTTTTTAAAAACCTTTTGTCTCCGAAATTTTCTTTAAAAAGTCTTTATAAACTATATTTAGAGTTGTATTTTCAGGCCGTTCAGGATAGGGTGGCATAAGAATTTTTAAGCCATAGGGTGATGTAGCCCGGGATAGAGCAACATATAGTTGTCCATGACCGAAAACTGGCTGTGGAAGGTAGATGCCAATCTTGTTAAGAGATTGTCCCTGGCTTTTTTTTATCGTCATAGCATAACAAAGTTTTATTGGGAACTGTTTCCTTTTGAAGATAAACGGGTAGTTTGGATCTTTATGGGTTAAAGGGATTCTTGGGATGTATACTTTTTCTCCAATTCTTGTGCCTGTAATTATTTCTGCTTCAATCAGTTTTGACATGAGATTTTTGACAATCATTCGTGTTCCATTGCAGAGTCCTCCGCCTAGGTTGATGTTTCTCAACAACATGATTGGAGCGCCAATTTTTAAGTGGAGAGTGTTTGGTGGTAAGCCTGGGAATTTCAAAGTGTTCAAGTATTCTGGTGGATATAACATTTCTGTCGCAGCACTTTCTCTTCCAATCGGGATTGCTTCATCACTACTTATGTATGTTGTAGTGTCGCCTTCCATGAGGGATAATACCTTTTCGTTTATAGCGTCAGCTGTTTCATTCTTGGGGCAGACAATAGCTTTTTGTTGCCATAGCTGTGGTGTCGGGTTTTTCAATGTTTCTTTGTCGTAGATGAAATCAATCAGTTTTTGCATTCCATCCTCATCATTTGGGATTAGGTATTCAGAGGGAATTGTAACCCATGAAGCATCTGTTGGATCACTTTCATCAGGTACTCCAATTTTTCCGTCACCTATTTCAAGTAACCATGATGAGAACTCATGTACCTTTATTTTCTGATTGTGATCCAGATGATTTTGGAGCACGCGCATGTTTTGATTAAGCTTGAAAACTTTGAAATATGGCCATAGGTACGATTGAGATATTGATGAATTGATGATCTCTGTTCTCGACCCCTTTTTTTTAACCGGTAATGTTTGCCTGAAGTCACCACCTAACATAATTGTTTTGCCGCCAAATATTTTTTCTGAATTGTTAAGTATATCTCTGAGTGTTCTATTTAGTGCCTCGAAACAGCGACGGTCGTTCATTGGTGCCTCGTCCCATACTATCAATTGAGTTTCAGTTAGGAGTTTAGCCATCATCGTATTTTTTTTTATGTTGCAGGTTGATTCATCGGATAATTCTATTGGCAGTTTAAATCTTGAATGAGCTGTTCTTCCAGAAGGCAGTAGCAATGAAGCGATACCTGAAGATGCAACAGTGAGGACAATTTTGCCTTCTGAACGTAAGCTGTTAATTATTGTCCTCCATAAAAAAGTTTTTCCTGTTCCGCCATGTCCATAAACAAACACCAATTCTTGGTGGTTGTTCCTTGATGCAGATAGAATGAGATCGTAGATCCTCTTTTGTTCTTGATTAAGTTTGTCTACAGACATAGCAACTTCATCTTTTAATTCTTGCCGGTTGTAGTTTTTTTCTTCCATCAAAAGCCTGTTTTCTAGTTGAGTGACTAAATGTGGTGGAGGCAATGCAAAACCAAAATCCTTAATTGATTTTGAGCAACTATTTAGTATGCACTCTATTTCGTACATAATATAATCTTTTACCTCTGCTTCATTAACGTAAAGGTTTCTAACATGAGACATTTGTGCAGCTTTTGTTGGAATGTCATCTGCCATGGCGCGCCAATGTTTTTCCCACAAATGTATTGGATCTGCAACTTCACAATATATTAGAATATGGGCAAACAATGTGCGAATTGCTGCCGCAGATGCTGATAAAGATGCCTCTTGGAGTGCTATATCTCATTCTTTGTCATCTTCTAGGAGGCCTAAAGCTTGACACGCTGCACGATAAGTTTGGAAAGTGTGGTTATTAATGGTACGGACATCAGCAAATGAGGTGCACCCTTTTTGGTGTGCCAACAGCATCCGAAAATAAAAGAGTTCTCCTGCAGCCGGGTGTACGTATGCAAGACGCCCAATGGAATACTTGGTTTTATACTTTCTCCGTCTCCATACTTTTAAGTTTTCGTACCATACATATTCAGAAGGGAAATCTAAATATGTAAGGTGTTTGCCATCATTGTGAAGCTCGTTGTATGTAAACCATTCTGTCAACGTTGTTAGTCTTCTACCTTCGTCTGCTATTACATTTGTTAGGGTCTCTTTGTCACGAAAACTGAGTGTTTGCATATTTTGTAGGTGCACGGCCAGAATCTGCACAGGTGGTTCTCTATGGTGTATGGGAAATTTAAATATTCTCCAGCAAGCTTCATACGGGCAGATAAAATGGCCATCAATAAAATTCTTTATTTCATCAATGTGTATTTTAGGTGCTGAAGATGCGACGCTTGGATCACCAATTGGCCTTGTAATTCTAGCTGCAATACGATCTGTGCCTTTTGAGATATATTTGAAAAGATATTTTATTAGCATGCTCCATCCGCAATACTCTACATTTATATGAGCATGAAACATCAGACAAAGAAGACGATTATAAGGAACCACGTACGTATTGTCTAATTTGAATTCACCTTTTAGTACATAAGCTGTTGTGTTTCTTCTTTTGTAGTGTACATGACCATCTTTATCAAAGTAGGTAGCCTCATTGATTTTTTTTGGGAATTTTTTTTTGCAAGCACCATTTTCCATACACGGGGCGGACGGTTTAGCATTTCCACATGGGCCATGCATCATTAGTTCTGCAACAACTCTGTAACCTTCAGGATCAGACAACTTATCAGGTAACTCTGCTGAAATGAATTTATCAACTTCTTCAGGAGTTTTTATTCTGTCTTTAGAATCTATCCATAGGAGAGTGTGACAGTGCGGAAGCCCACGTTTTTGAAATTCAATGGTGTAAAGAACTGTTAAAGAAAAAAGACGTAAACTTTAGTAATTCTATAGTAATTTATGAATTTTTATGTGAAAAAAAATTTGGAAATTGATAACATACCTCCTGTGCAACGGCCAAATATGTTTTTTTCTTTGAGTGTTTGTATAAAGATTCTGACTTTTGTTCAAAACACGAACGACTACATCAGCTCTATCCGAGGGAGTTAGCCCTACATATTTTTTCATGTGTCTTTTGATCTCTGGCCAGTTAATATTACATGTAAATGTAATGAAAAATTGCGGGTTTCCTAGAACACGACATATGGCAAGAGCATCAAGGTAATGACTATACATGTATCTTGGTCCACCTGTGAAGCTTGATGGCAGAATAATTTTCCTTCCTATCTCGGCACCGATGTGGTCTCCTTGTGATATCGCATCATATATTCCTGCTAAACATTCGCTTCGTATGTTATTTTGCTTGGATCGTATGAAATCGAGCCTGTCTTGTTCTAGGGTGCAGAAAACTGAAACAACATACTGTTGAAATAACCGGCCCGTTCTGAATATATGGCCATATTCATGAGATCGTTCATGTAATTGGTATGTGTAGTACTCATTCATAGATAGTTTCCGCCTTGTCCTTTTTCCCCGAACGCCTGCCACTTTCATTTTTGTGTTGTAACCTGGTTGGCCGTATACAAATAGAAGAGGAAATTGGAGAGACATGTATGAGCTATGAAGCTTGTTATAATTACATCGTAGTCAGTTTTTGTATTTGAACCATTTTCAAATACTATAGCGCCCAGAGTCCCACTGGAAGGAAGAGCATATTCTTTTGCACCCACGACGTTGTAGAGCTGAATTTTTAGATCATGCACGTTTCCTTCATTGCACCTGTCTCTGGCTGTTCTAAATAATCGAACCAACTCATTGTGCTCATCTAGGATTTCTATTAACTTTTGAACAATTTCTGGTTTCAGACCACTCTGATTGTCACCACCAAATGGTTACATTCTGTTTGCGACTTCATTATCTGTGTCATAAATATAAAGCTGCAGGAACCTAGGGTCATCATTATATTATTGCTAGGCAATAATGTCCCTATCCAATGATATATTTGGCCTGAAATTTTGAACACATATGGTCCTCTTCCATCATTTATTGTTTCATCAATTTGTGCACCAAAAGATGTCATACTAAACATCTGGTTGTATGCACGAATATTATCCAAAAAGTGTTTGTCATTTAGTAGCTGTTTCAAATATTCTGGTGGTTCTAATTCTCTTGGAAGATATACTTGCCCACCTCCACAACAGCGATGATATGTCACCTTCAACTGTGAACAATTGCCTTTTAAACTTTCTCCGAGCCAAAATCTGGCGTTACAGTAGTCACAATGTTGGTCACAATCGCCTACATCAATATATAGACTGGATACATCTGTGGTGATAAAATTAGTAAAGTATTAATATTTCATGTGTATTGATTTACTAATATTAGAAGTATAGAAAGATATTGTTAAAAAGAATTGGTATTACCTTCGTTATAAGGTATGGTAGGGTCACGATGTATTGAATTTAATATACTCTGCTCATTTGGAATGTCGTATTTTTCTCTCTTTTTTTTTTTGCCTGTTATATATAAGGGAATCACGTTATATTTTTAAAGATGCATAAGTAAAACATGTATGTGACTTAAAAATGGTGGTTGTAAAAAGTTTACCTGTAGATATTTGTGTGCTGCTGTTGTTGCATACTTCTGATTTTTTCCTTTTACGTTGTATTGAATTATTACCCAATGAAAGTTTACATGCAGATTTGGTTTTTCTCTTCGTGAAATCAGCATTCACATTGACAATATGTTTTTCGAAGTCGCTATTTTTGTTGATGTTATCTGTTTGTCCTGTAATTTGTGTATGCATTGTAAATGTTATACATCAATAATATAATTATGAAAAGAATATGTATGAACACAGTAGCTTGAGTAAACATACCATCACTTTTCTTACAGCCGTATGTATATTTCCTTTTCTGGTGCGATAATCTATCGTTCTCTGAACAATGCAGTGTTTGGCACCTTTTTTTCCTTCTGCTGGCGTTCACAATAGCAATATCCTGGGACGAATTTGATACAGGTTTCTTGTTTGGCGTGAACTCATGTACAACCTGTGGTGGCCCAAAAGAGGTGCATACATCGATTGCAGAAGTATTTTTCATAAAATGTGTAGCATTATCAGCGTTAAAAGTTTGTGGGTGTTCATCAGTTTTGAAAGAAGTGTCTTGCCATTTAGCTGTATCATATTCACCTAATACAGAAGCTGTCCACATATGAGGTTGGTCTTTATTATTTTGTAAATAATCATAGTTGTTGCATGCCAGATTATTTTGAAGTGAACCTGCATTTATAGAAAGAAGGTTAACAATAGCAAAACAGAAATATGAGAAGTTGCAAAAAATTAGATAGAAAAAGCAAATTGTATACTGCAATATGGTTTAAATGGTAAAGGTAAAATTGATTTACCACTAATAATATTAGAAGTTTGTAATTCTGAATGCCTTTTATTTGCAGCTCTGCATTGTTCAAATTCAACTTTTCCGTTAGCATTCAGTTCCTGGAACGAATTTAATACAGGTTTTCCGTTTGTCGTCGACTCGTGCATAACCTGTGGTGGCCCGAAGGAGGTACGTAGACCGATTGCAGAAGTATTTTTGATAGAATGTGCAGCATTATTAGCATTAAAAGTTTTTAGGTCTTCATCACTTTCAAAAGAAGTGTCTAGCCATTTAGGTGTATCATATTCACCTAATACAGAAGTTTTCCACATATCGGGATGATCTTTATTACTGTGTAAATAATCATAGTTGTTGCATGAGAGATTCTTTTGAAGTGAACCTGCATTTTTGGAAAGAAGGTAAATGATGATAAAACAGAAATATGATAGAGTTGGCAGGTATTTGACATTGATTATGCATTTATTCTCTGCTGCATTTAATACAATATTTAATTATCCTCATATTAGGGTTTTATTTTGGTGTATTAGGGTTTCATTTTGGTTATACATAATATGAATGAGGCTTACTGTAGGTTTAACAACGAAAAAAAAAAAATAAATAAATAAATAAATAAAAATAAAAAAAATAATTACCTTTATTATTGCAATATCCAATTGTTGGATCGATGTAACAATAATTGCTAGAGTATCCAGTTGCATTGGATGTATGCTTGAGAACTTCTGGACACATATAACATGTAGCTGTAACATTGTTTGAAGACCCATTTTGATTGTAGTCAGCATTGTTTTTGAATAACACTGCAATAATGAAAACGTATATTAGCAGTACGAATGAGGCTTACTGTAGGTTTAATTAAAAAAAAATAAATAAATAAAAAAAAAATAATTACCTTCATTATTGCAATATTCAATTGTTGGATCGATGTAACAATAATTGCTAGAGTATCCAGTTGCATTGGATGTATGCTCGAGAACTTCTGGACACATATAACATGTAGCTGTAATATTGTTTGAACACCCATTTTCATTGTAGTCAGCATTGTTTTTGAATAACACTACAATAATGAAAACATATATTAGCAGTACGTTAAGTAAATTAAGTAAACTGCAAAAAACAATTGTTGATGTTACCTTTTTGCTTTTTGTTGCCTCCTTGTGTAGCTGTTTCAAGTGGGCAACCTTTTCTTTTGAATCCTTCATTTGTTGTGGCATATTGTCTAAAACTATTGTTTGGTGGTTGCAGAGTTGGTTCAACAAATGTGCGGCAGTGATTATCAACAATATGGCTTGTCGGTTGAACAGCAGATAGGTTATTGATATTTTCAGGACGAACGGGCGGGTATTGTTGTTCATGAGCAGCATGAGTTGTTGGGTGGACGTAAGTTCCATGTTTAATATTTTGATTGCTCAGGTAATTTTTTACAGTACTTAGCGTTAGATGCATTATTTTATATTATGTTTTATATGTATCAGTTATAAAAGGAACCTAAATACTGGATGACAGTAATATTGCACAAACAATATGTAACCTAACTATATGTGTATGTAGACTATAGCGGAGCACAATTTTTATTTATTTGAAACAGAAAATGAGTGAGTACACAAATCATACAAAAACATAATGTTAGTTCAATAACGGGAAGTAGTGTTGGATCTTGTACCTGGTTTATTTTATTTATTTTTAATTTTTTTTTCGTTTACTGCAAATCCAACGTGATTCTCTGCATGAATGCATAGCAACAAACCAAATATCTAAATCAGAAAAAAGCGCACCTAGAATAAACAATATGTTATGATAAAAATATACCCAGGCTACACAGAATGGAATAAAACTATAACCAACTTCTGTATGATTAACTAAACTGTTGTTTATGTACATCTGTTGAGCAAAATAAACATGAACACCGTACCTTTGCAGGTATTCTGTATGTAAAATATGAGTTGCAGGAAGCTGTTATGAAGATGTGAATACTAATACCGCGGAGGATTCCTGAATAAGCTTAAGAAAGAGATGATGAGCAGTAATGAAGTAGAAACTTCTGGGTGAAATTTCAATGTATAAAAATGCATTTGTTTCCAGATTTTTTGTAGTCTTTGTAGTCAAACTATTGTGGCTACATTTAATGAAGTACTAAACGTGTAACAATAGCAGATACGCAACATTTAATGCTCGCAGGTTAATTTAATGCTCAGCCGGTGGTGTAATGACACGTGTCCCAAACAGTTTGGGTGAAACTCACTCTCCTACCTTTTAGTATATATAGAGAATACTAATACAGCGGAGGATTCCTGAATAAGCTTAAGAAAGAGATGATGAGCAGTAATGAAGTAGAAACTTCTGGGTGAAATTTCAATGTATAAAAATGCATTTGTTTCCAGATTTTTTGTAGTCTTTGTAGTCAAACTATTGTGGCTACATTTAATGAAGTACTAAACGTGTAACAATAGCAGATACGCAACATTTAATGCTCGCAGGTTAATTTAATGCTCAGCCGGTGGTGTAATGACACGTGTCCCAAACAGTTTGGGTGAAACTCACTCTCCTACCTTTTAGTATATATAGAGAATACTAATACAGCGGAGGATTCCTGAATAAGCTTAAGAAAGAGATGATGAGCAGTAATGAAGTAGAAACTTCTGGGTGAAATTTCAATGTATAAAAATGCATTTGTTTCCGATTTTTGTAGTCTTTGTAGTCAAACTATTGTGGCTACATTTAATGAAGTACTAAACGTGTAACAATAGCAGATACGCAACATTTAATGCTCGCAGGTTAATTTAATGCTCAGCCGGTGGTGTAATGACACGTGTCCCAAACAGTTTGGGTGAAACTCACTCTCCTACCTTTTAGTATATATAGATAATAGGACATGGCATACCAATAATCTTATAACAAAAGATTTACAAAAAAATAAAAAATAATAATAAAATAAAAATAAAATAAAAATAAGATAATAATAGCTTTACTTAGCAGTGGTATTCAAATTTTTGCGAAGTGTTCATAAAAAAACAACTCTAGATAATTATTTCAAAAAGACGTAGCATATTTTTCTAATTATATAGTGGTTTATATATTTTATAAATCAAATACATGACCTTGGATGGAGAAAGGAATCATAGGTTGATGTTACAGCTAATGATATATAATACAACGAAATGTTGACTATATGCAATTAAAGACCTAATCCTAAATCGACAATTATTGGAGGCACTTTATTTTGCATACTCAAAAATTCTTACATACTAATGGATAAATTCCTACCTTTCATCTAGTTTGATTTAATGGTGGGGATTAACCTAAGATTTAATATGTCTAAACCTAAGTCCATGTTTTTTTCTTGTCTTTTTCTTTTCTTTTTATATTTCTTATTTATTTTCTCATTATTTGTATTTTTAAACCACTTTTTTTAATTTCAGTTTTTTTTTCTTTTCGTCAGTTTCATACGTTTTTGTCCGTTTTCTTACGTTTTTGTCCGTTTTCATACCTTTTCATCTGTTTTCTTACGTTTTTGTCCGTTTTCATACCTTTTCATCTGTTTTCTTACGTTTTCGTCCGTTTTAATACGTTTTCGTCTGTTTTCTTACGTTTTTGTCCGTTTTCTTACGTTTTCATCGGTTTTCATAGGTTTATATACGCTTTTGTCCGTTTTTTACGTTTTCGTCCATTTTTATACGCTTTCGTCTGTTTTCAGACGTTTTCATCCGTTTTTATAAGTTTTTGTCCGTTTTCAGACGTATTTTTTCCGTTTTTATACGCCTTTTATTCGTTTTTGTCCGTTTTCATATGTTTTCGTCCGTTTTTTGCAGTTTTTATACGTTTTCGTCTATTATATGTTTTCATGCTTATTATTATATTTTATTATAAAAAGGTTAATGTCTAATATC
The DNA here is from genome assembly GCA_910596185.1 of Chrysanthemum makinoi. Taxonomy (NCBI): domain Eukaryota; kingdom Viridiplantae; phylum Streptophyta; class Magnoliopsida; order Asterales; family Asteraceae; genus Chrysanthemum; species Chrysanthemum makinoi. The sequence continues at coordinate 121,193,803 of OU343218.1, forward strand.
ACTTGTGTAGATGATCTGCTGTCTAATATCACTTGTATAAAAAGGTTAATGTCTAAAAAGGTTATGACCAACTTTGGTATAGTTTGCTTGACTGACATACTGAAGATGATCTGTTGTCCTGTGATCATCCTTTTTGCAGATCATGCAGAAAAGGATTCTGTAGCAGTTGTCAGTAGTATGGCTAGTGTAATGACACAACTCACATTTTTGTTTGTTTTTGGAGGTTGACTTAGACTTTGAGGCTGGAAGGCGACTTTGTCTCCTTGATTTGTTCAGGGACCTTTTCAATGGATTCCATTTTTTCAATAAGCTTCCTCACAAGTTCAGTCGATTCTTGAATTTGGTCAGCTTCAGTGGGGACAGAGGATGTTGAAGTCTCAGTAGGAGTAGACTCTTGTTGGATTTGTTTTGCTTGTCTTTGTAGGATGGTTCTACCAAGTCCAGACCTTTCTTTTTGTGCCTTTCATCGCAATTGACAAGCGCATATTTTTTTAATGCAACCAATGTTATCTATCCCTTGTGATATTATACTCTTAGTAGAAATAAAAGGGTTAAAATCCTTTTAGGTAAATTCTTATTTTGTTCAAAAAATGCAACACTTGTTTGATTTTGAGAATATGTTAAGTCTCTATTTTCATAGTTTGCTTTCTTTTTATTCATTTTGATATTTTTAAGTAACAATTATTTATCTCTTGTGATATTTTTAAGAAAGATGAAGAGTATTACACTCTTCATCATATATGTGTTATCAGTTGTGATACTCAACTAAGAATATGAAATATTAAATTCATACCAAATATGATAACAATTTAGTATTTTACCAAGTATATATGAAAGAAATGATAATAAACATCACTTATTATATTACTGTGATGATTATGTTCATTTTTCTTATTTGTGTTTTTGAAAATATTTAGGAAGATTTTTTTGTTTTATGATAATATGAAATATTAGAAAAGGTGTTTAACTGAAAACAAAATATGTTATGAAACTTTTGTTAGACTTGTGGTGGATTTTTCTATTTAATGGATACATTGTGCATATTTCGATAGGTTTTATAGCAGAATTTAAAAATATCTATGGTTGAATCAGCAAACTAAAGAAGTTATGGTTGAAGAAAGCACATATCCTTATAAACAAACTGAGTAAGATCAAACATCTGTGATATCACACACGATATAACAGGTGATATCACCTCACTTGTGATATCACATGACATCACAGGTGATATCACTGGTGATATCACAAGTGATATAAACTATGATATCACACATGCTATCACCGGTAATATCACACATGATATCACAGGTGATATCAATGGTGTTATCACACATGATATCACGTGTGATATCACAAGTGAGGTGATATCACCTGTGATATCACAAGTGTTTGAGCTTTCTCAGTTTGTTTATAAAGATGTGGGCTATCTTCAACCATAGCTTATTTAGTTTGCTGTTTCAACCGTAGATATTTTCAAATCCCGCTATAAAACCTAGCGAAACATGCACAATGTAATACTTTTCATGATGAAGAATGTAATATTTTTCATCTTCCTTACAGTGTTATATCACAAGAGATAAATAAGTGTCACTTACAAATATCAAAATGAAAACATATGAAAACGGACAAAAACATATAAAATTGAATGCAAAACGTATAAAAACTTATGAAAATGGACAAAAACGTTTGAAAATGGACAAAAACGTAATAACAGAGAAAAATGTATTAAAACGGATGAAAACATATGAAAACGAACGAAAACGTATAAAACCTGATGAATCCGTCTGAGAACAGACGAAACGTCTAAAAATGGATGACAACGTATGAAAATGTCTGAAAACGTATTAAAACGGGCGAAAATACATCAAAACGTAAAAATACAGGACGAAAACGTCTAAAAACGGACGAAAATACATGAAAACCTAAAAAAACAGACAAAACCGTATGAAAATGGCCGAAAACGTAAGAAAACGAACGAAAACGTAAGAAAACAGACGAAAACGTATGAAAGCGTAAAAACACGTCTGAAAACGTATGAAAAATGGACGCAAACGAAAGAAAACGGACGAAAACGTATGAAAACGAACGAAAACGTAAGAAAATGGACGAAAACGTATGAAAACAAACGAAAACGTAAGAAAACAGACGAAAACGTATGAAAGCGGACATAAACGGGCGAAAACGTAAGAAAACAGACGAAAATAGACTAAAACGTATAAAAACAGACGACAACGTCCGAAAACAGACGAAAAAGTCTAAAAATGGACGGAAACGTAAAAACGGACGAAAACGTATGAAAACGGACAAAAACGTCAAAAAAAGACGAAAACGTATATAAATGTATGAAAACGTACAAAACGTATGAAAACGTACGAAAATGTCAGAAAACGGATGTGAACGTACGAAAACGGATGAAACAGACGAAAATGTCTGAAATCAGAAAGAAAAAAAAACGTAAACAAAAAGGACGAAAACATATGAACACGGACGAAAACGTATAAAAACGAACGAAAACGTATGAATACAGATAAAAACGTATGAAAGCGAAAAAAACTTGAAAAAAAATGTGAATTTAAAATTAAAAGAAAATAATAAAAAAATTGAAATAAAAAAAAAAAAAAATGCATGAATTTGTAATAAAAACGTGAATTAAAAAAAAAGAAAAAAAAAAGAAAAGAAAAAAGAAAAAAAAAGTTAATAAATAAAAAAGACAAAAAGACAAAGAAAAAGGAGAAAAAAAACATGGACTTAGGTTTTCATATTAAATCTTAGGTTGTTGTTCCATGTTCACTATCGTTAAAACAGTTTAAGTTTATAAAATAAGTTAATAGTGAACTATGACTGAAATTAACATAAGGAAAACACACTAAGTAATTTTCAACATCATATTCTTATTAGAAATAAATCAACAAAGAATACGTTACCCAAGTACTTGCGGAATAGTACTTGGGATTGAAATGACAAAGTTGGGTGACTCCTCTCTAAGCTCAGGCTAAGTCGAGCACAACTCTTAGAGCTCACTGAGCTATCTCAAGAACTAAGTTGTATTTGGAGGAGTGAAAAGATGGCTTGCGTGTATGTGTGTTTTACAATTCACAAGCTTAATCTTTTCACTCCATCTCTTATGCTATTTATACATGTATGAGTTTTAACTCTTTCCTAAGTGACAAATCTGACATCATACAGAAGACCAAATACTGATGTATTTTGTCTCTGTTTACAAAGACTATTCTAAGTAAAGGACAAGGCTGCTTTCCATATTTCAGTGATGACACTGAGCTTGTAAGTTAGCCATTCAAGGAAAGTTGACTTATGTTGATAAGGACTTCTTTATTCGATTCAAACTTCTCCCGCCTTGTCCCGCTCTTTCTTCAGTCTGTTTATCCTTCAGTCTTCTTCTTCAGTTTATCTTCAGTGTAAGTAGTTGGAGAGGAGTCTTAGGGATTCAGTGAGTTATTGTCATCACTTACTGAATCCATCATCTTCTTCTTGACTCAGTCTTCACCCTTTAAGTTCCGCCTTACTGAGTGGAGAGACTACTTCATTGCCTCGTACTGAGTATCCTAAAGATGACTCACTGAGCGACTATGCACTCAGCGACCTGATTGTGTTTAATCGGATGAGTACTTAGGCTATTTTCTATTCAAATCCTAGATTAAGGGGTTTGGGTATTTTTTGAACCCAACAGTCTCCCCCTATTTGGATATACAAATAGCCTGAGTGGTTGATCAGTGTAAGTGAGCAAATGGCTTCTTCCTACACTGAATGTTGATGAGTGTCTAAATACTCATCATTTTTGTACTGTTTTGAATGCCAAAAACATCTGAAAACACTCATAAATGCATCAAAATGATAAAAATATCACAAACAAGTGTTTTATGTGTTTTAAATGCAAAAATGTCAAAATCAGATGAAAAACGTATAAAGTTTGCATAATTGGCAGTTTTAGTCCCCTAAGTTTCAAAAATTGTCAAAACTAGTCCCTGTAATTCAAAACTTGTAAAATGTCATTTAAGGTCCATGGGATTCAAAAGTTGTCAAAATAAACCCTTTAAAGTTTAAAATTTACAAAATGACAACTTTAGTCCCTAAAGTTTGAAAAATGTCAAATATAGTCCTTGGTTAATTTAAAAATAGAAAATTATCAAATATTAACCTTGTACTATTTATAAATGACAAAATTGGTCCTTATAGTGAACTTTTGGAAAATTACATGTTTGGTCCCTTAAGTTTCAAAAATGACATAAAAGGCCTTGGATTTATTAAAAATTGGATTTTATCAAATATGGTCCTTGTATTATTAAAGTTTGGCAGAATTGGTCCTTATTATATCTTTGGAAAAGTGACAGGTTCAACCCTTAACTTTGGCAAAATTACATTTTTGGTCCTTGTGATTATTAAGCTACAAACCAAACGGACCTATATATATTACCCAAGTCCAAAACAGATCCAGCTGGCCCAATATATAAAACCCGGCCCACTTTTTAAATGAAATTAAAACCGCCATCACTGTTACTTCCTCTCCCTCACCACTGCAATCCCAAAACCAGAAACCATTGATGGTTTCTTTTCACCTTTCCACCTGCCTACCTTATCCCCCCAGCTGGTTAACAACCCCCCTCCACCTCTACATAAACCAAAAAGCATTAAATGCAAAATCCTGCTTTAGGACTTTTGGCGCCAAAAAAGTAAAAATCAAAGGTTGTGATTACTTTGACCTATCCAATGGTGGGAATTGATCAGAGGATAAAGAGGATGCTTTTGGATCACAATAAAAAGGAAATGAAGCAGAGAAAAAGAACCAAGTAGTGTAATTTAGTTTACTTTTATGTCGACTTAGTCAATTTTCCAATTCCAGTGTAATTTCAATATTTCAAGTACTGTTTTAATCATTCTCAGTGTATTGTGAAACTTTTTAAAGCATCAATCTCAAGTTTTAATTATCTTTCCAGTTTTTGCATTTCCAAGTTCAAAAATCTCAAAATGTTTCAATGTTGTTATTAGCTGTTGTGTTGGACTGAATTAGCTAACATAAGTTCCTAGAAAGCTTATTAAAGCTTTTAGAAACAATAAAATTCAGTTTAGAACTAAAAAGAGAAAAATACCAAAAATACCAAATAAATTAGTGAAAATTCAAAAATCCATGGTGAAGAAGGTCAAAGCTGGAGCAGGGTAGCTTTTGGATTGCTTTTTGGTTTAGAGCTTATTGGTAAGCATATAGGAGTGATTCTCAGTCCTTGGTTCAGTGTACTGTGCATGAACTCAGTTGTAAGTTATTTCACAAAAATTTGCATTTCATATTATTAGTAAGTTAATCCTGTTAATTCTAGTCTAATACTATCTAAATATGGTTAATATAAGTTAATTATTAGGTCCCTTGGTTTAAAGAGCTTTTTCAGTGCTTAACTCTTCAAAACAGTCCCACAAAGGGGTGTTTGGAATTGCTTAGTGAACTGTGATAGAGGATATTTGTATTGTTACTTGTGATTGTTTTATGTCATATTAGTGTTTAATAACTCAGTTCAACAACAAAAACTAATGCTCATTACTATAAAAGTCAAAATAGCTTATAAGTTTAAATTGCTGGTTAACTGTTAAACTTATAGATTACAATTCTCATCAAATTAACTCATAACTTGATACAATAGCTTAATTTCACTTTATCATAGCTTATAATAACATAATTAGTCCATAGAATCAAATAGAAGTTCATAAAAGTCAAACTGTGTCATTACTTTTAAAAGTCAAAATCTACCTTAATACAGTTTTTGAATAAACTTAGGAATTTTAGTGTATGCTCAATAGTAGGATTTAGCTTTAATGCTTTTGGGATAGTAAACTTTAACTGCTTAAATAAATTATAAAAATAATAGTTTACCATTTCTCAGCTTATTAAATGCTTATTTATTAGCTAGAAGTTAGTCCTTGTCTTAGATAGTGCCATGTGCACAGGATCCATAAGCTTTTTCACAAGCTTATTACAAGCTCTCTAGTACTCCCAAGCCTGTGTAAATTAGTTTTTTAGAGAGTTTAGCTGACATACTTATCTATTCCAGTGATTGTTTCCATTTTATAGCTTATTCAGTTGCTTAAAAATAAGCTAGAAGATAGCTAGAAAACTAAAAGTCCACTGTGTAAACAGTTTAAACTTGTGCTTATTTTGGCTTATTTGGTGCTTATTTTCAAGTCATGTTGCTTTTTCAGTAGCCATATTAGCTTATAAATAGTTGTATAGCTTATTCTCAGTTCCCTTGTGCTTATTTCTAGCTTAATAGCCACTTTTGCTTAATCCTTGTGCTTATTTATTCTTAAAAGCCCACTGTTGAGAAACTTGTGCTTATTCAGTGCTTATTAGTGATTTTTGTAAAAACTTGTAGTTATAAAAAATACTTATTTTCTTGTGTTTAATACTTCTGTAAAAGAAAATTCCAAAAATAAAAATATTTTGCCAAAAGGGAGAGGCAGGGGTCGAACCTGAGACCTCCCCCTTATGAGAGTGATAAGAGTGTACCTGGAACCATTGCGCCCTTGGGTCTTTGACTGTCATAACTTGCACTAATTAATCTCTTATATACGTTTTCAATTTTTAAGCTTAATAAGGTGTTTTGCTTATTTCCAGCTTATTTTTTATAGCTTTTTCAGTTTTTGTATTTTTTATATAATTGTATTAGTATTAAGTATTTTATAAAAAAGTTTCAGATTTTTCTCAATAGTTTTACTATTTTTAAACATTTAATTAGTTTAAAATCGTATTAAATTCATAATAAAAAATAAAAAAGTCAAAAAAATCTAATTCTTTTTTCTAAAATTTTCTTTTATCATATAGTACGTAATAAAATTGTTTTTACACTTGTAGGACTTTTATTTCATAAAATTTACGTTTTTGCTTGCGCACTCGCGTAATTTCTAGACTTAACGTACGTTTTCATTTTAAATCTAGTTTTTAGGTAATTTGAGTTTACGTTTTAGTTAAAATAGTTTATTTAAGTGATTTTATTTTATAAAATCACAAAAACATCATTGTAAAAATAGTGATAGCGTTTATTTAATATATTTTAACTTTTTAATTTCCTTTAATTTGCATTTAAGTCGCTATAATTTGTAAATCTTTTCTTTAGGTAATTATCCATTCAAATCCTTTCTGATCACTATCCTTAGTGATCATTCTATCATCTGAAGTTGTTTAGCACCAATTCATCCTCCGTGGGACTTAACGACCTGGGAATTCATTGTATTCCTCTGATCTAAATTGCATTTGGTGTTTGAGCTGTTTTAAGTTTGTTACGGTCGGCCATTCACAAGTGGCCGGCTTGAGTGATTAAACTTGACGGTTTGCCACCGATCAAATGTACTAAAGGATACAATAAGGAACACTGAGTAAATGAATAAAACATACATCGTTTATTGATCAGATTACATAGTTCCTATCATTAGTACAAAAGATAAAACAAAATGATGTCAATCCAGATGGATTCCCAATACTTCAAGCTTGACCTTTTTGGTGATGAGTGTTTCTCTGTCAGGATGGTCTCTTATCTTTGCATTTAGGTCTTGGCGGAACCTGATATTTCTGGGGATTGGATCTGAGAGGCCACTGGAATATAGCTGATCATTGCAGCTACACCAGCCTGATCAATATCACTCCATCTTTGAAATGCTGGGTTTCCATAGACATCAATGTGAAATAGCCCTCTTTTGGGCTTTTCAATCACTAGACAGTTCACAAATTTAACCCCTTCTGGTAGCTCCCTATTACACTCCAGTCCAGGCACTTTAATCTCAGGTTGGAACTCAACTCTTTTCCTTTTGCCCGTGGAAGTTTGTGGTTGAGATCCTTGAGGTGCAGTCAAGGCAGGCTGAATTCCTAGTTGGGTTGGTGCATCCCTCAGCCTTTCATATCTTTTGCTCAGCATCTTCATCAGTTCCTTGACCACTTTATTTTGCTTCTTTCCAATGATCAGACCAAGTTCATCAAGTTTAGTGATCCCAAAGTCACTGAATTTTAAGGGATCATGAACCTCAAAGTGTCTTTTGTCATCCCCTCTGTAAACATTCATAGCTAATGGTTTGGTGTTGGGAATAATCTTGACATCAGTGATTTTTTCAGGAAGCCTTCGGCTGCTCATTGTCCAGTTGTATTCCTCAATTCTGCTTTTCCTGAGAGCTTCAGTTTTCTTTCTCCGTTCTTCATACTGCTTTCTCATTGCAGCCATTTGACAGCACTGAGCATCCTTGAACTTTTGTCCTGCCTGACCCTTTGGGAGCTTGCTTGCATCTAATCCCATATTCTCAGCTTCTTCAGCGACTACTTTTGCCAGTGCTTCTCTGTTCTTTTTCTCTTCCTCAGCTAGTTTCAGTCTTCTTTCTTCTTTAGCAAGATGTTTACTCAGCTGTTGAGGTGTGAGCAGGTATTCAGTGTCGCCGATTTTATAGGGAATCTTGATGTGGGAGCTACAGAGACTGATGATGTTTGCTCCCCCTCAGTGTGAAGAGGAGTTTCTTCAGCAATATTCTCCCCCTCAACTGTTTCCGTAGCGTCAGTGAGGGCAAGAGTTGGTGTTGATGCTGAGGGGGACGGAGCTGCTTGACCCTTGAAGGCTTGATAAATTTCAGTGATCATTGCCTTCATGTCTGAGGTGTCAGTTTGAATACCAGTGACTTTTGCTTCCAAATTAGCTTGTGAAATTTCAAGAGCAGTCATTCTGGGCCCAAGATTCCAGGCCAGAGATGAGGATGCCTGAGCCAATGTAGCCACCTACGTATTCAAAGAGTCCAGTGTAGCTGAAGAGGCTGGTGAGGATGGAAGACCCTGAACATTTGTAGACTTGAGCATATTGAGCATTTCAGTGAGGTTTGAGGATTGTTTCAGGTACGCCTCAGTAGCTTCCAAGACTTTAGAGTTGGTCGCTGGGTCTTCTTTGAAAACTCCCGATTTCATCTATCGTGGTACCTACACCCTGAAGATGCCTCAGGAATTTAGCCATGTTTTCATCCAGTCGGTGAATGTTGTCATACATCAGATCTCTGTGCTCATGAACATTTTCATCGAAGCCCTGTACTTCTGCCTTTAGATCAGCGTAGCTTGCAGCAGCCTCAGTATGTTGTTCCCACAATGTTTTAGTAACCCCTGAGTATAGTTTCTGTCACACCCTCGCCGGAGGCGGAAACACGAGGTGTAACGGAAGGGAACATAAGCACAAGATAATAGAACATACCAACGTTAAGATTTAAAAGAAAGAGTACATCTTTACAATACTAGTTTAGCCGTCATCGGCAAATATATTACAAAGTTTAGATTCCAAAATATTTCGTTCTAGTACATAACAATTTGTAGTGACAAGTAAAAACTTCATTATGCAAGACCTGGTAGAAAAGCTTACTAACGATCACCCGAAATGCATGAGAGAAAACGGGTCAACTATGAAAATAGTTGGTGAGTAAACATGTTTAGTAAAAAAAAAATAAGAAAACTCGTAAGAAAGAGTCAAAGGTTTCGGTCATCGGAAATAGTCCGCAAAGCAAAGGAATTGTATATCCACTCAGTTCGAGTTCGCCCATACAAAACTTGCAACCTGTGTGTACACAACCCATTGCACAAAATATAGCGTATCAAGTAGTCAAGTATAAGTGGTCATAAAAGTTCACAATATAGTACCAAGTATAAAATAATTCAGGGATGCTCCAAACATGGGAGACTTTGTACTGCTCCAACAAGGGAGACTTTGTAATGATGCTTCTGATGAAACCAAATTATGCTGGGTGCCACTACCCAAAGTTATGTTGGGTGCCCCTTCCCAAAGATATACTGGGTGCCTCTTCCCAAAGATATACTGGGTGCCTCTTCCCAAAGATATACTCCGAACGTAGGAGATTTTATAGTGATGCTCCGAACATAGGAGACTTTATAGTGATGCTCCGAACATGGGAGACTTTAGGTCAAGGTCATAACATGTACGGTTCAATAAGTTCAAGTAAGGCATAGTTTCATAATTAAGTTCAAGGATTTGATTCAAGTTCACAAGTTCTAGTCAAACTAGTTAATAAAAGTAGTAAACAATTTAGCTCAAGAATGGTTCATGCATTTCGCCCCAAAATATAGTAAAACGGTAAAAAGGGGATGTGATTACTCACCTGTTGCAATAGTTATGGTGACAAAAGTAGTTACACTGAAATGAGGTGCGATCTCTATCCGCAACCTAATATGAATGATATGCTCTAATATAAGTCATGAAACAATGTCGTGCATGCAAACTCATATGATATCCATACCACTGGAAAATAAAGTTTATAGTCGAAATATATGTTTATGACATATTGCCCAGTTACCAAGTACTTTACAAGTACTTACGTTGAAATGATATCCTACGATAATCATTTAGTGATTTATTATGAAAATATAACTTTTCGTAGTAAAATAATGTCGTTGAAATTTTCATGAAAGTGACTAAACGGCCTCGAAAAGCTAGTCGTAAAATGGTGCACGTCGAGCGTTAGGAAACAAACTCAACGGTTTTGGGAAGCTCGTACCATTATCTCAAAGTTTTAGTACATGCATTTCCATCCTAGAGGTCTCGAACATAAAGAAAATAGAGGTTAAGTATGGTACTTATGTCCCAAAATATAGTTTAAGGATGGTTTTCGACCAAGTTTGAGTGACAATAATTTATTTATTACAACTCCGCTAATCAAACGGTCGGACATTTTGATAAATATACTTGGCGAACTTACTTTTATTAGAAGACATCTCTTTATAAAAAGTTCTAATTCGATGTTAAAAACAACCTTCAACTTGGTCTCTAGTTTTGCCGTAAAACTTGCCTATTAGAAATAATATAGTTTTTCTTATATAATAAAATTACGGCAACTTTTGTAAACGTGTATAATTTAATCGTTACAAATCCGTTTTCTACGTTTTAAAGGTCCTTAGCTTTGTATCAAAGTATACCAACATATTTTTGACAAGTCGACATGATTTACAACGTCCAAGCTTCATTTTTGACTCATACAAAATAAACAATGTTTGCTGAAATTCCAGAAATTTATATTTTTCGGCGCCAACTTGAAAAATTCATAACTTCTTCGTTATATCTCCGTTTTAATCCGTTCAAGCGGCCACATTTTCGTTTTAAAGTATATTTTCCAAATATCTAAGCCAAAAATATTTACCTACTGTCGGATTTTCCAGATTTTCAAAATAAGGGCAGACCCTTTTGCAAACTTGTCGAAATGAGTTTTTCTCGCGCCAAACCTATTCTAACCCATTCAAAACAACCCCGAAGCTATTCTAATCCTACCATACACCTTCTTAGGGTGTCATGGGTTCCTAGGCATCACCAAAAATAATATATAACAAGAAGTAATTATAGGATGGATTATATATATATAACACTTAAAAACCTTAAAAAGTGGTATAAACATCACATAACTTGCATGTTTCTCAAATAAAATGATATGACCATAATAATGAATATGAAATAAAAACATGAATATGAATGCTTACAAGAAATATGATGAGGTTTAAGGACAATGGATTTTTCCTAATCACTTGAGGTTTTTATTGCAAAACCTATACAAGGATGATACTAGAGTAATAATCTTGTATTGAAAAATAAAATGGTGATCCTTCTTTTGGTCTCCTTGTGGCTGCCGAATTTTTGCAAGAGAGAAAAGAATGAAATATTTTATCTAGTATTTGGGAAATGAAATGATATGAAATGAGTTTAGTATAATATACATTATACTTAAAGATATTTGCAAAAATCTTCCATGACTCACCCCTTGTGTCGACAAGGGGTGCTAGTCATTCTCTTGATATATATATATTTTTTTATTAAGTATAAGTATAAGATTTGTGAAGTTAAATGAGGTTAAATGATAAGTTGTAGTCACTTTTGAATATTTAAGGTAGCGTTAAATAAAAATAAATTTTAACGGGTCAAGATAAAATATATTGAGGTCATAAAAATTATAAAAATACATTTCTTGCAAAATTTGAGTGAAATAATAACTATCGTATAGTATTTAATAAAACCGTCGTAATTATATAAATATAACAATTTATATACGAAATAAATTAAAACACTGGGTAAACTCATAATATTATTTTATAAACTTAATATGAATATAAAAATATATTGGAATACTTTTTGGAAGTAATGGATCAATTGTTCAAAATAATTAGTTACGCGATAACGTTTATTTAATATGAAAATTATACGTTTAATGTAAAATGCAAAAGCATGCATGAACTAATATGATGACAATGATGTTAATGAAATGTAGACTAAACTTAGTCTATATGAAATGACCTCGATGATATGATCATGAATTCACAGTTAAACCATTACGGTTACGTGAATTTAATACTTGTAAACCTAGTTTACAATATACGATGAAATAGTAAATGTGAGAAATGAGCCAACTGCCTTTCAGTGAGGGGAAGAACATTGTCAAACTCTTTGAATTCATCAGAGCTTGAGGAGGATTCAGAAGCATGATCATCATGTTGGAATGGGGATTCAGTATGCTCCTTTGGATAAGGCTGAGGTTCTTGTTCAGCTTGAACCTCAGCGTCCATTTCTTCTCCAGATGATAAGATTTCATCATCGGTCTCAGCAAGCTCATCTTCAAGAATAATATCCCAGTGACATCAGCAATTGTGAGCAAGGGGTTGGTTATGGGTTCCATATCAGCGGGTGGTTTATATCCCTCTGAGTCTTTGTCCCCCGTTGAGCCCTCGGACACTGGTGGGCGTTTCCCAGTGCCTTCACCGAGTCAGGATTGGTTGTGGTTCCGTATCGGCGGGTTGTTCCTTTCCCTCAGTCTTTGTCCCCAGTGACCCCTGAGACACGGTGGGCGTTTCCAGTGCCTTTAGCGAGTCAGTGATAGTTGTATCCCTATCAGCGGGTTGTTTGAGTCCCTCTGAGTCTTTGGGAGAGATCAGTGTGCCCTCAGACAAAGGCTTGGATTTGCTAATGTCATCACTGGGCGTTGTGGAAGGCGCTCCCCTACCAGCGGGTTGTATGTTTCCCTCTGGATCTTGGGGAGTAGTAGGTGTGACCAAGGGCACTGACTGTGATGTATCAGTGTCCTTCGTTGTCACTGGGGTGATTGTTGCCAGTCACGGTGTGTCTTTTTGGTCACGGGCTTTTGTGCCTCTTAGGCTGTGCTCCTGAAGCCTCAGGGCCCTGAGACTTTGGTATGGTCTTAGTCCCAGTCTGAGACTTCCCCCTTTTCTTTTTGGGAGCAGGGTTTGGAGACACTGATCCACTTAGATTGTTTACAGCAATCATGTGGGCCGTCAATTCAATGGGAGTGACGAGGGATGGGTTCTTTTGAAAATTTGAAGGGCTCAGGATGCCAGGTAAATTTCCAAATTTTTCATCCTGAGTATAATTTGAACCCAATAACGATTGCAGAGTACAAGAGACAAACCTAGGATACGAAACGTATTTCGTCCTAGTTTTGCTCTGTAGCTTCGTTACGAGATCACTGTAAATGATCTCCCCTATGTCGACAGTGACCCCATTCATCAAGCAGTATGCCATCATCAACTGAATAGAGTTAACTTGTTCAGTGGATGAGTGGTTCCCGCCGAGGACCTGAATCACAAAAGTGAAGAGGATCCTCCAAGCCACGGGGAACGAGCTTTTAGTGACTGGGGTCTTGTTTAAAAAAATTTGGATCTAAAACGATTTGTTTTAACCCATCCTTCAACGTGGAGGGTTAGGGATGGGCGACATAAACACCTTTGTTATAATCTAACCCTTGTAGTGCAAAACGTTTGAAATCCAGGGGTGTATTGTTTCCCCATTAAGACGAACTGATGAGATACTCCCTGAGAGGTCTAAGGTTATTCTCATCAGTAGAAGGTATCGGGTCAAAGGCTCTAGCTGTAGCCCAAAACTCCCTGAGGTAGTTTGGGTACAACACGAGGACATTTTACAAAGGCCGGTTTGAGTGGGCAGTTGAATAAAAATTTTATAATGTCTTTATAGGTTGGGACATTTTCAAGATATTCAAAATTTCCTATGACATTATTTGTTTTAAATTCAACATCGATAAGATCCCCTACTGCGAGAAGCAAAATGGGAGATGGTTGTTCTAGCCATTTCCATTAACAAAGATTTTAGGATTTAAAAAAATGTTTTGACTAGAACAATCAAAGTATTTAGATCTCTTCAAGTTTGTGATGAAAACTTTTGTAAATGTTTACAAGAAGGGTTTTTCCAAAAGAGGTTTTGAAGATTTTAGAACACTGATGAGTGTCTAAATACTCATCATTTTTGTACCATTTAAACTGCAAAAGCATCTGAAAACACTCAGAAATGCATCAAAATGATAAAAATATCACAAATAAGTGTTTTATGTGTTTTAAATGCAAAAATATCAAAATCAGATGAAAAACATATCAAGGTTGCATAATTGGCAGTTTAGTCCCCAAGTTTAAAAGTTGTCAAATCTAGTCCCTGGAATCTAAAAATATGGAGTTTTGTCATTCAAGGTCCCCGAAATATTCTAAGTTGTCAAAAATGGTCCTTGAATGAATCTTTGGTCAAATGGCGGAAAAGGTCCTCAAGTTTAAAAAGTGTCATAAATAGTCCTTGGAATATAAAAATGGAAAATAATCAACAATGGTCCTTGTACTATTAAATTTTGGCAGAATTGATCCTTTTTATAACTTTGGAAAATTGGCAGTTTTGGTCCTTCATTTTGAATTTACATTTATGGTCCTTGTGTATTAAACAAACCAAACGGACCCCTTTTGTAATTTTAAACCCAGCCAAACCAATAGAACCCAGTCAAATAAACTCGTGAGACCCCCTTTTTGAACCTCCCTACTTATTAATATCTCGGTCAAAAGTCAAAGCGCCAAAACCATGTCTCATGTTCATCTCCCTCTTCCTGCGCCTACAATCCCAAAACCAGGTGGTTTTCCCCACCTCTCCACCTCACCACCACCTATTATACACTTGTCTAACAACTCCCCTCCACCTCCACATCTTCCCAAATTGCATTAAATGCAATAAACCTGCTCAAACCCCTTTTGCCGCCAAAACTACAAATGGACGATTATGATGATTTAGAGAGATTCAATGGCCAAGATAAGCTGGGAAAGATTCAGAGATGTCGACAAGTCTCTAAAAGATCTCTATAAAGAAGAATGGTGCAATGTAGATAGATATCAAGTGTAATTTTAGTTTATTTATGTCGAACTAGTTAATTTTAAATTTCCAGTGTTAGTTAAAGCTTTCAAGTACTCTTTTAAGTATTCTCAGTGTAATTTAAATCTTTTTCAATAAGTAATTTCAGTGTTTAAGTTCCAATTTCAGTTTATGCAATTTCAAGTTCAAAAATCTCATGTTAATCAAATGTTGTTGTTAGTTGTTATTAAGGACTGATAAGCCCACATAAGCTCCTAGATAGCTTATTTAAGCTATTAGAAACCTTAAAATCAGTTTTAGAAATCAAAAAGAAAAATTACCAAAAATACATAAAAAATGATGGAAAATAAAAAAATCAATGGAAGGTTATCAAGAAGCATGGAGCAGGGTTAATAAAGGATTGCCCTTGGGTTTAGAGCTTCTTGGGAAGCTATAGGAAGTGTTTACAGTCTTTGGTACTCAGTTTTCACTTGGAATCCATGTTGTAAGCCCTTTTGCTCCATTTTGACATTTCATTGTTAAAGTCATTTGTTAGCTTGAATCTTTGTATCTTTATGTTTATTAGTTGTAGTTAAGTAAAGTTAAACAATAAAACAAGTTGCTTGTTCTCTTTAATTGGTAGTTGCTAAAATTTTTATTTTAACAGTTAAAATAGCATAATTGTTAATCTTGAGTTTTATGTTGTTATTGTTGTTATTTAATGTTTCTTTAGTCTTATTTAATGATAATATAAGGTCTGTAATCCATGGCATGGTCTTAATCTGTGTTTTGTTTTGAAAATCTTCAAAACAGTCTCATTAAGGGTTGATTGGATTTGTTTGTTCAACTGAGTTAGAGGTTGTTCTAGTCATTGTTCTTGTTTGGTGCATGTCTTATTAGGTCTTATTAGCTCATATAAACAAGAAAAACCAGTGCTTGTTCATTAAAAAGTCAAAATACCTTTTAATCTCACTTATCTAGTTAACTGTTAGGAATTAGGAACTAAAAATCATCGCAGTAGCTTATAGCTTGTTAATCTAGTTTAAATTAATCTTATTTTAGCTTAATATATCATAATCAGTGCTTAGGATTGATTACAAGTTCATATAAGTCAAACTTGAGAATAACTTAAAAAGTCAAAACTTTCTAGTTCACAGTTTTTGAATAAACTTTGTGAATTTCTTGTGAACTTATTATTAGCTTTCAAGATTTGAGCTTTTGGTATATCAACATTCAACTGCTTATCTCTGTCATAGTAATTTTTATATTTTCTAGATAGCTTTTTAAACTGCTTTTTACTTAGCTTATTTTGAACCCTTTTCCAAAAACATGCCATGTGCACCAGTTTTACAAGCTATTTCACAAGCTCTCACAAAGCTCATTAGTGAGTATTAGCTTGTGTACCTTAGCTTTTTGAGAAGCTCACCTAGTTATCTCAAGGCTCCAAGCTTAATTTTCAAATTCCTAGCTTATTTGATAGGCCTGCTATTAGCTTTTAGTTTTGTCCATTTTACTTAGTACACTAATAAATCAGTGATTACCAGCTTTTTCAAAAGCTTCTCCCAAGCTTATTAGAGTAATCCAAACTTTGTAAATTAGCTTTTTAGAGAGTTTAGCTGGTTAACTTGTTAGTTCCAGTGGTTACTTTCATTTCCTAACTTATTTCAGTGCTTAAATTTAAGCTTGAAAGTGCTTAGATACTCAAACAGTATACTGTGTAACAGTTTAGCTTAGTGCTTATTTGTAAGTGTTTAGTGCTTATTTCTTAATAATTGTGCTTATTCAGTTGTTAAATTAGCTTATTAACAGTTGTTCAGTTTATTTTTAGTTCACATTTACTTATTTAATAGCTTAATTAGCCAATTGGCTAAATCCTTGTGCTTATTTCATTTTTTGCCCACTGTTGAGATAATAAGCTCAATCTGAGCTTATTATTGGTTTTTATAAAAAGTTGTAGTTATAAAATTTGCTTATCTAATAGTGCTTAATAAGTTTGTAAAAGAAAAATTCCAAAAATAAAATAGTTTGCAAAAAGGAAGTGCTGGGATTGAACCCGGCCTGACTCACCACACCACACACACACTGTGCCCTTGGGTCTTTGACTGGTTATGGTTTGCACAATTTAATATATAACCCTTCTTGTCAATATAAGCTTATACGTATTATTTAGCTTATTTCTAGCTTATTAAAATAAGTTGTTACACCTTTTGTATTTTTCTTATCTTTGTATTAGTATAAAGTATTTTACAAAAAAGTTTCAGAATTTTCTGAATAGTTTTAGTATTTTTAATCATTTAATTAGTCTAAAATAGTATTTAATTCATAATAAAAAATAAAAGTCAAAAAAATATAAATCTTTTTTCTAAAATTTTCTTTTGTCATATAGTACGTAAGAAAATTGTTTTTACACTTGTAGGACTTTTATTTCAAAAATTTTAAGTTTTTACTTGCGCAGCTTTCGTAATTTTTATACATAACGCACTTTTTCATTTTAGGTCACATTTTTAGATAATTTAAGTTTACGTTTTAGTTAAAATAGTTTATTTAAGTTATTTTGTTTTATAAATCAAGAAAAACATCATTTTAAAATAGTGATAGCGTTTATTTAATATATTTTAGCTTTTTAATTTTCTTTAATTTGCATTTAAGCCCCTGTAATTTACAAAACTTTCTTTTTAGGTGTAATTATCATTCACAATCCTTACTGATCACTATCCTTAGTGATTATTCGACACCTGAAAGTGTTCAAACACCATTAATCCTCCGTGGGACTTAACGACATGTGGAAACACTATACTCTCCAGATCATAATTGTATTGTTTCGGAGCTTTTGAAGTTTATTACGGTTGACCATTCACAAGTGGTTAGCTTGTGTGATAAAACTTGATTCGGACCAATCAAATTTTGGCGCCGCTGCGGGGAGGCTTTCGCGTGTTTTAAGCATTCTCAGACCCGTACTTGCACATATACCACCTTTTGTAAACAGTTTTTTGTAAAGTTATCAAAAGTTATCAAAAAGTTTATTAACACTTTTCCTAAAGTGTTAACAACGCCAAAAAAATATAAAACAACAAAACAATCGTAACGTTTTCTATTTTGTATTTTCTTTAAGGTGATTCTTAAAGAGATACGATTTGGTTAAACGAGACGATACCAAAAATATTGCCCAAAAGTTTTTAAACCCTTAGCACATATCCATACCTACGTCTTTTCAGTGGTACTTTATAAATACATAAAAATCAACCACCGCAAATCAAGGCAGTACACCTACCAACTGGGGGTGTGACCATTAATAAGTTCCCGAACAACAGATCAAAACTTGCCTGTGTGTCCTTGTGATTTGGTGTACCTTTTCAAAGAAGCCATTTCATTTGTGATTATTGGTTTAAGTTCACTTGTCGTTTTGCCTCGCATTTGTTTTGAAAACTGATTTTTTTACTTAGTGCATGCGCTTTTCGTTCTTCCACTCTACAAGTCCACTTCGAGCTTGCAAATATTCCACGTAGGCGTAGGGCGTTACGCTCCTTCGACGTGGCGAGGAACGTCTTACACCACCACCCCTTGTCGTAATGGCAGAAGACAAGCCGATGAATGAGCTTCTCCAAGCACCCATCGAGGGTTACGGAGATGCCATTATTGTCCCAACCATCGTGGCTGATACCTTTGAGCTCAAAACCGGGTTGCTTAATCTGGTAACCCAAAGCCAATTCTATGGTTTTGAGGGGGATGATCCTCATGCACATATTCGATGGTTTAACAAGATTGCATCTACCATCAAATACAAGAATGTCCCACATAAAGCAATTAAGCTTCTTCTGTTCCCATTTTCTCTAGAGGGACAAGCCCGTAATTGGCTTGAGAAACAACCCCCTCGTTCCATTGAGACATGGGAGGATTTAGTCACCAAGTTTGTTAATGAATTCTATCCTCCGTCCCGAACTACAAGTCTTAAGAATGAGATAATGAAATTTTCTCAAAGATTTGATGAATCATTCGGGGAGGCATGGGATCGTTACAAAGAATTGCTCCGCAAGTGTTCGCATCATGGTTTTACCGAGTTAATGCAAATGGATACTTTCTACAATGGTCTAAACCAGACTAACCAAGAATCTTTAAATGCCTCCTGGGCGGGTAATTTCTGAGCAAGACCACAAAAGAAGCCTTGCAAATCATTGAAAACAAGTCCCAGTCCGCCCTTTCGAACAAAGACATATCAGTCTCAGAATAATGCGAGGAACTTCTACTTCATCTCCGTGAGTACATCTAGCACCGATGCTAAGATTGACAAACTCACAGATATTGTTCAGGCTATGTTTCTTGCAAATCAAAGAAAGTCACTTTCACACAGACACCATCACATGGTGAAGTGAAGAAAGTCGAAGTCTGTGTTACTTGTGGTGGCCCTCATGCATACTACAACTGTAATGCCACCGATGGTAGTCCGTTTGAAGCCAATGCTATAGCCGGTACTTCAAATCAAGGAGGTAATCAATACCGTCCTCAAAATGAACCAAACTACCGTGCTAATACTTATCAGGCACCACCCGGTTTTAATCAGAATCCTAGCATACAAAACCGGACTCAGAACCAACCTAGAATGAACCAAGGTTATCAAAACCAAGGTAATTTCTATTCTGGACCAAATCAAGGTTTCCAACATCAAGGAAACCTTAATCAAAACAATTTCAATCGAGGGAATCAATTTCATGAGAATATGAATCCTAATCAAGGAAATTTTCAAAATCAAGGCCCTAATCCAAACATTAGAGGCCAGAATTTTCCTAATCAAACTCAAGCCATTGTTCCAACCGGACCATCATCTGATGAGTTATTGAAACAATTCATGAAATCCCAAGATGAAATGAACAGGTTGTTGGTTAGCCAGATTTCTGACATTAAGAAATCTTTAAATGATCGACCCTCGAGCTCAGGTACTTTACCGAGCAACACGATCGCTAACCCGAGGGGCGATGCAAAGGCGATCATAACCAGAAGTGGTAAGACACACAATGGACCTTCGACTCCAATGCCTCCTCCACCAGGAGCAATGAGTAAAGTTACCAAGGATACAACGGACAAGGTGCATGTCTCAAGCCCACGAGTATGCGCACGCGTCCCACCTTCGGTAGTTCAAGCTTTAAGTCCGAACCCGAAATTCCAAAGACTAATTCGAGCGAAATGACTTCCGTCCGGCTCAAAAGTCTAGTCAGCTTCCTTACCCATCAAGATTGCATGAAAAGAAGCTCAAAGACAAAACCAAAGAGCAAATGGAAAAATTTTTCCAAATTTTCAATGAACTGCACTTTGATATAAGCTTCGTTGATGCTCTTGTTCTAATGCCCAAATTTGCATCCACGCTTAAGGCTTCTTGAGCAACAAAGATAAGTTATCTGAAATGGCTAAAACCCCTCTCAATGAGCAATGCTCTGCGGTCCTTCTCAAGAAGCTTCCTAAAAAGCTTGAAGACCCTGGCGGGTTTTTAATCCCGTGTGATTTCTTGGGGATGGTTCAATGCTCCGCCTTGGCCGATCTTGGCGCTAGCATTAACCTCATGCCACTCTCGGTATGGAAGAAAGCTGTCTCTTCCGAACTTACTCCTACTGAATGACACTTGAGCTAGCGGATTGTACCATAACTCGTCCACTTGGGATAGCCGAGGATGTCGTGGTAAAAGTAGAAAAGTTTCATTTCCTCTGATTTTGTTGTAGTAGACTTTGATGCAGATCCTAGAGTTCCCCTCATCTTAGGGAGAGCTTTCTTAAGAACAAGTCGTGCTCAATTGATGTATTTCTTTGAAGAATTGACCATACGGGTTGACAACGAAGAACTCACGTTTAAGATCAACCAGAACTCCAAACCTCTATCCAAACATAGTGTTGCCACAATTGATAAAAAATCTGAAAGAATCAATGCAACACTCTCAAATTTCACGGTTAAGAGGAGTCACCAAAAACGTGTTGAGCTAAAAGCTATGAAAATCAACCCTGGTTCAAACAAATGGTTTGAAAGTTGTACCAAGGAAGTCAAGAGTGTTCTTGATGATGATGATCTAGAATCGGAGACTTTATCGGAAGTGGTGGAAATTGCTAGCTCTAAGAGCACACCACTTGTCCCACCTCCGGAATCAGTTTATCGTATCGTGTTTGTTAACTCTGTGAATGAAACCAAACTCTCTTCAGTTTCATCTGGATTGGATGATGATGTTTGTGATCCAATGGAAGACATTCTTCCCGTTGAAGAATTGCTCAAAAATGATCCATCATCTCTGAGTCTTATCGTTTCCGACTTTTCCATTCCTTCTCTCACTTCGGATGAGGAAGATGACAACTTTTGGAAGGAAGTCAATGCTTTTCTAAGTGATGAGTCAATTCCAACAGGGGTTGATGATAATTACTTGGATTCAGAGGGGGACATCCTTTTTCTTGAAAGTTTATTAAACGAAGAATCGTCTCAACCCTCCTCCGGACATCTTATTGACAATCACCATACAAGCTTCAAATTTAAGCTTAAAAATGAAAATGGTGATTTGCTTCTTACTGATGAGGAATGGACATGCATTGTGATGCACATCTTTATTCCATTCTTCACGGATGGCGTGGTTGCTCTTTCCCTTTTCTCTTTCGGGAATGAGGACACCATCTTTGACCCCGGTATTATCTTTTATAGTTTCTACTATTAAAAATACCGGTTGTATCTCGTCGGAGTGGAACTTTCTGATGATCATATGTTCATATAAACTGTGAACGAAAGTCCGATCGAGATTGGTTTTCCACGTTGCTTTCCCCATGAACTAATGAATGCGGTGATCGAGTCAAGCTAGTGACTCGGTAATCAAAAACAGTAGCACACCATATGGGTTTTCACCCATATTTCTGACTTCTTTCTACTTTCTACCACCCTAGTGTGGGGGAGTTGCCCCCCGCTGTTGTATATAAGTATCTCTAAAATAAAAAAAATAAAAAAATGTGTATATATCAAAAATAAAATAATGGCCGTAGTATTTCCCTTTTACGTTCTATGTTTCGGCATAACCGCCGGTACTTTGAATATTGAGGGCAATATTCATTTCTAAGTGTGGGGGGGAATTCTCACGAATTTTAGCATGTAATTATACCACAATTCCCCGTTTTTGGCAAAAAGAAAGATATATATATATATATATTTTTTGGAGTAAGTGTTTTTCATTTACTCAGCAAATGGTAATCAGTCCGCCATGTCTAACACACATAAGGATTGGCTAATCCAGGAGCAAACGGCTCTTGGTAAAGATATCTCAAATCCGTTTATGGCTTGCAATTTGCTTAAAATTGTATGGTGTTAGCTCACCATCTTTTAATTAGTGAAAAGTTGGCTAGCCCGCAAGTTTATGGCTTGTGGTAAAGGCAGTTGGAAAGCCATAATTGGTAATCGACTCACCAAAGATATTTTATCTAAGAGTTGGCTAGTCCAAAGAAATGGCTACGGTAAAGACAAATCAAAACCGTTGAAAGTTGGTGATTTGCTCAAAATCATTTGGTTATCATTGTACCAAAGTTCTTACTTGAACTAAAACATTTGGCTACTCCAGAAGTAATGGCTTTTGGTAAAGAGATGAAATCCATTAAGTTTTCTAAAACATTGCTAGGGACTAGCAATATCTTAGTGTGGGGATTGATGAGTGTCTAAATACTCATCATTTTTGTACCATTTAAACGCAAAGCATCCGAAAACACTCAATGCATCAAAATGATAAAATATCACAAATAAGTGTTTTATGTGTTTTAAATGCAAAAATATCAAAATCAGATGAAAATCGTATCAAGTTTGCATAATGGCGTTTTAGTCCCCAATTTAAAAAGTTGTCAAATCTAGTCCACGGAATCTAAAAATATGGAGTTTTGTCATTCAAGGTCCCTGAAATATTCTAAGTTGTCAAAAATGATCCTTGAATGAATCTTTGGTCAAATGAAAAGGTCCTCAAGTTTAAAAAGTGTCATAAATAGTCCTTGGAAATATAAAAATGGAAAATAATCAACTATGGTCCTTGTACTATTAAAGTTTGGCAGAATTGATCCTTTTTATAACTTTGGAAAATTATTGAGGTTTGGTCCCTTCATTTTCAGAATTTACATTTATGGTCCTTGTGTATTAAACAAACCAAACGGACCCCTTTTATAATTTTAAACCCAGCCAAACCAATAGACCCCAGTCAAATAAACCTGTGACCCCCCTTTTGAACCTCCCCATTAATATCTCCGTCAAAAGTCAAAACGCCAAAACCATGTCTCTTGTTCATCTCCCTCTTCCACGCCTACAATCCCAAAACCAGGTGGTTTTCCCCACCTCTCCACCTCACCACCACCTGTTATACACTTGTCTAACAACTCCCCTCCACCTCCACATCTTCCCAAATTGCATTAAATGCAATAAACACCTTTCAAACCCCTTTTGCCGCCAAAACTACAAATGGACGATTATGATGATTTAGAGAGATTCAATGGCCAAGATAAGCTGGGAAAGATTCAGAGATGTCGACAAGTCTCTAAAAGATCTCTATAAAGAAGAATGGTGCAATGTAGATAGATATCAAGTGTAATTTTAGTTTATTTATGTCGAACTAGTTAATTTTAAATTTCCAGTGTTAGTTAAAGCTTTCAAGTACTCTTTAAGTATTCTCATGTAATTTAAATCTTTTTCAATAAGTAATTTCAGGTGTTTAAGTTCAATTTCAGTTTATGCAATTTCAAGTTCAAAAATCTCATGTTAATCAAATGTTGTTGTTAGTTGTTATTAAGGACTGATAAGCCCACATAAGCTCCTAGATAGCTTATTTAAGCTATTAGAAACCTTAAAATCAGTTTTAGAAATCAAAAAGAAAAATTACCAAAAATACATAAAAATGATGGAAAATAAAAAAATCAATGGAAGGTTATCAAGAAGCATGGGCAGGTTAATAAAGGATTTCACTTGGGTTTAGAGCTTCTTGGGAAGCTATAGGAAGTGTTTACAATCTTTGGTACTCAGTTTTCACTTGGAATCCATGTTGTAAGCCCTTTTGCTCCATTTTGACATTTCACTGTTAAAGTCATTTGTTAGCTTGAATCTTTGTATCTTTATGTTTCTTAGTTATATTTAAGTAGAATTAAACAATAAAACAAGTTACTTGTTCTCTTTAATTTATAGTTAGTAAAAGTTTTATTTTAACAGTTAAAATAGCATAATTGTTAATCTTGAGTTTTATGTTGTTAGTATTGTTATTTAATGTTTCTTTAGTCTTAATAAATGATAATATAAGGTCTGTAATCCATGGCATGGTTTTAATCTGTGTTTTGTTTTGAAAATCTTCAAAACAGTCTCATTAAGGGTTGATTGGATTTGTTTGTTCAACGAGTTAGAGGTTGTTCTAGTCATTGTTCTTGTTTGGTGCATGTCTTATTAGGTCTTATTAGCTCATATAAACAAGAAAAACGATTCTTGTTCATTAAAAGTCAAAATACCTTTTAATCTCACTTATCTAGTTAACATTAGGAATTAGGAACTAAAAATCATCACAGTAGCTTATAGCTTGTTAATCTAGTTTAAATTAATCTTATTTTAGCTTAATATATCATAATCAGTGCTTAGGATTGATTACAAGTTCATATAAGTCAAACTTGAGAATAACTTAAACAGTCAAAACTTTCTAGTTCACAGTTTTTGAATAAACTTTGTGAATTTCTTGTGAACTTATTATTAGCTTTCAAGATTTGAGCTTTTGGTATATCAACATTCAACTGCTTATCTCTGTCATAGTAATTTTTATATTTTCTAGATAGCTTTTTAAACTGCTTTTACTTAATTTTGAACCCTTTTCAAAAACATGCCATGTGCACCAGTTTTACAAGCTATTTCACAAGCTCTCACAAAGCTCATTAGTGAGTATTAGCTTGTGTACCTTAGCTTTTTGAGAAGCTCACCTAGTTATCTCAAGGCTCCAAGCTTATTTTCAAATTCTAGCTTATTTGATAGGCCCTTATTAGCTTTTAGTTTTGTCCATTTTACTTAGTACACTAATAAATCAGTGATTACCAACTTTTTCAAAAGCTTCTCCCAAGCTTATTAGAGTAATCCAAACTTTGTAAATTAGCTTTTTAGAGAATTTAGTGGACCTTGTTAGTTCCAGTGGTTACTTTCATTCCTAACTTATTTGATGCTTAAATTTAAGCTTGAAAGTGCTTAGATACTCAAACAATATATTGTGTAACAGTTTAGCTTAGTGCTTATTTGTAAGTGTTTAGTGCTTATTTCTTAATAATTGTGCTTATCCAGTTGTTAAATTAGCTTATTAACAGTTGTTCAGTTTATTTTTAGTTCACATTTACTTATTTAATATCTTAATTAGCCAATTGGCTAAATCCTTGTGCTTATTTCATTTTTGCCCACTGTTGAGATAATAAGCTCAATCTGAGCTTATTATTGGTTTTTATAAAAAGTTGTAGTTATAAAATTTGCTTATCTAATAGTGCTTAATAAGTTTGTAAAAGAAAAATTCCAAAAATAAAATAGT
This sequence comes from Chrysanthemum makinoi, assembly GCA_910596185.1. NCBI lineage: Eukaryota > Viridiplantae > Streptophyta > Magnoliopsida > Asterales > Asteraceae > Chrysanthemum > Chrysanthemum makinoi. The sequence goes on from OU343218.1 coordinate 121,219,471, forward strand.
TTGCAAAAAGGAAGTGCTGGGATTCGAACCCTGGCCACCCAGCTCACCACACCACACACTCACCAACTGCCCTTGGGTCTTTGACTAGTTATGGTTTGCACAATTTAATATATAACCCTTCTTGTCAATATAAGCTTATACGTATTATTTAGCTTATTTCTAGCTTATTAAAATAAGTTGTTACACCTTTTGTATTTTTCTTATCTTTGTATTAGTATAAAGTATTTTACAAAAAAGTTTCAGAATTTTCTGAATAGTTTTAGTATTTTTAATCATTTAATTAGTCTAAAATAGTATTTAATTCATAATAAAAAATATAAAAGTCAAAAAAATATAAATCTTTTTTCTAAAATTTTATTTTGTCATATAGTACGTAAGAAAATTGTTTTTACACTTGTAGGACTTTTATTTCATAAATTTTATGTTTTTACTTGCGCATGCAATTTTTATACATAACGTACGTTTTCATTTTAGGTCACATTTTTAGATAATTTAAGTTTACGTTTTAGTTAAAATAGTTTATTTAAGTTATTTTGTTTTATAAATCAAGAAAAACATCATTTTAACAATAGTGATAGCGTTTATTTAATATATTTTAGCTTTTAATTTTCTTTAATTTGCATTTAAGCCCCTGTAATTTACAAAACTTTCTTTTTAGGTGTAATTATCATTCACAATCCTTCGATCACTATCCTTAGTGATTATTCGACACCCGAAAGTGTTCAAACACCATTCATCTCCGTGGGACTTAACGACACGATGAAACACTATACTCTCCGGATCATAATTGTATTGTTTACGGTCATTTGAAGTTTATTACGGTTGACCATTCACAAGTGGTTAGCTTGTGTGATAAAACTTGACGGTTCAGACCCAATCAAACACACAAATTTTTCTGGATTTGAGAAAGAATTTTGACAGAGTTTAGTTGCAGAAAATAATTTGTGTGTTTTTGTGTGTGTTGGAAGAGGGTATTTATAGAGTGATAAGAGGGGTGTTTTGTGCACAAATGGGAATATTAAGAGTCGGTTTTTGAAAGACGTTTGAATTTCCACATTTAATGCTTCCACTCCATTACCCGCAAATAAAATCCGTTTTTCAAGGAATGATTGCAGTACACAGTGCACTTTTGAGAGATAAAATATCAATTTGATATTTTTGTGAGAAGAGACATTAAATGCCAAGTGGGATGACAGTAAGACAAAGAGACATATATTCCTTTATTAAATTGCCATAGTTACCAACCTAGGACATTAAAGTAACTAATACTTGGATCATTTAGTTACTTATTCAATGTTCTTTGTCAAGTGTCAGGGACCCTGAATGAGTCTTACTCATTCATTGAGAGGTTTATTTTGGGTGTCCAGGGAGGATGAACCATTTCAGAGAACTCACGAGATTGGTTTTCGGATACTTGACTTTCAATGTCAAGCATTCCCAATCAACTTTCAGTCTACGAAGGTGGGTTCATCCAAGGGTTTGGTGAAGATATCAGCTGTTGATATTCAGTAGGGATGAAATGAAGCTCTATGTCTCCTTTCATTATGTGATCCCCGATGAAGTGATATCTGATATCAATGTGTTTGGTTCTTTGGTGGAAGACATGGTTGTTGGAGATTGCAATAGCACTAGTGTTATCACGTAAGATGGGCACCATTTTGTAATGGATGTCGTAGTCACTGAGTTGACTTTTCATCCATAATACGTTTGCACAACATCCTGCAGACTACATATTCAAACAGTGAGGACATAGCCACCGATTGTTGCTTCTTTGCACTCCAAGACAGTTTTCCTCTAAGAAATTGACAGACCCTGAGGTACTTTTTCTGTTCATGTTGCAGCCAGCATAATCAGAATCAGAGTAACCCTTGAGATCAAACCTGAGCATTTTGGATAATAGAGTCCAAGGCTTGGGGTTCCCTTCAGGTACCTGAGTATTCTCTTGGTTGCAGTGAGGTGAGATTCTTTGGGATTGGACTGATATCTTGCTATTAAACAGACTGAAAATTGTATGTCCGGTCTAGTGGTCTTAGATACATCGATCCAACAATCCCTTTGAAATGAGTTTGATTGACTGATTTGCCAGTGAGATCTGGTCCAAGGTTGTTAGGTGGGACCATTGGTGTCTTCACTGAGGCATAGTCAAATATCTCATATTTCTTCAAGAGATTTCTAGTGTATTTCTCTTGACTGATGGATATTCCTTTATCAGTTTGCCTGATTTGTAGTCCAAGAAAGTATGTAAGTTCCCCCATCATGCTCATTTCAAACTTCTTTGTCATTAGTTTTTCAAACTGTTTGCAAAGTTTGTTGAGCCAAAGATGATATCATCAGCATATACTTGGACTAGTATCACATCCTGTTGGGTTCTATAGACAAACAAAGGTGTTGTCTATCTTTCCTCGACAAACTTGTTTTGTATCGTGAAGGCCGAGAGAGTTTCATACCATGCCCTGGGAGCTTGTTTAAGTCCATAGAGGGCTTTGTCATGCTTGCAGACATAGTCGGGGTTCTACTCAAAGCCTGAAGGTTCTGATATACACATCTTCCTTGAGATCACCATTTAAGAATGCACTTTTAACATCCATTTGGTAGACCCCGAAGTTCATGTATGTTGCATATGCAAGGAAGATTCGATGGCTTCCATTCTTGCAACAGAGAAAATGTCATCATAGTCAATGCCTTCTTGTTGACTGTGAACCTGGCTACCATCGGCTTTGTTTTAATGACGATGCCATTTTCACCAGTTTTGTTTCTGAAAACCCACTTCATTCCTATGACTACTACATCCCGAGGACATTTGATCAAGGTCATGACCTTATTTTTATCAAACTGTTGTAGTTCTTCTTGCATAGCCTGAACCCAGCTTGGGTGTTTTAGAGCTTCAGTGACACTTTGGGTTCTATTTCGATAGAATAATCGATATAGACATTCATTGGCTGAAGCTGCAGTTAGACTAGCAGCCATGCTTCTAGTGAGCATGCCCTCAGTGGGTTCACCAATGATGTTTACAAGCTCAATATCTTGAGATCTTGTCCACTTACTTTGTGGTCTAGGATCTGAGTTTGATGAAGTCACCGGAGATTCAAGTGAGAATGTTCAGAGAACAACAGTTCATTTTGAGCATCTGTTATGATGTCTGTTCGGTTGGGTTTCATGAATCACAGGATTACGACGGTCGATTGATGTTACCTATCCTGCTGGGCCGATAGATTATCAATGAATTCATCGATTATTGGTTGGGGTAGGTTGTGAGGTAAGACATAATATGAGATATCAGCATCAACTTGATATGAGGAATTGAATTCAGTGGTGAACTCATCAGGAGGATATCTTGATGAGTCATCAATTCCTATTCCTCCACGAGATGTTGGTGAACCGATGCTTTCAGCACTTTCATCAAAGGTGACATGAAAGGTTTCCTCAACTTGTTGTCTCCTTGTGTTAAAAACCTGAAGGCTTTGGAGATCAGTGAGTAGCCTAAGAAGTATCCATCATCAACTTTTGCATCAAACTTGCCTAGATGATCCTTGTGGTTATGAATGAACACATGACATCCAAATACATGAAAATAGTCGATGTCGGGAGTCTACCTTTGAAGATCTCATATGGGGTTTTATTATGTCTTTTGACAATGATTGACCATTTTTTAGTGTAACAGCTGCTTTTGACTGCTTCAAATTCGAAATGTTTTGAGAAATTTGAGCCATTTAACATGGTTCTTCGCACCTCAATGAGAGTTCTGTTTTTCCTTTCAGCAAACCCATTTTGTTCAGGGGTATAAGGAGATGAGAAATTTTGAGAAATTCCTTTTTCATCACTGAAACTCTCAAGCTCTTGATTTATGAACTCAGTACCATTGTCATTCGATTTGTTTGACGGTAATGTCATTATGATTTTCAATCTTTCGATGAATGACATTATTGTATCAATGGCTTGACTCTTTTTGGAGAGAAAGTATACCCAAGTGTATCTTGAGAATTCATCAACAATTACAAGTGTATACTTCTCATCTGGATTGATAAAGGGGTAGGTGACGGTCCAAAGAGATCCATATCACGAGGAGTGAAGGCACTTTTGATGGAAATTTTGTTTGGTTTTGAAAGATGCTCTGTGGTGTTTACATTTTTTCTGGCAGAGCATGGTTTGTCTTTAGCAAAACCAGTGATGGTAAGCCAAGGACCTTGTTTTTGTTTTGCCAAGTTGTTGAGGTTTTAAAGTTCAAGTGTGAGAGTCTCTTATTCCACATTGAATTGATAGTTTCAATGGCTTTAGCAAAGAGACACGTTCCATCTTGGGAGAGTGTTGACATGTCAAGTACATAAACATCATCTCTCATAGGAGCTATCAACAACTTCCTTGTTGGCATTGAAAATGGTACCTTGTTTATCATTGAATTGTACAATGTATGTAGCATCACATAGTTGGTGACGATGAGATTATTTGAGACCATTTACATAGGCTATTCTAGAGAAAACTATTCCATTGCAGTTTATTGAACCATAACCTTCAGTGGGACATGATGAGTTATCACCAAATACTACCTTGGGTCCTGGTTCCTTTACATACTTGTGCAAATATTCCTTCACACCAGTCATGCTTCTTGAGCATCCTCTGTCTAGATGCCAAATAGGCTCCCGGCATGTCTGCACACCCAAGGTACTAGTCTCTCGCAATTGTAGTTCTCTTTGCATTTTAGAGGCTGAGGATAACTCGGTGACTCTAGGGTTTGCTCTCCTTGCTTGAATGACACTGTCATGTTGGGATGTCTCATGAGCTGGATTACGCATATATCACAAAGGCATGTATTCATGAGACAATCATCCCGATGATGATCATTAAACCCACAGTGAGGGCACTGAGAGGAAAAGTTTTGCTCTATTCTTTGGAGCAACTTTGGAGGATGAAGCATACTTATGACCAACTTTGGTATAGTTTGCTTGACTGACATACTGAAGATGATCTGCTTTCCTGTGATCATCCTTTTTGCAGATCATGCAAAAAAGGATTCTAGCAGTTGTCGATGGTATGGCTAGTGTAATGACACAGCTCACATTTTGTTTGTTTTGGAGGTTGACTTAGACTTTGAGGCGGAGGAAGTGACTTTGTCTCCTTGATTTGTTCAGAGGGACCTTTTCAATGGATTCCATTTTTGGGTAAGCTTCCTCACAAGTTCATCGATTCTTTGAATTTGGTCACCCGAGGGGAGACAGAAGGATGTTGAAGTCTCAATAGGAGTAGACTCTTGTTGGATTTGTTTTGCTTGTCTTTGTAGGATGGTTCTACCAAGTCCGACTTTCTTTTTTGTGCCTTTCGCATATAATTGACAATGAGCGCATATTTTTTAAATGCAACCAATGTTATCTATCACTTGTGATATTATACTTTTAGTAGAAATAAAAGGGTTAAACTCTCTTTAGGTAAATTCTTATTTTGTTCAAAAACAACACTTGTTTGATTTTGAGAATATGTTAAGTCTCTATTTTCATAGTTTGCTTTCTTTTTATTCATTTTGATATTTTTAAGTAACAATTATTTATCTCTTGTGATATTTTTAAGAAAGATGAAAAGATTACACTCTTCATCATATATGTGTTATCAATTGTGATACTCAACTAAGAATATGAAATATTAAATTCATACAAAATATGATAAGAATTTAGTATTTTACCAAGTATATATGAAAGGAATGATAATAAACATCACTTATTATATTCTTTTGATGATTATGTTCATTTTCTTATTTGTTGTTTTGAAAATATTTAGGAAGATTTTGCTTGTTTTATGATAATATGAAATATTAGAAAAGTGTTTCGAAAACAAAATATATTATCAAACTTTTTGTTAGACTTGTGGTGATTTTTCTATTTAATGGATCATTGTGCGTATTTAGATAGGTTTTATAGCAAATTTAAAATATCTATGGTTGTCACAAACTAAGAAGTTATGGTTGAAGCACATATCCTTATAAACAATGGAGTAAAGATCAAACATGCGTGATATCACATACCGCGATATAAAGGTGATATCACCTTCACTTGTGATATCACATGTCACATTCGGTGATATCACAAGTGATATAAACTATGATATCACACATGCTATCACGGATATGCACATGATATCACGGTGATACCAATGGTGTTATCACACATGATATCAACGTGTGATATCACAATAGAGGTGAATCTACGTGATATCAAAACAAGTGCCTTTGGCTTTCTCGGTTTGTTTATTTGAGCTATCTTCAAATAGCTTAGCTTTTTATATTCTTTGTTTCAACAATTTTCAAATCCGCTATAAAACCTAATATACTAATGTAATACTTTTCATGATGAGAGAATGTAATATTTTTCATCTTCCTTGATGTTATATCACAAGAGATAAATAATTGTTTTAGAACAAACATGCTCAAAATGAAACATATGAAAACGGACAAAAACATATAAAATTGAATGCAAAACATTATAAAACTTATGAAATGGACAAAAACGTTTGAAAATGGACTTTTAAAAGTAATAACAGAGAAAAAATGTATTAGCAAGCGGATGAAAACATATGAAAACGAACGTAAACATTTATAAAACTGATGATCATCAAGATAGAAACGAGGCTCGATCAAACGTCTAAAATGGATGACAACCTATGAAAAATGTCCACATTGTTAAAAGCGAGTGAAAATACATCAAAGCGTAAATCATTGGCGAAAAGACGTCTAAAGCGGGAAAATATCGTCATGAAAACCTAAAAAAAGACAAATTTCCCGTCTATGAAAATGGCAGCGTATTAAGAAAAGCGAAAACGTGAAAAGCTGCAACAGCGTATGAGCGTAAAACACGTCAAAACGTATGAAAAATGGTGGCGTAACCAAAGGGAATGGCTGTACAAACTTGACAAAACGCGTGAAAATGGAGAAAATGTATGAAAACAACGAAAACGTAAGAAACGCGACGGCATATCCCGGACATAGCGAAGAGTTTTGCGGTGTATTAAGAAAACGAGCGAAAATAGACTAAGCGTATAAAAGCAGCGACAATCGTCCGAAAACGGACGAAAAAGTCTAAAAATGGACGGAACGTAAAGGGACGCTTGGTTGTACTGAAAGCGGACAAAAGCGTCTAAAAAACAGCGACTATATAATATGTATGAAAACGTACAAAAGACGATATTATGAAACGAGAAAATGGTGCGAGAAAACGGATGTGAACGTCGAAACACGGATGAAGCAGAGGCGAAAATATCTTTGAAGAAAAAAAAATAAACAAAAGGGCGAAAACATATGAACACAGGATGAAAACGTATAAAAGTTTGAGCAACGTATGAATCAGATAAAGCGTATAGCGAAAGCGAAAAACTTGAAAAAATGTGAATTTAAAATTAAAAGAAAATAATAAAAATTGAAAAAAAAAGGCTCATGAATTTGTAATAAAAACGTGAATTAAAAAAAAAAAAAAAGAAAAGAAAAAAGAAAAAAAAAGTTAATAAATAAAAAAGACAAAAAGACAAAGAAAAAGGAGAAAAAAAACATGGACTTAGGTTTTCATATTAAATCTTAGTTGTTGTTCCCGTTCACTATCGTTAAAAACAGTTTAAGTTTATAAAATAAGTTAATAGTGAACTATGACTGAAAATAACATAAGGAAAACACACTAAGTAATTTTCAACATCATATTCTTATTAGAAATAAATCAACAAAGAATACGTTACCCAAGTACTTGTCGAATAGTACTTGGGATTGAAATGACAAAGTTGGGTGACTCCTCTCTAAGCTCAGGCTAAGTCAGAGCACAACTCTTAGAGCTCACGAGCTATCTCGGGGAACTAAGTTGTATTTGGAGGAGTGAAAAGATGGCTTGCGTGTATGTGTGTTTTACAATTCACAAGCTTAATCTTTTCACTCCATCTCTTATGCTATTTATACATGTATGAGTTTTAACTCTATCCTAAGTGACAAATCGACATCATCTGAAGACAAAATCTTGATGTATTTTGTCTCTGTTTAAAGACTATTCTAAGTAAAGGACAAGGCTGCGCTTTCCATATTTGAGTGATGACCTGAGCTTGTAAGTTAGCCATTCAGGGAAAGTTGACTTATGTTGATAAGGACTTCTTTATTTGATTCAAACTTCTCTCGCCTTGTCCCGCTCTTTCTTGATGCATTTATCCTTCATCTTCTTCTTCAGTTTGTCTTCATGTAAGTAGTTGGAGAGGAGTCTTAGGGATTGATGAGTTATTGTCATCACTTTGAATCCATCATCTTCTTCTTGACTCAGTCTTCACCCTTTAAGTTCCGCCTTCCTGAGTGGAGAGACTTCTTCATTGCCTCGTCTTGAGTATCCTAAAGATGACTCAGCTGGCGACTATGCACTCAGTGACTTGATTGTGTTTAACGGATGAGTACTTGGGCTATTTTCTATTCAAATCCTAGATTAAGGGGTTTGGGTATTTTCTAAACCACCATCTCCCCTATTTGGATATACAAATAGCCTAAGTGGTTGATCAGTGTAAGTGAGCAAATGGCTTCTTCCTACACTGAATGTACTAATGAATACAATAAGGAACACTGAGTAAATGAATAAAACATACATCGTTTATTGATCGATTACATAGTTCCTATCACTAGTACAAAAGATAAAACAAAATGATGTCAATCCAGATGGATTCCCAATGCTTCAAGCTTGACATTTTTGGTGATGAGTGTTTCTCTGTCAGGATGGTCTCTTATCTTGGCATTTAGGTCTTGGCGAACGATATTTCTTTGGGATTGGATCGAGGCCATCTTGGAATATAGTGATCATTGCAGCTACACGGCCACGATCAATATCACTCCATCTTTGAAATCTTTGGGTTTCCATAGACATCAATGTGAAATAGCCCTCTTTAGGGCTTTTCAATCACTAGACATTTCACAAATTTAACCCCTTCGGTAGCTCCCTATTACACTCATCAGGCACTTTAATCTCGAGGTTGGAACTCAACTCTTTCCTTTTGCCGATGGAAGTTTGTGGTTGAGATCCTTGAGGTGCGATCAAAGGCAATTTGAATTCCTAGTCGTTGGTGGTGCATCCCTCGGCCTTTCATATCTTTTGCTAAGCATCTTCATCAGTTCCTTGACCACCTTATTTTGCTTCTTTCCAATGATCGGAACAAGTTCATCAAGTTCGATGATCCCAAAGTCCTTTGAATTTTGAGGGATCATGAACCTCAAAGTGTCTTTTGTCATCCCCTTTGTAAACATTCATAGCTAATGGTTTGGTGTTGGGAATAATCTTGACATCGGTGATTTTTTAGGAAGCCTTGTTTACGCTCATTGTCAGTTGTATTCCTCAATTACGCTTTTCCTGAGAGCTTAGGAGTTTTCTTTCTCCTTTCTTCATACTTGCTTTTCTCATTGCGGCCATTTGGCGGCGAGCATCCTTGAACTTTTGTCCTACTTGACCCTTTGGGAGCTTGCTTGCATCTAATCCCATATTCTCTGACTTAACCCCGGCGACTACTTTTGCGGTGCTTATCTGTTCTTTTTCTCTTCCTCAGCTAGTTTCAATCTTCTTTCTTCTTTAACAAGATGTTTACTCATTTGTTGAGGTGTGGCAGTATTGATGTGCGTATTTTTTATAGGGAATCTTCGAGGCTCGTGATGCGTCATTATGCCTTTGCCTTTGTCACGGCTAAGAAGATGATGCAACCAAGGGTGGTGTTGTTGTGATAATTGCCAGTGTTGTTGATGTTGTTGGTGGAATGGATGAGATGGGAGTTCTGTGGGTGGTGGTGATGTTGATGTGAGACTCTGAGGATGATGTTTGCTCCCCTGATGTGAAGAGGAGTTTCTTGACAATATTCTCCCCTCATTTGCGTAGCGTCGGTGAGGGCAAGTTAGTGTTGATCTTTGAGGGGGCGGGAGCTTGACCCTTGAAGGCTTGATAAATTCGGTGATCATTGCCTTCATATGCGAGGTGTCGGTTTGAATACGGTGACTTTTGCTTCCAAATTAGCTTGTGAAATTTCAAGGCGGATCATTAGGCCCCGATTCAGGCGGAGATGAGGATGCACGAGCCAATGTAGCCACTGCGTATTCAAAGAGTCAGTGTAGCTTGAAGGATGAGGAAAGACCACGAACATTTGTAGACTTGAGCATATTGGCGGTTGGTGAGGTTTGAGGATTGTTTAGAATGCGCCTCGGTAGCTTCCAAGACTTTAGAGTTGGTTCTTTGGGTCTTCTTTGAAAACTCCACGATTTCATCTATCGTACATGATGCCTGAGGAATTTAGCCATGTTTTCATCGGTCGGTGAATGTTGTCATATGGATCTCTGTGCTCATGAACATTTTCATGAAGCCTGTACTTACTGCCTTTAGATCGGTATAACTGCGTGACCTCGGTATGTTGTTCCACAATGTTTTAGTAACCCACAGTATAGCTTCCTTGAAGCCACGGTGATCAGTGAGCCAAGTGCCTTTCGGTGAGGGAAGAACATTGTCAAACTCTTTGAATTCATGAGCTTGAGGAGGATTGAAGCATGATCATCATGTTGGAATGGGGATTGATATGCTCCTTTGGATCGGTGAGGTTCTTGTTGAGCTTGAACCTCGGCGTCCATTTCTTCTCCGTGATAAGATTTCATCATCGATCTCGGCAAGCTCATCTTGAGAATAATCCCAGTGACATCGGCAATTGTGAGCAAGGGGTTGGTTATGGGTTCCATATCGGTGGTGGTTTATATCCCTCGAGTCTTTGTCCCCGTTGACCCTCGGACGGTGGGGCGTTTCCGATGCCTTCACTGGTCGGGATTGGTTGTGGGTTCCGTATGTGGGTTGTTCCTTTCCCTCGAGTCTTTGTCCCCGTGACCCCGAGACCGGTGGCGTTCGACACCTTTAGCAGTGATAGTTGTATCCCTATCGGTGGGTTGTTTGAGTCCCTGAGTCTTTGGGAGAGATCGGTGTGCCCTCGGACAAAGGCTTGGATTTGCTAATGTCATCAGTTGGCGCTCCCCTACCGCGGGTTGTATGTTTCCCTACGGATCTTGGGAGTAGTAGTGTGACCAAGGAGCCTTGACTGTATGTATCGGTGTCCTTAGTTGTCCTTTGGGGTGATTGTTGCACAGTGGTGGGTGTCTTTTTGGTCCGGGCTTTTTGTGCCTCTTGGGTACGTGCTCCTGAAGCCTCGGGGCCACGAGACTTTGGTATGGTCTTAGTCGGTCCGAGACTTCCCCTTTTCTTTTGGGAGGCGGGGTTTGGAGACCGATCCTTAGATTGTTCTGACAATCATGTGGGCCGTCAATTCAATGGGAGTGGCGAGGATGGGTTCTTTTGAAAATTTGAAGGGCTCGAGGATGCGGTAAATTTCCAAATTTTTCATCAGTATAATTTGAACGATAGCGATTACGAGCACAAGAGACAAACCTAGGATCTGAAAGCGTATTTCGTCCTAGTTTTGCTGTAGCTTAGATACGAGATCACGTAAATGATCTCCCCATGTAATAACGTGATGACCCCATTCATCAGCGGTATGCCATCATCATGAATAGAGTTAACTTGTTAGGTGGATGAGTGGTTCCCGCCGGACTGAATCACAAAAGTGAAGAGGATCCTCAAGCCCGAGAGCGAGCTTTTAGTGGTTGGGGTCTTGTCAAAAAGTTGGATCTAAAGCGATTTGTTTTAACCCATCCTTCACTGTGGAGGTTGGGATGGGCGACATAAACACCTTTGTTATAATCTAACCACTGTTGTAGTGCAAAGCGTTTTGAAATCCGGGGTGTATTGTTTCCCCATTAAGTGAACATGAGATACTCCACGAGAGGTCTAAGGTTATTCTCATCGATGATAGAGGTGTCGGGTCAAAGGCTCTAGCGTAGCCCAAAACTCTGAGGTAGTTTGGGTACAACAACGAGGACATTTACAAAGGCGTTTTGAGTGGCGATTGAATAAAATTTTATAATGTCTTTATAGGTTGGGACATTTTCGGGATATTCAAAATTTCCTATGACATTATTTGTTTTAAATTCAACATTAGTAAGATCCCTACCACTTGAGAAAGCTGGAGATGGTGTTCTAGCCATTTCCATTAACAAAGATTTTAGGATTTAAAAATGTTTTGACTAGAACAATCAAAGTATTTAGATCTCTTCAAGTTTGTGATGAAAAACTTTTGTAAATGTTTACAAGAAAGGTTTTTCAAAAGGGTTTGAAGATTTGAGAACACAAATATTTGGATTTGAGAAAGATTTTGTGAGTTTGTTCTGAGAAAAGAATTTGTGTGTGTTTTTTGTGTTTGAAGAGGGTATTTATAGAGTGATAAGAGAGGTGTTTTGTGCACAAATGGGAATATTAAGAGTTGGTTTTTGAAAGGCGTTTGAATTTCCACATTTAATGCTACCACTCCATTACCCGCAGTAAAATCCCGTTTTCAGGAGCGATTTACTTGATACGCAGATGCACTTTTGCAAAGATAAAATATCAATTTGATATTCTTGTGAGAGGAGGCATTAAATGCCAAGTGGGATAATGATAAGACAAAGAGACATATATTCCTTTATTAAATTGGCATAGTTACCAACCTAGGACATTAAAATGGCGATACTTGGATCATTTAGTTACTTATTCAATGTTCTTTGTCAAGTGTCGGGGACCACTAAATGAGTCTTACTCATTGATTGAGAGGTTTATTTTGGGTGTCGGGGAGGATGAACCATTTCAGAGAACTTCTTGAGATTGGTTTTGGATACTTGACTTTCAATGTCAAGCATTCCCAATCGACTTCGGTCTCACGAAGGTGGGTTCATCAAGGGTTTGGTGAAGATATCAGCCAGTTGATATTTAGTAGGGATGAAATGAAGCTCTATGTCTCCTTTCATTATGTGGTCCCTGATGAAGTGATATCCGATATCAATGTGTTTGGTTCTTTGGTGGAGGACAGGGTTGTTGGAGATTGCAATTGCACTAGTGTTATCTCAGAAGATGGGCACCATTTTGTAATGGATGTAAGTCAGAGTTGACTTTTCATCCATAATACATTGGCACAACATCTGCGGTGACTACATATTAAACGGTGAGGACATAACCAGCGATTGTTGCTGCTTTGCACTCCAACAGGCAGTTTTCCTCCAAAATTGTGAGGAACTGAGGTACTTTTTACGTGTCCATGTTGCGACCAGCATAATCAGAATCGAGTAACCCGAGATCAAACCACGAGCATTTTGGATAATAGAGTCCAAGGCTTGGGGTTCCCCCAGTACTGAGTATTCTCTTGGCTGCGGTGAGTGAGATTCTTTGGGATTGGTGATATCTTGCTATTAAGCAGGTGAAAATTGTATATGCGGTCTAGTAGCGGTTAGATACATCGGTGATCCACAATCCCTCTGAAATGAGTTTGATTGGTGATTTGCGGTGGTCGAGGTCCAAGGTTGTTAGGTGGGACCATTGGTGTCTTCATTGAGGCATAGTCAAATATCTCATATTTCTTCAAGAGATTTACGGTGTATTTCTCTTGGTGATGGATATTCCTTTATCGGTTTGCACGATTTGTAGTCGAAAGTATGTAAGTTCCCCCATCATGCTCATTTCAAACTTCTTTGTCATTAGTTTTTTCAAACTGTTTGCAAAGTTTGTTGAGCCAAAGATGATATCATCAACATACACTTGGACTAGTATCACATCCTGTTGGGTTCTATAGACAAGCGGTGTGTTGTCTATCTTTCCTCGACAAACTTGTTTTGTCGGGGAAAGTGAGAGTTTCATACCATGCCACAGGGCTTGTTTAAGTCCATAGAGGGCTTTGTCAAGTTCTTGAGACATAGTCGAGGTCACTACTCTCAAGCACGGAGGTTCTTGAACATACACATCTTCCTTGAGATCACCATTTAAGAATGCACTTTTAACATCCATTTGGTAGAAAGTTCATGTATGTTGCATATGCAAGGAAGATCCTGATGGCTTCCATTCTTGCACCGGAGCAAATGTCTCATCATAGTCAATGCCTTCTTGTTGGTACTGTAACCTTTGGCTACCGCGGCTTTGTTTTAATAGCGGTGCCATTTTCATGAGTTTGTTTTTACGAAAACCCTTCATTCCTATGACTACTCCATCCTGAGGACATTTGATCAAGGTCATGACCTTGTTTTTGTCAAGCATTGCAGTTCTTCTTGCATGCTTTGAACCCGGCTTGGGTGTTTTAGAGCTTGGTGACACTTTTGGGTTCTATTTACGATGAATAATCGGCATATAGACATTCATTGGTGAAGCTGCGGTTAGACTAGCGACCATGCTTAGTGAGCATGCCTCGATTGGGTTCACCAATGATGTTTACAAGCTCAATGTACTGAGATTTTGTCCACTTACTTTGTGGTCTAGGATGCGAGTTTGATGAAGTCACTTTGGAGATTGAGGAGTGAGATAGTTCACGAGAACATGATTCATTTTGAGCATCTGTTATGATGTCTGTTACGGTTGGGTTTCATGAATCAAGGATTGAATAGTTGGTTGATGTTACCTATCCTATGGGGTGATAGATTATCAATGAATTCGCGATTATTGGTTGGGGTAGGTTGTGAGGTAAGACATAATATGAGATATCAGCATCAGCTTGGTATGAGGAATTGAATTGATGGTGAACTCATGAGGAGGATATCTTGATGAGTCATCAATTCCTATTTCCTCCAGAGATGTTGGTGAACACGATGCTTTCGGCACTTTCATCAAGGTGACATGAAGGTTTCCTCTGACTTGTTGTCTCGTGTTAAAAACCACGAAGGCTTTGGAGATCGGTGAGTAGCCTAGAAGTATCCATCATCAACTTTTGCATCAAACTTTCCTAGATGATCCTTGTGGTTATGAATGAACCGGGACATCCAAATACATGAAAATAGTGATGTCGAAGTCTACCTTTGAAGATCTCATATGGGGTTTTGTTATGTCTTTTGATGATGATTGACTGTTTTGAGTGTAGAAGCGGTTTTAGTTGATCAGAAATGTTTTGAGAGGGTTGAGCCATTTAACATGGTTCTTGCAGCCTCAATGAGAGTTCTGTTTTTCCTTTCAGCAACCCCATTTTGTTCCATGGTATAAGGAGATGAAAATTTTGAAAATTCCTTTTTCATCCACGAAACTCTCAAGCTCTTGATTTACGAACTTCGATTACCATGTCGATTCGATTTGTTTGTGATAATGTCATTACGATTTTCAATCTTTACGATGAATGACATTATTGTATCAGTTACTGACTCTTTTGGAGAGAAAGTATACCCAAGTGTATCTTGAGAATTCATCAACAATAATAAGTGTATACTTCTCATCTTTGGATTGATCGGGGTGGCGGTCCAAAGAGATCCATATCACGGAGGTGAAGGCGACTTTGATGGAGAAATTTTGTTTGGTTTTGAAAGATGCTCGTGGTTTTACCTTTTCACAGAGAGCATGGTTTGTCTTTTGCAAAAACCGGTGATGGTAAGCCAAGGACCTTGTTTTGTTTTGCCAAGTTGTTGAGGTTTTGAAGTTTAAGTGTGAGAGTCTCTTATGCCACAACCAATTGATAGTTTAGGTGGCTTTAGCAAAGAGACACGTTCCATCTTGGGAGAGTGTTGACATGTCAAGTACATAAACATCATCTCTCCCAGGAGCTATCAACACAACTTCCTTGTTGGCATTGAAAATGGTACCTTGTTTATCATTGAATTGTACAATGTATGTAGCATCACATAGTTGGTGACAGCGATGAGATTGTATTTGAGACCATTGACATAGGCTATTCTAGAAAACTATTCCATTACAGTTCTTGAACCATAACCTTGATGGGACATGATGAGTTATCACCAAATACTACCTTGGGCCCTGGTTCCTTTACATACTTGTGCAAATATTCCTTGCTGATCATGCTTCTTGAGCATCCCTTTGTACAGATGCGAATAGGCTCACTGGCATCTGCACAAGTAGTAAAGCGAATTAGTTCTCTTTCTTAGATGACCTTATCATGTTGGATGTCTCATGGTTTGGATTACATATATCACGGCATGTATTCATGAGACAATCATCGATGATGATCATTAAACCAGCGATGAGAGCGTGAGAGAAAAGGTTTTGCTCTATTCTTTGGAGCGGCTTTGGAGGATGAAGCATACTTATGACCAACTTTGGTATAGTTTGCTTGTGACATCTTGAAGATGATCTGCGTCTGTGATCATCCTTTTTTGAATCATCGAAAAGGATTACATGCTTGATTGTGATGGTATGGCTAGTGTAATGCCGCATTCATTTTTGTTTGTTTTGGAGGTTGACTTAGACTTTGAGGCGGAAAGGTGACTTTGTCTCCTTGATTGTTCAGGGACCTTTTCATGGATTCCATTTTTGATGAAGCTTCCTCACAAGATTCGGTCGATTCTTTGAATTTAATTAAACCCGATGGGGAAGAGCATGTTGAAGTCTCGGTAGGAGTAGACTCTTGTTGGATTTGTTTTGCTTGTCTTTGTAGGATGGTTCTACCAAGTCTGGACCTTTCTTTTGGTGAATGAGGATTGAATTGTAGTGGAGTAAGCTTAGAGCTTGGGCGGCACCACGAAGAGGTTTGAGTGGTGGAGCGGTGCTTGAGATTACCTTGATCTGGATGTGTTCAATACTCTTGGGCACATCGGGAATCAAGCATGCTCTTTAGAGCTTGACTTTCGAGCTCTAGAATCCTTCGAATCGAAATTTGGAAGCTTACTCTCGGGATTAATTCAATCCAATCAACGGAATTGGGATCGGCTAACATATTTGTAATCATGCCACGGGCTTGAAAAGGTGGTCTTTGTTGAGAAGGTCGGGGAGATGATCTTCACCTATGACTCTCTTCTTGCTCTTGGGGCACCAGAGTATCAAAGACCACAGGATTCTTAGCGGTCCAACTATTAAGAATATCATTTGCCTTTTAAGTTCATCTTGAAGATCCGATTTCTTTTAACTAGTTGGTGTTTTGAATTTGCAAAGTGGCTGACCTCAAGCTTTGCTTGTTTTAAAATAAGATTCATCCACACTTCAATTCAAAACTTAACTTGTTGTACTTAGAAAAAGATTAGGTCTTTGCTCTTCTACAAACTTAAGGTCTACATTTAGGTAATTCATGTAAGGCGCCAATGAGTCATCATCCATAGAAAGTAAAATGTTTACCTTCTTCATTTTGATGTTGACCCATTCTCCATTCCTGGCATGATTCTTTCCAACGACTAGCTTGTCCTCTTACGAGAGGCCATCGATTACTGTGACATGCACCATTTCATCATCGATGACAGCGGCTCTTCATCGGTCGAAGGTCACGACAACAAGGCCTTTGTTTTTACCTGCCTGAGATTGAACACTTTTTGTTGTTTTAGGGTGGCCTCGAGCAATGCAAGCAGCTTTAGCTTTCTTATACTTGGCTTCATAATCAATGGTTTTGTTATTATCAGATTTATTCTGAAAAGTTTGATGAGGCCTGATACATTTTGGTTGAAATTCTTTGAAGCGAGGTGATTTGAACTGATGGTTTATAAGAGGGTTACGAAATTGTTTTAGAAAAAGCAGTCTTTTGCAAAATGACCCTTTTGTGACACTTATAGCATTGATGTCTTGAGTGCTTTAGCGGTTGAAAAACCTTTGTTTCTTTTATAAACCTTGAGTTAGCAAGGAGTGCCTTTCACGAAATTGACATTCAGGTCATTTAGGTACTCCTCACTTGATCTCTCATCGGGCTCATCATCAGGTTTTCTTGGAAATCTTGAACCACATTGTTAGAAGCGAAAGTTGAAATTGGTGATGAGGGTGGTGGTGGGGACTTCTTGACTTCTGAGACTTCTTTAAGTCAGGTATAGATCTGTTGATGAGGTTTTCCTCGTGAACAAATTTCCATAAATTCCGAGGAAGCAAGATTTTTGGATATGATTAGCATTCACGAGTCCTTGAGAGAATTTAACCACTACCGGGGAGGCTGTTGACAAAACCAACATTGATTTCATGTTTGGACAACTTAACACCATCATTTGATAGTTCAATTAAAAGAGTTTTGTACACGTGTAAGTTTGAGAGAGAGTTTAAGTCCTTATACGAAGGTGTTATACTCAAGTTTAGGTCCATTATCTGTTTTCCTTGGTATCGGATGGTCCTTCATGACTATGAACTAGGTCATCCGGGTTTGCTTAGGCGTACTACGACTTATAGAACTCCATAATATGGAAATCGGGAAGACAAGATATTATGATACTTTTAGTCTTTGGTCTGGTTGACCACTCTCCTTTCATCACAGGTCCATTGAGCTTGGGTTTGGGCAACCCGGCGATCTTTGGGACAAATGGACCTTCATTTATACACTTGATATAATAAGGTTCCATCCCTATCAAATAGCAAAGCATTAAGCTTTTCCATTTGTTGAATTTGCCAACTTGAGTCTAAGGCAACGGTGAATAAGCTCCTTGACTAGTTGGGGTACATCAATTTGACCATTTAGGATCCTAATTTAAAACTTTTAGGCGGCCTAAAAAGCGAGTTTTATAATTAGCGTCTCTGATACCACTTGTTGTTCCGCGTTACTATCGTTAAAAACGGTTAAGTTTATAAAACAAGTTAATAGTGAACTATGGTGAAATTAACATAAGGAAAACACACTAAGTAATTTTCAACATCATATTCTTATAAGAAATAAATCAACAAAGAATCGTTACCCAGTACTTGCGGAATAGTACTTGGGATTGAAATGACAAAGTTGGGTGACTCCTCTAGCTGGGGCTAAGTCGAGCACAACTCTTAGAGCTCAGTGAGCTATCTCGGGAACTAAGTTGTATTTGGAGGTGAAAAGATGGCTTCTGTGTATGTGTGTTTTTACAATTTACAAGCTTAATCTTTTCACTCCATCTCTTATGCTATTTATACATGTATGAGTTTCAACTCTTTCCTAAGTGACAAATCGACATCATCTGAAGACAAAATCTTGATGTATTTTGTCTCTGTTTAAAGACTATTCTAAGTAAAGAGACAGAACTGCTTTCCATATTTGGTGATGACGAGCTTGTAAGTTAGCCATTCGGGGAAAGTTGACTTATGTTGATAAGGACTTCTTCTTATCTGATTCAAACTTCTCCCGCTTTGTCCCGCTCTTTCTTGATCTGTTTATCCTTGATCTTCTTCTTGATTTATCTTGAGTGTAAGTAGTTGGAGAGGAGTCTTAGAGATTGATGAGTTATTGTCATCACTTCTTGAATCCAATCATCTTCTTCTTGACTCGATCTTCACTTTAAGTTCCGCCTGGTGGAGAGACTTCTAACTCGTACCTCGTCTTGAGTATCTAAAGATGACTCCAGCTGACGTACTATTTCAGCTGACTTTGATTGTGTTTAATCGGATGAAATTACTTAGGCTATTTTCTATTCAAATCTAGATTAAAGGGTTTGGGTATTTCAGAACCCAACAAGGAAACTTCCTAGAGGGAACTGTCCTTTTGAGTGGAGGTTTCCTCTTAGGGAACTTTCTTTGACTCCCAGTGCTTGCAACACTTCTGCATGCCTCTCCGGTTTTCCTAGTAGTGTGCGAAGACTTGTCATCGAGAAACCAACTTTGCCTTCATCAACTACCACCAAATACCTTTGTATGAGTAAAAATTGTTTGATTGCATCAGAGAAGGTGATCCGGCAACACAACACCTGTTTCTTTGTTGTAGATTCCTTGAATCATTTGTGAGTGTAGGCTCATACAACATATCGTGATTGTTGGGGTCATTGAGTCTCTTGGGGATATCAGGATTATATCCTAGAGCTCTTTAGATCAACAGTTTTGTATAAGTGTATGGGATTTTGGAGCCAAGCTTTTGAGGAATGACATCATGTCGTCCCATATCGAGCTTCAACTTGATGTGTTTCATGTTGACCAAAGCCCAAAAGATCTGCAGTTTCATGAGCTTGGGATGCTCATAGCCCTTTATCCCGTCGAGATAGATTTGGTGATGATGTAGAGTTCTCCATGGTGAGGAATATTCTTAAGATCCAAGTATGAATGCTTTGTGATTACTCCTGTAGCTTCGTCATAACCAATGTTGATCATGAATGCGAACGGTCTCTTTCAGTTGGTGCGGCATTGTATTCGGTTGGCTCGATGATGATAGGAATGAGGAGGAAGCTCTTAAGTTTGCGAGGTGTGATTGTGACTTGTTTGTCATTGGCGTCACCGTCACACATTTTGTCCTTTGATCTTTTGCATTGCCATATGATGAATGTAGATCTCAGGAGCACTTTAGCAGAATTTGTGAGCATGTTCGATAAGGATGATTCTTCGAATATCCACAATTAAGCAAGAAGACTCTACGGCGGTGAGAGTATCAAAATCAACCGAAGTCTTTCCAATCTTCATCGGATAGCCATGAGGGAAGATATCAAGCGGTGAGAACATTTGGTGCTTCCACGTTTTGCATTTGAGCGTCCTCTGAAAGATATTTAGCCAAAAGAACCAACATATCAAAAGACATTATGTTAGTCATCAGATGGTTTTATTGTCTAATTATTGAATGTGATATGTCGATGATTGTTACGGTCAATGTCACTTGTTTGTCCTATAGTCCAATGACGTCGTGATAAGTTAAGTGAGTTGATTAACTTTAAGTTTTAAAGTCCATGTTTTCACTTATTTTTGACAACATATTATACGTTTAAGCTTATTGGCATTATTGGTTTAGGTAGGCGTTATGATTTATTTATTTACAAGTTTGCACACGTAACAATTCATAATTAAGGTTAAGACTAGGCTTGGTAGAAATGACAAGCTTATAAGTAAACAGGAGTGGTATATGCGTAAGCATAAGCTTATCGTGGGTTCTTGACTTCGCGTAAGAAATATTAGCGTAGAAAAGAGTACCTTATGCGTAGAGAACTGCAGCGTAGTATATGGAACCTTACGCGTAAGGTTTACTCGTAAGTGACTTATCGTAGAGGTCACATTTGCGATATCCTTCATAGGATACGCGAGTCCCTATGTAGAACCTTACGCGTAAATATTACAGTAAGATTTCTCTCGCATAACATGCTACGCGTAAGGTGATCCTTATCGTAGATGGCAAATACCCTTGATTCGAATTTTCGCGTAGTAAACTGAAATAATTTCATCATAGCACCAATATTAACTTATACATTCAATCTCGTTTAATCACGAACACTCAATCAAACAGTTATCGTGAACACGTGTTACGCATAAAGCTAAACCCTAAAGCTTAAGAATTACGACTAAGAATTCTAGCCATAGAAAATGCACCAAAGTTTTTCTGGGATGTCTTAGAGATCTAATGAGATGTTCTGTTCAAGTTTTAACATTGAATATGCTATGAATAAAAAATACCTAAAACGTATGAACTAAAACCCTAAAATTTAATTTTCTCACAATTAATGTTTCTGGGCAAGTTATGAGTAGAGATATCATCAATTCAACTTGTATACAACATCTTTTAACCATCTAATTAACCAGAAACACTCACATATGAGAACCCCCAAATCGACTTATGAACCCTAATTTTGAAAAATAGACAATTCTTGTTTCTGGGTGGATTAGTTTGATAAAAATGGTTTTGGCACATTGTTTTGAACATTTTAACACCATTAAATCATAACAAACTCACACTTGATGATATTGTGTTCATATGCTTACGCGTAGAACACGAAGATCATCCAAACTTACGTTTAACCCGTTCGATTTGCAAATAACTGAAAACCATTGTTTGTTTAAACACTAAGAATCAAAAACCACTTACAAAGTTTAGATAAAAAGCACGGATTTGAAGATTGAAGGTTAGGCGTAGGATTAGTTTGTTGAGAGTAATAAATGTTTAGACATAAATGATATGAGAAGTTAGGTGGGAGGTTTTGTTAAAAATTACTTTAAGCTTTTGATAATTTTAGTCCCTCCACCTTAACCATTTACATCCAACGCCCATAACTTCCATTTTGCTTACTAAACGAATGATATTTGGAAAGAAACTTGTGACTCTCCCCTCGACTTAAGAAATAATAAAATTTTATAAATTTTAGTCAGGAGTGTCATAAACCGAAATGTGACCACCATTATTAAAGAAACAATCGGGATAGAGTAACATGCAAGTACAAGGTTTTATGAAACCGAAAAATATTTGCATTCTCCCCCTCAACACTGATCGAAAAAATCTTTGATTTTGAAAGATTTGAGTGTTGACGGAAGATTTACTTGCCAAAGAAATATAGATAGAAGAATATTTTGTTGTTTTATGATTTTGTAATTTTGTATTTTGTGTTTGAAAAATATTTTAAAGAGGTTTTGGTGTTTGACGATTTTAAGAATGTTTTAAGAGTTCATCGAGTTCCTCTTGAGTCAAACACCACATACCAATCCGGTGGACCAACTCGTTAAACCTAGCAGGAGCTAAGGCTTTAGTGACGAGATCTGCTAGTTGGTATTCAGTACCCACAAAATATAATTCAACATTACCCTGTTCCACGTGGTCCTTGATGAAATGATATCGTCGATGTGTGCTTTGATTTGAATGTTGAACTAAGTTGCTTGCAGATGCAATAACACTCGGATTGTCGCGGTATCGGGATTACTGTCAAATACATAACCATAGTCTTTGAGTTGTGTTCTCATCAAATGATGTAACACCCCAAAATGACTCAGCGGAAGCATACGTGTATTGGGGTGCTACTAAATTGGTATCACAACATAAGCATAGAACAATGGATTTTTATAAATAAACTTTATTCATTTTAAAACAATGTTTACATTATAGAATAGTGCGGAAAATGGCCCATAATAACTAAGTGGTCCCAATACATAAATCAGAGTCGTCTATGACCATGCCATGCCTTTGCCTTGCGCCTCCAAAGATAAGCTATCACCTCAAAACCTGAAGATACCTGCTAAAAGGGGTCAAACTATTTGGGTGAGTTCATAGGTTTATTTAAAAGGAATTCATTACTGCTTGTTTGATTGGTTTTGATGAACATTACGTCTTGCATAATGTCATAAAGTTTATGATTTCAATTCATAAAAGGATTTCATAAAAGAGATTTCATTAGTGTGCCATAAGTAGGGTATATGTACATTACAACGAATATAATGTCATATATTGAATCTATTACGCTAGCACTAAGTTCATGCAACCGAAACTACGACAGTTCTTGTATGCACAAAGAAGTCATACAAATAAAGAGCCCATGGCGAGTGTTTATCCCAATACACTCGGTCCCGACATGCTATATGTTTTAGCCTTGACCCAAGCGGGGTCAACCGCACAGAGGAGTCACCCTCAATAGATCTATTTATAACATTCGCTTCTTCCCGAGGTGGACGGTTCATGAAGAGGGCAATTTGGGATCTGAGGACTTAGGCTAAGCTGCATAATATTCTAGGTCAAACATTTTGGTATGCTCGATAAAACATCTATGTATGATGAAAACTTTAAACATGTAAAAGCATAGTATGCATGGAATGCACAAGTAAAATGATTTAAGTAAAATGAGCATGTATCTTCCCTCAAAACAAGTATAAAGCGGTTAAGTAGGGGCTATGAAACTCACCTTGGCAATGTGCAATAGGAAGTCTAAAGAGAATTAAATCAAGGAGTGATAGTGCACGGCTCCGACCGCCAACCTAATTAATACGGCAATTTAGTTTTTATGTTTAAGACTCGATAAAGTTTAACTAACTTTATAATTTTTCAAATGTTGTTGTTGTTGTTGCTTGTGTGGCATTATTTAAGTTTAAAACAGTTCATTAATTGTTTGTAAGTATTTACTCTTAGAAGTGCATAAGTATATAATAGGAAAAATATCAATGACGAAAGAGTCCTCGGTTCGATGGCAACCGAAAACAATGTACGTAAAATAACCACATATAATATTAGACACTAACGATTTATGTGATCATTATTACCAAAGGTACATATTTACTAAGTGTACATCTATGTATATTTTACATGTATTAGTTTAAGTAAAAGTGTTCAAAAGGATTTAGTATTAGTTTTATTTAATAACTTTATTTTAATATATCGATGGGTAAAAGTTATGAAATAAAACTTCTCCTATTAGTTTTAAAAAAATATATATATATATATATTTTTATCGAAAATCGAGCGTGACCGTGTATATGTTTTATTTTTCCCGAAAATCTTACATGCTACAAATTTCTCACTTAAATTTATATAACAACTTCAAACCTCTTAATAAACTTATATAAGTTCCAATAAGTTAAATATGTCAAATAAGCTCAATTAAGCTAGAATAAGCGATAGTCTTTAAAGTGAGTAAGACTTACATATTTGCATTAGGTTAGATTTAATAGATTCAAAATATGCCAAAGAGGTGTGATTTGACTTTGTACATAATTTATATCAAATAGGCCAATGAGGCCTTGGGTTAGACTTATTGTATAATTTATATCAAAATAGATTAAAGAGGCATGGATTAAACTTAAGTAGGCCAAATATTATAAGATTAAAACACAATTTAACTCCAATTGTTATAGTCTCATATAAGAATCAATGTGTATATGTATAAGCGATATAAGTAAACCAATACACCTTTTCGTCAACACCAAACCCAATTTTATTTTTAGTCCAAATTCAGCCCATTTCATTTGATCTAATACGGAGTAGATTTTATATTGCAAATTTGAAAATGGAATCGGTAAAACCATAATTTACCTTGTTGGGTGATTAAACAAATTTGAATAATTGACACTTATTTCCCAATCACAAAACATATTAATTTTCACTAGATTACTTGGGATGGCTATATGGTTGGAAAAGAAAATGAGTAAGACCAAGGTTATCCATTGTTATTTTCTATCAGTGGGTACTAACCCATTTAATCTTATACATCTTTTATATTTAATACATGGACAAAAGACCAAACTTGCTCTATTGTGATATTTGCAAGAAGAAAAGGGAACTAGAATGGGACACCTTGTTGGGGTTGTGTGACAACCAAACAAACACCCATGTTGGGGTTGTTATACAGGACCAAACGGCTCCTTTGTGCAGTAACAAGCAACACACACCCTTTAGGGGCTGAACTAAACCGATCCAAGCACCATTTTACAGCTGAAAATCAGCGAACAAACACACCCTATATGACGGAAATCAGTGATTAATGCACCCTATTTGGGGCTGGAATCAGTGAACGCACCCACCGGGGTGGAGAATAGCAGTACAAAGAAAACCAAGCACCCTAGTGGTGGTTTATTTTGACTCACGGTTGGACAAACAAGCAATAAAAAACGCACTCTAGCTGACGAAACGGTCGAACACAAACACCTCTTTATACTTAGAAGCTCTCATGATTTGCTGGGAAATAAACTAGGAAAGATGAGCTCAAAGAATAGAGCAAGGACATAAGCGAATCGAGACCAGTAAACAATCACCATACGAGTGGGTATTAACACTGGTCGAGACACCACACAAATGAGCCAAAGGATGAGTGAGCAAGTAGGTCGGATAAACTAGAAGATAAGCCGAAACAAGTTGTTAAAATGGTTACCTCATTGAGCCAAATACAAGGTTTCTTAATGTGATTTTTCCCCAGGTTTTTACCACACATAAACAACAACAACTTTTTCAATATCACAACCAAATTGAGTTATTTTTGTATTAGTCCAATCGGTTCAAAGTAAATAAACAATTACAACTCATTAATAAGTATCAATTAAAAGTATTAATTCTTACAACAATTTGTTGACACCATGAAGAGGAAGGTCATACGAGGCTGACAATTCGAACCTCTTGAATTTGATACAATTGAAACTCGAGTTACACCTTTAACGCGTCAATTTACAAAACCCCTCTATCAATTTCCAAAAGCCCTTTGTTTTGAGAAACTCTAATTATTAAGAACCCTAATTATTTTTGTGTTGTGATGAGTGAATGAACCTGCTTCAAGGGTTGACACTATATATAGATGTACATTAAGGAAGCCTTGTGTCCTCTTTCTCTTCTTGGTTGTAGCGTGGCATTCTACATGGATTCATCTCGATTCTCAGCCGAGCTAGTGTTCCCTTAGAGTAGATTATGTGGCTGAAATATGTGGTGATGGATCATGGTGATTGAAGAGAAGGGGAGCAAGTTTCTTTACGATTCCTAGTTTTGGAAGAAGCGAAAAAAAGAAACAGTGGAAGAAGGAGATATAAGGGTGGGACAGTGCATATTTGTTTTGTTTTATTATAATTAATGTATTGATTGTACTCCGTGTTTTGTCGAATTCTCGAGTAAACGTACCTTCCGTGCACGAAGAATATAGGAATTATATTTTCGGAAAGCGATTTCGTAATAATATGACATTCTTATTACATTGAAATTTGATTATAATTGTTTGCCGTTATTAATTTAGTGTCCATGCGTGCGATGCGTGACTTCCTAAATTAACGAGATAACTTCTCGTTTTCTTTTGTAAATTATCAGTGATTGATAAAATGTATTTTCTCTTATCTTAGGATTTATTTTTAGTTTTGTATGCATTCGTATTGCGTATGCGAGGAATAATAACTTTTACTTGGTGGGCAAGTATTGTATGTGCGGTGTCTTATTTCTAAAGAAACGAAATGACCTCTCGTTTTTAAATGTTAGATATTGGCATTTTGTCGGAAAATAATTGATTTGAATTTTCTGACGCAATAAATATTATTAAAATAACCCGAAATTTTACGGGTTGTTATAGTCTACC
The DNA here is from genome assembly GCA_910596185.1 of Chrysanthemum makinoi. Classification (NCBI taxonomy): domain Eukaryota; kingdom Viridiplantae; phylum Streptophyta; class Magnoliopsida; order Asterales; family Asteraceae; genus Chrysanthemum; species Chrysanthemum makinoi. The sequence goes on from OU343218.1 coordinate 121,246,130, forward strand.
CACCTTCAGAGATCCGTCCGGATCTCAGTTCGTTACGATAGGGTGTCGGAATGAGGTGATGGTATTTAGAACAAGTTTTGAATGTTCCTAGGTTGTTCTAGGGTTTCCCTTTGGTATGGGTACCTAGGTGTTATACCGTAGCATCCTCTCTCTCGAGGAGCTATGATTTTTCTGGGGTAGGTTCATTGTGAGAAAGTTCTAATTTTGATGTTATGAGGTTTCACTATTTTGTCAGTGTGGGCACCTCTAACTTCTCATGGTTTTATCAAAAGCATACCCTTTACGGTGTTTAATGGTTCTAAAGTATATGGGTTGATTCTTAAGGTTCGTTATGGGTTTGTGTGCTTTCTTCTTTAAAGGTGAAGAAACATTTGTTTTTTTTGAATTTTTCTTTCGAATGAGAGTTTGCACAAGTTTGACTAAGACCAGATTTTAAAATCGATAATATGTAAAAATGACACATTTTTAAAATATTGTAAAACTGGTTCTTAATTATGGGGTGTACAGGGAAATTTTGCAAAACTTTTAGTGTTTCAGTATTTTGTCTCATTTTAATGAGGGATTTTGGAAAACATTATTGTTGGATTCTAAAGGGGAATCCTCAATTTGGAAAATATATTGTAGCAAGGATGTGTTGTAGGATATAACATTTACTCATAGCTACGGCGAGGTTTAGTTGTCTAAGTTGTGTAGGATTGAAGGTTTAATAGTTGATGAACCTCATGGTTATCTATAGTTTTAGGCGAAGTGTGGGATACGTCTAGGTCAGGCTTAGTTAACAAGGAAAATATTGGTCATTTTTGTTTATGAAGTATTAACTTTAAAACACATTTCGAGAAGATAAGTAACCAATATAGTTGTGCGGAATACTTTTCAAAGTATTAAGGAACACTTTATTTTGGTAAGGTATGGGTAGAATTGTAGTTTATTTTATGGTAAAATGGTAATGTGGTAATTTGGTTTGTAGAATGATTCATGAAGTGATTCATGAAGTATTTTGATTATAATAGTTTGAGGGATAATCGGAAATAGTTTGTAAGGCAACTCTTTTGTTTGTAGTAGGGTAATAAGGTAGGCACGGTTATTCTTAAGAGGTGGGTGGAGTTTCTAGGTATCAAAATTTTCAATGGTGAAATTTTCAAGTTTTCTTGGGATTATGGGTCATTCTTGTGTCTTTCTAGATTTTGCCAAAGGTTTATTGTTCTTTTGTTGCCTATTCCCATTAGAGAATTTTCTCATAGGTGCTATTGAAAGGTTGCTCCTAAAATGGTTTGATTTGTTCATGGGGTGTAAGGTGTGGGGTAGGTGTAACTATAACATAACCCGATTGTGATATGAAATTATGAAGTTTATGGTTAAGAAGTAGGATGACGCCAGTGAGTGGCTTATGCTTAAGATATTGTGATGTCATTGAGTGTTTTATGACTAAAAATGCCATGAGTGACTTGTGATGAAGAATTATCATGGTGACTTGTGATTAAGGTATGCCTGTGAGAGGCTTGTAATTAAGGTATGCCTGTGAGTGGCTTGTGATTAAGGTATGCCTGTGAGTGACTTGTGATTAGGGAATGTCAGTGAGTAACTTATGTTTAGGGAATGCAGGTGAGTGGTTTATGATTAGGGTATGCCGGTGAGTGGCTTGTGATTAGGATATGCCGATGAGTGGCTTGTGATTATGGTATGCCGATGAGTGGCATGTGATTAGTATCCGATGGTGGCTTGTGATTATGGTATGCGGTGAGTGGCTTGTGTTTAAAGGATAGTGTGGCCCATTGTGTGGCCAGGTGTAAGATCAATGTGTGGTTTATTGAAATGTTACATGTTTATCAAAATATTATCATTTTCTCACTGGACATAAAGCTTTTATAACTATCCTAAGTCTTGCAAAATTCACCTCTGAGTCGGACATAGGTGATCAGGCTATGTCCCACTGTCCCTGTTGAATATAGGTGATCAGTCTATATTCACCCGAGGTTCAATGAATTTTGAAATACTTAGCTTAGTTACGCTAGTAATATGTCACAATACTTTTAAAGGTTGTCTTGAAGGATTAGAACAATTATTCTCTTTATGTGAGGGAAATGTGTAGTCTTTGTGACCGCAAAGTGTATGTATAGGAAACATAATTATGACCTATAATGAAATTAGGTGAGCAGTGATAAAACATGTATCTTATCGAGTATGATCTTAGTAGGATCATAAGTGAGGCATCAGTTCGGCAGGCAGCGTGTCGGTCATAGGGTTAAGTTTTTGTAAAGTGGTTATAGTCTAGGTTTTAAAATATACGGTTCTCTATAACCTAGGCTCACGATGCCTTGTAACACCCCCAAAATGACTCAGCGGAAGCATACGTGTATTGGGGTGCTACTAAATTGGTATCACAACATAAGCATAGAACAATGGATTTTTATAAATAAACTTTTATTCATTTCTTGAAAACAATGTTTACATTATAGAATAGTGCGGAAAATGGCCCATAATAACTAAGTGGTCCCAATACATAAATCCGAGTCGTCTATGACCATGCCATGCCTTTGCCTTGCGCCTCCAAAGATAAGCTATTACCTCAAAACACGAAGATACATGCTAAAGGGTCAGCTGGTGAGTTCATAGGTTTATTTAAAGGAATTCGATTACCTTGTTTCGAAGTTGGTTTTTGATGAACATTACGTCTTGCATAATGTCATAAAGTTTATGGTTTCAATTCATAAAGAGATTTCATAAAAGAGATTTCATTAGTGTGTAGGGTATATGTACATTACAACGAATATAATGTCATATATTGAATCTATTACGCTAGCACTAAGTTCATGCAACCGAAACTACGGCAGTTCTTGTATGCACAAAGAAGTCATACAAATAAAGAGCCCATGGCGAGTGTTTATCCCAATACACTCGGTCCGACATATATGTTTAGCCTTGACCCAGCGGGGTCAACCGAGCAGAGGAGTCACCCTCAATAGATCTATTTATAACATTAGCTTCCCGGCCAGGAATTGGTTCATGAAGAGGGCAATTTGGGATCTGAGGACTTAGGCTAAGCTGCGTAATATTCTAGGTCAAACATTTTGGTATGCTCTATAAAACATCTATGTATGATGAAAACTTTAAACATGTAAAAGCATAGTATGCATGGAATGCACAAGTAAAATGATTTAAGTAAAATGAGCATGTATCTTCCCCCAAAATAAGTATAAAGCAGTTAAGTAGTAGGGGCTATGAAACTCACCTTGGCAATGTGCAATATGAAGTCTAAAGAGAATTAAATCAAGGAGTGATAGTGCGGCTCCGACCATAACCTAATTAAGTCGGCATATTTAGTCTTTATGTTTAAGACTCGATAAAGTTTAACTAACTTTATAATTTTTCAAATGTTGTTGTTGTTGTTGTTGTTGCTTGTGTGGCATTATTTAAGTTTAAAACAGTTCATTAATTGTTTGTAAGTATTTACTCTTAGAAGTGCATAAGTATATAATAGGAAAAATATCAATGACGAAAGAGTCCTCGGTTCGATGGCAACCGAAAACAATGTACGTAAAATAACCACATATAATATTAGACACTAACGATTTATGTGATCATTATTACCAAAGGTACATATTTACTAAGTGTACATCTATGTATATTTTACATGTATTAGTTTAAGTAAAAGTGTTCAAAAGGATTTAGTATTAGTTTTATTTAATAACTTTATTTTAATATATCGATGGGTAAAAGTTATAAAATAAAACTTCTCCTTGTTAGTTTAAAAAAAATATATATATATATATTTTGTAGAAAATCGGGCATGACCGTGTATATATTTTATTTTTCGAAAATCTTACATGCTACAAATTTCTCACTTAAATTTATATAACAACTTCAAACCTCTTAATAAACTTATATAAGTTCCAATAAGTTAAATATGTCAAATAAGCTCAATTAAGCTAGAATAAGCGATAGTCTTTAAAGTGAGTAAGACTTACATATTTGTATTAGGTTAGATTTAATAGATTCAAAATATGCCAAAAGGCATGATTTGACTTTGTACATAATTTATATCAAATAGGCCAATGAGGCCTTGGGTTAGACTTATTGTATAATTTATATCAAAATAGATTAAAGAGGCATGGATTAAACTTAAGTAGGCCAAATATTATAAAATTAAAACACAATTTAACTCCAATTGTTATAGTCTCATATAAGAATCAATGTGTATATGTATAAGCGATATAAGTAAACCAATACACCTTTTCGTCAACACCAAACCCAATTTTATTTTTAGTCCAAATTCAGCCCATTTCATTTGATCTAATCTGAGTAGATTTTATATTGCAAATTTGAAAATGGAATGGGTAAAACCATAATTACCCATGTTGGGTGATTAAACAAATTTGAATAATTGACACTTATTTCCCAATCACAAAACATATTAATTTTCACTAGATTACTTGGGATGGCTATATGGTTGGAAAAGAAAATGAGTAAGACCAAGGTTATCCATTGTTATTTTCTATCAGTGGGTACTAACCCATTTAATCTTATACATCTTTTATATTTAATACATGGACAAAAGACCAAACTTGCTCTATTGTGATATTTGCAAGAAGAAAAGGGAACTAGAATGGGACACCCACTGTTGGGGTTGTGTGACAACCAAACAAACACCCATGTTGGGGTTGTTATACACAGGACCAAACGCACTCCTTTGTGCAGAAGTAACAAGCAACACACACCCTTTAGGGGCTGAACTAAACCGATCCAGCACCATTTTCGGTGAAAATCAGCGAACAAACACACCCTATATGAGCTGGAAATCAGCAGATTAATGCACCCTATTTGGGGCTGGAAATCGGTGGACAACACCCACCGGGTTTGGAGAATAGCATTACAAAGAAAACCAAGCACCCTAGTGGTGGTTTATTTTGACTCACGGCTGGACAAACAAGCAATAAACAAACGCTCTAGTATTTGAAACGGTCCGAACACAAACACCTCTTTATACTGAGCTCTCATGATTTGCTGGGAAATAAACTAGGAAAGATGAGCTCAAAAAGAATAGGCAAGGACATAAGCGAATCGAGAGACCGGCTAAACAATCACCATACAGTGGGTATTAACACCGGTGAGACACCACACAATGAGCCAAAGGAGTGAGCAAGTAGGTCGGATAAACTAGAAGATAAGCCGAAACAAGTTGTTAAAATGATTACCTCATTGAGCCAAATACAAGGTTTCTTAATGTGATTTTCCCGGTTTTTTACCACACATAAACAACAACAACTTTTCAATATCACAACCAAATTGAGTTATTTTGTATTAGTCAATCGGTTCAAAGTAAATAAACAATTACAACTCATTAATAAGTATCAATTAAAAGTATTAATTCTTACAACAATTTGTTGACACCATGAAGAGGAAGGTCATACGAGACGCCATGGTCGAACCTCTTGAATTTGATACAATTGAAACTCGAGTTACACCTTTAACGCGTCAATTTACAAAACCCCTCTATCAATTTCCAAAAGCCCTTTGTTTTGAGAAACTCTAATTATTAAGAACCCTAATTATTTTTGTGTTGTGATGAGTGAATGAACACCTTCAAGGGTTGACACTATATATAGATGTACATTAAGGAAGCCTTGTGTCCTCTTTCTCTTCTTGGTTGTAGCGTGGCATTCTACATGGATTCATCTCGATTCTCAGCCGAGCTAGTGTTCCTTAGAGTAGATTATGTGGTGAAATATGTGATGGATCATGGTACTGAAGAGGAAGGGAGCAAGTTTCTTTTCGGATTCCTAGTTTTGGAAGAAGCGAAAAAAAGAAACAAGTGGAGAAGAAGGAGATATAAGGGTGGGACAGTGCATATTTGTTTTGTTTTATTATAATTAATGTATTGATTGTACCCCGTGTTTTGTCGATTCTCGAGTAGCGATACCTTCCGGTACACGAAAGAATATAGGAATTATATTTTGAGGAACGATTTTATAAAGTAATAATATGACATTCTTATTACGTTGAAATTTGATTATAATTGTTTGCCGTTATTAATTTAGTTAATGGATCAGCGATGCGATGACTTCCTAAATTGAGATAACTTCTCGTTTTCTTTTGTAAATTATCGATTGATTGATAAAAATGTATTTTCTCTTATCTTAGGATTTATTTTTAGTTTTGTATGCATTCCATTTACTTGTTATCTTGAATAACTTTCGGATACTTGGTGGCAAGTATTGTATGCGGTGTCTTATTTCTAAAGAAACGAAATGACCTCTCGTTTTTATATTTTAGATATTGGCATTTTGTCGGAAAATAGTTGATTTGAATTTTCGTACGCAATAAATATTATTAAAATAACCCGAAATTTTACGGGTTGTTATAGTCTACCACTTACAAGGTCGAGTCCGGATCTCGGTTTACGTACGATAGGGTGTCGGGAATGAGGTGATGGTATTTAGAACAAGTTTTGAATGTTCCTAGGTTGTTCTAGGGTTTCCCCTTTGGGTATGGGTACCTAGGTGTTATACCAGTACACATCCTCTCCGAGGCTATGATTTTTCCGGGTAGGTTCATTGTGAGAAAGTTCTAATTTTGATGTTATGAGGTTTCACTATTTTGTCAGTGTGGGCACCTCTAACTTCTCATGGTTTTATCAAAGCATTACCCCTACGGTGTTTAATGGTTCTAAAGTATATGGGTACGATTCTTAAGGTTAGATTATGGGTTTGTGTGCTTTCTTAAAGGTGAAGAAACATTTGTTTTGAATTTTTCTTCGAATGAGAGTTTGCACAAGTTTGACTAAGACCAGATTTTTAAAATCGATAATATGTAAAAATGACACATTTTTTAAAATATTGTAAACTGGTTCTTAATTATGGGGTGTAGAGGAAATTTTGCAAAACTTTTAGTGTTTCAGTATTTTGTCTCATTTTAATGAGGGATTTTGGAAAACATTATTGTTGGATTCTAAAGGGGAATCCTCAATTTGGAAAATATATTGTAGCAAGGATGTGTTGTAGGATATAACATTTACTCATAGCTACTGACAGAGGTTTAGTTGTCTAAGTTGTGTAGGATTGAAGGTTTAATAGTTGATGAACCTCATGGTTATCTATGGTTTTAGGCGTGGTGTAGGATCGTCCCTAGGTCGAGCTTAGTTAACAAGGAAAATATTGGTCATTTTTGTTTATGAAGTATTAACTTTAAAACACATTTCGAGAAGATAAGTAACCAATATAGTTATGCGGAATACTTTTCAAAGTATTAAGGAACACTTTATTTTGGTAAGGTATGGGTAGAATTGTAGTTTATTTTATGGTAAAATGGTAATGTGGTAATTTGGTTTGTAGAATGATTCATGAAGTGATTCATGAAGTATTTTGATTATAATAGTTTGAGGGATAATCGGAAATAGTTTGTAAGGCAACTCTTTTGTTTGTAGTAGGGTAATAAGGTAGGCACGGTTATTCTTAAGAGGTGGGTGGAGTTTCTAGGTATCAAAATTTTCAATGGTGAAATTTTCAAGTTTTCGGGATTATGGGTCATTTACTGTGTCTTTCTAGATTTTGCCAAAGGTTTATTGTTCTTTTGTTGCCTATTCCCATTAGAGAATTTTCTCATAGGTGCTATTGAAAGGTTGCTTCTAAAATGGTTTGATTTGTTCATGGGGTGTAAGGTGTGGGGTAGGTGTGACTATAACATAACCCGATTGTGATATGAAATTATGAAGTTTATGGTTAAGAAGTAGGATGACGCCAGGTGGTGGCTTATGCTTAGAAATATTGTGATGATGGTGAGTGTTTTATGACTAAAAAATGCCGGTGGTGACTTGTGATGAAGAATTATCATGAGTGACTTGTGATTAAGGTATGCTGTGAGAGGCTTGTAATTAAGGTATGCCATGGTGGCTTGTGATTAAGGTATGCACATGGTGACTTGTGATTAGGGAATGTCGGTGAGTAACTTATGTTTAGGGAATGCCATGAGTGGTTTATGATTAGGGTATGCGGTGGTGGCTTGTGATTAGGATATGCCGATGGTGGCTTGTGATTATGGTATGCGATGGTGGCATGTGATTATGGTATGCCGATGAGTGGCTTGTGATTATGGTATGCCGATGAGTGGCTTGTGATTAAAGGATAGTGTGGCCTTGTGTGTGGCTTCGGGGTAACCGGTCAATGTGTGGTTTATTGAAATGTTACATGTTTATCAAAATATTATCATTTTCTCTCTGGACATAAAGCTATTATAACTATCCTAAATCTTGCAAAATTCACCTCTGAGTGGGACATAGGTGATCGGGCTATGTCCCATGTCCTGTTATAAATGACTTGAGCACAACACGCATGGGTGCATATTACCTTCGGTGAGGATAGCGATGTACAATCCTGATTCTTCGATTGCCATGACACGGTTATCACCAAGAAATTTTAACGCCTCTGAAGTACTTTTGTGAATCTAAGCATCCTGCGTGGTGTCGAAAATGCTATTAGTTCAAAACCAGAATCCTTCGGATACCGGATCCCCAAATTAATGGTTCCCTTGATGTATCGGAGGATTCTTTTAGCCTCGAGAGGTGGGTTCAGTTGGTCTTGACCGATACGGGAGCGAGAGATATCGACAAAAACAATGTCAGTCTACTAGTATTTAGATACATGAGAGACCCAATGATACTTGGTTTTGGTAGGGTCTACCAATTTCCCATGTAAATCGGCGTCTAATTTCTTGGTACGAGCCATTGGTGTGGCATAGGTGTCACGGTTTGCATTCCAAATTTGTTAAAATTTCAAGGGCATATTTGGGTGACTCGAAAATACCGGGGTGATTGATGAACTTGCGGTCCTAGAAAGAGAAGTTCACCCATCATGGACATTTCAAAATGTTTCTTCATTAGTTTTGCAAAAGCGATTGAGTACTTTTTGTGTGTTGACCCAAAAATGATGTCATCCACGTAAATTTGAACAATTAAGATATGTGCCTCGTGATATTGTATGAAAAGAGTTGGGTCGACCGAACCTTTGGTAAAATTATTGGCAATGAGGAAAGATGATAATTTATCGTACCACGCCCGAGGAGCTTGTTTGAGACCGTCTGAGCTTTGTTAGGTTTGTGACATGGTTCGGGAACTCGGGATCAACGAATCCTTACGGTTGGTGACATAAACCGTTTCTTTTAGTTGACCATTGAAAGTTTTGACGTCCATCCGAAAGACTGTTATATTCATATGAGCTGCGAGCGAGAAAGATCCGAAACGACCTCAAGACGAGCAACGGGCGAATGATTCTTCAAAGTCAATACCTCTTCGTACATAACCCTTAGCCACCGGGCGTGACTTGTTTCGATTACGTTCCCTTCAGCATCCAATTTGTTCTTCCAAATCCATTTGAGACAAATGACGTAGACCCCTGTTGGTCTTTCACCGGTTCCCATACTTCAAGGCGTTTGAATTGGTTGAGTTCTTCTTGCATGGATTTGATCCAGTTGTCTTTTGTCATTGTGTCCTTAATGTTTTAGGTTGATTAGCGGTGATGAGTGCATAAATGCAATGTTCACCATCTGTGTGAAGACGTTGTCTTGTGACGACCGGTTGATTTGGGTTGCCAATAATATTCTCAAGAGGATGGTCTTTTGTCCAGCGATGTGTAGAGGGTTGATGTTGGTATACATTGTGCAGGTTTTGAGGATTCAAATGGCTTGTAGATGATTCCGCAACATCGAGGTGCGGTTTCATTAGCAAACGGGTTAAAGAATGCATTTGGATCAAAATCTGCAGGTGGGGGTACTTAATTAAGAACATCATCCCGTTTGGTTAGCGTCGTTGGATGCGTTTGTTCAAGCTGTTGTAGTAGAGTCAACGGTGGTGTTTCATCACTGATGGTTGTTGTAGCGGTGTATTAGGTATTGGAATTTGATCGGGTTGGCAGCGGAAACATTGGATACACACGAACACGTTCATCAATGTCATCACTAAGCAGAGGAGCAAATAGCTTTTCCATTTGTTGACGAAAAGCAGGGCTTTGTTGATTGATGATGGGGTTTGAGGGAAGTTTAAGGTTGTGAGGGTTCCAAGTCGATATGCTGAAGCCATTTCAGTAAGCTCATCAAAATTAGCATGAATCGTTTCCATAACCTGCTTTGTACGGCGATTCCAGATCCGGTAACCTTTAGAGTTCTCACATTATCAATAAAGACTCCAATGTCGGCTTTGGCTTTGAGCTTTCCAAAGTCATCACGATCATTATTTGGGTAGCAAAGGGATCCAAATAAATGAAAGTGTTTGAGGTTGGTTTTACGTTATGGATAAGCTCAAAAGGTGTTTTGTTATGGCGTTTGTAATCATTGAAGCGGTTCGAGTGTATGCGAGTTGAGACAACTTCACCCACAAGTAATCGGAAGTTTAGCATTGATTAACATTGTTGCGGCTTCCACTAACGTGCGGTTTTCGTCTTTCAACAACTCCGTTTTGTTAGAATGCGTGCAATGGATGTTTGATGCTCAATTCCCACTTTCTTATAATATTCCCGAAGAGTTTGATTCACAAATTCAGTCCCTTTGTGCGTTGAATTTTTTGACGGTGTTAAATTTGAATTTGAATTTTTAGAGAGAAGGTGATGATCATCTGTGGAGCTTGATCTTTACTTCCAAGAAAATAAACCCAAGTCCATCTTGAGTAGTCATCAACAATTACCAATATGTATCGTTTGCCATTAATCAATGCTCGGGCATCGGGCCACACAAATCCATGTGAAGAAGATGAAGCACATGCGAGAGTACATGTTCCACCTTTGAAGAAAAATGAGCATGAGTGCTTTTCCCTTGTTCACAAGCTGAGCATAGATGATCTTTAGAAATACGGAATCTCGGAGACCATCAACAAATTTGTGAGCAAGGTTGGTGATGGTTTGAAAGTTTAGGTGTGAGAGGCGGCGGTGCCATAGCGAGGATTTTGTTGATGTATCCTTTGAAAGTAGACAGATAGGAGATGAAGCAACCATGTATTGCATTGAGATTGCGTCAGGACTAAATTGCGAGGCGGACATAAGATTGTTTCCTTGTAGATCACGAATGAAACAAGTTTTCTCCCTAAAGCAACTTCCAGTCTCCATCACGAAAATTGACCCATTTGAAAAGAGATTGTGAGGCCTTCCACATAATAAACCCTGCTAATTTCGATATTGCCATTGATATAATCTCCGTAGCCCATGATAGGCTGAAGTGATCATTCGAATCGGCAGTGCAATGAATTTGCAATAAAGTTTGATAACAGTTTAAGATTGCCTGTCATATGTCAAGAACATCCGCTATCAACAATCCAAAGGATGATCTGTGTCACTGCATACACCACGAGGCGACACAGATGGAATAGAAGTAGATGTGGAACCCAGATGAGTTAGAGGGTTCCTCGGTCTATAGTAGAAATACACACATCAATGATTTTAGGCATCCATTTAAATCCTAATATATTATGTAACCATTTACGCCATCTCAACTAGTCTTAGCTTTAGTCTTAGTGAATGCACTAGGTGGTACTTCATTCCTTGGAGGTATCTTTTGAGCTCTGAGGGACATCAATGCGTTTCTTAGAATCTAAGGAGGTTTACCAAACCTGAACTTAGAAGCATTAGTGGGCCTAGAGGTATTTTTCGATTCTTAGGATTCCTTAAACGAGACAAGATAGCTCTAGCAACACATTTGTCATGAAAATTAGAAAGCATACTTTTCGACAAATAACGAAGCATCAGGGCTGAATATCAAAAGTACTTAAAGGTTTAGCATTAGTTACAACACTTTTCCATTATATTTGTGAGCTTAATATAAAAGTGGGTGCAACGGGAGTCTTATTCAAAGTCCTAGGGTGTTCTTCTACTTGACATTTTTTATTGTTCTTTTCTTAGGTAACCTTCCTATTCTTCCTTGTATTGCTCCTAGGCTTGTGAAGTCTTGGACATTTGGAAAGAGGCAATTATTCTGTTTTGATAGAGGAAGCACATTAGTAACTTGTGTTTTGTCGGTAGGCATTCAGGTTCACGTTTGCTAAGTGTTACAGGTGCAATTTTCTTAATGATGCTAGGTTGAACTTGTTCATACTTTCCTAACATTTCCCGTAACTTAATGATAGTGTGCACCAAATTTTGATTTTCAAAAGCGAAGATTTCGAGCAAAATTCACGACTTCTTTAGTGTATGCAAGATAATGATCAAGTTCGTTTAATGCTTCATCACGAGGTCATTTGAGTAAATCAAATGACACCATATTCTGTTTAACTTTTGCAGTTCATGTTCATATTTTGAGATTTGACACTTAAAAGACACATTTTGATCATCCAGTTGCTCAAGTTTTGGATTAAGATTTTTTGCATGCAATTTGGCGACTTTGTTTTGAAAAGCAAGTTGTTGATCGTGAATATCTTTTTGACACCAATTAAGACGACGTTTTGCATTTAAAAGTTCGTTTAATAATCGTTCATTTTCAACTTTTAAAGATTCGATTTGAAGCACATTATCAGTATTCTCAACAATTTCAACAGAATCAACAATGTATTGAGAGATATCAGATGCATATGCAAATGATGTAATAACACAAGATTATTGATATCAAACCCAGATAACATCTTTCAAAAGTCGATCAACATTTTTCTCAACAGTTTCTTTTATGTTTAGTATTTGAAATCGATGTTTCTTTTTCTCAGCTGTTTTCATGAGACCAAGTTCCTTGTGAAAATCCCTTTCCCAATATAGTGCACAAGTTTTCAAATTTTTGAAATGGGGTAAAATTCTTTTGAAGAAGAATATCTCTTTGTTCTCGCACCATTGGCGATTGAAAATGTTGAACTTTATTTCAGAATGAAATTCAATCTCACGTTCCAAAATTTTGAGGTCGGATAAGAAAGTGTCAAAATATTTGATAACGGACAACTTCGGCTTTAGTTTTTACTTCACTAAGTGAAGGTAAAGGACCATTAATTTGTGTACCATTGTGTTGGGGACTAACTTGAAACTGGTGTGATAACCAAAGGTTTGTTAGAAGTATCTTGTTGTGTGACAAAAGTTACGGCTTTTGAATAGTTAAATGGTTTGTTATAAATGATATTTTCCATTTTTGACCGACTCGTCATCAAGCATCTAATTCCTCCATGCGATTATATTCAACAACAGTCATAATTCAATCATCAATTCTATGTTACGCCTTGTAAACTTGAGTTTGGTTTGAATGCTCGTGTGAAAACTTAGGTTTATGTCAGCAAGATTCGGTCCATATCCATTTGGATTTGGTTTGAAAGTAAACTTTTGAATCGTTGTGATTGATTCACCATGTTTATAAACAACATTTTGAAACTCTTTGATTTTGTTTTGTAAGTCGAAAATTTCTTCAAGATAGTTATCTATTCGTTTTGTTGAATGCTTTTTGTACTCGAGAGAATGTTTTTGACAAGTTAACAACTCAACCTTGGCTTTTTGAGTTTCCAAAGTAAAAGCGTTAATTTGTTGTTTATGTTCATGTTTCAGTTGTTCTATTTGAGACAACAAAGCATTCATGGATGCGGCTAGATCCGCAATCTGTCGTTCCAAAGATTTTTCATTTTGATGTGTTTTTTAAAGCGGCAAAAACCTTTTCACACGGTTTTCTTGAGTTTTGAAAAAATTGAGTTGTCGTTTAAGCATTCAATGTCCACAGTTAACATTGCATTTTCTTTGTGTAATTTTGATTTAATGCATAACATTCATCCATTAGGGATTGTTGGTCTTTAAGTAAGAGATCAATATCTGAACTAGGCAAAAGTTCAGCGTGTTCAACGTGAGTCACAACATGATCACTATTAGATCGAAGTATAACCACGAGTCAATTTGAGTATCAAAGGTAACCATAAGATCATCTTGTCAAATGTAACTACTGGTCTAGTTGAGAATCGTCGGTGAGATGTGGATGACTCATTTTGAACATTGAGCCTCGCCGGTTCAGATGTTGGCTGAATATTAGATTAGTGATGAATATGGTTTGTTCGGTTTTGAGACAAGCCATCGATGTCATATCTGGGCCTGTGTCACTCATGTGTAGTGCTTGCATTTGTGCCATCAACATCAACTGCTGCATTGGCTGCAAGTCCTCCATATCATCATCGAATGCATACGCCATAAAGCTCTGTTCCTTGTTGGTAAGAGTTCCACCGTCATCCAGAGCCAAGAGCAAAGCCTCTTTAAAATAAGCACTGCCTCTTGTCCTCGGCTTTGGGCATGCATTAGCCCGATGACCCTTCTCATTACAGTTATAACAACGAAGACCATTAACCCCATTTGACATTCTCCCGTTCAACGACTTGAGCCCTTTGTTGTTTCGGAGCACCCATGTTATTCCTTCCCATAGCATTAAACCCGGACCACTCCCATCTGACGAACATTACCACGATTTTGAACTTCAACTCTTCCATTATTAACCACAGCCTGATTCCTTGTATTGGATGAGGTACGAATGCGATTGTTGGATTTGTTGGAATATGAGCCGAAGGCTCTAGCAATCATGACAAATCCTTGCTGCGGGCATCAAAAGCGGTATCCTCATTGGATTCACTGTAAAGTGCTTGATCAATGTTGTTGTTGTATGGAACCAATTGAGTTTCTTGAGAGTGTTCTTTGTGATGGATTATATGGTGTATTGTTTGCAGTTGGTTGAGGAGCGGGTTGAGGAGGAACATTAGTTTGAGCCCATAAAGCAAGTTGTTGATTTTAGAATAATGTGGTAGGAGTCCACGGATAGCCCTTTCTTTGTCAACTTTTTTTTGGTGAGGCTTCAAATAGTCGTACAACAATCCATATGTAGCATGATGAATATTCTTAGCTTGACGGAGAAAAATGACATACTTCTCCCATTTCGGACCAAGACTACTCAGGAACTTAGTGTTGACAAAATTCGTTGGCATGATGATGTTGTGTTTGTCCAAATCATTGATGATGTCACGATGATGATATGACTCTGATGTATCGGTTCAATCATGAAGTGTTCATAAGCCAAGTAGATTTTGGATTCCATGTCTTCCTGATTGAGTGATGTGCTTTCCATAAGAAGATGAATATGTTCCCACATTGCTTTAGCAATCTTTTGAGCATCAACACTTCGAAGGATCGGATTGGGTAATCCCAAAAGGATGTATTGCATTGCTAGTTCATCGGCTTCAAATTGTAGAAGTTCATCACGTGAGGAGTGCAGAACAGATTGCAATGTTGGTGACAGCATCTCTTGGTGGATTGGCATTAGGATCTGCGGGTGTGACAACAATAGGCATCTGAAATGGACCTTCCATAATGACCTTCTTTAAGAACTTTCCATGTGGCTTCTTTAGATCACAAAACATAAAGAACCTTATCACCCATTGATCATAATTTTCGGGAGTGAGCATTGGAGGTCTATCAAGTGAGCCAGCTTCATGAATTGATTGTTGGCTACTTAAGGCTTCACACATCTTGCCAAACCATGTCGGTTCCTTCATAGTACTTCTGGATGGATGTTGATTGTAGAAGTTTGTGTAAGGTTGTACTTGAAGACTAGGTGGTGGTTGAACCATTTGTGGTTGTGGAATTGCTCCAAGTTGTGGAGTATGTTGTTGATTAAATTGTTGTTGATAAATTTGTTGTTGTTGATTAAATTGTTGATGTTGTGGACTTAGTTGTTGTTGTTGTTGATTATAAGTGTAAGGAAAATAGCTAGAGTATGGTGGTTGTGACATGTTGAAAACTTGTGTTGTTAAATGGATCTTTGTAGTAGAATGAAACGTTGTTGATGAAGTATCCTTAGGCGTAGAAATCACGTAAAGGCAAAGTAACACTTATGCGTAAAAAACACCAAAGATACGGCGTAACAACAATAGTTAGCGTAGGATTAGCTTCGCGTAAGAAATGAAAAAACACTAAAGTTATGCGTAAACAGAAAGTTAAGCGTAGAAAACTTAGGCGTAGGATTAACTTATGCGTAAAAGGCGAGCTTAGGCGTAAGAATAATCTTATGCGTGAGTTCTGGCGTAAGCTTAACTTATGCTTAAAATTAGGGTTTTGCCCAAAGATCTTTTACACTATCACGCGTTAAGGATATCCAAAGTCGAAGTGTTTTCAGGCTTATCCAAGCAAGAAAAACGAGTAAACCTGGCGAAGATCAAACCAAGGATGAGTTACGCGTAATTTTAGGGTTTTGCTACGCGTAAAAATCAACCAAAAATGATTTCTGCCAACTGATGTTTCCAAACCATATTTTTGTGATGAAATAGCTTCAATATCACCAAAATAACACAAAAGTGTGAAACTTGATGATCCAAAACTTCTAAACACCTTATGCGTAGATATACACCCACGTATAAAACCAAGTTTAAAAACGATGATCTACGTGTAAAGTTAGAAACGTTTAGCCAAAAACAGATATTTTAACACCTTAAAACGTTGAAAGTACAAGAATCTTGGATTGAAAAGTGTAAAAAATGAGTTTTTAAGCGTGACCAAGTTTGGAACCGTATGTTACGCGTAAGAACAAAACTTACTTCAAAACAATACATATTCACCCACAACACGGCTCATACCCTTTGTTAGGTTCCATAGGTTCCCATATTAGTAACACACGCATCAATAGAAGAAATAGATAAGAAGAGATCGGATGAACACAATCACAAACACACGTATAAGAATAATAGAAAGGTTATGCGTAAGGTGAAGTGATAAAATGAATAACCAACCCTCAAGAGAGGGTATTACAAAGGTATTTATAGGAGAAGGAGCTAGGGCAACACTCCTAATCCCTTCCTTTCCTTATTGGACTTGGGCCAAGGCTTATGGGCCTTCTACATAAGCCTTAGCTTAATAACAAACATAAAGGCCTAATTAAGCTAACATTTACATATTAATTACTAACACTTGAATTCTAGTTTAGGAGTGATTCCAACAAGTGTTTTGCACATATTAGAGAACACGCACTTAGAGACAATTCAATCACGTTTCAATTCTTTTTGGTTTGAGATAGATGCTCCCCTTAACATGTAGGGAGGAGTGCTTGTTATTATCTTTATAAAACCACTTATCAGTTTATATCCAATTTAAATCACAAATTCTCCCCAATCACAATTTTCAAATCCTTTGAGATTTGTGATCTCTATTGATTTAAATTGTTTTTGAAAGTTTTTGAGGAGAATTGTGACTTGCTTTTAAAACATTTAACTAATAAGGATCAAATTCAGAGACTTTAAACTCCAATGATTAAACATGCTTAAGTATCTTATGAAAACACAATATTAGCCTTGGTCTGGATCCAATTGTACAAAAACATTGTTCTTTTTTATTATCCAAAATTAGACTTTGCTCGAATACGTGCCAACTGTTTGAAAAATAACTTTTAGATTTGATTGAAATCATTCTCCCCCTCAATCAATGACATAAGTTGTTGATTGAGTGTTAGAGATTTTTACAAATGATAAGTCCAGATGATTTTCAAAAATATAGTCAGAGTTATTTTCAAACCAATTTTGTTTTCATTAGATGGCAAATATTTTTCAGAAGAATATTTAGAAGGAAAAATATTTGTGATGGAAACATTTGTCTTTTAGGCGACAAACATTTGTTTTAGAATCGAGCATGAGGTTTGAAAAATAATTTAAGCATGGCTCTGTTCTTTCTTTTAAAACTGGTTCTTTGAAATGACAGTAAACAATCATTTTTCTCCATCCCATTTTTTTTAATCAAATTAAAAGGTTTAATACATCTGTTCGAACTTCATCTATAGACCCGTATCATTATTGAATGACAATTCAAAGTCCGTAGATGTTATCGAAACCATATGACATGATATTAAAAACAATACTTTTGGACTTTTTCAAAATTTTCTTATTTTTATGGGTTTTGAAAATTTATATTTTTCTATTTTCTTTTTGTTGGATTTATAATTTTGTATTTTGCTTTTTGATAAGATATGTACAAGAAAGATAATTTAGTTTAAGTGGATGATGAAATGAGTACCGAGATAAGGATATCATTCAGTACGTTGTAGAAGAAGAAATCAACATCTCTTAAACTTTCACCACCAAGACATTCGAGGCTTCTAAGAAAATAGTCTAAACATGAGCCTTCTTAATGTGAATCTTTGGTAGCTTCCCCCCAAACCGACAATCTTCAAATTTAAGACCATTTCCCCCCAGAAGATGAAGTGAAGCAAACAGTCTAATTGAATGAAGCTCAAGAAGCGAAGAAGATGATAACAGCGAAGTAACAAGTTAACACGGATCATCTCTGCGGTTATCAAACGCGGAATAAATGATTAAGCCCTGAGAACAATATATCAACATCTTCATTACACCAAATGCATTCCAGTTATCTAACATATAACCAATCAGCCCATAATGTACACATGTACCCAACAAGATTAGAGATGATGATATACAGGTAACATGTTGAGTCACTGATCATCTCTGCGAGTGTCAACTCTGGAATAACTGATTAAGCCCGATCAAGTGAACATGTTGTGCGTCGATGTACACATATCTCTCCCCTGATGGTTGCGATCTCATCGAAATCATCATTACATAATGTACATGAAGCAATAACCGGAAGCACTTTATTAGCTCAAATGTATCTTGTGAGAGTCAAACAAGCGAAACTCTCCGACTATCTTAACCAACCCATATGTAGACAATTTGAAGTGACCACGATGAAAACCCGATATACCAAACTTGAAACAAGTAGAATTCCGCATTTGCATCTTAAGCTTGCACTAATATTGGAAGAACGGTTGTGAATTTATGCTCCAAGCAAATCTCTAAGTACTCAATACTCAACCACAGTATGAGACATTAACACCTCTTGCGATTATCCACAACGTCATCTACGTGTGTGACAGAGTAAAACACGTAACTCCTTTTATTGATAGTTAACCAGATCTTCAACCATCCATCCCGACAACTAGTAACTAGATAAACCAAGTCTTCAACTTAAAATTCTTAGGCCCGAGCAAGTTATCAAATAAGAACACGCCTTTGTGAAATTCAACTTCAATCTCAAATTAGTGATAAATGATTAACTCGAGTAATCAACTTGTGTCAAATGCCCAACACGTGAATAAACATACAATCGGATGTATGTCGATCCACTGAATGAACCGAAGAAAATGATTCCTCAACATCAATTCCTTGTTCCTTTATCTGGAAAATGATTCCTCAACACCAATTCCTTCTTAATGTTCATTTGGTTGATTTACAGAGCACACTTAGGGAAGAACAATAATCCGTAAAGATTTGGCAAAGGAATACCAAAGAGTGGATCATTATTCATGAGTGCAACTGCAATGATAGTCATTATCAACGCCTTGATGAAAAACTGGATATTAGACTTCTGGAGTAGTCTGAGTTGTACTTCTTAGTTTGTGCATCTTGATCAATGGAGATTGAATAAGGTGAACTAGTTGATTTCGGGAACAGGGCGAGGCGAAACTAGATGATCAACATTCGTTGGAGGTTGGAAGTGCTCATCAAACATATCTTGAAACAATGGTTCCCAAACAAAAAATCCCAGTTATCGTTAGTAAGTGAAACATTAGGCCTTGGAGAGTCGTATGACCATAATTTAAGCATCCATCAGCATGTAGTATATTCACTTTTCTCCCCCTCAAAAATTGCATCTGAATTTGCCATTTTTGATTTAAACAAGTGAATAAGAATACGATCAACGATAAGCATATTCCTTGATGACTAACATTAAGTTTCTTCACTCTTCTCCTCCCAAAATTGCAAATGAAGTTTGCCATTTTGATTGAGCAAGTGAATAAGAATATACACCAATGAACGTAGATCCACTTGAGGGTTGAATGAGTGTGGGAAAAACATGAAGCTTGTTGATGAAGAATGTCGATGAGAATGGTCATAAACATAAAGATTTCTCTTCATTTGAAGATAAGGCGCACTGAAGCGTACACCTTTCTTTTCTTTGAGGAACGGGGCCTGAAGTGTTATCTGCAGACGCCATAGTGTTGAAGAACAAGGCCTGAACTGATGTGAACAGACGTCATTGTCATTTCCCTTATCGTTTAGAGCGCCTTAATCCAAGTTCCAACAGATGACTTGTATGACCGCATTGGAACACGAAAAAAGGTGGAAATTTGAAAACATAGGATCCCCATGTGAAAATGGGTTCCTTTTGGTTAGCGCAAACAATCTTTGAATCTGCAGAAACCCTAGTTGCTATGGCATTATCACTAGGAGCTAAACTAGTAGAATCATCAGACTTAGTTAAAGGGCATCGTGTGCCTAATGGGATTATTCGACCAGTTGGCTTCCAAACCTTAACGGGCACTACTCTAGGCATAGTGGATCTAGTTAAGGAGCAAGGTTTGCCATGCGTGAATATTCGACACATGAGCTTCCACTGAAATCCTATATTGGTAAAACCTTCCTGTAGGTTTCAGTTGCTTCTGTCTCGCTTTCCAAACTTTCTTAAGCGGGTTTTGATTCTTAGACCTTGGAAATAACACACCACATTTATCATGATTACCAGAAAATAGACATTCTTTACATGTATTGCAGAAGACATAAGACTTAATTAATTTTAGTAAGCTTAGAGCTAATACTAGAACCAACACGATTCCTTTTGTTCAAGTCAAACTTATTGTCCCTATGGTGTTCTTTCACTTCCTTTTCATGATCACTTTTAGTTTGCGTAATCCTATCCTTCTTTGCATTGCTTCTAGGTTTTGACCCGCTAACTTTAGTGTCAATCTTAACATCTATAGAAGTGATGATGGGAGCCTTAGTTTGTTTTACTGCCATTTGATTTTCTGGTATAGAAGTGCTGGGTTCTGAGGCTTTCAGAGGCACATCAAAGGTCACATGCTTGACTTTAGGCATAGAACAAGGCATAACTTCTCTATCTTTCCTAGTACCAGATTTAGGACATGTTGCAATCACACATTCTAAGAGTTCCTGAGATCGTTTGGCATATAAGCATGCATGCCCAACAACATTATCAAGTGGTTTCTCTATCTTATCATCTTCAACAATCTCACGGAGGCACTCTAGACTATCCTTGAGGTACGAAAGATATGTTTGATATGAAAATTCATTGTTCCGAAGATGAGGAGGAATATATTTTACGATTACATCATATTTAGAACAAGCAGGCACCTTTGGTGCAACATTCTCACCAGTGGTGATTGGCTATTTCCCTTTTACTACACGCTTCAGATTCTCAATTTCGTTAAGCAAAGAAGTTGCCTTTTCACTGTTATTATCATGATTAACCTTGAGTGAATCACATAATTCTTTGTTTTGAGCATTAACTTTTGAAATTTCAACTTGAAAACATTCATTTTCCTTTTGCAGTTTATTAATCATGTTTTGAAGTTGGAAATTCTGAGAATCTAAAGGTGGAGGCATACGGGAGCTAGTCACTTCATTCTTTTCACCCTTCAATTGGGAAATTTGGGCTTTCAACCTTTTGATCGTGTTACAATGAGCTCGGATCTGTTCATTACGTTTGTTGATTTCAAAAACTGCATCAAACTCAGGAGCATCCGAAGATGTCTTGGCATTTGAGGTTTTAACATTTTCTTTCAGATGTTGATATTTTAATTGTAAACCAAGATATTCAACTTCCAATTTAGAAAAATGCTTGACCATGTTATCATGATCATCTTTTTCGATTTTATCATGCAATTTTGAATTTTTGGTCTCAAGCTCAATGACACGATCCTGGGAGACTTTCAATGTAATTGACAATTCATGAAATTGAGAAGCAGTAATGGAATAATTCGTAACAATATAGAACACATCTTGAGCAATACATCTAGAAATCAAATTATCGTTAAAGATGTGAAGGTTCTTCCTCTTAATCTCACTGCTCTTAAGCTCACATTCATTTATTCTTACCTCGTTTTCCATTTCATTAAACACCTTTTCATTTCTTTAATCTCTGTATCTATGCCCTTTTGAAGACTCTCAAATTGTTCTTTTAGTTGTTTAAAGAAAGACATGACCTCAGTTAAATAACATTCTTTAGTTTGCTCAAAACCCCTTTCCCCTTCAGTTATCCCCATAGGTGTGATTCTCTTCTTACACGTTTTCTCAAAATCAACGAATAGTTTGTAAACTACATATAGGTTGATTAAGGTCTTGCTTTGAGTGGGAAGAGTTCTAGGCACTAAATGCATTGTTGTATTGGGTGGATACACGATGGCGGAGGCAATTTCCTAAGGGGAGGATTCTTTTCAACAAGCTCATCAGATTTTTTCATTTCCATATCTAACTTCCAAAACACTTGTTCAGGGGTTAATTGAGTTTGAGGTCTAAACTTGTTTAAGGCAATCCAATTATCCTTAGTGTAATTAGGAGTTTTGAACGTTATATTATGATCTATACACCAAGGATCTTTTAGTTTCTTTTCCATTTTCCCTCTAGAGGCATCTTCTAACTCTCTATCTTCATCAGTGCACTCTAAAAAAGTAGGCATTTGTCTAGGCTTAAGGATTTCATTACCATCATAGATCACTTTTTGAGCAGCTTTTTCTTTCTTACCATACTCGAGATTAGGTTCTTCTACAAGGTCAGTACTATTCTTATCGCTTAATACTCTATGCTTAGTGATCATGTGGAGCTGAATGGTGTTGCCTTGTACATACAACTTGTTTTCAATTTTGTTCTTCAAAGTTTTAAGGTTGGAAAAATCATTTAAAAGTTTTGATTCCTTTTGTTTGAACTCCTGCTTAAGCACTTTTACATTTTCTTGAAGTTTTTGCTTTTGCTTAACAGTTTTATTAAGTTTCTCTTGTAAGGAATTTAACTCTTGTTTTAATGTTTCTTCCCTTAAGTTACTTTTTCTGATTAATGTATGCATATGGCAATCCATTTCCCTTTCGCGTGTGGCCACTCAAATTTAGCACACTGTTCATAGATGGCAACTTGATCCTTATATATGTTAAGCTTAGTGGTAAGGGAGTCATCGAGGATAATGCTCTGATCATCATCAGTAGAAGATGCACAACTAGGTACAATAGAAACTTCGATGCAGCTTTCTTCTGCATTAACGTACACAGGTTGTGGCTGGTGCATCTCTATCTTGGGTACATCCGAAGCTTCCATGGAGTGTTCCTTTGCATTAGCTTGCAAGGTTGTGGTGGTGCACCTCTCTTCTTGTGAACATGAGCACCAAGAATCCATTTTAGCATTATCCGACTCAAACACGATATTCTGTTGTACATTGTTGGGTATCTTCGTTCATTGATCACCGTATAATCTGAGTATCTTAGATACAACTGAATCTGAATCGTTAGGCATGATGTTGACGTGCCGCGGTATTTTATAAATCTATGATTTAAACCGAGAAATAGAATCTTTCGCGGGATTTTACAAAATCAAGAAGAAACCGTTAAGCAATGACCAATAGAACGTATTAAGATGACTGATGGATCGAAACAATGATAGAAAATTATGTGTTAGGACTTATGATTGTTTGTAGGATTAGCTGAGATGTTGTTTAGTTGAGATTTGGATTGGTTGTTGCACGATTTTACGGAGAAATTTAGGTCTAAAACTTAAAACCTCAATAACTTCTGTTTAGAGCGGATTTAGGCCTTGAATGTTGACCCGAATGAACTTTAGTCGGAAAAGGTTTCATGCATGCCATTCTCCTCGTTCTCATGGTCATTTTGATGGGTAGAACACTAAAAACGAGATTACGGATCAAAAGTTATGGCCGTTTGAAGTTTTGTTGGAAAAAAGTCAACAAAACGCACAGATGACAAATCGCTTCCCACTCAAGTCGCATTCCAGACAAATCGCTATTTTAGACAAAGCAGATTCGACAAATCGCTCTTTTGAGAAATCGCTCCCAATTACCAAATCGCAAATGACAAATCGCAGCATACAAATCGCAATAGAAGACAAATCGCATAAACTGACAAATCATAGTACACACAAGTACACCCACTACTTCCACTACTTTGTCCTTTCTTGTCGTTTTGTCTCAATAGACAAATCACATAGTGACAAATAAACTTCCTGGCGACAAATCGCTTCAATGGGCAGTCACAAGAGAGACAAATCGCATAAAAAGTAGGACAAATCGCATCCAAGAAATGCTATCCTTGAGACAAATCATCCAGCTTTTAAAACACCACTTTACAATCCAAAACAACCCACCCCGATGATTCAAGTCTTCCAAATCAAAACCTAAACACTTATAATGATTCTAAACACAAAAGTACTATCAAAATCCAAACTTTAACACTAGAAATGATCCAAATGATGCAAACTACTCTAAACTCATTCAAACCCAAAATCCTTATGAAAACCACTAGAAATCCAAGAACATGAAAGATGAGTGATCAAATCATGGCTCTGATACTATTTGTAACATATTGGATTTCATAAACACATAACAAATCACAAGTATGTGGCGTATAGAGTGAGTTTTAGAGAGAGAAAGTGGAAGAGTTTTGGGAACTTAATGAGACAAAGAAAAATGAATATTGAAAGCTCCAACCCTCTACCTTGGGAGGTAGAGGGTATTTATAGTTTCTTACAAGACACGCCTCCTACGGGCTGTGGATCAGGCATACAGTGGGTAAAAACCAGTCCGTCCTCCACGGTGTTACTTAACAAACTACTTACTAACATTAAATGACTACGACTACGAGCTTTAACAATACATATACTTGAGGTGACCGACTCTTTAACTCTTGGATTTTCTAAATCCTAACAAAACGTTTCATTAAGTTTTAGAAATTTTCGAAAAAACATGTGACTAGTCACGTAGAAAAACATTGTCATATTTTGTAGTATGACACATCATCCAAACGTGAATACTGAAATACTTTTTAAAAGTTTGTAACATGAAATAAAATATTTTTTTAATCCATGCAGTAGTTTGGAGAAAGTTCATTCTTAGTTAATAACATTAACCTTCTTGATCCAATCTGAATTTATGAAACAATAAACCTTCTTGCAAAATTCTTATTCATATTCTTATCTAAATTCTCTTTCATCTCATCCTTTAATCATCTTTCTAAATGTAACAATTAAATGAGCGACGAAAAATTCACCAATACTCCAAAATCATCTAAATTCAAACTTGAAATGGCCTAATATAAATGCCAAACATTTCATAAGGAAGCTTAGTTGAAACCTTGCTAAATAAATGTGTTGGTAGAAAAACAAGTCTATAAACGATAATAAAAATACCAGTTAAGTTGCATATACTAAAGTAAAATACAAAAAGATTTTTTAAAGTAAAAAAGATGTCTCTTCATTTACCCGTTTATCCAGACTACTTTTAAGGTCTTTTAGGGCCTGTTTCTTTCGTTAAGTGGCTTATAAATATGTGGGTCATACATGTGGGTCTATGTCATTTGCTAGCACTTATTGAGGAGTAGATCATATTTGATGCCTTGTCGATACAAATAAAATAATGGAAAATGAGTAGGCCCTACTTAAAAAAGAAACATTATTAAATTTTTTTGTGGACCCACTTCTCTTCCTATATAGGCTATTGAGTACCAAGTAAATAGACGATTAGTGGCTTTTCATAATATTTTTTTATAACGGGTCTCTTAAGTTTGAATTGTAATCGGTAAAGAAGCTTCAATGTATCTTTTTGAAGGGCCAAAACGTATAAAATCACTTTTGGAAGGGTCAAACTAATAAATTCTTTTTATAGAGGTTGTTGACAAGTACAAGAAGTCTTTTTATACCAGTACTAAAATGGTGACCCTATTTGTACCAACTCATATTTTTCTTGTCAAAGCTTACCTATAGACTCAAAACTATTTACTTTGAAAGTGTACATAATTACTTTTCGTGTAACGTTAAGTTAAAGCACGTAAAACCGAAAAAATTCTAAACATAAACCGGCATTAGACTAAGTTAAGTCTACATTAAATATGTGTCATAGGACATAATTTAGCATGATTTATAAGTCTACATATTTTATTTTTGAAATTTTACGTAAAACGCTCTTGTTATGTGTTTTAAACTTTCATGCATGCTTGTACACTACAACACCCTTCTCAAAAAAAGGTAAGAAATAGAGGTGAGAGAGCCCATTAGAGTGTTTTGAAAGTGTTAAGATTTAGTAAATCCGTAAGTTAAAGACTTCGGTCAACTCAGTATTTGTAAGCATTAGAAAACTTCGCAGTCTTAGTCGATTTAGTTATGATAAGTAGTTGGTTAAGTAA
>OU343218.1:121272389-121504073 GCA_910596185.1 Chrysanthemum makinoi
GCTACATGCTAGATTTATAATAGTGAGTGCGGCGTTAGCAACAAAGCACTCACTTAAATTCTTAAGTTCATCCAAGCGGTAGGTGATCGGTTGGTCAAATCGCACAAGTAGAAAGGGGTGATCGGTTGGTCATATCTTACCCTTCGAATCTCCCGGTCTCCTCGCCCAGAATTAGGTTGGTCATATCTCTAGCGACTAGCCTCTACCGCCATTCAAAACCACCGAAACAAGGGTAGCTACCAATAAACTATGCATGCATACACTTAGAAATAATTATATGGAAGCAATGTAAACTCAAACAAAACAATTAAGGGAATCATAACTCAGGGCGGCACCTAGGGTGCTTAGCGATCATATAGAAAATTAATCCAACAATAATGAATAAAACATGAATAGAATTAAACATAATGTTTGATACAAATTACTTGATGAAAAGCTAATAATGATGATGATTGCGGTGAATTCTTCCTGGCTGGCTTTGGATTCTTTGGAAAATGCCACAGGTGGTGCCCTAATGGACCCTAGGAGAGGGGTGAAGAGAGATACTAAAAAATCAGTTAAAGTCAGTATTTATAGGCAGCGACATAGTTACGGTAAATTTAATATATTAGTTCGTCGTAACTAAAACTAAAGTTGTAGTAACTATTATATAGTTAAGTAACTATATAAAAATAGTAACTTAAGTAGTTTTCATGTCACCATAATATGTTGAAACTTAATTAGCCTTCAGACGACTTTAGTCCCTCATCGTACTTCATATTTTTATAACAAGTCCTTGAAGTAAATAAGCTTCATATGAATTATCACCTTTTAGTCCCGATGGTACTTGTTATTTTTTACAGCCGGTCCTTGTGGTAAATGACTTAATATTATTTTGAGCCTTTAGTCCACTGGACTTCAAAACTTTAGCCCATGTAATTAATTACGTAATTAAATTGCCAAATGCAGTAATTCTTCAACCATATATTCTTATCGCTTCGTAATTGACTCTCTGACGTAACTAAATTGCAATGTTATGCGTAACCTTCACAAAAATAATTACGGACGTAACTATAAGAGTTGATTCTGTAGTATCCTTCAAAAGCATCATATTCTGGCAGTAACCTTATTAAGTAGTTATGGTAGTAATCTTCTATAGAATCAAAGGCTCGTAACTTGAATATTTCTTGGCCTTTTCTCACATCTTTTCGCATGTCTCATTTATCTGAAATGCAAATATGAGCGAATATGGCGAAATTAAGTACCATATTAATACAAATAAGGCCATAAACATGGGAATTTGATATATAAAATATCAGGCTAATTTGATGTTATCAAATATCCCCCTACTTGAATCCTACATGTCCTCAAGTAGACCCTTTAAATAATTCTTAAAAAGATATCTCCGGGATTAATTGAAAGATATGAGTTTAAAAATCACCTAAGCTAGAAAATTCTAAACGAGCACCTCACGAGGAATTGAAATCACTCTCTCTCTACATGAATTCATGTTTATTTTTGGGTGATCACTCATTTCCTTTCGGTCATGGCAAGTATTCTATCATGGAAACTGACAAAGTTACTAATCTCCACCACTAGAGTCTATAGATGCGGCTATTCTAAAGGATGGGTTGACACAACATAGGCTTAGGGGTTATTTTGTCATTACTAACGAGCTCTGTGAAGGGGATAAAACCAATGATACATGACCAAATCCATGACCAACACCAATGATTGCTAAACCCTAACCTAAACTTCGATTCATGACTAAGGGTAGGATAAAACACGGGAAAACATTTAATGGGTGTAAATAAAAAGACACGAAACAAATAGATTCCTAAGTCCAGGTCATACCCACCACTAGCGCATTGAATCCCAAGCAAAGGAAAATCGAGGGTCAAGAGTCAAGGGGTCTTCAATAATCCAATACTGAGAGTTAATGCATAAGACATGTAATGTGGTGCCTCATAAACTCTATAATCTAGGCAAATAAGATGCATTAACTTCGGCCTTCATCAATGAAAAAAAAGAATGTGCTATATAAAAAAAATTTAAATTTGGGTCAATTTAGCATAATTCTATCGACCATTTCTATCTCCGTCCCCACTTGAAATGTACAAT
Organism: Chrysanthemum makinoi; assembly: GCA_910596185.1. Lineage (NCBI taxonomy): Eukaryota > Viridiplantae > Streptophyta > Magnoliopsida > Asterales > Asteraceae > Chrysanthemum > Chrysanthemum makinoi. The sequence goes on from OU343218.1 coordinate 121,274,490, forward strand.
GTCCCATTATACGAATATTGATTAAAACTTGAAAGCGAGATAGAAATGTTCGGTTTCTAATTTTATCCGTAGTGACAAACGGTTTGTAAAAATTTTCGCCGATTGAACAAAGTGAAAACACTAATTATAGACAAAACACTTGCTTGCATGCTTTTTTTTTTTTTTGACAAGGAGGTATACAAGACGTCAACATAAAAAGTATCTTTGAGATTAACTATCATCTACTTTCTTCCAAAACCTTTTATTCAAAACCTTCCATGCCGGACCATGTTCCTCAAACTCGCTCGATAAGTCTTGTATAGGGGGTATCTTTGCACTTGTGAGTGGCGACAAGAAAGGTTTTATGAGGGGATTGGTGATCAATGTGAAGAGTCCATATACACAATACATATATGGGCTATTGGGTTTAATCCTAAAATTGCCTTATATCCTAAGCTTATGATCACACTAAGTTACCTCGCTGTATGCTCATGATAATGGTCTCGAAAGATATACAAGACCAAGTTCTAAAAGTCTACACTACAACCGTGGCACATTTTTTATGAAATTATGTATAAGGGGAAGCGGAAGAGCTTATCCTCACACAATGAAAATATAGGGTAGGTGTGCTTAGTCTAGATTAATCCGGTTAAGTAATGAAAAACATGTCAAAATTAATGAAACACTTTTCATCAAAAACTAGAAAAATAAGGGCAAGTAAAATCAAGTGGTAATACATGTCTAATCCCTTCTTAGGTCATACTTAAGCATATAAATGAAAGATAAGAAGGGTTAGAATTGGAACCGAAAACTCCTGGATTTGCTCCGAATGATCAAAGGCAGACAAAGCGTGTCATTTGAGATTTATGAGCAAACTTTAATACGAGATTCACATAAGACAACCAAGCGCATCATACTAGAAAAACAACAAGTATAAAATAAAGCGAAAAACCTAACTCACTTCGCGGGAATCACGGTTGCATTTAGCATATGCAACAAGCCTTTTAAACCACTTGGTGTCCCCAGTGGACGAGTGTAGTCTGTGAGGGGTTCTGAGAACACACCCACAAAGTTCATTTAAAACTAAAACAAGGTTATTGTGTTATTATAGAAAGAATTGGCCGAGGATAGTTCATTAAGTAACTCATTGAAGGGATTCTGTGTAATTATGGCAAAACATGGCGGTGCTACAAAGAGAGAGGTAGCTACGGTAGTAACCATAGCATGGGATTACAAGTAGTTGGTAATGCTCGGAGAGAATCGGCGCTTGTGATATGTTCTGGTAAATCATTAGGATGAGTTACTGTAGCTAATCGAACAGTCAGTCCGTTTATGTTACTGATGCAATCTTCTCCAATTCCTACAAAATGGTTAAAAACACAAAACCCAACTATACTAATAAAATGAGAAAGAAAAGATAGGCATGGGGTGCCTCCCACGAAGAGCTTGTTTTTGTTCAAGTCACGAGCTTGACTCCACCCTTATTTACTACGTAAAAGGGTGTTCATCCCTTCACTTGAAATCAAGTGTGGGTGAAAATAGCAATAAACACTATGAGGGTGTGAACTTGCTATGGGATGGGGAAATGATAAGTTATGATTATACCTGAAAGGAGATGTCATTTCCCTCCATACCTTACCTGTTTTAGTTGATGGCACTAATGGTAGTTCACCTCGTGATGTGGGCGATCAATCAAACCATTATGTCTCGTTAATCATTGTCAAGATCTTGTCCTCTAATTCTTTTGCAAGATTAACTAAAATCGGTTCAGTAGTCGGAGCTACATGTCCATCATCAGGTGATGCGATAAGCGAGGTTTGTGAGGTCAAAGGTTGTGCAATTTCATCCATGTTTTCAGCAACATGTATAGGAAAGCTAGCAAGATTGTTAGTAATAAAAGGAGAGTTAGAAGTGTTACCATTTTGCGCTGTAGTTGATTCCGCATTAGCTTGTGGCATTGCTTCATCATCCTGTAAGCTCCATGCTTCCATATTCTTCAATTAATCATTGCTTGTTTCTCCATTTCTCGCAACCTTCAAACGTCCTGGAAATGGGATAGGTGGGACATAAGGTCTGATACAAGGTAAATCACTAGGAACCGATTCGTTGTTGACTTCTTTCATCGTTCCCACCGTTGCTTTGATAGTTCCAACCACATTCTTTTTACTTTCCAGGACCTTTTGGTTTAATTATTCAAGGCTAGCCTCCAAGCTTTTCCTCTTAGCGTCAAGCTTCTTTAAATGCAATTAAGCCCTCCTTGAATCTCCTAATCCGTTTGTCATTCGAGTCATGCATCCTTTTTAAATTATCAGAGTATTTATTGACAGCTTCCTCCAATGACTCAATATGCGACTGCTCGCCATTCTATCGTTCTTCTTGGAGAATGCTCTTTGTATAGCATGAGCGTTTTACTTAACCATATTCATATCACATCGAGTTTATCAAGTGGCTGTGGTGATGTGCCAATGTCATCAAAAATTTGTTGCTATTTATATTGAAGTGGTTTGCTCCATCATACCAATTTAGTGAATGGTCAGCCATCATTTCAATTGATCTAAGGGCTTGTGCAGGTGGCATTGTAGGAATAGGTCCTTGAGATTCGAGCATTTGGCGGGACGAGATGTTTAAACCTTTGTAGAAAATAAGGACCATCGATGGTTGGCATTATCATCGCGTTGGGCATTTGTAAAGAAGGTCATTATATCTTTCCCAAGCTTCATCTAGCGTTTCATCCATCTTACGTACGACTCCTTATTTCTTCCATCTTCTTTGCAATCTTTGAAGGAGGATAATATCTTCTAATGAATGCTTTCTCCAAAAGATTCCATGTATTGATCGACCCAGCAGGAAGCATCTTCATCCATCTTACAGCGCACGGTGAGTGTAATAGGGAACAATCTAAGCATTAATGCATCTTGAGTGACTCACGGGTGTGGAAAAGATCTGCGATCTCGATACTCTTCTACATGCGGTGGGCATCATCATCATCAGTTCGACAAAAGCTTTTGTCTAAGTTCCCTCATGAGCTGGCGGTGATCTCAAAGTCAATATCATCGTTAAGCTTCGGGATATCACGATGCCGATCTTTGGTTACTTTGAGTGCAATATATTCTTCCATGGTGAGCATGTCAAAATCCGAAGTCTTCCATATCTTGAAATATCAAAAACAAACAAAAGCGAAGAAAGAAGAGAAAAAGAAAACTAAAATAAAAGAAAATAAAAAGAAAATTTTTAATTAAAATCTAAATAGCTCCCGGCGTATACGAAAACTTGATGCAAGTTTCTTGACCGAGTTTTAATATATTATAATTCTCGTTATACCTATGAATTACCCTAATGCACTAGCGGTAGGCTTGTAATGGTGTGTAGTATAGTATTACCAGAAATTAGATCCCCAAAAGCACGTGGATGGAAATTAGCAAGTCTATGTCGTTTTAATTGCTTTTAAGATAGAAATAATAAATTAACTAATAAGACAAGAAAGCAGATAAAGGAAAGAGATGTGATCAATGAAGGAGAGTGGTGCCAACCTAGTTATTCCTCTAGCTAATGTCGCGTGCGTTTACTTCCAATTACATCGGTGGGGTCAAATTCAGAGGACATCATTTGGTCGATCCTAACCTATCGGAAAGATGCCACCAGGGAGAAGTCGGTGTCCTCATAATGCCACGTTTCTGGTCCCTAAGCCGAGTCATTAAGTACCGTACTAGATTTATAATAGTGATTGCTGGGAAGCGTTAGCAACCAAACACTCACCTAATTCTTAAGTTCATCGGTAGGTGATCGGTTGGTCAAATCGCGCAAGTAGAAAGGGTAGCCAGTTGGTCATATCTTACCCTTCCGTCTCGGTCCTACTCACTTAGGGTCGGTTGGTCATATCTCCTAGCGACTAGCCTCTACCGCCATTCAAAACTACCAGAAACAGGGTAGCTACCAATAAACTATGCATGCATACACTTAGAAATAATTATATGGGCAATGTATGGCATAAACAGGCAGGAATCATAACTATGCCGGTGCTTAGCGATCATATAGAAAATTAATCCAACAATAATGAATAAAACATGAATAGAATTAAACATAATGTTTGATACAAATTACTTGATGAAAAGCTAATAATGATGATGATTGCAAGTGAATTCTTCCTTCAAAGCAGGGCTTGATTTGTGGAAAATGCCCCAGTGGTGCCCTGTCGACCCACAGGAGAGGGGTGAAGAGATACTAAAAATGCGGATTTAGGGGTGTATTTATAGGCAGCGTGGTTACGGCGTAATTAAATATATTGAATCGTAAATGTAAGGTTACTGCAAGTAACTATATAAGAAATAGTAACCCGTGGTTTTCATGTCACCATAATATGTTTGAAACTTAATTAGCCTTCAGCGACTTTAGTTCCTCATAAGTATTTCATATTTTTATAACAAGTCCTTGAAGTAAATAAACTTCATATGAATTATCACCTTTTAGTCACGATCGTACTTGTTATTTTTACCTTGGTCCTTGTGGTAAATGACTTAATATTATTTTGAGCCTTTGACCAGTGGTCTTTAAAACTAGCTAGTAATTAATGCGGCTTAATTAAATTGCCAAATTAAGCCATAATTCTTCAACCATATATTCTTATAAACCGTAATTGACTCTACTGTGTAACTAAATTGCAATGTTACTGTAGTAACCTTCTAAAAATAATTACGGCGTGTATAAAGAGTTGGTTACGCGTATCCTTCAAAAGCATCATATTTACTGGTAACCTTATTAAGTAGTTACGGTAATCTTCTATAGAATCAAAGGCCCTCGTAACTTGTATTTTTCTTGGCCTTTTCTCACATCTTTTCTGCTCCATTGCCTCATTTATCCTGAAATGCAAATATGAACGAATTAAGTACCATATTAATACAAATGAGGCCATAAACATGGGAATTTGATATATAAAATATCAGGCTAATTTGAGTTTATCAATAAGTCTCACTCTTCTTACTAGGAAAAGAGGCTAAGTTTGTTTTTCAAAGAAAAACAATTTTGTTTATGAATTATGTTGCAATAACACAATTAATCAGAACATAAAAAGTTCAATTCTAGTATTTTCGATAATTACATTCGTAAAAGAATTAACTACCCAATTAATTACTAATAAGCCTAAGATCCATCTTGCAACCCCATTTAATTACCATGGTCGTAGGCCGATTATAAAAAATAGGACAAGAGGTAGCGGCGTTAATTGCATAAAGCAACTCTTAGATTTATGAGACTGTTTAAGGCATTAGTATCAAGTAATAATGTCAAGAGCATGTTTAGTTCTCATCTTATGCCTCGGGTTCGAGTGCGACCAAGTTAACTCGAGATAAGTAGATATGAGCAAAAATAACGAGGCGACGTGAGAAATAATTACCATGGGTTGGAAGGCCCTTTAGAGTGCCAGGAGAATCGATCCAGAATGCACGTGTTCATAGTTGGATGACATAGACTTAAAATTAAAAATAGGTATGCACATATAAATGTCATAAAAGTCGGTATACAAAAGCATGCAAAACAACTTTGTAACACTAATTTTAAACGTTGGTAATGACGTAGTGATCATCATGGTTCCGCGGTAGCTCCAATGAACGCAGGCCCGAGGACCGGTGTGACATAACCTAGAGCATCCTTTTCGGTCGCATTTGTCGCGCCTCTTTGAACCCCCTTGGTTTGTTCTAGTGGGTGAGCCGTACATCCAAAGTGTCCATAAGCGTCTAGTTTTAAATTCCCTGAAAAACGTGTTTCATATATTAGGTCACTTTATTTTACAAAAACAATTTTCCATGAATCAAATAGCAGGTCACAATGAGCATGGTATTTAGGCGTGTAAATAAAGACCAATATAAATGTTATGGTTACGATATGTATTATTCCGTATTGCATACAATTAGGTGTCAAAGCAAGTAATAATGCATATATAGGAATCTCAAACATACAAGCATAAACATCAATATAAATAACCACATACCCAGAGTTCTCTTGCGAGTCTTCCCCAAACGGAGAACCATAAGACCGTCACCAGGATGTAATACCTAGATCCCCCCATACATCATTTAGAAAAGCAATTGAGTGGGTCTTGTGGCCTGAAAACACATAAAACATGGTAATCTCAATTAACAAGTAATATTGCAATTTATGTATTAATAAACAATATGTAATTCTAATTATCATAATAATTTTAATTAACAATTAATAAATTCAAATTAACTCTTAATTCTAATTAGCAAGTAATTTTAATTTAACATGTAATTCTAATTAACAATTTAATTTCAATTAACTAAGTAATTTTAATTGACATGTAAATTAAATTCTAATTATCAAATTAATTCCAATTAACAAATTAATTCTAATTATCAATATAATTTTTAATTTGTGTGTGACTAGTTATTTTTTATTAAAAAATTGACAAGTATTGCATATAGTTGTCAAAACAAAATAAAACGAATAACTAAATTAGGTTTCATGCAGCCTTTTAAACATGTTTATTAATAAGAAACGTGTAACCCATAATCGCAAAAACGAGTTGGCTCTGATACCACTGTTGGGATTTTAGAACCAGTTAACCATTAACCTCTACGAGTACGCAGCGGATATTGGATCTAGTTAATGCAATTATGTTAAGCACGTAATTAATAAACAATAATTAATATATCAATTAATTAATAAAAGGTATATTGAAAAGCTAACCTTGCTTGGCAATTGATCTCTAGTAACGGAACAAGAAACCAAAACGAAACCTTAAGTATCTAAAATAGATACCTCGAAGAGTATCACACACAAACCCGATTAACATATACGTTCGATTAAAAAGCTAGTCGAGAACGTATTAATAACCCAACAACCTTTGTCACTTGAATATGTCACTAGCAGAATAACTCCAAGAAACAAGTCTACTTCTGCCCTATTGTATATGTTCGAGAACAGTACCAATCCAAAGAGGATGATTGCATGTCACCCGATATCAGACAAAGAAGGTCCGATATCAACAACTTCTATCCGAGATCTTACCACGACCAGAAAACAACCTAATCCACTCTTGTTGCTGTTACAGTTGTAGACAAGGAGAACACAGAAACAAGTTCCAAACTATTACCACCTAAACACTTGAATTCGATACAAGTTTAGGATCAATAAGCCAAACCAAAAACTCAATCGACTTAGGAAACAATCGACTGAATTTTTGCAGGAAAAGAGATCGGTTTTAGAGCTTAGGGATTTAGGATATATCGTGTGTTTTGCTAAGGGGTTGAGTTTGTTTTTATACTAAACAAACCCACTCCTTGTAGGAGTATTATACTTGCTCGACAAGTATAAGCCCAAGCAAAAACCCACCCTTCTTTGCCTTGCCCGATCAATGAACCAAAGCCCATGGCTTGTCCAATATTTCGACCCATACATAACTGAAAAACAGCCCATGGATCTCAACAATTAATCGGGTCAAGTAAACATGTCGGGTATGATAAATATTCAAGTTTAGAATACATTCAACACGTATACTCGTGTTTATCGCGTGTGCCCCCATCGGCTCACACACTTCTAGTCGTTTACGTGTGTTTATAACTCCCATAAACCAACACAAACACCCAAACATCTATGCCCGATCAAATAACCAGAACAATGGTGCCAATCCCCCCAAAAGGACATCATATTACTTGACATGGTTTGATATCCACGCTGTGGAAACTAAAACCCCTTGTATCTATTAATGTTAAATAAGGTGTTTAGCCTCCGTTAAAGTAAAAGTGAGACCCGCATTAATGCTTGCAACATATATTTCGTTCATACCCGTAGTCCGTCCAATAGTAGAAGCATCTATTTTTAATCTTGAAGTAACAAAACCATTAGACCATAAATTACCTTTCCAAACAAAAAAGGGGTGACGTTATCGACTATGATTACAAAAAAAAAGATATTTCATGCCTTTCTGAACCCAAAGTATCTGTGCATTTGTATCTACTTCTTTGCCATTTAGACATGGGTGAAAGGCGTCCAATCAGAATATTATTACTAGAACTCTATGACAGTTTCATTAATATCTTCTTCTAGCTTAATCAGATGAGTCCGTGTCGCTTGTTCCTGGGAAGAATTCGGTCATCTTCTGAAAGAGCTGCCATGCACAAGAAATACAAAAAGCCAGTGAGAACACGGTATTAGATAAATAATTTCGATATCACAACATACAATTGTACTTTTGAGAATAACATGATAAAGTTGTGTCATTTCTAGAGTAATTATTAATGTTCTTGTGAGAAAGCAATGATTTATGCTTTGAGCTTCTCTAAAAGTCCAGGATTTAAAGATAGCAATTTCCACCGATTTATGGCCATATGAATTGATTTAGTTATACTTTTCCAAAATGATGGCAGGGCGAAAGGAACCCAACCTTATTTGACATGTATAAAACTATTTCAATTAATTACGGAGTATACAACATTATTAATATTGTAATTTTTGTACTGATAATTAACACTTTAAATATTGGTAAAACTCAATAAACAAAAGCCAAAAACTGTTGGTTCAGACAACCATGACACATATGTTGACCCGTTATCAAACCCGCCATACCCTTCCATTTTGCCACCTCGATATACTTGAATTATAGATTACACCATACCACTTCTCTAACCTTCCTTGAAACAATATGAGTCCCTTTCAAGGTAACAACTTTGACAAATTTGATAAATGGTTTGTTGAACACTTAAATACTAAGCAGAAACGGGTTAAGATGACTAGTGAGATGTGTAATGCTTATGATCAAGAGCTTTATAATAGTAAGATATTGAGGTTCAATAGTCCAAATAATTACATTTATAAGTAAATCAGTCAAAGTAGCCACCTCTACATGAGATAAATAGTCTTCCATGAGTCAATAATAATCCAGTGACAATTCAAAAGTAGATACATAGATATACGGAACTTGCATGCCGGAAGGACAAACAGTTAAATTTCCGTGCCAAGTTGGAGAACACAGGTTGATGTAGCTTGATCACTGATATGTAGTTATGTACATTAAATAAGTTATTGGACATCTAATAATTGTAAGCACACACTAATGTAGAATTTCCAAGTACCATGAATATCTTTGTAAAAGATGAATCGTACATTGTAAATGTGTACATATTTAGAAATGGTTATGTGGGCAAACAACAATAAATCTCATAAAACAAACTGATGCATTTGTTAGACGATATATTGTACATGGCCCGTTAGTATATTTATTATGTAGGCCTAGCCCATTCCATGGGTTCTAGAATAATCTTATGTTCTCTATTTATGGGTTTTGTGTAACCTAATGAAAATCAAGGGAAATAATTACCTTTCTTCATGGTATCAGAGCCATCTAATTTTTCTAACCAATAAATAGAGAACATAAGATTATTCTAGAACCCATGGAATGGGCTAGGCCTACATAATAAATATACTAACGGGCCATGTACAATATATCGTCTAACAACATTATCAATTTTGATACACGAAAGTGATCAAACAACAATCAATATTGTAACATCATTTTAATGGATGAAAAAAATATATGCTATTCTCGCTGAATACATGTTGAGTCCACATTAAAGAGGTGTATTGGTGAGCTTATGTCAAAAACCAAAGGAAATAAGGAATAAGCCTTTTGGAAAGAAAAATAAAACTTGCCCGAACACTTTTAAAGTGTGCTTAGTAGTTTTTCAAGTCATGTGGTTAGGAGTTTACGTTAGTTTTTTTTAGTTCAACTGATGATGCAACATTCTCACACAAAATTAGCTTATCTTGTTTTTACAATGAAATAAGCTCAAGAACAATTTGAGTGAATCTTTAACAACAGATTAACAATAAAAGATTAGTTTTTTGGTGTTGTATAGAAGACAACATGTTACATGTGTAACACCCCAACCCGACATGGGTCAAAATATCACATTATGGTATCATACAAAGCATATAAACGCAAGCGGAAGTCTTATTAAATAAAATATCAAGTCATATAGACGAATGACTTCAAAAGGAAATACATAATTCAACATGTCTAAAAGAAATAAAATATCAAAACAAATATTCTTCAAAATGAGTCCAAAATGATAAGGAAGCTAGGGTCGGTTCACTCAATGCTCCTACACTCAGCCCATCAAAGCCCAACATCCCACTTGGTACCTGCCGCATAGAAAAGAAATGCGGTTGAGCTTAAAAATCCCAGTGAACAGATATAACAAAACAAAAACTAAACATAATAAAAAAATACAAAAACGAATCAAATGAGACTGATAACAAAGTCGTAACGAATGAGCACAATGAGTCAATGAGGAACTGTAGAACACAATATTAATAGATATCCAAAAGGAACAGAAATCAAAAGAGACCAAAGCAAGGCAAGCATCATTGAATAGATATAAGCACATATAAATAACCTAATATACCAGTACTGAAATATAATCAAATAGGAGTTGATGAACAATTTCATTATTAAAACAAGTAACCAAACAGTGTACAAGCATATCAGTCAAAGGAACAACTAAACATGAATTTGGCAAAGCAAACAAATCAAATAAATCACATATATATAAGCTGTTGAAATTTATAAGCAGGGAAGCAAACTGAATCGAATGTAAGAATGGCAATCACACAAGTCAGATAATCAAAAATTAATAAACAAAACAAATATCCTAATAAGTGGAAATACCAACAGAAGTATAAGCATGTTAGTCACATGTATCAGGTAGGAATACTGAACGAACATCATAATTGAATGAAGTAACTGAACAAGAATATAGCAAGGAAGCTAAACAAATAACATAAGTTGAACCACATCCCATCATTAAACGGTATGAACATAAGTGTAAGCATTGCAGATCAACAAGTCAGGTAAACATCAATTACTACACCGAACCAATATCATAAGCAACGTAAAATACCAAACAGAAGTACAAGCATGGTAGCCACAGATAGCATATAGGAATAGTGAATGATAATCATAGCCCACGAAAATAACTGAACGAACGTATAACATGGTAAACGGATGAGTCAAATAATTACATACTAGCATGGCAACCGGATGAATCAAATAGTCACATCATCGCATGGTAAATGGATAATCATATATTAGCATGGTAACAGAGGAATCAAATATCACATATTAGCATGGTAAACATATGAATCATGTAATCATATACCAGCATCGTAAACAGATAAATTGAATAATCACATAATAGTACGGTAAACAGATGGATCAAATAATCATATACTAGCATTGTAAACAGATGAAGTGGTAATCTGAAGTATAAGCTTGGTAGCCAACCAAATGGAATGAGGGTATAGCAAATCAAATAAACTGGAGTATAGATTGGTAGTCTGATGGATCACATAAGAATACTAGGTGAATATGAAATCAAATGAATAACTGAATAAAGTATGACATAGCACCCAAATGAATAAGAATGTCAGAAATCACATAGTCACAAAATCCGAATACTGCCCACGAGCTCAAATACCAAAGGAATACTCCAATAGCCACATATCAAATCACATATCATAATCCGTCAAATCATAAGTGCACAAGGAGGGGAGACCTCTCTGTTAATACAAATAAACCATAAAAACGTTTATTTATATTTTACAATCTTCTAATGTTTTGTCAATAACAAACGTAAAATCATTTTAACGAAATAAATAAAATACATAAAAGCTTTGAGCCAATAGTTTACTAACACACTTTTACTAAACATATAAAACCGTCAAAACATGTTTAGTTAAATAAGTTATATAAAACCAAAACTATTTTTATAAAACACTTACAAGAAATGTTGTTTGCTTATATTTTATAAGAATGTATATGTGCTTAGTATAACTTGTAATGGGTAAATGTTGGGTAAAAACTAAAGTCCATAACCCATGACCCAAGACCTATGATGCATTGACTAGGTACAATGTGTCTTGTTGGGTAAAAACTAAAGTCTATAACCCATACCCATGGAGCATGATCCATAACCCATGACCCATTGCATGACATAATGCATGAAGTCATGTTGGATATTATCTATGATTCATGACTCAAAGTCCATGACCTATGACCCATGATCCATAACCCATTGACTAGGTACAATGTATCTTGTTGGGTATTCATGATCCAAAGTCCATGAACCATGGTCCATTACCTATAACCCATAACCCGGTTCGCAACCCAAAATCCAGACTAATCTGACCCAGTAGCCAGATCCCTTGGTTTGCACTGGCCGGATCCCTTGGTAATCTCAAATGGGAACAAGAGGCGCTTTGCCTTTAAATAGTGAGCCATTTCTCTCTTGCTTAAAAACCCTTTTAGACATATATTCTCTCTATGTTTTAACCTCTCTAACCTCATATCTAAAGGATCATTCTATGTAGTTTTCTCTTTGTGTGATTCTCTAGGTTCCTCTTAAAGGCGAGATCACAACCTCTTGAAGTCCTGCAAGCTCAAGGTCATGAGTTGCTAAGCTTCGTCATCATCAAGACCACTGAAGTGCATCTTGTTGATATTCTTTTCTCCCTCCATTAGTGTGTTGAGTTGAAGGCATTGGTGTATAGTGCCTAAGGTGTATATTCAATATAGGGCATCAATGTATATTTTTGTAGTTTGGGTTAAAGGATATTGATATCCTTTCAAGTGTTCTTAAAAGGAGTTTTTCTCTTTTGGGTTGTAGTGTTGGGTAGTAGTTCCTCCTTTGTAGGAACTCGGTATCTAGCCTTGTACCGGATAAAGTGTAAGAGACATTGTAATAGGTTTGGTTCTACCTCGTGGAAGAACTCGGTGTCTAGCCTTATACCAGATAAAGTGTAGGCGACATTGTGAAGGCTTCTCCACCACATTAAGGAGCTTGTGTTGTATAGTGCTTAGAAACTCTCGAGTTGGGTACTCGAGGAGTAGAGTAGGGCAAGGAAGGTGTCCTTGTAGCCGTACCACTATAAATACTTGTGTTGTGGTTTTGTGTTCCTTTACTCTTTATCTCTTTGCATTAGTTATATATATATTTATGTCCATCTATCAATATCCAACACACGATCTAAATGGATTGACATAAGTCAATTTAAATACTTTAAAACAAAGTTTTAATCGGCAAAACTATTCAACCCCCTTCTAGTTTTCCACACTTGGCATAAGAGATTCGTTACCAAGTTTCTTAGAGTATATTGTACTTTAAAAACTTGATACGATCCGCGTATGTTTGAAAACTACAAAGAAGGAAATTTCTTAAAACAAAAACTATTTTTCAAGATTTTTTTCCGGTGGATGTTGATTAGATGTTAACATCTATTTTATCTTACATCTTATTTTGTTTTACACAATGCGCTAATCTTTCTTGTCATTTTGTTTAGTAGATCCTAAAACAAGCAGGCCATCAAGATTCTTCGGTAATAAGATAACTTTCCACAAAAAGTTGTCCAAACCTATTACCTAGTAGATCTCGAAGAACCTAGACTTGTCAATTGATAAATCTCTTCAAAAGGACACTCAAACTGCAATAGATGTGTGATTTTCATAAGACTTATCTCTAAGTAATATTAGTAAATATGTGTATGTGTACATGTCACTAGTTGGAAATTATGTATTTATTTATTTTTTTCTTTCCTCATATAAATATCTAAATATATTTAGATGACATACGTGGTGTCCTTAGAGAACTTTGTGCTTACGTGTCGTCGTCCGTCTAAACCTAGGTGTGTCAATATGTGTTGTCTAAACCTAATCTCTAAAAATCTAATCCTTCTAAACACAAATAAAACAAAACAACAAATCTCAAAAACTCCTTCTTTCCTATAAAAGATTTCGAACGTCAAATCCCCTCTCCAACAAATCCCATTTTTCAAATCTTCCACTTTCAAAATTCTCACACACTCACAACTTCATCTTCTTCATCATCTCATTTCAAGAAATCCAAACCAAGGAAGAAATTCGTCATCATGGTCTACATCGCTCTCGTGATCATTGTCATCTCGCTCATCGCCCTCGTTTATCCCATGATCAAATTCTCGCATGGAGACATGTTTTTGTTTTGTTAATATACATTTGTATCATCTATCCGGTCCTTTGTTTTGCTTTAAGCTTTGAAATGAAATATAAATGATGTCTTAGTTATCTCATTTCATTTTCACGTAATATGCTTTCTTTTTTTTTCTCTCACAATGAGCGTTCAAAATCTCGACGTGTTTAAAACCATTAATGTGAGTTCAAGAATTAACACTGGCTAAAACACATTTATTTTGTAACACATGAAACCATGAGTTGCATAAATAGAACGTACGTCAAAACAAAATTTTGTCACCTCTGCAGATCTCCCGGATCCCTGGATCTTAACTGGCCGGATCTCTTTTCAAAAGAACCGGCGGAACCGGAAGAACATATGACAAAAACTCATGCATTCTTTTCCTTTTCCTACACAACACTTTAAAACAACCCTAAAAATCATTTCATGAAAACTTGCTATAATAAGTAGCTTCACTAAGTATTAAAAAGGAGTGAGTTAAAAATATAGGAGTGTCATTGTTAATAAAATAGAACATACAATTAAAACGTTATAGGATCCCATTCTATCACTTTGCTATAAGCCAAGACTATGATTAAAAATTCTTAAAAGTGTCACCAATAAAAAACACTCGTATTCTCAAAGCTTTACTATGTATTAACATACTTATGTAAAACATTCGTTTCATGTCTATAGGTCTAAACATGTCTCATGAGTATGAATTCGATCATCAACTCACTTATGTCTACATTCCAAACATCTCTCTTGAACCCCCGACAATCATGTTCGTGGGTTTAATAATCTTGAAACTTGTTTCTTTCATGAAGGACGTGTTGTTGACTCACCTCTAATCTTCCAAGAAGGTATCAATACTTCATTCTGCACCATAGGACTAGAAGGTCTTCTAGGCATCAATGAGAGAATTTGTATGCGGTTTGTTTTGGAATTCTTCCATCAAGTTGAGCTTGTTTGTAACGAGGATCGTTCTCTATCACTATGCTTTTGGATCAAAAACCAAAAGTTTGTTCTGACTCTTGAGCAATTTGTTCACATTCACCGAATTCCAAATTATGGACAATGTGCTTTCACTGAAGATTGGTCCCTTTATTCTCTCTTCAACTATCGTGAAGAAAACAGTCCATACTGTTCATACATACCCTCTCCACAAGAAATCACTCATCTTCTGTTTATTCCTCAACGTTCCAGCTATCCAAATCCAAACATAATTCATACACGTGAACTCCAAGATGAACTAAAACCTCTTGTAGTCATCCTACGTGAAAATGTTTGGAGTCTTACAAGAAATCATGAGATACTTCTTGCATGTTGTGCTCACATGATCTATTGTATCCTAACTCAACAACAATACAATCTTGCCTATTTCTTCGCTAGGCGAATTGTAAACCTCCAAGGCAACAAGAACAAACTAATACCTTATGGGATGTTCTTGACACGCCTCTATCATTACTTCATGTACTATCATCCACAATTTCAAAGCCCTCAATATTTATTTGTGAATAAAATGATGGAACCTCCGAATGCATCTCTCATTTCCTCATTCTTCATTCCTGAATCATCAACTGCCCAAGACCCACTTGGTGATCCATCGAACGAAAACAACGAATGATAAAAGTTATTTTATGAAGAAAAGAATTCCTACCTTTTCAAAAATAAATTTTTGGCTTTTCTCTTGATCACCATTGTATCTTGATCATATATCTATGAAATAATTGTTGGTTTATCATTTTCCAATGTACTTGATCATACGTTATCTCTACATGCCATACTTACTATGTTCTACTTATATACATATTTTCTTGTTGTAGAGATCATTGGTAACAAAATTTGATGTGTGGAATTACTTTTTGCAAACCTTCTGTTGAGAAATATGTCTCAGACACCGGATCCCTTGGCTATAACTAGCTGAATCCCCTCAAGGGAAGGATCTGTGGGATCCGGGTAGACATAAGCTTAATTTAGGCCTTTTTGCATCAATCTAATCTTCCATACCTTATTGGACTTGTTGAACATGCTACATTAGGATCACTTAAGTTTTCCTTAGGCTCAGTTAATCCCACATTCAGTCATGGATGACTTAGGATCACATTCAAGGTGTTTTTGATTTATCATTACTTCAAAACTCACCATCTTTCTCCTCCAATGTTTAAACATTGTTTCTTTCATCTCAAAACATCTAGTTTGATATTTCTCTCATTTTTAACAAATTGATTTTACTCATTTTGACCTTAAAATGCTTTAAAATCTTGTTTTTCATTTCTTGTGATTTTTAAGGAATTTTCTAAATTTTTCCTTAATCACCATCTGGTTTCTACAAGCATTTACCATATTCAAAACTCTTAGTGTCATCCATGATCACTCATTGGTGTTTCTAAAACTCCATTCTCTCTATAAAAGTTATCATTGGCTATTCTCACTCTTTATACTTGGCCATTTAAGTCTTCTACCATTTAAGACATCTTAGTGGACCAAATCACTCAGGATATGTAGGTACTAGACCTTGCTAGAACCCAATCATTCTTTTTCTTAGCTTCTGATAGCCGGATCCCTCAAGGGAGGGATCCGTTTGAACCGGCTGCACAGAAAGGTTATTATCACTTGATATAATCATTTCAAACCCTCTTTGTTAATCTAAACACTTCACATTATCTTAAATGACTCACTAGAACAGAGCAACACTGTAGTTGACTCTTGTGCATGCAGATCATTGCAATTTGAAGAACTTTAGTGGTTTAGGCTTTAATTCACTTGCCTAATTTCTCCCTTTATAAACCACTTATGTTTGTACTTCCAAACCACCATTTAAACACTCATTCTAAGTAGCAAAACTTCCTCCTTCAATTCTTACTTTTTATCATTTCACCATGAGAAAAGCACCTAGTGCAAACCCAACAACCAAAGGCCCTCCAAAGAAAGTTGCTCGTGTTGTCCATGAAATCTCATCAACCGATTAAATTAAAAGTTGCTCGTGTTGTCCTACAAACGATTGTTGGCTAAATGGACTACCGTTGCCACATGTTGTCGCTAGGGACTAACGGTGCAAATGGACTTAACGTCCAATTGTATTGAAAATCAGTCAAAGGACCGGTCAACCCAATTTTGACAACCACATGGACCATTGGTGTAATTTATTGCGTTTTAGGACCAAACATGCAATTTTTTCCTAACGAGGATGATTTATGTAATTAATTCTTTTGTACTAGTAAACATGACCGTGTCTATCGGTGATTTTCTTTAGTTTTCACATAAATATAACTAGTTATAATACCCGTGCAAGCACGGAATTTTTACAAAAAAAAAAAAAATATTCTGTATTAATATTAAATAACATCTCTTTAAAAGTAATTGCATATAATTATATAGTTGTAAGTTTCGTGCACGCACGAAGTTTACACATAAATCAAATTTATTTTAACATTTTAGTTCAGTATATACACATATAAGAATTTGCCCATAAAAATTGTCATATAAGTACAACTAATACGTATGCACGAGTTTTTCATTATGCATTAATATACATTAGAATTTGGTAAAATATTTGTAAACATTTATGTAAGGTAACTCAAGATTTAATTTTATTTAGCTGACAAAGATGTTGATGTTGTTATTTAAATTTCACTACTGATATTATGTTGTATACATGATGCAAGTTTAATAGCACATAATGAGCATTGTTAAAATTAAAGTATACTCCTTCAAGTTTTTTAAAATTTGTTTTTCTAGATATCCTTATATAAATAAATAAATATTACATGAGTCATTGTTATATGTACAATCGCGTATATTTATTTTTATATTAAAGTAACCCGTGCTTACAATTTGATAATTATATTCTCGTTTTCAGTAATTTAGCCATATTAAAAATATAAACTCGTGCCCACATAAGTCAAACTTTTAAAAATGAAATATATGGGTCCTTTTGAACGTATATACTAGAAATAAAATAAAATAATTTTTTTAAAAATGATACTTATAATCTTATGCAAATTTATATGTTGTTATTTTAAAACAACATATATATTGTATTTTTTAAGTTATAAAGTATAAAATGTATAAAGTATAAGGGGATATTTGTTTATAATCCAAAGTTATTAAAAAAATATAGAGGCTTATAATTACACTTAACTCTATATAATTTTAAAAAATTCAACCACTAAAGTTTTATTAATTACCCCATCTTTTTTTAAGTTTTTGTATATATTTTTATGTGTTTTTTTTATCAACCAAATTTCTCCACCAAAATTTTTAAGGTTTGACCAAAATCAATTTAATTTTGACTTTTATTAACCAATCACATCACACGATTTTGCTTACGTGGCGAAATCGAGCTCTCCAATTGGCCCAATTGATTTTCAATAAGAATAAATTGACAAAATCATTCCGAATTGATGTAATTCCTTTATTATATTAAAGATTTTTATTTAACTAATATAAATAGCATTTTTTTGAACGAGAATATAAATAGAATTGAATGTAAAGAATGACAACAAAAACCGTTGTACCACAACTAATTTATCAAAACAATTGGCTGATTCGGCTCCTTTAACCTGGTAGTCCCAGGTTCAAGTCCTGGCAGCGGTATATATATATATATATTTTTTTTTTACACATAACATGTGTGTTTGCCGAAGATCACCTTAATCTCTCATCTTTAGTATATATTCAACAACATTAGTCATTAGGAGAGTTTACATAGAGTATAATCTAGATTCTACAGATAACAACAGAAACTTTTATTTTAAGATACAAAAGGATGCGGAAAACCACACTATCAAGCAGAGGTCACACAACATCCAGGCCACTCCGCAATTGCTGCAGGACACGAACAGTTAGCACATCTTTCCATTTGCATCCGCACAGTAACTGACTTGAACCACTGGCACATCTATCCATTTACAGAATATCAAAATCCTAAAAGTACATGCAATTAATCCATTTGTACAGTAAAATACACATCGAGAAAAACCGATAGCTAGGACTAAACCAATCTCACCACAAACCAAATCTTTTCCGGTCCGATATTCAGGTAATTAGCCACTGCCGAATTATGAACTACTCTATGTTGGACTCCCAAAATAAAGTAAAAATGAAACCCATACAAACATCATAAGTTTCTTTCATCCTCATAGTTCATCAAAAAGAGGAAACATTGTTTTTAATTATTTCACGTATCAAAACAGTTAGTCCATAAACCACATTTCCAACCCATAGAAGGGGGTAATGTTATCAGCTATGATACAACTTAACACAATGTACAAAATTGATTATAGAAACAACATTTTATGCCTTTCACTACCTAAAGCATCTCTAAATTTTGTATCTACTTTTTTGCCATTAAGACGTGAGTGCGGCATTGAGATTGAGGCAATTGTCACTAAGATTCCAAAATATCACTATCATCATCTAGCTTATCCGACGAGTCTGTGTTGATTGTTTCTGGGAAGAACTTGTCATCAGGGTACAACGTCTGAAAGAGCTGTCATACACCACGAAAAAAATATAAAATCAGTATCATAGCATACCATTTCATTTGAACAGATAACATGTTAATTAGAAGCTATTTCCAAACTAAATATCGGCTTTTTGTGAGAAGAAAACTCATTTTCAGTTGGCAAAAACCTCACCAAACCATATATATGTTAGATGACAACGGGTCAAAGTAAAGTGTATTCAACATGCAAAAAACCTCATAAATCTCTATACTGAAACAAATTAGATTGATTCAGCAATAATTTAACATTGAATATTTACTAAAACTCAATGAACAATAGTTAAAAACCTGTTTATGGGTCTAATCCAGTTCAACGTGTACTTAAAATTTGCCGGCTATCGAATCTGCCCCACATTCTCCTTTTTCCACCTCTATTCATATTAAACCGTACCACTTCTCTAAAGTTACGTGAAACAAATAGAGTCCGTTTCAAGGTAACATTTGTAAAAATAATCCATGATATTCTTATAAGGTATCTTCGAAGTTGAACCTAGAAGGTCATTGTAGTTCAAATTTTCGTCCGGCGTAGGGGATGTAACCACAATGCTCATAGGGCCCTAAAATAAAAAAATGGCAGATAAGTTTTGAATCAAATAATGTGCATAACAACAAAATGCAAAAGTTTTCTGTTGGAAAAATGAAAAAAAAGGAACTGTGTTGTGGTTCTTTTGTTGCTACGGGTTGGTGCAATAACAAGAAAACATACCTCAATCAGATCATGTATATCGTACTCCAAAGCAAAGTGGGCTTCACTTCTGCACTGTCCTTACTTCTTTGTTGTAAGTCTGATCAATAGAATTTCTATCAGCTGTATCTGAGGTGTGTACTGAGAAAAGACGGTCCATTGCCGCATGCAAAGATTTTTTTCCTTCAACAGCATCATCACATAAAACTGAAACATATACAACAAGCCTGAAAGGTAAAGTGAATTATGACATGTTAACTTTGCCAACCAGACTTAGTATTCAATTTAAAAAGTTACAGATGGCTAATCGGGCGGATCAGATCAATACATGTATTCGCCATTCAAAAAAAAAAGAAAAGATCAATACATGTATTTATTGTATGAGTCGGATCTGGTGGAACTTTTTATGCATAAAAAATACAGTTATGGTAGACATATGTCCCTTTATAAGCAGTGTTCTAACGTACACATTTGACCCATTGGAGTTAAAACATAACCCTTATAGACCCATTCATAGGTAATTAAGTCAAGGTAGCCAACTCGATATGTGATGATTCTCTTAGTTATAGCAATAATAATCCAGTGACATTTCAAAAGGAAATACATACACATAGAGAACTTACATTTCAGAAAGGACAAACAGCTATATTGCTCCCAAGTTGTAGAGCCAGAACTGATGTAGCCTGATCAGGGTACAGAGCTAAAGAGAGATCAGAGTCAGAAAGCAACTATAAAGTTTAATAAGCTAAAAAATAACTGTCCAGCAGGGATCTTACGTTTAGTAGGATATATAACCTAACAGTTGGATAGATTGGCCTTTAAAGAACTCTTTATGATGCATATTCCACGGGCAACCTTGCCACTGACACCTCCAACATCAAATACATTAGACACAATAAAGAAATAGCCGGTGAAGTAATGGTAATTGATGGATCCATTACCAACATATGGCTGGTGAATTCCTTCCCAGAACCCAATTTGAACCCACCTAGTTCAGAGGTAAAGATGTCACTGACATTCTCAAAACCTGTAAATAAACAATAGCAATAAGAGAGCCGGTAAGTCAATAAGTTAGACTTACATAATTAAAGACACCCTTCGACAGCACCATATGCATGGCGGCACAAGGATTGTGGCAGTTCTCCTTTGACAATGCACCAATCTGCAGTACGAAACCTAAATAGCCATATAAAATACAGCATTTGTTCAGGAAAAGTGGTACATGATGACCATAAGGTTCAAAGTTTCTCAATCGCTAAATAAAATTTGGAGAACAGATTCTTTGGAATTGTGAGATTTATCGTTATAAATAACATAAGAGGACGTAAATGTTAACAACATCCGCTATAGCACAGTTATGATATGAATGTTGGTGAAGGTGTTTCAATCGGCTTTTATAACCTAGGGGTCCCAGGTTTAAGTCCTGGCTGCGGATAACTTTTTTGTTTTATAAACAAATTATTTATGTATTTATTTTGCAAAGTTAATAAAAGAAAAAAAAAATCCATGTTTTTTCAAGAATTTTATCGAGTATTGGTCATTAGAGTGGTTCTTACATAGATGAAAGTCGTCCAAACTAAAAAGTAATTACTTCAACAAAATTATATGTGTTTAACTGAAGTAACAATTTATTAACAATTAAATTAATATTTTTTTATTTTTTTTATTTTTTTTGCAAACATAACGTTGTGTTCAACAATAAAATGTTAACCAAAATCATGATATATTCAAGAAAATGTTTTCAAAAGATACGAGAAACAACACTAAATAAAGAAGAAACAACCCTGATGCATACCACCAGCACCCCAGCTGAATAGCAATTCAAGCACAAATTGATTACTAACCGGCTTGAACAACCGGTACTTCTTATCTAACCTTGAACCTTAGGCTGGGCAGTCGTGACCGAGCAAGACCCTGTCACATCAGCTTTTTCTCTCCGATGACCAGACACTACCAAATTGCCACAGTCAGTGACCGAGTTATTTTTTTATGTAAAAAAAAGAAAGAAAGAAAAAAGAAAAGGTGTAACAAATATTGGTCTAGATTTCGACCGATTTGGAGAATTTGGCCTTGCTCGACCGACCATGACCAAACAACCAAAGTCGGCTCGACGGACCATGTCCGATGGTCATGACCGACCAACTACGAGTAGCCTTACGACTACGTTGAAAAGTATACCTAACCAAAAGTCTTTACACCCAAACACCCATTGAAAACAACTATGCTCGATTAAGTAACGAGGACAATGGTGCCAATCCCCAAAACACACATTAGAAAATCACTTGCGGGTTTGATATCTGTTAGGAATTAGAAATTCCAGGTATTAAAGAGTCGGTCACCTCAAGTATATGTAATCGCTAGAGAGCTCGTAGCCATAGTTATTTTATGATTAAGTAGTATTTAGTTTAGTAACACCGTGGAGGACGGACGGGTCTTTACCCACTGTATGCCTGATCCACAGCCCGTAGGTGGCGTTTGTTTGTAAGAAACTATAAATACCCTCTACCTCCCAAGGTAGAGGGTTGGAGCTTCAATACCATTTTTCTTTGTTTCACATAGTTCCCAACTCTCTTCCTTTCTCTCACTAGAACTTTCTCTCTCTAAACACTTTTGTACGCCCCATAGTGATTAAGGTTTAGTGTGTTTGTGAAATCCTATATCTTACAATTGATATCAAGAGCCATGGTTTGATCACTCATCTTTCATGCTTTTTGTTTTGGTGGATTTCATAAGGTTTTTAGGGTATTAAGGGTTTAGGAGAGTTTGATTCATTTGGACAAATTCTAGTGTTAAAGTTTGAATTTTTCTAGTACTTTTGTGTTTAGGATCATCATATGTGTTTATGTTTTGAATTGGAAGCCTTAAATCATTGTGGTTTGGTTGTTTTTGATTGATAAAGTGGTTATTTTTGAAGTTTGTACGAAGCGAGCTGAGTCTCGGATAGTTTGTTCTTCAAAGCGAGTTGCTTTGTTATTGGATGCGAGTTGGTACATGCGACTTGGCTGTTTAGCGAGTTGATTTTTATGCGACTTGGGTTCTAAGCAAGTTGTTTCTTTAAGCGACTTGAGATCTAAAGCGAATTAGCTATTAAGCGAGTTGTAAAGCTAGCGAGTTAATTTAAGCGACTTGGTGTTCAAGCGAGTTGATTGTGTTGCGAGTTGATACTAAAGCGAGTTGGCTATTTAGCGACTTGATTCATTAAGCGTGTTGACAGTGTTGCGAGTTGATGCTAATGCGACTTGGCTATTTAGCGAGTTGATTCCTTAAGCGAGTTGTCTCCTTGAGCGAGTTGGGTGTTTAGCGAGTTGATAACTAAGTGAGTTGTGTGTTTTACTACTTGTCTAATTTTAGACTTGTCACTTCTTCGTGATACATTCTTACGGTTGTTCTTTTGGTTTAGTAAAATCCCGTGAAAGAATCAATTTCCCGGTTTAATCAAAGAATAGTAAAATCCCGTGGAGCTTGAAACATTTCTACCAACGTTCCTACTATCATCTCCACTGTTGCCGAGGATGTTCAAGCAGCTGGTTCAGATACTCGTCCACCCATGCTTGACAGAACTGACTATGACTCTTGGGCTCAACGAATCAGATTGTATTGTCTTGGAAAGGAAAATGGAGTCAACATTCTCAAATCCATTGATGAAGGACCTTATCGAGTTGAGACTACTAGAGACTTAATTGATACAGCTGCTGATGGAACAATGATCTATGGAATAGACAGACCAAAGACATATGATGAGCTCGATGATAAAGAGAAAAAGAGATTCGATGCTGATATCAGGGCTTCTAACATCATAGTTCAAGGTTTCCCAAAAGGTATCTACAAGCTTATCAATCACAACACCGAAGCAAAGGCTGTATGGGATAATGTCAAGATGCTTCTCTCAGGTTCGGAATTAACTATTGAAGACAGAGAATCACAACTGTATGATGAGTTTGAGCACTTCAAGATGAAACCTGATGAGAGTGTCTATGAGTACTATGTGAGATTCCATAAGCTTGTGAATGATATGAGAAACATCAAAATGACCATGCCAAACATTCAGCTGACTTCAAAGTTTGTAACCAACATTAATACCGAGTGGCAAAAATTTGTCACTTCTGTGAAGCTAACCAAAGGACTTAAGAACACAAACTACGACAATTGTATGCATTCCTTCTTCAGAATGAGAGGCATGCTATGTTTGAGAAAAGGATTCTGGAACAGTTCAAAACCAATCAGGGAGAATCAAGCTCACTAAATGATTCTACAGCCTTTTACTCAAATGTTGGAATTACCACCAAGGCTTCTAAAGTAGTTCCCACAGGAGATGGTTATCACAAACTCATTCCTGATCCAATGTTCAAACAAGCTGACGCTGATGCAACCATGGGTAACTTCATTAATCAACTGGCTCTCCTGATTAGTCAAAACATGAATTCTCTACCACACACCAACAACAACCTCAGAACTGCATCTAATCCACACAATCAAGCCACCGTTAGAGATGGAAAGGTTATGGTGCAGCCAGTTCAAGAAAGACAGTATGATCAGAGAAGGGGTGGAGTTGGTGGAGGCTATGGAGGAAATCAGAATCGGGGAAGGACTGGAAATCAAGGACAAGCAAAGCCAGTCAAATGCTACAACTGTGGTGGTGAGGGACACATTGCTAGAAACTGCACATCTCCAAAACGTCCACAGAATGCAGAATACTTCAGGGATAAGATGCTGCTAGTGCAAGCTCAGGACAATGGTGCTGCTTTGGATGAAGAGGAGTTGTTGTTTCTCACCGAGGGCAATGCCAAGACCTATGATGCAGATGTGGATGAGCAGCCAATTCAGGAGATAGGTCACAATCATCAGAATGCCTTTTAAGTCGCTGACTGTGATGCATACAATTCTGATGTTGATGATGAACCTACTGCACAAACAATTTTCATGGCTAGTATTTCTCCAATGGTCTCTCCTAAGGTCTCTTCTTCACCACAAGCTGGACCATCCAAAGACAAAATCATCTCAGAGGTATTAAAATTATATGATGAAGTTGATGTGCAAAAGATACATAATGAAATACAATCAACTGAAATCCTTGAGTCATATATTGAAAATATGGGTAATATCAATGTTGTCCCATATGATCAATATGTGAAACAAAGTGAAAATGTGATTGTATCAAGTGATGTATCTCCTGCAGTCAATGATGATTATGTCTGTGATGAATACACTGCATGTGCCCCTGATGATTCTGTTATCTCTGAACTTAATGCCTATAAAGAAAGAGTTGCCATTTATGAACAACGTGCTAAGTTTGAGCTAACTACTCGTGAGTAGGAGTTGGATAACCAAATGCGTACAATTATTAGAAAAAGTAATTTTAGAGAAGAAGTGTTAAAACAAGAGTTAAATTCCTTACAAGAAAAGCTTTCAAAAACTGCTAAGCAAAACAAGAACTTCAAGAAAATGTTAAAGTGCTTAAGCAGGAATTTCATGCTAAGGAATCAAAACTTTTGAATGATTTTTCTAATCTAAAACTTTGAAGAACAAGCTTGAAAATAAGTTGTACGTACAAGGGAATACCATTCAGACTGCTCACATGGTCACTAAGCATAGAGTTTTAAGCGACAAGCATAGTGTTCCCATTATAGACAAACCCAACCCTCGAGTACAAAGTAAGTTAGCTAAGGCGGCTCAAAATGTAATTTATGATGGAAATGAAATTCTTAAACCTAGACAGAAACCTAGCTGCGTTGAGTGCTCTGAGGAAGATAGAATATTAGATGATGCATCTAGGGTGAAAATGAATAAGAAGCTAGAAGATCCTGAATGCAAAAGAATAACATCACGATCAAACCCCATGATTACAAGAAGGAAAACTGGATCTCCTTAAACAAATTTAAGCCTCAAACGTTATTAACACCTGAACAAGTTTTCTGAAAAAGGATTTAGATAAGCTAAAAGTCGAGAATCTTGTTGAAACAAACCCTCCCCTTAGGAAAATGCCTCGCAAAGAACCGTGTATCCTCCGAATAAACCAATGCATTTAGTTCCTAGAACTATTGCCACTAAAAGCAAGACCTTAATCAGCCAATATGTTATTCTTCAACTATTTGTCGATTTTGAGAAAACTTGTAACAAAAGGATCACACCCACTGGGATAACTGAAGGGGAAAGGGGTTTTGAGCAAACAAAAGAATGCTATCTAACTAAGGTCATGCCTTTCTTCAAACTACTAAAAGATCATTTTGAGAGTCTTAAAAAGGGGATAAATTCAGATATTAAAGGAATGGAAAAGGAATTTGATGCAATGATAGTTGAGGTTAGTGACTATGAGCGAGCATTAAAATATAATGAGATTGAGAGGAAGAACTTGCATACCTTGAATGAGAATCTTATTTCTGAATGTATTGCTCAAGATGTGTTTTACACTGCTACTAATTGCTCCATTAATGCTTCTCAATTTCATGAATTATCTGTTGCTCTGAAAGTCTCCCATGATCGTGTCATTGAGCTTGAAAAGATTAATTTGAAACTTAATGAGAAAATTGATCGGGATGATCACGATAATTTGGTAAAGCATCTTTCTAAACTAGAAGTTGAACATTTTGATTTACAACTAAAATATCAACATCTAAAAGAAAATGTTAAAACCTCAAATATCAAGACATCCTTGGATGCTCCTGAATTTGATGCAGTTTTTGAAATTAGCAAACGTGATGAACAGATTCGAGCTCATTGTAACACGATCAAAAAGTTGAAAGCCCAAATCTCTCAATTGAAGGGTGAAAAGAACAATGTGTCTGGATCCCAAATGCCTCCTCCTTTAGATTTTCAGTACTCTCAAACTTTTCATCTTCAAAACTTGGTTAATGCCTTACAAAAGGAAAACGAGAGTTTTCTAGAAGAAAATGAAAAAGTTAAACGACACTTTAAAGAGTTATATGATTCAATGAAAGTCACCCGTGACCAAAACAACGAAAAAATAACGTCTTTACAAAAGGAAATTGAGAATCAGAAGTCGTGAAATGGGAAACCGCCACTTGTTTTAATAAGAATGTTGTCTCAAAGTCATCCTCTGACTGCAAATACACTGTTACTGTTAAATATATTCCTCCTCATCTTAGAAATAATTAACCTGCTTTTCATGACTATTGTGCTTACCTTAAGGATAGTCTAGAATGTCTCCGTGAGATTGTCGAAGAGGATTTCATTAACAAACCTCTTGATAGAGAAATTAGGTTTGCTTGCTTCCAGGCCAAACGATCTCAAGAGCTGCTAGAATGTGTAATTGCAACATATCCTAAATCCTTAGGTGCAAAAGGTAAAGCTGTGATGCCTTGTTCTATGCCTAGTGCCAAGTATTCAAACCATTCCAGGCCCAGTTTTAAGAAAGTGAACATCAATGTGCCTTCTAGTAATACAGATCCTTGCACGTCTAGTTCAGGAATGCAAAAAATAGATCAACCAACTAATGTTCCCATAATTCCCTACAGAGTAATCAGTGACATAAGAGCAAGCAGGTCAAAGCCTCCAGGCAATACCAAGCAAGATAGGACCTCGCAAGCAAAAAATGTGCATTGGAAGAGAGTAGAAGACCAACCTAGGAATTTTAAGTTTGGGTCAAATAAAACGAATCGTGTTGATTCTAGTATTGGCCATAGGCGTACTGTAATTAATTCGAATTCTGATACTATTTGCAAACCTTGTAATGATGTCTGCTTGAATTCTGTTGCTAATCATGAATGTGGTGTGAATGCTTTGTCTAATGCTGTCAAATGCCCAGTTAAAATTGTTAATGCTAATAATCGTGTAAAGAAGGCTAAAAGGCAAAGACGAATGATTGTTAGACAACAGTGGAAACCCACAGGAAGAACATTTATAAAGATAGGTTATTATTGGATACCTTTTGGCCATAAGAATAATCAGTTTTGCCCTCAAACTGCTAAGACTATGCCCACTAGAAAATGGATGCCTACTGGTAGAACTATTCCCTTAAGAAGTGAACATACTTTGAATAGGTCAAATACGACACCAAAGATTGCATCTATTCCCAATGATTCCATTGCTTCTACTTCGATATGGATGTTTCTATTTATGATGTGGGTGTTCCAATTACTGTTACTAACCAAGTGGAACCCATTCTTGAATGGGGATCCCAATTATCCAGTTATCCATTCTTGTCTGTGTTCAACTGCAGATCGCTCAAATCGCTTCTGTGGTACCTTGAATCAGCCGTTCCAAGCATATGACTAGATACCGGTCGCGGCTCATGAACTTCATGAGCAAATTCATCGGGACAGTTAGATTCGGAAATGATCATTTCAGTGCAATTATGGGTTATGGAGATTATGTTGTTGGTAAAAGTGTTATCTCCGGGGTATATTATGTGGAAGGTCTTGGTCATAACTTTCTCTCGTTGGTCAATTCTGCAATTCTGATCTAGAAGTAGCCTTCAGAAAACATACTTGTTTCGTTAGAAAACTTGATGGTATGGAACTTTTAAGAGGTTCACGTGGTTCAAATCTATACACCATCTCTATCGAAGATATGATGAAGTCTTCTCCAATTTGCTTGTTGTCAAAGGCTTCCAAAACAAAGTCATGGTTATGGCATCGTCGTCTCAATCACTTGAACTTCGGCACCATCAATGATCTCTCAAGAAAGGACTTAGTTGTAGGTCTACCTAGACTTAAGTATGAAAAGGATCATCTTTGTTCAACATGCCAATTGGGAAAAAGCAAGAAGTATGCCCATAAACCCAAACCTACAAACTCAGCCACAGAAGTTCTTCATACTATTCACATGGACTTTTGTGGACCCATGAGAGTGCAGAATATCTTTGGGAAGAAATATGTGTTAGTTGTGGTTGATGATTTCTCTAGATTCACCTGGGTAAAGTTCTTAAAGACAAAGGATGAAACTCCAGATATCATCATCAAACTCATCAAACATCTGCAGGTTCGTCTTAACAAAACGGTCAGAATCATCCGAACAGACAATGGAACTGAGTTTGTTAACAAATAACTTGGTGAGTTTTATGAAAGTATTGGAATCAGTCATCAAAGAAGTGTTCCTCGAACTCCTCAACAGAACGGTGTAGTTGAAAGACGAAATTGAACTCTTGTGGAAACCGCAAGGACTATGCTGATTTACTCAAAAGTTCCAATGTTTCTCTGGGGTGAAGCCATCGCCACTGCATGCTACACCCAAAATCGATCCCTGATTCACACTGCTCATGGAAAAACTTCATATGAACTTGTCCACAACAGAAAACCTAATCTTTCATTCCTTCGTGTGTTCGGGGCTTTATGTTATCCAACTAATGATGGTCAAGATTTAGGAAAACTGAGAGCTAAAGCGAACATTGGAGTTTTTGTAGGCTATGCACCTAACAGAAAAGGTTACCGGATCTACAACAAGAGAACCCGAAATATCATGGAAACAATTCACGCCACGTTTGATGAGTCGACGGTCAAATGGCTCCTGACAATCCAGTTCCAGACCCGCACTTCAAAACAGTCCCATTGGTTCATCTCTTGTACCAAACTCCTCATCAGAAACTCCATATGTACCTCCCTCAGAAGATGATTTAAAGAAACAGTTTGATCCAATGTTTGATGAACAATTTGAGCCAAGTAACAATGATATGACAATTCAATCAACAGAGGTTGCTTCTATCCCTGTCAATGATATTAACCCTTCAACTTCTATGTCATTAAGCCAAGAAGCGCCTGCTGTTGACCAATCTGTTTCATCAACAAATCTTCAATCATCAAGTGTACATCATGGAAATGCTTCTGATTCACAGGATGAAGTCAATCCCTTTGCTACTCCTGAAGATGCTCCATTTGAAAACATATGTGCTCCTTAATCATCATCAGAACCATCTTCTTCAGGAGACATCGACTCTGCTACCTGAGTCCCTCAACAACTACCACATGAACACCTCATAAAATGGACTCACGAACATCCATTAGACAACATCATTGGAAATCCCTCTCGTCCAATATCCACACGGAAACAACTTGCAACAGATGCCTTATGGTGCTTCTTCAACTCCGTACTCTCTAAGATTGAACCAAAAGATGTTAAATCCGCCATGAATGAAGACAGCTGGTTCAATGCCATGCAAGAAGAAATTCATGAGTTTGATCGACTTGATGTATGGGAATTAGTACCGCCCAGATAGTGCTATGATCATTGCTCTAAAATGGATCTTCAAAGTGAAACTTGATGAGCATGGTGATGTGTTAAAGAACAAGGCTCGATTGGTTGCTAAAGGATACCGTCAAGAGGAGGGTATAGACTTTGAAGAATCATTTGCTCTTGTGGCTCGAATCGAGGCAATCAGAATATTCTTGGCTAATGTTGCAAGTAAGAATATGATAGTCTATCAGATGGATGTAAAGACGGCATTTCTAAACGGAGATCTTAAAGAAGTCGTCTATGTCAGCCAACCTGAAGGCTTTGTGAATCCAGAGCATCCTACTCACGTTTATCGTTTGAAGAAGGCTCTTTATGGTTTAAAGCAAGCTCCAAGGGCATGGTATGATACGCTATCAAAGTTTCTTCTGTCTAACGGCTTCAGGAAAGGAGCAGTTTATCCAACATTGTTCACCAGGAAGTCAGGCAAACACTTAATTCATGTTCAAATTTATGTTGATGATATCATCTTTGCCTCGACTGACCCCAATGAGTGTGACCGTTTTTCAAATGAAATGGGTTCTAAATTTCAAATGTCAATGATGGGACAAATGTCATTCTTCTTGGGATTACAAATTTCACAAAGTCCCGGAGGCATTTTCATAAATCAATCTAAATATGCTAATGAGATTTTAAAGAAATTTGGATTTGAGTCTAGTGACCTTGTTGACACTCCCATGATTGAGCGTACAAAACTGGATGAGGACCACTCAGGGATCATGGTAGACCAAACAAAATATCGTAGCATGATCGGATCCCTGATGTACCTCACAGCCAGTAGACCTGATATTCTGTTCGCTGTATGCATGTGTGCTAGATACCAGGCTAAGCCTACCAAAAAGCACCTTGAAGCGGTTAAACGGGTCTTTCGGTACCTCCAAGGAACCATCAACATGGGACTTTGGTACCAAGGACACCGTATGTCACTAACAAAGATATGCAGATGCAGATCATGCAGGTGTCAAGATACCCATCGAAGCACGCCCCGAGGTGCTCGGTTTTGGGTGATAAGCTTGTGAGTGGTCTCAAAGAAGCAAATGAGTACTTCTATTTCCTCTACGAGGTGAATACATAGCCATGTCATCTTGCTTGTGCTCAAATCCTGTGGGTGAGATCTCAATTAGCTGACTATGGCTTTGTATTCAACAAAATCCCTCTGTACTATGATAATAAAAGTGCTATTGCTCTTTCTTGCAATAACATTCAACACTCAAGGGCAAAGCATATCGACATTCGACATCATTTCATCAGGGAACAAGTGGAAAATGGTGTGGTGGAACTCTATTTTGTGAGGATCAATTCCAGCTTAGCGACATCTTCACCAAAGCTCTTCCAAGAGATCGTTTTGAGTTTATTCTTCCACGACTTGGCTTGAAAAGCCTTCAACCAGAAACACTCAAACGTCTTCAGGAGGAAGACGAGGAGTAAAGGTCTTTCTTCATCTATCTCTTTGTATATATTTTTTCAAAAAGCAAAATACAAAATTACAAAACCTTCAAAAATCAAATAGAAAATTATAAAACTTTCAAAATCCATAAAAATGTGAAAAATTCGAAAAATCCTCAAAAATATTGTCATTTTGTCATGTTTTTCTCGATTCGATAACATCTACGGTCTTAATGCTGTCTTTCAAAGAATGATACGGGACTTTAGATGTTGTTCGAATGTTAAAAAAAAAAAAAAAATGAGGCGAAGAAAAATGGTGGTTTATTGTCATTTCAGGCAGTAACCCGTGTTAAAAAGAAAGAACAGAGCCATGCTTCATCTTGTTTTTCAAATCACATGCTCTGATTCTATAAAAAATTCTCACTATCCATTGAAAACGAATTGCTTTGAAAAATTACTCGGGCTCAATTTTTGAAAATCATTTGTACTAAACGGTTGTTAAAACTATCTATCTCTCAATCAACAACTTATGTCATTGATTGAGGGGGAGAATGATAATTAAAAAGTGTATTTTTTCAAACAATGGTTTGTTTTCAAAAGATATTCAAGCATGTTTAAATCTTTGGAGTCTAAAGTCTCAAAATTCGATCCTTATCAGTTAAAACATTTTTCAAAATCAAGTCACAATTCTCCTTAAAAAGCTTTCAAAAACAATTTAAATATACTGAGATCACGATTCTCAAATGATTTGATAATTGTGATCGGGGGAGAATTTGTAATTTAAATTGGATTTATACTGATAATTCGATAAAAGGTTTTATAAGAATGTACAAGCTATCCTCCCCGCATGTGACAAACGATTTCAAATTTCTCAAGCACATGTTAAGGGGGAGCATCTACTATAAACCTGAAATTATTGAAACGTGATTGAATTGTCACTAAGTGCAGGTTCCTCCTAATAGGTGCAAAACTCTTTCAAACTTCGAGGCATATATTGAGGGGGAGCAAAATTATGAAAACCTCATCCTTCCTCAAAATGATGTATCTAATCAAATGGATTGGGAAGTGATGATGATATCTTTTAGAAAATGGTAATCAAAGAAGTTAATTCTTCCTCTTGCCTCCGTGTGCTAAACGATTTCAAATACATTATGCACATGTTGAGGGGGAGCTCTTGTTCTAAAAATATCAAAAACAAGTCAGGTACAAAATGCTTTGATAATATATCATAAGTATCTGGATTGATTTTCAACTGGTTTTCAATTGGTTCCAAAGGAAAATGAACAATAACAAATAGACCGACCAACTTTACTTTATGTATGGTGATATAAGGATGATAAGGTTAGGTATTTTGTTCCCATGATCCGCCAGAACCGGAGGGATCTACCCAGGGACAATCCACTAGATAGTGTAGAGTCCTTAGGTATTCTGAAAAAAGGAGAAAAATGAGATATGGGAAGAGTGCGGACTGAGAATGAGCTATTACTGGAATAAACCCAACAAGGTTCTAGTCATGAAGTCTCGGTAAGCACTGAAGGGGTTGAAGAATGAAAAGAATTGGAATGTGAAAAGGGTGAAAAGAAATAGCCCTCTAATAATTCAACCTTAGGCGTAAAACCGGTTCAATTCATATGCTACTGGTGGTTACTAAGGTAACACTGGTATTGAAGACAAGACGTCCATGGACCCAAAGGACGACCGCACTAAACTTCCCAAAATACTCAAGTTCCTCTTAAAAGGGCTTGTTTCATTCTCACGGGGAACCTACATAATCTATCGACTCTCTCTTAGAGATTGTTGATATTGAAGAAGGAGACTCTCTCCCGAGTCTTCGGTATAGGAAACCAAAAGAGCACTAATTGAGTCTAGAGCCACGAGATCATCAATTAATCTCTTTAGGACACTTATTTCTTGAAGACTCACTATTTCACACAATGTGGAATGTGAGATTATATCTCATGAGTCCTACGCACTATCCTGGTGGTATTGCCAAGACTTGATTGTGTCATATGGACCTCATCAGTGGAGCGATTCAAAATTGAATCAATCCAGGTCCAAGAAAATGGATTGACGGATGCCTTTGAAAAACCGGTTGTTGTGTTTAAAAATTCTTTTCTCTAAGTACATCGACTGTGTACAATTATTTCAAAACAAAAGGTGTTTATGATTGACAAATGATTTTTCACTAAAACTTCATTGTATTGCAAAAACAATTTCTATTGAGCGACACACGATTGTTTTTCAAATCTCTTTTCATCAATCAGTGAATCTCTATTCGTTGGTTCACTCACTCCATGTTGTCTTCTTTGAGACGCTCCGGTTTGAGAACGGCTAGAGCAGCTGCGAAACCCTGTCAAGGAAATTCTTCGGAATTATACTTGATCATAGGCAGATTTGTACTGATCAACGTGGGAACCGTGGGCCGTGTACCTCAATTCAACGAAAGTGATCAAAGACACTTTCGCACACTTTATTGCTAACTGTCTTATGCGGTACACCCCGACATTTGCGGCCGATCGTAATGGAGCAATCAATCCATAGCCGCATGCTCACACAACACATTCATATCTAAAGAAATCATGATTAGTGCATCAATGACTCGAATATTTTCACTCCATGCTTCTGCTACGCTGCTGCCAATATCATGAATCAACGAAAGCTTCCGCTACTCGGATAAGAAGAAATCATGATCCAGAATGTGAGCATGTCGGTCCAAATGTCACAACATCACATATTATCAACACCACATAGGAAGAGTCGAGATTTAATGTGGCTAATGATCTCAAAGCCGGCTCAAAACTCATTATCACGTGGATCAAGAAAATACCTCCACCTGGTTTAACCAAACATGCATTGTGAAGAATCAATGACTACGAGCTTCAGAGCAAAGTAATTCAACAAGAGTGCAAGAACAATTTATAATGTAATATCAGTTTGTATTCAATGTAAGTTTAATGTGTGTTTGAGGTGACCTCCCTTAGGGGGAGATTGTTAGGAATTAGAAATTCCAGGTATTAAAGAGTCGGTCACCTCAAGTATATGTAATCGCTAGAGAGCTCGTAGCCATAGTTATTTTATGATTAAGTAGTATTTAGTTTAGTAACACCGTGGAGGACGGACGGGTCTTTACCCACTGTATGCCTGATCCACAGCCCGTAGGTGGCGTTTGTTTGTAAGAAACTATAAATACCCTCTACCTCCCAAGGTAGAGGGTTGGAGCTTCAATACCATTTTTCTTTATTTCACATAGTTCCCAACTCTCTTCCTTTCTCTCACTAGAACTTTCTCTCTCTAAACACTTTTGTACGCCCCATAGTGATTAAGGTTTAGTGTGTTTGTGAAATCCTATATCTTACAATATCCACTCGATGGAAACCAAAACCACTTGTATCTATAAATTTTAATGCATGTGTTTAGCCTCCACAATATTCAAAATTAGTTTGTTCTGGAATCTCCAAATTATGAAATTACATAAAGTGAGACCCACACCAACAGTTGCAACATATAGTTCTTTCATGCTCATAATCCATTTAAAAGTAGAAGCATCGTTTTTTAATCTCTCAAAGTAACAAAACTATTAGACCAATAATAACATAATCAACCAGAGAAGGGGCTTGTTTATGTAAGGTATGTAAATCGGTTTAGAGATGACATGTGAATGAGTTTGTTATTTGGTTTCCCGTGTTGAACGGTAAGGACCCGATGAGATTGATGTAGATCAAGAAGCTCGGTTAACTCTTAAACAAGAACCATACTTCATTGTTGTGCGACAATATTTGCCCAAGTGTGTGAAAACTTGTGTGATGTTGTGTGTTGCTCCCTTTTTATAGAGAGGCTTTGTCGGGTTTAGAGATAAACCCTTTGGGAGTAATCGACGGCCGCTTGGGTGCCAAGTGTCGATCATCCGGGAGCAGACAAGGAGGACATATGTCATTCGTCCTTTAGCTCGTAATGGTGTTTGTCATGCGTCCCCACCATGCAGTGTCAGATGGTACATCTTAACCGTTAGCGGCAGTTGGGAAGCAGTATCTTTGTCCTTATTTAGTTAGGTCTGAGAGGTCCTTCTAGGCCAACGTGGCCCGAGATTTAAGCCGGGCCTTTATCAAGTGTTGATTGGGCCTTGGTGATGGGCTTGATTCCAGCGTGTAGTTAATGGGCTTGGGCCATTAATATTAATACGCTATCAGGGCT
This sequence comes from Chrysanthemum makinoi, assembly GCA_910596185.1. NCBI lineage: Eukaryota > Viridiplantae > Streptophyta > Magnoliopsida > Asterales > Asteraceae > Chrysanthemum > Chrysanthemum makinoi. The sequence continues at coordinate 121,310,419 of OU343218.1, forward strand.
AAAGTTATTAACAATGATACAACATAGAGTACAAAACTGTATACACAAATGACGTGTTAAATAAATTTTTGGTTTATGTTTAAATTAACCTGAAAAACATGTTAGAATTGCGAAGGAATATCTTTTAGAATTAAGTAATATGTTTGGTTTACTGTCTAGCATGTCAAAGAGCACTGTGTTTTTCTGTAATGTGAAGGCTGAGGTTGTGAGAGATATCCTTCAGATTCTTCCTTTTAAGGTTGGGAAGCTACCTATGAAATACTTGGGAGTCCCACTTATCACAAAAAAAAAAAAAAAAGAATGCAAGCACTTGGTGGATAAAATTAAGAATAAATTGGAAGATTGCAAAAACAAATGTCTATCCAATGCAGGTACACTGCAGCTAATTGCCTATGTTTTGTCATCCTTAAATGTGTATTGGGCATCTGTGTTCTTGTTACCTAAGACTGTTGTCAAAGATATATACAAGGTTTTGAAGGCTGCTTGTGGTGTAAAGGGGAGTTAATGAGGGGAAGGCTAAATTGGCATGGAAAACTGTGTGCAGTCCTAAAAGTCAAGGAGGTTTAGGTCTGAGACTGCTAAGTACCTGGAATGAAGCTTTAATGGTTAAAAATATATGAAGCATTACAGCCGGAAAAGAAACTTTGTGGGGGGAAATGGGCTCATGCTGTGAAACTGAAAGGAAAAAGTATATGGCAAGTTCAAAAATAGTATAATGATATCTGAAAGCCAAAAATTTTGCTGTTAGGTCACCATAATGTAACACAAGCATCAATATGTAAGAAATAGATAGAGAAGTGATCGGATGAACACTTAGACACACACGATATAAGAGTAAACAAATGTTATGCGTATGATATATGTGAAAGTGAACAACCAACCTTCCTAAGAAGGTTTAAAAAGGTATTTATAGGGGAAGGGACTAGGGCAACACTACAAGTTCCCTTCCTTCCTTATTCAACATGGGCCAAGGCTTATGGGATGTCTACATAAGCCTTGCCATTAATACAAACATAAAAGCCTATTTAAGCAAACTATTACATATTGATTACTAACACTTGAAATATAGTTTAGGAGTGATTCCAACAATCTCCCCCTAAGTGTTGGTAATTAATGACTTCAGTAATCTTGAAAAGTTGTTGGTGTGGATGTAATATTTGCTTTGACGTCTTCTGACATTCTTCTTTCTTGTGAGAAGAAGTGTCTTGATTCCAACAATCTTCCCAGTGCTAGGATCTTGTTTTTCTTTGAAGTTATCAGCTTTGACGTCTTCATTTATCTTTGTTCTTTGTTCTGGTGTGGATATGGTGATGTTATATTGTTGTAATCTGCATCAGGTCCGCTTCGTTGCTCAGGTGTCTCCACGTCCTTCTCCAACATGCTCACACGCTCTTTGACGTTGGATTTTAGGATTGATGTAGTTCTCTTTAGTCTTTAAATTTTTTAGATTATTTGGATTTGACGAAGAATCATTTTGACTTTTGTGTTGCATTTCGAGAGAACTTCAATTTTTGTTGTTGTTGGCATGAGCATGTGGAGAATCTGCACGATCATCTCCCAGGAGCATCCATAAGAAGAAAACATAAGAATGGGTTAGTGATAAACACCAATCGATCACTGTGGTCGTTTCTTAGAGAATTGACCACTACGATTGTTCTTTTGAAGAATGTCTTGATTCCATTCACCTTGGTCGGGCGAATCAGCCGTTCGAATCCCATAAGGGACTGTTGGCATTACATTAAGCAAGTTCAAGTAATGACCCACATCTTCTGGACTCGATTCTTGAAAGGAATCTCCTTAGCAGGATTTCCAGCACTTACAAGTTTGAATTTCGAGCGTGTTAACAGCATAGTGTGAAAACACATCTCTAATTCTCACAAAGGTTGTTCCTGAACTGGAGTCCCTCAAGTAGGATAACACGATGTACCGAAGTACACCTACAGTTTAGGTGAGTCGCTGAGGTATACCGAAGCATCACCCCACGACTGTAGACCGTTTGAGACAACACTAAGCGTAACCCACAAGGAGTTACCGAAGTGACCTGCTGTCAGGGCTGTTTGATGTTGACCCTGGCAGGAGTTTCCATTCAATCACTAAGGATCACAATTTTGAACCCCTCATAAATGTTCTCGACAGATTGCTAAGATCTGTATAGGACTCTAGAATAGTATCACTTGCGTCCTTAATGTTGAATAACAAGTGATGGAATGTCAAGTGTTCCTAAGAGATCTTTTGATGAATCTCGTGGCTCTAGACTCAATAGTGCGCTTTGGTTTTCCTAAGCGGAGACTAGGGAGAGGGTCTCCTTATTCAATACCAGCAATCTCTAAGAGAAAGTCGATAGTTTATGTAGGGTTCCCTGTGAGAATGAAACAAGCTTCTGTTGAGAGAAACTTGAGTGGCTAAGAAGGTTTAGTGCATGCGTCACTGGGTCCATGACGACTTTGATCTTCAATATCGGTGTCATCTAGTGACAACCAGTAGCAAATGTATTGAACCCGGTGTCTGCCCTAAGTTGAATAATTTAGAGGGCTATTTCTTTTCACCCTTTTCTTTACTTTTCTTTTTAATTCTTCAACTCCTTCCTTCTTCGATTCTCATTTTCTCCTTTTTATAATCATACCTAAGGACTTCTAAATTCTAACTATTTGTGGTGTCCTTGGGTAGATCCCTCTGGCTCTGGCGGATCATAGGACGGTTATTCCTAACCTTAGTCATCTTATAACACCATGACTAACCTATGTTGTCATAAAACCATTTTCATGAAAATCTCTCAAAGTGTTTATGAGTGAAAACATTTTGTAACACTTAGAGAGTTTTGTATTTTCAGAAATACTCCCCCTCCACATGTGCTCAAGTGTTTTGACCGAAATCTGCACAGTGAGGGTAGAGCTCGCACTTTTGAATTGATCGATTCAAGATAGACAATTCCCCGCGATACACGGTTACGTTGCATGGTTAAAGAGTTACATTGTCAGCTTTAAGGTGACAACTAGCTCTAATAACTACCTTGAAGGTGTGGACAAACCTCGAAAGGTTGTCAAACCCGTCAAAGTTCATGTCTATCAAGAGCTTCTCGAATAGGTACGATCTACTCGGATTAGTCTTGGAAGACAAATCTTTTCGATGTATGACAGTTCAGATCTCGTCAATTCATGGGTTAAGACTTAGCACGAAGATTCAATCACATTTTCCAACATATTTGTATCACACAATTTTTCTCCCCCTCAAAAATGGCATATAAATGTTATTTTTGACGAAATTTTCATATCGAATATGACCATTTTGAGTTTTGTGGGAAGTTTCCACGAAGAACAATTTGTGGATAAAGGATTTTAGCAAATACTCCCCCTCAACAAGTAATATTAACTTTTGAGGTTTTGAAAACATAAGGGGAAGTACTTGTTCTTTTGAGCAAAACTTTGAAAAAAATGAAAGTTTTGATAAGTTTTACTCAAATGTAAGAAGCTTTCGCTCCTTTTATAGGATTGTGGCACTGAAGCGTACCACAGGGTCCTTTCATTACAAGAACGGGTTGTACGCTGTTATGTGTGCACAAGCTATTGTCAAATATACGGATCATAATATCCAAATATCAATCAAAGAAACAAATTAAGAAGTACCAGGAAATCCGTCAATAACACCGGGAGTTCTCTCTTGACGATGATAGCCCGTAAGAGTGAAGATTTATCTGCCACCCACACAACTCTCTAGCCTCCGCATCTGATCCCGATGAAACAGCCGTTCATCTATCCTCTTGATAAACTTCTTAACATCCCTCTTATCTTTAGAATTCCACCGCTTCTTCGACCCAATGCCTTCATGAATCTCCTTTAAGCAATACGCTAACCCATCTCGAACCTTCTTCAGAGTGTGATCACAAAACTTGTGAAGCTCATTGTACGCCATGAAACAGTTGTGGTGAAGTTCACTACGATCAACAACTCCAAACGTTGGTTTCTTCATAATGGTGTACTGAGAGAGTCGGTTGATATCGGGAAAGTGTAGCAGCGGTTTGGTGAGATTGACTTTCTTTTGGTAAGATTCAACCGCAGTTGAAGGTCTTCAACACGTTCCTGGATCACTTTGCTTCTGATGAATATCAACAAGGCTGTGATATATTGGAGCTAGATATGGGTAGAGAAGTGTCGCATTCGTCCTTGTACCTTAGCAAGATACATGTCTTCAATGTCATTGAGCGACAATCTCGAAAAATCAGCTTCGGTAAAATCATATTCATGTTCGTCTTGGCGTTTAACTTCGATTTCCTCGAGGAATGAGTAATCCCACTTTGTTGCCAGACTGTAACATATTGGATTTCATAAACACATACACAATCACAAATATGGGGCATATAGAATGAGGTTTTAGAGAGAGAAAGTAGGATGGGAGCATTTCTAGAGAGAGAAAGTAAACAAAAGAGAAAAGGTTAGATTAGAATAAAAGGTCCAACCCTCTACCTTGGGAGGTAGAGGGTATTTATAGTTTTACATAATACGCCCTCTGACGGGCTGTGGATGAGGCATACAGTGGGTAAAGACCCGTCCGTCCTCTTCGGTGTTACACTAAACTAAACTACGCTACAAACTAACTAATTAACTACTAAATAACGTAAACAACGACACGTCTACGAGCTAACATATGCTAGACCATAATTGGGGTGAACGACACTTTAACATGGAATTTCCAATTCCTAACAATCCCCCTCTAAGGGAGGTCACCCCATGAAATACATTTTGCATCCTAGCATTCTTTCTATGTCTTTAGTTATCGAGCTCGTAGACTTCAATTCTTCAAGTTTCGCAATCTTTGTGCATTAGTAGTGATTCTTTAAAGTCCGCATAGTTTTGTATTTTGAGTGGAGGTCTTTAACTGATCCACATCTTTGATGATCTTCGAGCTTACTTTGAGATCATCAGCCACAGTAAATCTCTGGATCACCCTTTGTTGTGTTGCCATCATGTGATGTTGTGACTTTTGGACCGACATGCTCACACTTTCTTGATCATGACATGTTTTCATCAGAGTAGAGGAAGCTTTACTGGCTCATGATATTTACAGCTGCGTAGCGGAAACAAAGTATAAAAATATCAGAGCCAGGTTTTGTAGATATGCACAAGTCATGATTTCTTCAATTAAGTGTGGATACTGTGAGCATGCGACTTTGGATTGACTTCTCAATTCTGATCAGCTGCAACCGTCCAAATGTACCTGCAAGCAATAGTTAGAAATAAAACATACGAAAGTGTCTTTGATCACTTTCGTTGAATTGAGGTACACGGCCCACGGTTCCTCGTTGATCAGTACAAGTACTGCCTGTGTTCAGGTATAATTCCGTAGAATCTCCTTGACAAGGTTTAGCAGCTGTTCTAGCTGATCTCAAACAGGAACGTCTCAAAGAAGACAACATGGAGTGAGTGAACCAGCGAATTGAGATTCACTGATTGATGAAAAATTGATTTGAAAACAATCGTGTATTGCTTAGAAGAAAGAGTTTTGTAATACGACAAAGGTTTTATAAGAAAGATCAATTTTCAATCAAAATACCTTTTGTATTTGAAAAGAGTACACATTCGATGTGCTAGAGAAAAGAAGAAATTTGCACATCAAACGGTTTTTCCAAAAGTATTTTTTTCAATTAGAGATATTTTTTTGAATTTGAATTATGAATACGCATTTGATGCGCTAGAGAAAAGAAGATTTGCACATCGAATGGTTTTTCCAAAAGTATTCGTCAATTCATTTCCTGGACCAAGGTTGATTCACGAGTGAATTGCCCCATCGTTTCTATCCAGTTGTCACAAGCTTGATCTTTTGGAAAGATCTCACATGTCACCCACCAAGAGCTTGTTTGATGTTGGCTCTAGAAGGATTTCCATCTTCATCGTGAATACTTTTACATATCACTCCGATGTTCTAGCAATACCACAAGGATAATACGTAGGACTCTTAATATATTCTTACTTTCCACATTGTGTGAAACAACAAGTCTTCATTAATTTTGTGTCCTAATGAGATATTGTGGATGATCTCTTGGCTCTAGACTCAATTGTGCACATTTGGTTCCTATGCCGGAGACTAGGGAGAGGGTCTCCTTCTTCAATATCAACAATCTCTAAGAGAAAGTCGATAGATTATGTCGGTTCCCCATGAGAATGAAACAAGCCCTTTTAAGACGAACTTGAGTAGTTTGGGAAGTAAGGTGCAGTGCGTCACTGGTTCCATGACGTCTTGTCTTCAATACCAGTGTTACTTTAGTAACCACCAGTAGCATATGTATTGAACCCGGTTTCAGCCCTAAGGTTGAAATATTGGAGGGCTATTTGTTTTCACCATTTTCTCATTTCATTTCTTTTTCATTCTTCAACCCCTTCAGTGCTTACCGAGACTTCATAACTAGAACCTTGTTGGGTTTATTCCAGTTCTAGCTCTGTCTCAGTCCGCACTCTTCCCAAATTTTCATTTTTCTCCTTTTTTCATCATGCCTAAGGACTCTACACTATCTAGTGGATTGTCCCTGGGTAGATCCCTCCGGCTCTGGCGGGATCGTGAGAACAAATACCTAACCTACTCATCCTTATATCACCATGCATAAAGTAAATTGGTCTGTCTTTTGGTATAGTTCTTTCCTTCATGAAACCAATTGAAAAATCATTTAGAAAAATCAATCAAGGTACTTGTGATATAAAATCAAAGCATTTTGTACCTTAATTGTTTTGATCATTTAGAAATGCTCCCCCTCAACATGTGCATATGATTTTGAAATTGTTTAGCACATGGAGGCAAGAGTTCTTTAGAAATAATTTCTTTGATCACAATTTCCTTAGAAAGGGCCTTTTGATTTTCTTCGGTAAATTCTCCCCCTCAATATGTGCATAGGACATTTGAAATCATTTTATCACATAGAGGAAAGAGTTCTTTTGAAGCACATCCACGATCACAAAAGCCATTAAGAAACCTTTAGAAAACCAATCAAGGTACTTTATGTTGAAACATATAAATCTTTGTACCTTGAAAGTTTTTTTTGTTGAAATGATCCCCGTCAATATGTGCTTCGAGATTCAAAAGCGTTTAGCACATATGGGAGAGCAGTATGCACACTTGAATCAAAACGATAATCTTTTATCAAATTTCATTATTAAATCACAAATTCTCCCCCGATCAAAAATATCAAACCCTTTGAGATTTTGGATCCCAAGTGATTTAATAAGGTTTGGAAAACATGGGAGAATATGTGCTTGATTTAAAAGCTCTTTTGGTTTTTGGTTAAATGCTCCTCCACAATCATGTGCATTATGTATATCAAAATCGTTTGACACATGAAGGAAGGAGTGCTTTGAAACAATCACCCTTTAAAACCGATTTGAGATTTAAATCACGATCTTTCCCCCGATCAAAATTTTCAAACCAATTGAGATTTTGGATCCCGATTGATTTAAATCATTTAGAAAATTTTGAGGGAAAGACGTGGCAAGATTTAATTTTTTGAAATTGACTGATGAGGACCAATTATAGACATTAAAGATTGTTAGTGTCGGGTATGATAGTTTTTAAGAGATCTTTAAGTAAAATAAAACAATTTCACAATCAAACAAGAACATAAATTTTTTTATTTTGTAAGATCTTTAAGTTTTAAAGAAAATCATACCATGACATAACATTAAATCTTTAGATCACCACTTATTATTGTACAACCGGACCTTTTATGAAGAAATATCGATTGGAAATATTTTATTTTAAATCACTCTCCCCCTCAATCGATGACCGTAGTCGATGATTGAGTGACTAAAGTTTTGATAAAATGAAGTCCGGTGATTTTCAAAATTTAGTATAATTTATTTTCAAAACAATATTTTTCCATTTTCAATACAATTTTATTCAATGTTTTAGAAAAATGGTATCCCTGCACAAAGATACGTTAGGTGGTTGAGCTGCTTTTGTTGTTGTTGCTGGAGGTCTGGAAGAAAACCATCTGCTGAAGCAGTGAGACTTCTTAAGTTGCATTTTTTATGCCAACTCTTCATAGAGGTCAAAATAAGCTCCGTTTCTTCATTTGATGATGAAGAAAACCATCAGCTGATGCAGTGAGACCTCTTACGTTGCATTTCATGCCAACTTTCCATAGAAGTCAAATTAAGCTCCGTTTCTTCATTTGTCGACCCAAGATATAGTTACCCTTTCCTTTCGGCATCCAATCATCATATATTGTGGGATCCGGATCGGGAACATTCTTTTAAACCATGTTATCTGTATACGTTAGTGAACACAGATAGACATATATGGTGGTAGACAACACCCAAACAGCAATCGACTAATAAAAGTCAATTCAACATATCAATCAGATCATGTAAATGCATGGGAATAATGTGTTCATCAAACTCTAATCATCTAATCCTAACAATCATATCCTAAATTCCTAGTCCTTCGACATAGGCAAATATCATTTTTTAGTTAAGCACGTAGGATAATTAAGAAAGCCCGTTAGATGATGTAAATTTGAAAAACATTCTCCCCCTCAATCAATGACTAATTTTTCTGAAAAGTTTAAAAGCACTGAAGTCATTGATTGAGTTTTCAATTTTTATGAAAACTCTAAATTTGATTGATTTACACGCAACTCATTTACCACCAATTTTTGAAAAACAACAAATATTTTTCTGAAGAATTTTAGAAGGAAAAACATTTGTGTAGGAACAGCAGTCTTTTTGACGACATGCTTTCCTTGTTTTGTATTTAGGATAAGTGCACGAAATATTTGAAAATTGGTTTAAGCGTAGCACTTTCCTTCTTTGAAGAGCGGGTTGCTATCTGAAATAATAGCAAACCATAGTTTTAAGCACGGGTTACAGTCTGAAGTAACTGCAAGCCATATTTTGAGACATGTTTTGGAAAAGAATATTTACACCTCCTGCTCGAACTTCATCTATGGTCCCGTGCCATTGTTGAATGACATTTCTAAGACCGCAGATGTTATCGATACCAGAAGACATGTCTTTAGAAAAACAATATTTTTGGTCTTTTTCAAATTTTCTGATTTTTATGGGTTTTTGTAGGTTTTATATTTTTGTATTTTGCTTTTTGAAACTTATTTACAAAGATAGAGAAATAGTTTAAGAAGATGATGATACGAGTACCGAGATAAGGAAATCGTTCAGCACTTTGTAGAAGATAGAAGTCATCACCTCTTAAACTTTCACCACCAAAGCATTCGAGGCTCTTGAATCGCAAGAACTTGAGCCTTCAAAAAGTGAATCTTTGGTAGCTTCCCCCCAAACCGACAATCCTTGAAAAAAGACAATTTCCCTCAAGAAGAAGAAGTGAAGCAAACAATCTCATTGAATGACGATCAACACCCCGAAGAAGACGAGAACACCGAAGTAACAAGATAACATGGATCATCTTTGCGTTCAAGCCCAGAATAAATGATTAAGTCCGATCACATGATCCTGTTGTGCGTCCCCGATGTACACATTACTCTTCGAGTTTGAGCAGTTGTCAATTCTGGGGAACAATATATCAACATCTTCATTTTACCAAGTGCATTCCAGTTATCTTCCATATAACCAATCAATCCATAATGTACACAAGTACCCAACTAGAGTAGAAACAACGACATCAAAGGCTACGAGTTAGACACTGAGTTTCTCTGCGGTTATGACATTTGTCTTTCCCGGGATTACTTCAATAGATAAGATGTATTAAGTTCATCACGTGTACTCGTTGTGTATTTAGATGTGTGTCTCCTTCCCCCTTGCTGGTTTTGATACCTCATAATCAGCAACACATTATACATACCAAATATTCTTGAAATAGAGAAGAACAAAGATGAGCTCAAATGAATCCTGTGAGAATCAACTACTACAGAAACTCTCTCTGACTATCTTTATCAACCCATATGTAGACAATTTGAAGTGACCACTGAAGAAGCAAACCCGATATACCAAAATTGAAACTGAAGTAGAAGTCCCCGCATTTGTATCTTAATCTTGCACTAATGTTGGAAGAACGGTGTCGAGAATTTATGCTCCAAACAAATCTCTTAAGAACTCACTACTCAATCAAAGTATGAGACATTAACACCTCTTGCGATTATCCACAACGTCATGTGCATGTGTCACTGAGTAAAACAACGTAACTCCTAATAGTGATAGTTTACCAGGTCTTCAACCATCCACCCCGACTGCTGGTAACTAGATAAACCAAGACTTCAACTCAAATTCTTAAGCCCGAGCAAGTTATCAAATAAGAACACGCCTTAGTGAAAGTCAACTTCAATCTCAAATAAGTGACAAATGATTAACTCCGAAGTAATCAACTTGTGTCAAATGCCTAGCATGTGAATAAACATACAATCGGATGTACATTAACCCACTGAATGAACTGGAACAAATGATTCCTCAACATCAATGCATTCTTCCTAAAGATATACATGTAGAGACTGATATGGAAGATTCACCAATAATATCTTTAAGCGGATGAGGAAGTCATTTTCCTTAATGTTCATGTGGTTGATTTATAGAGTGCACAATGAGAGGAACTGTAACATATTAGATTTCATATACACATCATAACACAAACACACTTAGGCGTATAGATGATTTCTAGAGAGAGAAAGTGAGATGTTTTAGAAAGAGAAACTTGTGGAAGGTTAGATTCCCAATGAACATCCAACCCTCTACCTTGCAAGGTAGAGGGTATTTATAGGTTACAAACTAAACGACCTCCTGACGGCCTGTGGATCAGGTATACAAAGGGTAAAGACCCGTCCTTCCTCCACGGTGTTGCACTAGACTAATACTAAGCTAATTTACTAACAACTAACATAATAAACGGTATATCTACGAGCTAACTTAAGCTAGATTATACATGGGGTGACCGATGCTTCATAATAGAATTTCCAATTCCTAACAATCTCCCCCTAAGGGAGGTAACCCCATGAATTACATTGTGAATCCTAGCATTCTAATAAATCTTCAGTCTTGAGCTCGTAGACTTTTCTTCATAAAAGTGTTCAGACTATGTGAATCTGTGGTGATTTCATCATTGTACAACTATACTGCATGTTTTGTGGAGGTTATTGAGCTGATCCACCTTGATGATGAGTTTTGAGCAAGCTTAGAGATCATCAGCAAACATCAATCTCTGACTCATCCATTGTGGTGTTGGTATAATGTGATATTGTGACTTTCGGACCGACATGCTCACATTCTGGATCATGATATATTCTTATCAGAGTAGCGGAAGCTTTGATTGATTCATGATATTGGAAGCAGCGTAGCAGAAGCATGGAGTAAAAATATCAGAGTCATTGATGCACTAATCATGATTTCTTTAGAAATGAATGTGTTATGTGAGCATGCGGCTATAGATTGACCACTTCATTCTGATCAGCCCGCAAACGTAGGGCGTACCTGCATACAACAGTTAGCAATAAAGCGCACGAAAGTGTCTTTGATCACTTTCATTGAATTGAGGTACATGGCCCACGGTTCCTCGCTTGATCAAGATAAGTACCGCTTGTGATCGGTAGAGTTCAAGAATCTCCTTGACAGGGTTTCGCAAATGCTCTAGTCGTTCTCAAACCGAACGTCTCAAAGAAGACAACGCGAGTGAGTGAACCAAATAAATGAGATTCATCGATTGATGAAAAGATAATTGAAAAACAATCGTGTATTGCTCAATAGAAATTGTTTTTGCAATACAACGAAGGTTTTAATGAAAATCAATTATCAATCATAAACACCTTTTATTTTGAGAAATACATACTCAGTCGATGTGCTAAAGAAAAGAGTTTTTAAGCACAACGACCGGTTTTTCAAAGGTATCCGTCAATCCATAACCTGAACCAGGATTGATTCATAAGATTGAATCGCTCCATTGTTTCTGTCAAGTTGTCACATGGTTGATCTATTGGATAGATCTCACATGCCACCTACCAGGAGCTTGTTTGATGTTGGCTCCAGAAGGCTTTCCATCTTCATAGTAAATATGTTAGCATATCACTCAGATGTTCTGGCAATACCGCAAGGATAATGCGTAGGACTCAAGATATAATCTCTCTTTCCACATTGTGTGAAACAGAGAGTCTTTATTGAAAGTGTCCTAATGAGATTTATTGATGATCTCGTGGCTCTAGACTCAATTTGTGCATATTTGGATCCTATATCGGAGACTAGGGAGAGGGTCTCCTTCTTCAATATCAACAATCTCTAAGAGAAAGTCGGTAGATAATGTCGGTTCCTCGTGAGAATGAAACAAGTCCTTTTTAAGAGGAACTTGAGTGGTTTGGGAAGTTGAAGTGCAATGCGTCACTGGGTCCATGACGTCTTGTCTTCAATACCGATGTTACCTTGGTAACCACCAGTAGCATATGAATTGAACCCGGTATCTGCCCTAAGGTTGAATAATTGGAGGGCTATTTGTTTTCACCCTTTTCTCATTCAATTCTTTTTCATTCTTCAACCCCTTCAGTGCTTACCAAGACTTCATAACTAGAACCTTGTTGGGTTTATTCCAGTACTAGCTTAGTCTTAGTCCGCACTCTTCCCATATCTCATTTTTCTCCTTTTTGCAATATACCTAAGGACTTCTACACTATCTAGTGGATTGTCCCTGGGTAGATCCCTCCGGTTCTGGCGGATCATGGGAACAAATACCTAACCTTATCATCCTTATATCACCATACATAAAGTAAAGTTGGTCGGTCTATTTGGTATTGTTCATCTGCCATTGGAACCAATTGAAAACCTTTTGAAAAATCAATCCAGATACTTGTGATATATTATCAAAGCATTTTGTACCTGAATTGTTTTTGATATTTTTAGAACAAGAGCTCCCCCTCAACATGTGCATCAAGTATTTGAAATCGTTTTGCACATTGAGGCAAGAGAAAGAATTAACTTCTTTGATTATCATTTTCTAAAAGATATCAACATCACTTCCCTGATCAAAACAAGTAGATAAAGCATTTTAGGGAAGGATGAGGTTTTCACAAGCTTGCTCCCCCTCAATATGTGCCTTGAGGTTTGAAAGATTTTTGAACATACAAGAGGGAAAAAGGTTCTTAGAAACACATTAACGATCATACCGCCATACAGAAACCAAATGAGAGTCAATCAAGGTACTTTATGATGAACCATATTAAACTTTGTACCTTGAAGGTTTATTTTCGTTTTGAAATGCTCCCCCTTAATATATTATTTGAGTTTTGAAAAATAATTTAGCATATATGAGAGAACAGTATGCACATTGAAAAGGTCATCTTTTATCATCTTTCATATTTATATCACATTTTCTCCCCCGATCAAAAATTTCAAATCCTTTGAGATTTTGGATCTCAAGTGATTTAAATATGTATGAAACAAAACATTTGTTGGAGAAAAATGTGTCTGGTTTTATAAGATTGAAGTGGAAAAGACTGAAGTTCCCTTTTTTAAACATAAGGGAAACCACAACACACAACCTATTCTATTACATACATTATAGTTGTTTATAGAATGTACACCACATATTACACATAAATAGTACAAAACAGAAACTACTTCCGGAAGATGACTTCACTCAGTTCTTTGAAGTAGTTTGTAATGACCATCACGAAGTCTACCACCAACAAAACTTTCAAGGCTGCGAAAGATCATTCGATTCTTAATTCTTCACCTGATTGCAGCAATGAAATCTTCACACCTCTTCAAGTCATCATCAGACCAGAATTTTGTTTTGTTCCACGGCTTCATATCAACTCGATTTCTTTCACTGAGTTCAACTCTTCTTCAACCATCTTGAGAGTACCATCACTGAATTTGTAGATCTCGCACAATCTCATCAACATGCGAGTTCCATACCTGTCGTGAAGAGGACGGCTCTGGGGGTGTCAAGCACTCTGTAGTCGTGACAAAATTCTTGTCCTTTGGTATCCCATTGTGGCCTTGTTAAATTGACTAGAGTCTGGTAGCTTTCTATCCCAAGCTGAAAGGCCTCAACCCGTTTTTGGATGACTAATCCTCTAATCCAAAGATTGACAGCGGCAGATAGAGCTTTCTTTTCACGAGCAGGTAGGTGTTCAAGGTGTCCTTGAAGATTCAGAAGATAGAGATCTTCAAAGTCATTTGGCAGGAGATGTTTAAAGTCTTTTTCTTCAATAATATATTCTTTCAGTGCCGCTCTTTTAAGAACGATCTTCTTCAAATACTCATAGCCATAGATTGGGAAGACCTCTACTCGAACAACACTTAAAATTCTCAGCTTGGATCGAACATCTTTGCGACTCTTTTAGCACATGTCTCTCAATGTAGAATTTCTTCTTCTTGAACCACCAATGAGAGATTCCGTACGAAGCCTCGATGTCATATTCTTGTTCTTTGTCCGCCTGAATTGATCCGAACCATTTGTTCAAGACCACGATCATAGTAGGTAGCAGCTTTCATCTTTGAGATTGATAAGGCTGGTCTTCTTTCAGTACAATGGCCACAAAGATAGTCTAGGTCATGGTTGAAGAAGAACTCGACCTGAATAGTAATTTGTCCAGGTTCACCACCGAGCGGAAGAGGCATGTTCACATTGAATCGACTAATCTGTTCACCGACTTGATCATTCAAAGATCTTATGGCATTCTTCCATCTGGTATTGGAGCTGATTGGCATCAGAGTAAAACACCTTGACAATTTCATAAGCTGATCCTTCAAGATCCTTTGGAGTGATGGACGTGATTTTCTTCTGTTCACAAAACCACTTAATGAAGCTGCCCATATCACCAGTGATGTGAAGGAGAGAGTCTTCATCTGGGGTTTCATAGTTGGTAGAGATTGTTGTAGCCCAGTTGTTGTCAGGGATCATCGAGTCAGACTTTGGGATAGACCATGAAGGTTTTGGAGTATGAGGTCTCTCCTCGATGATCCAGCTTTGAATTGTATCTCTTGAAGGTGCAACTCTGGATGTGTTAGTGCGATTACCTACCACGTATGAATCAAACCAATCATCTTTAGACGGCTTGGGAATATGCTTGGTGGAAGTATCATCATCATCTGATTCGATTCGTCATGACATGCGACACTTCATGAACCACTTGATCTTCAAGGATAGAGGAGACTGAAGAAGTGAACCTTGAATCAACCGTGGTCCAAGCTACTGATTTCTTCTGTGTTCCTTGATTTCCGGATGAACTGGGTTGATTGGGAGGCTTTGGTGGTGATGATGGTGGTGGTGGTGGAGGTGTAGAGGTTGTCTTAGAAGATCCACCACCCAGAAGTTCCAGCACCCCCAGTTGGAGGTGGAGGTGGAGGAGGATATTTAGGACCTTTATGCAATGTCTCCAACACAATGGTCCTCCTTTTCTTCTTTGCTTCTCTTTCTCTAATGTCGATCAAAAACTGTTCATGATTGTCGTGCTTAATTGATTCTTCGAGAGCCTCAAATAGCTTCTTATGGACCTCATGCTTATGCTCGTCAGCATCATACATTTTATCTAAAAGTACAGTTCTCATATCTGCAATAGGTAGATCTTTGAACCGTCTAAGCAGTGGAGCTTCCATTGCCCATTCCACAGCATCCCTAACTTTGCCTTCAATGGCGTCTGCAACCCCTTCACCAAAGTTGAGGTGCTCCAACCTATAGACACGATCCACAAGGGCATCAACAGATTTTGGTAGTTGTCTTTCAAGAGCTTCAATTCTTTTCACTGCTTTGTCGAGCAATTGATCAGATGTAAGTATTTGAGGTGGTGAAGCAGGTGGAGTTTCCATATCATCAACTGTAACCACTAGTTCAAGGGATAGATTCTTTGCGATTCAGTGGTGGAAGTGCGGTTGCATGAGCAGGTTTGGGAGGTGGAAGTGAGGCTGCAAGTGAAGATGTTGACATAGGTGGAATGGTTGATGTGTCTTGCTGAATATTGACAGTAAACATGGATTGTGCATCCTCTTTATCATTATCCTGCTTAGAAGACTCAGTATCTATGGGTTTGTCATTTAAAATTGATCACCGAAAGTGAAGTCTGTATCTAGGTTCTTTAATGAAGATAGAGAACCGGTAGACAGATTTGGTTCTTCCAAGGGCATAGTCTCATCGATCTTGACTCGGGATTCTCCTGTGAGTTTTTATGTAACTTTTCTTCAACATTTTGTTCATATTGAGTATCACTTGAAGCAGGATTTTCTTCGTGTGCTACAGATGCTTCCTTTTCCAATTCAGATGGTTCTTGAGTTGATGAAGCTTCAACACTTCTTTTCTTCAGTTCGAATTGAGTGGTAGTTCTTGATGGTGAAGAGGAGAAGGTAAGGAGCATGTGAGCAGCTTGTTCTACGCCGACAATCCCTTTCCCCTTTTCTTGTGTGATTGGTGTTGTTTGTCGAGGCAATTGATCAGGTTCTCTTAATACTACTCCTCCAACTGGTGCTCTCACATTATGACTTTCTAGGCTTTGCTGGATTCCAAGTTGCAGAGCAGCAACATCTTCATCAGTTAACCTTGTATTACCCCTCGAAACCTCAGTTTCCTCAACAGTTTCCTTTTCCACTTTCTTCTTCTTACTTTTCTCGCTTCGGGATGTGGTGTCGTATGTTGCGACTTTTCACGTCTCTTTTAGGAAGAACGACATAGGGCCTGTGAGACTGAAGTGGACTTGGGAGCTTTGGGTTGTGGTGGAGTGGGTGAGACATTATCGATGATCTGAAGCTCTTTTCTTGTACAGTTTGAAATGATCCGACTTCTTAATATCGATCGTGAGTAGAATATCGAGAATTGGCAACCCAAATATCTCTTTATCCATACCTTTAGGAACATATCTAAGGTTACCCAGAACAAATTCATCATCCGCATTATGTAGAGTGATTCAATCCGGGTTGAAGTTGTGAGTCTTGCAAGTACTTGGATAACAAGCTTTGAAAATCTGATGCTAGGAATCACAAGCTTGTTCAGTTTCTTTCGACCCTAAGCTTTATTCTGAAAGTTTGTTCTGTCAGATATGAATTTATTCATTGACAACGAAAATTCTTCCCAAATACGTTCTGAGACATTCACATTCACCCCATTGACGATACCCCATAGGATTTGCAAGATGGGAATTCTAATTTATCGAACTCTGATGTTTTGCCAGATAAGCACAAGTTGAGAAATGTTGTCATTGCTCTCCACGGTTGATACATGTGTCCGGTGATGATGTCAGAAGCCCTTGATATGGCAATCTGATATCCCAAACCAATTAGAAAGACTATTAGATCGGCAACACTAGGTGGAGGTTCAGATCGTATGTTGGGGTTGCAGGGAGTGATTCCTAGAGCTTTGTTAAGAGTGTCAGAATTTATCTCAAATTCCCTATTATCTAGTTTGCAGGAGTATTTAGCTGTGATTTTGTTCCATTAAATGGTGTTCCAGAATTGTTGTATGTAAATGGTGGGAACTGTGCATTGCTTGGATAGGGCACCGAAGAAGTTTGTGTTTTTGAGGATATCAATAGACACTTTGAGGATAGGATTTTGTTGCAACTTTTGTAAGTCCACATAACAGTTAATTTTTCCAATTTCTGCCCATTGACTTTTAGGAAGGATTTCTTCGTCTGAGAGGACATTGGGTGGTGCAGAAGAAGTAATGTTCTCAGCTGAGGTTGTGTTTGCCATTGAAGATCTGAAGATATACACAACCAACAACAATGATTGGGAACATGTTAGATTATAAATGGTTAGTTAGACAATCATTGAATATACCCTTATGTCATAAACTCACAAACTTAGAAGCTCAGAAAGAGTTTCCATAAGCATATTGAGATAGATTGAGTAGCATTAGAGAGTTTTTCAAATTAAGGACCCCACTTGATACATTTTTCAAGAGACAATTTGTTTTTGAATCAAAATATTAAAAATGCACATATACTAAGGAATAATGTCATGAGACAAGATACAAATGTGGAAGTGATATAACAATTTGTATGAAACAAGTTGTGATACTAAGTTGCTACAAGAGAATCCAAGTACCAAATGCTCAAACAAAAGTGTTATAGTACGTCACAAAAAAGTGTGTTGTCGATACAAGTTGCTATATGAAATCCTGAATCACATTGCAATCATGAGATTATCTTAGCAATTTTCCTTTAAATATTTTAATCAACCAAGTCTCTGCTTAAAAACATGAACCAGCAAGTCGCTAATCTTATAAGGACAAGTCGCTAACAAAGATAACAGAGCCAAGTCGCTACATGAAAAATTACTAATTCGCTAACTTGTAAAGACAAGTCGCCATCAACAGTAGTACTGCTAAGTCGGTACAAATCAGTTCACTAAGTCGCTAACTTTACTAAGTCGCTAACTTGTAAAGACAAGTCGCCATCAACAGCAATACTGCTAAGTCGCTACAGGTCAGTTCACTAAGTCACTAACTTTACTAAGTCGCTAACTTGTAAAGACAAGTCGCCATCAACAGAAATACTGCTAAGTCGCTACAGGTCAGTTCACTAAGTCGCTAACTTGACTGTATTCAGGAGTAGCAACTCGCCACGAAGAATTAATACACTAACTCGCTACCAAGAACATTATCAAAGAAGATCATTCGGTATAAAGAACACAAGCATATTATTCTCATAATCATTGCAATCCATTCAACACAATCCAACCACTATCAGGAACACTTTCAGTTAATCCATACACATAAACAATTTCAGAAACACAACCAAACTCGAATCACAAAAAAAAAAAACGCTCACACATTCATTAATAAATATAATCATGAGAGTTTACAACAACCCTAGTGCATTCAAACTACCTTGAATCCATTAACACATATATCTCATTTGTTTCATTCAACAAATCCAATAACAAACCTATATGAGGGATTCAAGAGATGAGAATTAAGATTCGTGGAATCTGTTAATGGAAAAAGAGTTAGAAAATGCATATATTCTACATATTCAAAGACAAGAAGCAGATCAATATGGCCTTACCACACTCAAGTCGCTAGGATGATAAGAGTACACGAGAGAGAAAAAAGAAAATAATTATTTTTAAGTTTTTGAAAAATGAAACGGCAAGTCGCTAGGGTATAGGGAAGGGTTTAAGCAAGATTACCATGTTGTCACATTTAGTCCCAGTAGTTTTGTGAGAGGTTAGCAACTCGCTATCCTAGGATCTTAATAAGTCGCTAAGACATTACAAAGTAAGTCTCTAACCTCAAATTTACCAAACCTAGTTGCTATCTTGTCACATTATGTATTACAGACTCATCAGATTCATGAACTTATCAGATTGCAAGCTAGCACAGATAGCATACAGAGATAATATAATAAGATAATCAAACTAACATAATGGATAAGCAAACTAACAACCTGCATTTGAGCACAAAACATAACCAACACTGGCGCAGATATAAACGAGATAACTTGAAACATTCTCCCCCTCAATCAATGTAACCAGAGAACATTGATTGAATTCAACCCACCCGTTATAAAATAAGAGTATATCAGTTGTTCGAACTTCATCTATGATCCCGTATCATTATTGAATGACATTTCTGGGACCGTAGATGTTATCAAAAACAAAGAATATATCCTTTATTAGTTTGAGGTAAATGACTAAAATTATGAATTTAAAAGAATGAATTTTTTTTATTTTATTATTTTTTTATTTTTTATTTTATATATATATTTTTTTAATATTCAAACAAAATGTTTAATTTTTTTTTAATTTTTTTTAATTAATTTTTTTTAAATTTGTACACAGATTTATAAGGGCGAGTCCTGATTCAAGTTGAATAGGAGTCAAATTACGAGGTACATCAATTCTGGCATGCTATAGCTCCTGAGTGAGATATATTCATTTCTGACGGAAACCAAGTCATGAAGTTCCTGATTGAATTGAGCATTGTACCGAAAAGACCGAGAGCACATTGTACTTAAAGCACATGTAGAATTGCAAATGGATGGGTTAGTGACATGAGTAATCTCACTATTAGATGTATCACAGTTTAATATAGAAATATCATTATTAGAGATCCCTTTGGGCTCAATATTCTTGAAGAATTTTCCTGTGGGCATCCACTTAAGGCAAGATCTAGGTATGTAAGTCCGTTTGGATCACGTAAACTTAAATAATCTGCCAGTGGGAATCCATTTGAAGCAGCTGCTAGTAGATTTGTGAGTGTGCACTTCCCTGTTTCGACTATTTGTCCTTTTGTAATTAATTTGTTTCTTAGGTGATTGATCAGCCGATTGATGCTTCTTTTGAGAACTAATCAGACTCCTAGTGTTCCTGATCTTTGAGTATTGAACATTAACCTGGGGTTTGTGATTTATCATAGTGGAACTAAGTAATGAAGTGACTGGTTTTGTCAAAACAATATTCGCATCAACTTGGGAGGCAAGCCTGGATTTCGATAGTTTAGATCTTTCAGTTCTAAAGGCATTGGGCTCCCTAACTATGGTATGTTTTGAGTTGTTCTGAACAGTTGATTTTCCCAAGGTTGATGGTTTTGCAAACTTAGTGTTCACCCTATTTCCAATAGATTTCCTAGGCTCATTTTTTAAGGCAACAATATTGAAACTCTTATCCTGAATTTGAGCTTTGAGAGCGTTAACGTCAGCCACAAAAGAATTTGTTTGATCAAGCAACTTGGAATTGGTCTCCTCTAAGTTCTTTCTTAATGCCTCATTTACTCTTAATAGATTGGACACACATAGAGCCAGTTCAAAGATTTCTAGATTTAAGTGAATCACTCATTGCATGACAATTACATTTATGAACTTCGAGAGTTGTAACTTGATTGCATATGGTTGAGTCTTTGTCCCGAATCTGGGTTTTAAGTGATTAATTTAAAAACTCTCGAAATTCGAAATTCTGATTAATGCAAGTATTTTCAAGATAAAAGCTTTCTTCTTTTCGTTGTATTGCAATTTCCAAGGAAATACAATGTTTTTCAAGAATTGAGTATTTGTTTGAAAGTTCATCATAAACCCTTTTTCAACCATGTCATTAGTTTTAAGAGTTTTAGATTCAGGCTCAACCAAGACCGATTTAACAATATTATGTTCAGAGTTAGGATCAAGTAGATCAGATACATTAACACATGAATTACTTTGATAAGTTAAGGGTACCTCATTGCATGAAACCTGTTCATCGAGGATATGTCATCGATTCACCACATGAATCTTAGGAGTTGTCATGTAAACTGTTTTACTCTTTTCGGACTCGAGTCTTTGTGATCGATATAGTTGTTGTCATCCTCCTTTATTGCAATGAACTTCGCATTCGGTATCACTTATTTGTTTAACTGATCCATTGCATGACCTATCACAATCTTCCCTTAACATCACTTGACACCCATTCAATTCATTCAGCTTGTCATTCACTTGAGCAGCTTCCTTAATGTATATTTCCATATTACCCATAAGTTGAATAAAGGTGTTTCTGAACTCATGAATTTCCATTTCAGTGTGTTTCTTGAATGAAATTCTAGTCATGTCATCATTAAAATCTGAGGAATATTCCCCCCGGATAAGTGGTTGAAATTGATTGAAGATTACTTGCAGAGCTGCATTAGATTTATCAGTTGAGAACTTTTCTTTGGTAATTTGAAACCACAGTTGTTCTAAGTTAATTAGCACGTTCTTGTCGGGATGGGAAAGTCCTCACGAAGGAGAGCACGCTTGTTCGATCCATAGTTGTAGATAATAGTAGTTTGAGATGTTGATGAAGTAGTTGAAAGGGCTTAATGTTGCATTCCATTTGCCTTGCATCATTTGTCAATATCAAGAGTGACTCATTAGAATTGTTTTGATTATAAGTTTCGAATCATTCACAGAGAGCATTATGGGTAGCATATTTCATTATTCTGTGAGGTATCATAGAGTGCAAGTACTTTGGTGATTAAAGGATCAGTGATGTAAGACATTGTGGGTTGATGTGTATCTTCGCATGAGCGACCACGCCTACAGTGGAGATGATTGTAAGTACGTTGGTAGACATGTTTACAGATTAAACGGGATTTTATAGCTCTATGATTAAACCGGGAAATAGATTCTTTCACAGATTTTACTAAATCGAGAAAACCGTATGACAAGAATCAACCAAGTCGCTAAGTAACCTTGAACCAAGTCGCTAAGTGACCTTGAACCAAGTCGCTAAGTACCAAGTCTCTATAATCCCAAGTCGCTAAAACACAGTCAAGTCGCTATATAGCAACTCGCTAAGATCCAAGTCGCTAGCAAAATTATGACAAAGAAGTCGCTAAAACCCAAGTCACTAAGTTGTCAAGTCGCTAAATAGCAACTCGCTAGGCACCAAATCGCTAACACCAAGTCGCTAAAAACCTTAAGTACAAGTCGCTAACTTTCACCAAGTCGCTACCCGTAGTGGAGAATCCACTAAGTGTACTGTTTGTCGGCTTGTCTCAATAGACAAGTCGCTAAGCTCAACTCGCTAAGAACTTCAACTACAACTCGCTAACAACTTACAAAGCAAGTCGCTAGCTAGAAAAACAATCCGTGGCTCAAGTCGCTAGTTAGAAAATCTCACAAACATCACTTTTCAATCCAAAAACAACCCAACCACGATGATTCAAGCTTACCAAATAAAAACCCAAGCACATACAATGATTCTAAACACAAAACTACACCCAAGATTCAAACTTTAACACTAGAAATGATCCAAGTGATGCAAAAACCACTAAACTTTTTCAAACTCTAAAACCATCTAAAAGTCACTAGAAATCCAAGGATATGTAAGAGATGATCAAACCATGGCTCTTGATACCATTTGTAACATATTGGATTTCATATACACATCATAACACAAACACACTTAGGCGTATAGATGATTTCTAGAGAGAGAAAGTGGGATGTTTTAGAAAGAGAAACTTGTGGAAGGTTAGATTCCCAATGAACATCCAACCCTCTACCTTGCAAGGTAGAGGGTATTTATAGGTTACAAACTAAACGACCTCCTGACGGCCTGTGGATCAGGTATACAAAGGGTAAAGACCCGTCCTTCCTCCACGGTGTTGCACTAGACTAATAATAAGCTAATTTACTAACAACTAACATAATAAACGATATGTCTATGAGCTAACTTAAGCTAGATTATACATGGGGTGACCGATGCTTCATAATAGAATTTCCAATTCCTAACAGAACAATAATCCGTGAAGATTTGGCAAAGGAATACCAAAGAGCAGATCATTATTCAATAGTGCATCTACAATATCATGATAGTCATTATCAACGCCTTGTGAAATAACTGGAGGCAATGTTTCTTGAGGATTTCGAGAAGTACTTCTTAGATGGTGAACCAGTTGAGTCAGTAGGAACCGGAGCATGAGCTTCAGAAACTAGATGAGCAGCATTCGTTGGAGGTTGGAAGTACTCATCAAACATATCTTTAAACAATGAATCCCAAATAATGAATCCCAGTTATCCTTAGTAAGTGAAGCATTAGGCATTGGAGGAGAGTCATATGACCATAATTCAAGCATCCATCAACATGTAGTATATGCACTCTTTTCCCCCTCAAAAATTGCATCCGAAGTTGCCATTTTTGATTTGAACAAGTGAATAAGAATATACACCAATGAACGTAGATCCACTTGAGGGTTGAAAGAGCGTGGAAAAACATGAAGCTGGTTGATGAAGAATGTCGATGAGAATGGTCATACACCTGAAGATTTATCTTCTTTTGAAGATAAAGCGCACTGAAGTGTACACCTTTCTTTTCTTTGAGGAACGGGGCCTGAAGTGTTATCTGCAGACGCCATAATGATGAAGTACGAGGCCTGAACTGATGTGAACAGACGTCATCGCCAATTGAATATCAAGGTTGAGTAACTTGGACCCCGTGAGTTATGAGATATCAATCCATTTGTTATCCATACTTTAAGCCAGTCCATGTATTGAAGGATCGAAGTATCTGCAACTGTGTAAGGATTACCTGCACTAACATTACAAGCTTGATTGCATATATATTGGTTAGTGACATTAGTATCCAACCCCTTTGTAGTTTCACGGTCAACCTTGATTTTGTCGTCGGTAAACAGCTTTCCGGTAGGTATCCACCTAAGTCCAGCATCCTTAAACATTCTACCAGATGGTATCCACTTATGGCAAGGTCTAGGATTGTTGATATTCTTATGCATAGTGGAAGACTTATCCTTATTCCTAGTTTCCAAAGATTTTGCAGTTGGTATCCATCTAGGCAAAGTTTTTGGTTTTTTTTGCTTCATATGCACAGTAGATGACTTAGTGAAAATCCTAGACTTAATAGGTTGAACCTTTGCATGAGCATTTACTTTCTTGAGGATTTTGTAAAACAATTATCATGATTTCCCTAAAGATGCATTTCGATGATTCGAGCAAACAAACTTGTTTGGATTTAGAAAATGATCTAGAGTTCTTAGAGTGAACTGCTATGGGAATAGCATTATTCGAAATGCAACTACTCTTAGATCCAAGCCAATCCCTAGTCTGTAGTTGAGTGTTCCTAGGTAATGGTTTAAAACTACTAGCAGTGCCTTGAAATCTCGTAGAATTCATCACCCTAGGTCTAGCACCTAAAATTCCATCTTTTGAATCTGCCTTTTCCTAGCTTCTTATAGATCATAGTTCTTGAACAAGTCATTCATATCATGTGAATTCTTAGGCAAATAAGGTGAAGTGACTGGTTTTGACAAAACTTGTTTCACATCAACTTGGGAGGCAAACCGTGATTTTGAAAATTTTGTTCTTTCAGATTTAAATGCAGTAGGCTGCCTAACAACAGACCGGTCTCTAATGGAATGAGAAACTGGCTTCCCCAGGGTTGATAGTTTTGTAAACTTAGTGTTCACACTTTTCCCTACAGTTTTTCTAAGCTCATTCTTTAAGGCAACTGATATGTCCAAACCGTCAAGTTATCTCACACAAGCTAGCCACTTGTGAATGACTAACCGTAAGAAACTTAAAACGGTTCAGACAAACCAATAATAGATGAGAAGTGTGTAGTATGTTGGGTAACTCAAACGTGTTAGGTTTGAGGACCGAGATCGTTCCGAACGAGGGTTGAATGGAATTTCCAACTCACGTCTCGATTATCGGGATTTGAATAAGTGAAGGGGATAAAATGAAGTTTTCTAAACTACGGGATAAGGAAAGTAAATGGGATACATATAAAACTCTAAATCTATAATGCAAATGCAAATTACGCAAATCTATATTAAAACGCAAATATGGGATTAAAACGAAACGCGAATAAAATGCAATTACGTCTAATCTAAATCCTAAAAATAACCTAAAATTACTTTTATACTAAAAATACTATTTGAAAACTATCTAAGAATTAAAACTAATTTTTAGGAATTTTCTGGATTTTATAAGAATTAAAAACTAATTATTAACTTTAAAAATAAGACTAAATAACTAAAAATTATAAAAACAAAGGGGAAAATTATGAAACTAATTTTATAAAATCTAAAATACCATAAGAGAATTTTTAAAACTATTTTTGTATTTTTCTGATTATTTTCCTATTTTCTATGAATTTAAAACTATTTAAATCTAATTTAAATTGTGAAAAATACCAAATAAAAAGGGAAAAATAAGGAAAAATCTTTTTTATGCTTTTTATATTTTTCTTAAACTGAGAAATTTGAAAAATTATTTTTTGGAACTTTTTCTTAATTAATTGCAATTAAAGCTATTTAAAAAGGATTAAAAACTATTTTAAATCTAGAAAAATAGCAAACAATGACCAAAAATTATGAAAAACTCAGGAAAATTCTCAAATGTTATTCTAAAACTATGAAAAATATAAAAACATGGGCTTATGTGGATGAAATAAGAGCTGCAATGTAACAGATATGGAAATAAGCACTTTATAATAAGCTAATAAGCACTATAATGAACCATCTGATAACAGAAGCTAATTAATACTAAAAATACTCTACAGCAACTATTGCAAGCTAATTCTAACACCTAATAAGTAGTCTACCTAAGATTAAGCAAACTGCTACTCTAAGCAAATAAGATAACTGGACCCTACTTTAAGCTGTAGCAATTGCTTATCAAATAAGCTAAAGTGAAAACCAACTATGCAGTCCTCAAGACCACCAACCAGAGATTACATATCTAAAATTTAAGCTCATAAGAACTAGTAATGAAGAAGTTATAGATCAAATACTAAATGGCTATTTGGGGCAGTGTGTACTGATGATGCAGAACAAATATGGCAAAAGAGGGCTAGTTGCAGGCCTGAGTTGTCTAAACTAAAAGCTTCTAAGGTGCATTCTAAAACCTAACACTGATTATCTATGATACTAACTACCTTGTGAATAAAAAATCAAGCTTAACTTATGCTCATATGATCAGTTATGCAGGCTGCAAATAGTAACTTGGGACAGGGTTTTAAGATTATTATGAACAAGCTAAAAGATCCTAATGACCAAATAAGCAAAAGAAACATAACCTATGCTAAGCTATCAGCAAAGAAGATCCATTAATACTTGACTCGAAAATGGTTTATATCAAGAAATGTGCTAATCAATGTGACTGTGGAAAAGGACTGTTTGGGACAGGACAGTGGAGAAATGGACAGATTTGGTAAAACACTCACAACACACTTAACAACTTTGGGACTTAAAACTAGAATAAGAAAAGCTTTAACACCGATTCTAAACCCTTGACTAAGATTTAATGGTTAAAACCTTTGGAATTTTAAAAACTTGCAAAAAAAAACAAACACTCCTTAAAACATATCAAATGCATCCTAATTTCTAAAAACAAGAGAAACTTCAACTTAACTCAATCCAATACATCAAATTACTTGTAAACTCAATATTTAAGTGATCTCAAAACAGTATTTCAACATAAGATGATTTGACTCTCAAGTTTGACCCGCGTTGACTATTTTTTTCAAAACTGAGAATTAAGAGTAATTAACCAACAATAAGCTCAAATAAGCTGTAATAAGCTTATTTGAGCTTATCAAAATAGTGAAATAGCTATTGAAACTAATAACATCAAAATTAAATGACAAAGGATTAAATGATGAAAGACACTTATATTAATGAAAACTGATTACAATGAAAAGTAAAGGTTTACACTAAATCAAAACAATTAAATGACAAGAAAATAAAATGGTCAAGATTTCTCTAATACATAAGAAATTGGACCCTTTAATCTTGTGACTGAAAGGGGGTATATATAGCATAGCTGAGGCCTTGGGATTCTTGATAGAAGAGCCTAGAAGTCCATTCGTAGCCACAAATCCATTCCATTGTCACCTTAACCAATCACAAAGCTCCAATTCATCCTATGATGTGTTTCGGCCAATGAGAGAGCTACATTTGTCCACGTGGGCAACCTTATCCTGACAAGTCAGAGGTTCTAGAAGATAGATAGATTCTTAGTACGATGTGGGGTGGGTAATTGGTGGGTAAATGGTGGTAAATGAGAATGGGTAAAAAGGGTGTTTGGGATGGGGAAGACAAGGGTTACTGTAGGGCGCGTTTGGTTTGTTTATTATTATTCAAAGTTGTTGACCGGGTATAAGGTGTTTGACACGGTAAAAATCCGGGCAATGGGTATTCGGGTTTAGTAGTTATAAGGGTGGCGGGTTGGTTTTAGGATTGGGCCGACTGTTTTGGATATTGGACTTAAGATACATTAATGATTGGATTGGACTAGTATTTGATCCATTAGGCAATTAAGGGACTATTAGTGCAAATCTTGAAAATCCGGGGACCAAACATGCAATTCTGAAATATCTTCCAAGGATAGATTTTGACAATCTTCAAATAGACCAAGGGCCAATGTGCAACTTTTTGAATCTCCAAGGGCCATTTCTGCCTAAAACTCAAAGTTGAGGGGCCAGTTTTGCCATTTCTTCAAACTTGGTTATTTCTTCCAAAAATCATCCTCGGAGAATAAAATCTTCATAAATGCTCAATTTTGATCTTCCGGCTCGGCTTAAGCTCTCTTAATCTCTCGTGCTCGGATTTACGTCTAATTTGGTTCCTTTTTGCGTGTTTTTTACATATCCGTACCTGCACAAGCAAAAACTCAAGAAAACCACAAATATTAGCAATAAACGGCTCTTTCTTGGTTATTTTGGGTCTATTTTGATATAGAAAAGGTATGTGTTTTAGCACATACCAGCAACTATCGCAAAACTCTTATCCTGAAGTTGAGCTTTGAGTTCATCAATTTTTGCTATCAAAGATTTTGTTTGTTCCACGGACTTAGTTCTAGTTTCATTGACAGAGTCACTTAGGTCCTTTTGAAGCCTTTTCAAAGACTCATTTTCCTTAAGTAATTTAGCCACATAACTTTCCAATTCATTATTTCTTGTTTTAATAGCATCAATGTCTTGTTTAGTCATGACTAAATTACTTTTCACATTCAGGACAAAAATATGTTTCTTCAGATTGTAAATGGTTGAGTCTTTATCTTGAAGCTGAGCTTTCAAGGTGTTAATTTCAAAAAGTTCACGGAATTCAGGAAGTTCCGGATTTTTACATGGTTTGTTAAGTTGAAAACTTTCTTCTTTACTTTGTATCGCAATTTCAAGTGAAATGCAATGTTTTTCAAGATTTGAGAATTTTTTTGAAAGTTCATCGTACGTTTTCTTATCAACCATATTGTTAATTTTGAAAACACTAGTATAAGACTCAGCTTCAGTCAAAGAACATTTGTTAGAATCATGTTCAGCAACGTGATCAGTTTGTTTAAGAACATTAGCAAATTCATTTTGTTGTTCTATTAAGGGTACCTCATCACATGACACATGTTCATTTGTCGGTCTGATATTTGCATCCACATCATGTGTAACAAGAGTCACTGAACTACTGGCTGTTTCAAGATTATCTGTCTCTGAGCCTCTGTATTCCGTGTTAACTGATCCATCACCCGATACCTTACTGGTCTCAACACTACAATTTATTGATTGTACCCGACATTCATTCACCTTTCTGATCACAACATCCACTTCTTGTGTGATAGGAGTTACTGAGCAACTGGTTACATCATTTTTTGTTGATAGGAGTTACTGAGCAACTGGTTACATCATTTTTTGTTGTCTCAGACATTCTGCATTCAACAACACCCGATTCTTCAACTGATACATTAACTAATTCATCACAACTTTATGTCAACTGCACCAGAGACTCATCCATTTTTTCATCTTTCTGAGTAACTTCCTCAATATACTTTTCCACATTATCCATGAGATGGATAAGTGTATCTATGAACACGCAAATTTCCATTCCAGTGTGTCTCTTGAAAGACATTTCATTCATGTCTTGATCATAATCTGATGTGAATTCCCTTCTAATGAATGACTGAAAATGTTTGTAGATCACTTGAAGTGCAAAACTGGAACTATCCTTATGAACCTTCTCTTTGTCAAGTTGTAGCTCCAATTGCTCTAGATTTAACAGCAAAGTTCCTGTTAATGTGGACAGATCCTGACTGAAGAGGGCAATACATGTTCGTTCCATTGATGTGGGTAGAAGTAACATGAGGTGAGAGTGGAGTTGTTGATAAGGTTCAATCTTTGCTTTGCTTTTGCATGGCATTCTGTGGCATTAGCAGGTGCAATTCATTCTCATTGTACTCAGAACATGAAGATCTCACATCGTCATTGATTAATTCAATCATCTTAAATCGTTCAGTGTAGCATACATTATCATTGTTGTCTATAGCATCATACAATTTAAGTACTTCCGAAATCACAGGGTCATTAGTGTAAGACATGATGTTGTAGTATACACGGGATTTTACAAGTCTATGATTTAAACTGAGAAATAGATTCTTTCGCGGGATTTTACAAAATCAAGAAGAAACCGTGATATAGTGACCAATAGAATGTGTTAAGATAACTGATGGAACGACACAATGATAGACAATTGTATGTTAGGTCTTATGATTGTTTTTAGGATTAGCAGAGATGTTGTTTGGTTGTGATTTGAGTGGGTTGTTGCACGATTTTACGGAGAAATTTAGGTCTAAAAACTTAAAACCTCAATAACTTTTGTTCGGAGCGGATTTAGGCCTCGAGGGTTGACCCGTTTATTTGGCATGCCATTCTCCTCGTTCTCACGGTCGTTTTGATGGGTAGAACGTTGAAAACGGAGTTACGGTTCAAAAGTTATAGCCGTTTGAAGTTTTGTCGGGAAAAGTCAACAAAACGCACTGATGGAATGGTCAAACCGCTTCAAACTATGAATAGAAGTCGCTAGTTACAAGTCGCTAGAGACAACTCGCTATAAATACAAATCGCTGGTTGACAAGTTGCTAAAGAACAACTCGCTAAGTGGGCAAGTCGCTGAGAAACAACTCGCTAAGAGGCCAAGTCGCTAAAGAGCAACTCGCTATGAAGACAAATCGCTAGTTGACAAGTCGCTAGACAGATACATGACAAGTCTCTAGGCAGATAAGTACAAGTCTCTAGAAAGACAAGTGACAAGTCTCTACCAAAAATAGGCTACAAGTCTCTACCGAAAATAAGTGACAAGTCTCTACCAAAAATAGGCTACAAGTCTCTACCGAAAATAAGTGTCAAGTCTCTACCAGAAATAGGCTACAAGTCTCTACCGAAAATAGGTGTCAAGTCTCTACCAAAAATAGGCTACAAGTCTCTACCGAAAATAAGTGTCAAGTCTCTACCAAACAAAAGTAACAAGTCTCTAGACAGATACATTGAATCTGGACATAACCACAAGTCTCTACGAAAAACATAACCACAAGTCTCTACGAAGAACATAACCACAAGTCTCTACGAAGAACATAACCACAAGTCTCTACCGAAAATAAGTGTCAAGTCTCTACCAAACAAAAGTAACAAGTCTCTAGACAGATACATTGAATCTGGACATAACCACAAGTCTCTACGAAGAACATAACCACAAGTCTCTACGAAGAACATAACCACAAGTCTCTATGAAGAAATATAACCATAAGTCTCTACGAAGAACATATTCAAAAACACCACTTTCCAATCAAAAACAACCCAACCACACTGATTCAAGCCTTCCAAATCAAAACCTAAGCACTTATGATGATTCTAAACACAAAAGTACAATCAAAATTCAAACTTTAACACTAGAAATGATCCAAATGATGCAAATACCACTAAACTTTTTCAACCCCAAAAACCATATAAAACCACTAGAAATCCAAGAACATGCAAGAGAGATGATCAAACCATGGCTCTTGATACCATTTATAACATATTGGATTTCATAAACACATACACAATCACAAATATGGGGCGTATAGAATGAGGTTTTAGAGAGAGAAAGTAGGATGGGAGCCTTTCTAGAGAGAGAAAGTAAACAAAAGAGAAAAGGTTGTATTAGAATGAAAGGTCCAACCCTCTACCCTGGGAGGTAGAGGGTATTTATATTTTTACATAATATGCCCTCTGACGGGCTATGGATCAGGCATACAGTGGGTAAAGACCCGTCCGTCCTCCACGGTGTTACACTAAACTAAACTACGCTACAAACTAACTAATTAACTACTAAATAACGTAAACAACAACACGTCTACGAGCTAACATATGCTAGACCATAATTGGGGTGACCGAAACTTTAACATGGAATTTCCAATTCCTAACACAGACTGACATTCATTATTGCAACGATCCGTTTGTCCTTTGAACACCTCTTTGTTGGATTTCTGAACTTGGCAGCTTCTGTAATAGAGTCGTCTTCTTTCAGGCAAATGATGTATGCCATACTGTGCATCGAGATTATACTTCACCACATTTTCAACAAACATTCTTGTGGCTTCTTCTTCAATGGCGACATTGTTGGAGAAGACTGCTGCTGGAATGTTAAAGGTGAGTGACGTAGCATACTTCTTGCTGACTTTGCTACCGTGTTGAAGAAATTCAAGGTCGTTGTTGAAGAAGAATTGGTAGGGAATTCTAGGTTGATCCGGTCGACCATTGGTTGGCAGTGGCTTTTTCCAATCAGTGAAGTATGGAGTCTTATCTTGTCTTGTGAATTCGATGTTTGATTCAGGGTTGAGCCAATCGATGTTGTTGGACATGGCCTGTGCGATGTTGTCGAGGTGATATTCGACTTCAATGGCACTACCAAAGCTGTCCTTTAGAAGTTGAAATGCATCATTCTTGATTCGGCATAACTCCTTTTTCGTCATCTTCTTCACTTTGAACTTCTCTTGAATGATCTTGACTTGCTCCATAGTACGGCCATCTACCGGTTCTTGGCCTTCTGATAATTGAGGAGTGGCATCAACGAGCTTAGAAAACCATTCATATTCATCAGTTTCATCTTCATCTAGCCATGATACAATGGAGGTTGACCTTTTCTGTTTAGGCTTGGAGGATGATTCTTTAGGCTGCTTGGTTGATGTCGGAGAGGGGGGCTGTTGTTGAGTCTCAGGAATCTCTTCGTCGTCACCACCAGTGTATTGGAAATGATCACCGGTTTTCTTCGATGGTCGTGAAGACTCAGAGTCCCTAGGTTTATCAAAAGCAGGAGGACATTGAGCAGTTCTTGTGGTGGTGGTGGTCTTTTGGGGTGGTGGAGGCATGGAAGAGGATTTGCCTGTTTTCTTTTGACGTTTAGGCTCGGAATCCTTGTTTGCATCGTCATCATCTCTTGGTCGCTTATCTTAACCAGCCGACTCTTTACAAGATGTCTTGAGTTGATATGCTAGTAATGCCTCAAAAAGTTGTGCTTCGTTAGAAGTGAAAGTTGCAGATCATTGAGACATTTGCATAACCAGCGTAGAGATCAATTCTGCATCAGTGACAATAGGAGGCAGAACTGGTTTGATTTCCATGACCGCAAGTGTATTTGACAGTGTATGCTTGACCAATGACATTAGATAAGGATAGAGTTGTCTGGTGAACATCTCTTTTGTGACTCCAGGGACGGTGTCGATAAGAAACTTATGAGTGTAGTCTCTAATCGTCTTGCCCATTTCACCCTGTATATCTCGGTTGAGAAATTTCTGGATTTGGTCTCTTTCCTCCGAGAACTCGTTTATCACATTTTGAAGTAAATTAACTCTGTCCGCAAGCTAATTCAATTTCTTGTTGACCACGTTTCGTTTTCTTGCTTGCTTGACAGCCTTGACAATCGCGGTCTTGCCACGTGATGCCCAAGTGTCGGTAGGTTTCTTTACTGATTTGGAGGATGATCTGGTGGTAGCATCTTTGGATGGTGGTGGTGATGAATGAGATGATGAGTCTGATGAGGATGAGTCATGAGATGGCTCTAGGTACTTTGGTGGCTCAGAAGTTTCTTCAGGGTTATGTTCAGGATTATCTTGAAGATAATTATCAGCTTCTTCTTGAGCTTTAGCCTCTTCTTCAGCCTTTTCCCTAGCCTTTTCTTCAGCTCTCTCCCTAGCTTCTTCCTCTATGTCTTCATCGGTTATCTTCTCATTTTTCTCCTTTTCTTCTTCTTCAAAGTTGAAAATGATTTCATCCTCTTGCTGCTGTTGTTCTGTTGATTCCAAAGTGGTGGTACCAGTTCCCTTATCGGGTTGATTAACCGCATCAAGAACTAGTGTGGTTAGTGCACCACCACTGGAACCTCCAGGGCCTCTGGTTTGTTGAAGATTAAATTCTGTAGCAGCATGTTGTTGAATCCTCATATGCTTAAGTGTTTTGTGGTAATCTTTCTCTTCATCCTTTGGTGGAATGTCATCATCTGAGCTTTCTTCTTCTTCCTCAACAACTGGTGTTTTTCCCTTGTCTGTTTTGGGACTGGGTGGTTTGTCAGCTAACCTCAGCGAGGTTGTTTCTTCTGTAGCAGTTTTGGAATAACGAACCACCTCTTTAGACACAGTATCCTCAGAGTCTTCATCTTCTAGTTTAAGTGCTGGTTTAGGATTAGGAATGCCACCCTTAGAGGGGACTTTTCTTTTGCGAGCAGGATTCCTCTTAGGATACTTGAGGACACTCCCAGTGCTTTCTACACTACCAACACTGCCTAACCTT
Organism: Chrysanthemum makinoi; assembly: GCA_910596185.1. Taxonomy (NCBI): domain Eukaryota; kingdom Viridiplantae; phylum Streptophyta; class Magnoliopsida; order Asterales; family Asteraceae; genus Chrysanthemum; species Chrysanthemum makinoi. The sequence continues at coordinate 121,344,336 of OU343218.1, forward strand.
CGTATCTTCCTGGCAAGAGTAGCAGAGATCTTTTCATCCATAAACCCTACGTTGCCTTTGCTCACAGCTTCAATGTATCGACGATACGATGGTAGACTTTTGATATCATCGGTGAGAAGGCAATCTAGGAGCACTATACCTTGTTTCTTTGTTGATGAGTCCTTGAATATAACAATGTTTAATGTGGGCTCATACAATACAGAATGATTGTTGGGGTCGTTAAGTCACAAGAATGTCCCAATTTTTCCCGAGAATGTTCTGGATCAACAGCTTAGTGTATCTGATAAAAGGAACCTTTGTCCTGGGCTTCTTGAGATGAGACATCATGTCCTCCCAGATCAGACTGGCAAATTCGATGTTCCTTTTCTTGACCATGCCCCAAAAGGTTTGAAGATGCATAAGTTTGGAATGCTCATGATCACTGTCTCTTCCAGATACAGACTTTGCGATCATGATATACATTGTTCTCCAAGGCTGAGGAATATTCTTTAGATCCACTGAGGAATGTCCGGTGATGACTCTGGCAGCTTCATCATGTCCAATATCGATCATGAATTGAATGATATCCTCTTCACTTGGAGTTGCAACATAGTTAGCAGGCTCAATAGCAGGAAGAAGAAGAATTGACCGAAGATCTGCAACAGTAACAGTGACTTCCTTATCATTCAGGGTCACAGTGACAACATCTTGACCATCCACCTTTTTCATTGTGTGCCAAAATTGGTGAATGTAGATTTCTAGCATAGTTGCAGAGTTCGTAAGCATGTTGTTGTAGGGATGAGATTTGAGAATGTCCACAGCAATTCTGCATGAAGATTCTGAGCAGGTGAAGTTCTCAAAATCGACCCTGAGATTGTTCTTTCCGATTGTCTTGTTGTAGTCAGTTGGGAAGATGTCTTCCATTGTGAGCTCATTTGGTGCGTTGACATTTTCCATGATGACGTCCATATCGTGATCTGAAAGGTATTGAGACAAAAGAACCAACATATCGAAAGACATTATCTTAGTCAAAAGTTGATTTTATTGTTCAATTATTGATTTCGTTATGTTAGTGAACGTTACGAGTCCAAAGCCACATTTTGTCCAATAGTCCAAAGTTGATGTGATAAGTTACGTGAGTATTTTAATTTTGAATATTAAAGTCCAAATTTTCACTCATTCACACAACATTTTAATCATTATTGCTTATTAGTGACAATATGGTCTTGTGACGTTATGAGTAACTTATTACAAGTTTGTACGCGTAACATTTCATAAGTGAAGATAAAATTTTAGCTTAAACGTAGGTTTGCAAGCTTATGCGTAAACAAGACAACCATACGCGTAGTAATAAGCTTATGTGTAAGAATCACTCATAGGCGTAAGAAAGCTTACGCGTAGGAATGGGCTCTTAGCATAGAGCTTACGCGTAAGCGTAGGTTTGGGACTTACGCGTAAGGTTTACTCGTAAGAGTAAGCCTTATGCGTAGGAGTCCAAGTTTACGCATATCCTTCACAGGATACACGTAGTCCCATTGTAGAACCTTATGCGTATAAGTTACGCGTAAGATTGCTCTTATGCGTAACGACTACGCATAAGGTGATCTTTAAGCGTAAAGGCTGTTTTACCCTTGATTCTGATTTGGAACGCGTAAAACCTGAAATAGATAATTCATAACACTTCAATTAACAAATTTTTTCAAACCCTTTCAATAATCACATGGAATCATAGTTATGTCCAGTTACGCGTAGGAACATTGTTATGCGTAAGTATAAACCCTAGAGTCAAATCCTACTCGTAAGAAATCTAGCCATGGAAAATGTACCAAATGATTTCTAGGACATCTTAGATGCAATATGAGTTTATTACAACAAGTTTTAACATCAAAAACCTCATGAATCAAAAGTACCCTTTTCAATGAGTTCTTAAACCCTAAAGTCTAATTATGTAAATTTAAGGTTTCTGGGTATGATTCAAAGGTGCTTTTGGTTAATTAAACATGTATCAAACTTATCCCAAGCATCTAATTAGCCTTAAACACTCATACATGAAAACCCCCAATTTCCACGCATAAACCCTAAAATTTGAAATCGATTAAAAAAGTTTATGGGTTAAAATACATTGTGACAATGGCAGTAAGACTTGATTTAGACCATGTTATCACTAACCATTTCACCATAAAATATCCCAAAGTGATTACTTGTTCATACGCGTATGCGTAGAACTTAAATCACACCTAGAACAAAATCAAACCGTTGGTTTTGAAAATGATTAAAAACCTATGTTTGAAATCACTCAAAGAAACTTTTAACACTTACAGATTTCAAGATTGAAGCACGGATTTGAGTATAGATTTTTAGTCGTGGATATGGTTGTTGAGGAATTTAATGTTTGTAATAAATGAGAAAAAGAATTTAGGTGGAGTGTTTTGTAAAAGTAAGTTCTAACTTATGAAAATAATAGTCCCTCCACCTTAACCAATTTCAACCACAGCCCATAACTTTCATTTTGGTTAACCAAAAAACGTGATGTTTGGAAAGGAACATGTCAACACTCCCCCTCAACTTTAGAAATAGTGAAATTTTACAAATTTGAGTCCGAGGAGTGTTCTAGAATAAGAAACGTATCCACCATTATCAAAGATACAACCAATTTAGGGTAACATGCAAGTACAAGGTTTTATGAAACTAAAAAATATTTAAATTCTCCCCCTCAACACTTGTCTGAGAAAATAAGTGAAATGTTTGAAAGAGCAAAGTGTTGACGGAAGATTTGTACTTGCAATGTTGGGAGAAATTTAGATAGAAGAATATTTTTGTGTTTTATTAGATTTTATATTTTTCTATTTTTTTTGATAAAGTTATTTACAAAAGAGGTTTTGGTCTTTGACTGGTTTTAAGATTGTGTTAAAAGTTCGTCCAGTTCCTCTGGAGTCAAACACCTCATGCCAATCCGGTGGATCAACTCAGTAAACCTAGCAGAAGCTAAGGCTTTGGTGAGAAGGTCCGCCAGTTGGTGTTTAGTACCCACAAAATATAATTCAACGGTACCCTTTTCCACATGCTCCTTGATGAAATGATATCGAAGATCGATGTGCTTGGACTTCGAATGTTGAACAAAGTTGCACGATATTGCAATAGCACTTCGATTGTCGCAGTACATAGGTATTCTATCAAATACATAACCATAATCTTTGAGTTGTGTTCTCATCCAAATGACTTGAGCACAACACGCAGACATGGCTACATATTCGGCTTCAGTTGATGACAGCGATGTACAATCTTGCTTCTTCGATTGCCATGATACCAATTTATCACCAAGGAATTGCAAAGCACCTGAAGTACTTTTCCGAGAATCTAAGCAACCTGCGTGATCAGCGTCTGAAAAAGCTATTAGTTCAAAACCAGAATCCTTCGGATACCAGATCCCTAAATTAATGGTTCCCTTGATGCATCGGAGGATTCTTTTTGCCTTAGAGAGGTGAGTTTCAGTTGGTCTCGACTGATAACGGGAGCAAAGATATACGGCAAATACAATGTCAGGTCTACTGGCTATTAGATACATGAGAGACCCAATAATACTTCATTATTTGGTAGGGACAACCAATTTCCCATGTAAATCAGCGTCCAGTTTTTTGGTATGTGCCATTGGTGTGGCATAGGTATCACAACTTTGCATTCCATGTTTGTTTAAAATTTCAAGAGCATATTTGGACTGACTTAGGAAAATACCACGGGGTGATTGATGAACTTGCAGTCCTAGAAAGAATGTAAGTTCACCCATTATGGACATTTCAAAATGTGTTTTCATAAGTTTTGAAAAAGCGTTTGAGTACTTTAGATGAGTTGACCCAAAAATGATGTCATCCACATAAATTTGAACGATTAAAATGTGTTCTCGGTGATATTGTATAAATAGTGTTGGGTCGACCGATCCTTTGACAAAATTGTGAGATATGAGAAAGGATGACAACTCATCGTACCACGCCCGAGGGGCTTGTTTGAGACCGTAGAGAGCCTTGTTCAGTTTTTAAACGTGATTAGGGAATTCTGGATCAACAAATCCTTCTGGCTGACTAACATAGACCGTTTCCTTTAGTTTACCATTCAGGAAAGCGGTTTTGACATCCATCTGAAAGACCGTGATGTTCATGTGAGCCGCGAATGCCAGAAAAATCCGTACAACCTCAAGTCTAGCAACCGGTGCGAAGGATTCCTTGAAGTCAATCCCCTCTTCTTGTTTATAACCGTTAGCCACCAGACGTGACTTATTTCTGATAACCGTACCTTCAGCATCCAACTTGTTTTTCCAAATCCATTTCAGACCAATAACATAGACCCCTGTTGGTTTTGCAACCAATTCCCATACTTCAAGACATTTAAACTAATTAAGTTCTTCTTGCATGGATTCAATCCAGTTGTCATATGTCATTAACTCTTTAATATTTTTGGGTTCATCTTGGCAGGTGGTAAGGGCGTAGATGCAATGTTCACCGTCAGTCTGAATGCGTTGTCTAGTTACGACTGGTTGATTCGGGTTTCCAATGATGTTCACAAGAGGATGGTCTTTAGTCCAACGATGTGTGGAGGGTTGATGTTGATATACATTGTGCAGATTAGGAGGATTCAAATGGCTTGTGGAGGATTCCGCAACATCAGAAGTGGCAGTTTCATTAGCAAAAGGATTGAAGAACGGATTTGGATCATAATCTGCGGGTGTAGGTACTTCTTGGTTCAGAAGATTATCAGCTGGTTCAGCTTCATTGGATGCGGTTTGTTCGACTGTTGTTGTAGAATCAATTGGAGGTGCTTCTTCAACAGTTGTTGTTGTTTCAGGTGTATCAGGTATTGGATTAGTATCAGGTTGAGCAGCGGAAACAGTTGATACATCTGGAGCACGTTGATCAATATCATCACTAAACAGGGGAGCAAATAGTTGTTCTATTTGACGACGAGTAAGTTGTAGGCTTGGTTCAGCTGATGATGGGGTTTGAGGGAAGTTTAGACGATTATGTCCGGGTTCCAAGCTGTTTTGCTCAGAAGCCATTTTAGTAAGTTCATCGAAATTGGCATGAATCGTCTCCATAATCTCCCTTGTATGACGATTCCATATCCGGTATCCTTTAGAATTTTCATAGTATCCAACGAATACTCCAATGTCAGCTTTAGCTTTGAGCTTTCCAAAGTCATCACGATCATTATTCAGGTAACAAAGAGAGCCAAATACATGAAAGTGTTTGAGATTCGGTTTGCGGTTATGGATAAGCTCATAAGGTGTTTTGTTGTGGCGTTTAGTGATCATCGAACGGTTCTGAGTGTAGCATGCAGTAGACACGGCTTCTACCCACAAGTAATCTAGAAGTTTTGCATTTATCAACATCGTTCTTGCAGCTTCCACTAATGTACGGTTTCGTCTTTCAACAACTCTATTTTGTTCTGGTGTCCGTGCAATTGATGTTTGATGCTCAATTCCCACTTTCTCATAGTATTCACGAAGAGTTTGATTTACAAATTCAGTCCCTCTGTCTGTTCTGATCTGTCTGACTGTGTTCGGGAGCTGAACTTGAATTTTCGTGAGAAAGGTGATGATCATTTGTGGATCTAGATCTTTACTTCGAAGAAAATAAAACCCAAGTTCATCTTGAGTAGTCATCAACAATTACTAGATTACTAGAATGTAGCGTTTGCCATTAATCGTTTGCACACGCATCGGGCCACACAAATCCATGTGAAGAATATGAAGCACATGCTGGGAGCTGTGTTCCACCTTTGAAGGAAAGTGAGCACGAGTGCTTTTCCCTTGTTCACAAGCTGAGCATAGATGATCTTTAGAATACCGAAATCTTGAGAGACCTTCAACAAGTTTGTAACGTGCAAGATTGGTTATGGTTTGGAAGTTCAAGTGTGAAAGACGACGGTGTCATAGCCATTATTTTGTTAATGTTTCCTTAGAAAGTAGACATATGGGAGAAGAAGCGATCATGTCTTGCATTGAGATCGTGTAATGACTTGATGTGCGATTTCCAGACATAAGATCGTTTCCTTGTAGATCACGAATGAAAAAAGTTTTCTCCTTAAAAGCAACTTCCAAATCTCCATCACAAAATTGACCGACTGAAAAGAGATTGTGACCGAGACCTTCCACATAATAAACTCTGCTAATTTTGATGTTCCCGTTGATGTAATCTCCGTAGCCCATGATAGCTGCGAAGTGATCATTCCCGAACCTGACAGTGCCAATGAAGTTTGAAACAAAGTTTGATAACAGTTTGAGATTGCCTGTCATGTGTCGGGAACATCCGTTATCAACAATCCAGAGGATAATATGTATCACCTGCATTACACACAGACGACACAGGTGGAATAGAAGTAGAGGTGGAACCCGAAGAGTTAGAGGGTTCCGTTATAGTTACATTAGACACACACATGTTAAGGATCTTGGGAATCCATTTAAAACCATATATGTTCTGTAACCATCTCTGCCAAGTCCAACTAGTATTAGCTTTGGTCTTAGTGAATGCACTAGGTGATATTCTCTTCCTAGGAGGTGAAGTGGTTTCTATGGGCACATCAATGGTCGTAGCAGAAACATTAGTAGGCGGTTTACCTAGCACAGACTTAGAAGCTTTAGTGGACCTAGAGGTATTCCGTTTTCTATTGTTCCGCTTACGAGATAAGATAGCATTAGCAACACATTTATCATGACAACCAGAAAACATGCTTTTACGACAACCAACTCAAGATGCTTCAAACAAAACATTCAAAGTACTTAAAGGTTCAGCATTCGTTACATCACTTTTACTATTACATTTGTCTAACGCAATGTCTAAAGTGGGTGCAACGTGAGTTTTATTCAAAGTCCTAAGGTGTTCTTCTACTTCAGAGGTCTTTATTGATCTTTTCTTATGCCGCAACTTCCTATTCTTCTTGTTTGTGCTCTTATGCTGTGAAGTGCTAGCGTTGGGGAAAGAGGCAACAATTCCTGTATCAGTGGAAGGAAGCACATTAGTATCTTGTGGTTTGTCATTAGGCGTTCTAGTGTCAATTTTAAACATTCCCGGGGCAAGTGCATTAGTGTTACTAATCTTATCTTGCTTAAGTTTCACCAACTCCGCTTTCAAGTCATGGATAGTGTGTAACAAATCTTGATTTTTAGAGCGAGTGTTTCCATTATTGCGTAAAACTTCTTTGGTAGATGCAAGATAACCATCAGCATCTTTTGATGCTTTTGCACGAGTCTTTTTGAGAAAATCAAATCTGACACCATATTCAGTTTTGACTTTGGCAATTTCTTGTTCATATTTTGAAATTTGACATTTTAAAGACATGTTTTCATGATCCAGTTGTTCTATTTTTGGATCAAGAGATTTTGAACGCAATTAGTTGATCTTGTTTTGCAAAGCAAGTTCACGATATTGTTTTATCATCAAAAGCAGCTTGGGAGCTATTAAGTCACCAGAATACTTCGGTCAATTGGAACAAAGTAGTTTGGTACACACAATGCAATCCTAGAATGGCTTCATTTTGTGGATGGCTATTAAAGGAAGGCTGCGGCATACTACATTTGGAAATAAAGAAATGCCAGGCTATTCACAGGTGAAGAAATTGGTAAGCAAAGTTTAATGAAGATCATTGTTGAGAATATAAAGCTGCAGTTATTGTGCTTAAAGGTCAAGAAGTCATTTCAAGTATTGAGAATTGCTCAAAGATGAAATATGGATATGAATTACTCAAAGGATAAGCATAATGCGAATGGAACAGTGCCTTAAAGGAGTGTTTGAATTATTGGTGGATGCAGATGGCCCTGTACATTGGTCTTGGGAACCTTTCTACATAAGTACATTTTTCATAGCAGTGGAGGTATGAATGAGTTATTGTTAGTTTAATGGACATAAATTAGTAGATGTGTGTTAGGATCGAACTCGAGATCACGAGATTGCACACTTTACATATGAGAATTAAAGATTAATAATGTAATATAAAACGTTATATTGAATTATTAAATATCACAAAACGTATAACGATTATTAGTATTTAACGAAAAATGACTAATGACCGTTAAATAATAAAAGGAAGGACTATAGATGAAAATAAAGGAGAGAATGTTCCGGAAACCCTTATGGGTGTGTTTGGCCGATCAATGGGTCTAAGGGGAAACCCTAACCCACTCAAACTTGTCCTCCAAGTTATTCATGATATATATACAAACCTTAGGGGTCATTGTTTGGTATCTCTTGTGCACACACACATAACCTTAGCTTGTTTTCTCCCTTGTTTTCCTTTAGGCCGATTGACAAACAACCCTTATAGGGTTTGATTGGTTTGTATTTAATAAACAAAAGGTTTGGTTTAGTTTTGTGATTCTTTTACTAGCCTAACTTTAATTTGTTATAGTACGTGTGTACAACAATGTGATATAATCACACTATTGATTATATCTTTGATTGAATTGCAAAACGGTAAAGGGTAATTCCAATAATCCTTATAAACCTTAATTAGGGTTCATCTTTATGAAGAGTTGCTTGGATTGATTCTTGTTTAGCTAGAATCATAAGGTACGCATACTATTTATGTTTTAGTTAATTAATTATTCATTATATGTTCCTTACGCTTCCGCGTGTGTACTTGATGTTTATATTTTATATTTATGAGTTGTCATGTTATATAATTCCAACAGTGGCATCACGAGCTTGGTTTAATGAGTAGTTAATTAATAAACACGTAAATAAGTGGATATTGTATTGTGTTTGATATGACTAATTCCTGGGTTTTGGTTATTGTTTGAAAACCCTAATTCTAGGGTTAGGGCTTTTGCCCTAATTTTTCTATAAAATTTTTTTAGTTCGACCCTAAAAAAAAATTTACGTCGATCCATAATTTTTTTAGGGTTTTATAAAATTGTTTTGTTAATTGGTAATTAAACCTAGAATTGTATATATGTTACGTGAATTAATTCGTGAATAATTGTTATGTGACATGGAATTGTATGCGATCTTGTGACAACGTGAATAATTGTTATGTTAAATCCATGAAAACGTGCATGTTTGGCATGGATTATTGTCGATATATATTTAATTGTTAAGATTGGTTATGTGAAAATTAATTGTTAAGTTTTATACACATGTTTATTGTTTTGATAAATCTTGAATTGGGGAATACCTCAATAAAATTAATGAATCAATTATGTGCTATATGGTATATGTTTAACTATGGTTTACGCAATCGATTCGTCGATGTATGTGGTTCACTTGCCTTAGTGAGTGAGAGCCTTAGTTAATATATACATAATTTAACCTAGAATTGATTATTAATAGGTTTTTATCAAATAAGTTGCATGCGGCTACTTGTTTACGAATATTAATTGTTAGTTATGTGCGCATTGTTTTAGTTGTTTATTTTTTATTTTGTTGCTTGTTTGTTTATTATGTTTGACAAGTTTTAAGCAAAGGATAATTTCATGAATAGAAAAATAAATTGGACTAAACAATGATGAAATTTGATTTGTTTTTTTGAAGAGTTAAAATTTTCATAAGTTTAATTGAGTGATGAGTTTTGGTACAAATAGTGAGAACGGCGCATCCAATTTTGACAAACTATAATAGGGGTATAAGGAGGGGAGCGCATTAAATTGTGACCCGAAAGAAGGAGGTTAATTACTTCGCGCTGACCAAATTCTCCGCTTCTTTGTGCGTCAAAATTGGAGTTACCAAGTAGGCTATTTTATGTACAAAATCATCTTAAGGGCGAATTAGCTTTAATTCCATGCACCACTTTGTGGTAATTATCCGAAACACTAAGTCTTTAGACTTATGCAAAAGTACGATATAATGGTCGATAATTAAAGATAAATTCCTTGATTGGCGAAACCAATACCTCAATCAAAACTTTGTTAAATTTAATCTTTATGAATTGGTTAATAAAAATGTTTTTTATTAAAATTTATGCTACAAGATGAATGCATGACATCTTTGTATATATTTGATTTGAAACCATAAATCAAAACTAGTACCCTTTAAAATTAAGTTAGTGCCATCTAGTTAAAGGAACACTTGAAGTTGCAATTTACATCATGTGGGAACTTGGCGAGATTGTGATGGAAAGGTAAATCTTCATGTTGAGTCAGACCTTACATGGACACATTTGCAGTTCTTTAAGTTAGACGACTTAAATTGAGTAGTAAGTGAGAACTGGACTCAAGGCACGAGATGGGGATAAAAACATGTTTACATTGCCAATGTTGTTGGTAATGTAAATTCCATAAAGATCTAGGAATTGGAAATTGTTTTCCAATTATTGTTCGACAGATTACGTTATTATGTGCTTTCGTCACTAGCAGATCAACTGATGTAATGGAACTTTTATAATTTGGATCCTAGTTTTCGAGAAAATTCTATGGTTATATGAATATTACTTGGAGTATTTTATTTTCTTGAAAAGTTTAATTATCGAAAATACTAATATTGAATTTTGCTAATTCTTTAAATGTATTAATGCAACATTAAACCATAAACGTGGGTTATTCTTGTATTGGTAAATTGATCTACAACTGTAAGGGTTTTTTGGTAGAGTCAACTTTACTAAAAGAATAGACCTAGTCCTCTTTTTATAAAAAAAGGGTGAGATTCAATCCTATTTTTTTTTCATGAATGAGAAAGGTATGATAGGAATATTAGAATTGTCTAAATTCTAAATACATAACTTATAAGCAAATTTTAATAGTTAAGAAAATTGCATATTTTATGAGTTATAAAATTAGAAGCTAGACTAATTTACCGCAAAATTGGTAAAAGGCAAACTAGCATATTTTATCTAGTTGTTGTGCTTTGACCATTTAAAGGTACTACATTCAATTGTTGGAATAGTAGACTTATTAAGGAAGAAATTGCATGCCCAAATTTTCAAGTTAATAGCATTGATGGATAATCCATCATCTACATAGTAGAATACACTCTTTTAGTACATAAGTAATTGTTATGTATGGACTTTCTCAAAGGTGTAGGGAAGTAAATAGCACACTATTTTCTTTCACTGGTTAATGAAACACTTACAATGTTGTCAAATCCAGTGGGAGCATTGTGTTCTTATTACTGAATAAGGAATTAATGTAATGATCTCTAATTCAGTGGGAGTTACAAGCTTTGTCATCTTGGTAGTAACCTACATTATCTCTAAAATGTCTTGAGATAATTACTTTCCACTTGTAGACACTTATGTTTTTAAGGATAGTCATGAATGTTTCCTTACTAGACAGTGACATTCTACATCTACTAGTTATGCTAATATCAATGACACAATCATATTGATCACATAAGCAACCGTGTGTCGTGTTGTTTATCTGCTACATGATGTTGTTCCATGTACAAGTGGGAGAAATCATCATTGTGTGCAAGGTACAACATATAGGAATATGATTTAAAGGATTTTCTTGATTGCAAGGTAAGAGAATAACGTTTTAATATGACTTATACATATCTAATCCAAGAAACACTTGGTGATGCAATTTACGTTATGTAAGAGCTTAGCTAGATTGCAACAACAAGGTAAGTCTCCATGTTACGTGAGATCGTATATGGAATAAATTTTCACTTTCTAAATTAGACAAGTATTTAGAACATGTGTCAAGATGATATATAAGACTACTTCAAATTAAATATTTATGTATTATTGGAATGACATAAATAAATGAAGTAATCTAATACTACTTCAATTTGTATATTTATGTATTTATGGAATGACATAAATAAATGAAAAAAATAATGTATTCCTATATTATTATGAAGTAAAAAATTAACTTGAAATTACTATTGAAACCAAGAGTTGTGTTCATAATTACTTTAGTTAAACATGTTTATGATTCATTGTAAAGACATAAACATGAAGTCTTTTAAGACTTATAATAAAGTAAGACATTAAGTTCTTATGTTTTATAATTAAGACATATACAAGAAGTCATTGAGTTTATCAATGATTTATAACGTATAATGGGATTATAATAGTTTATGTCTTCTTGATGAGACATGGATATGAAGTGATTTTGTTAAAGAGTACTTGTGTTATAAAGCATGAAATTGGCTTAGAAAGTCTATTATACCATTAAGTTGACTTAGTTGGTAAATAGGTAAGCCAAAAGGAATATGTTTATCTTATATATTGTTAGATTGTTTTACAATATTAATTCTAATGAAATACCACAAGCTAATGGTATGTTCAGTTAGGAGAATCAAACTATATTTGATTTGTTTGATTCAAGATAACCACAACTTCTTTCTTAAAAAGTAATCAAGGTTAGAAATTGAGTATGGATTGTATATACTCAAAAACACTCCAACCTAGAAGATTAATAAAACACCATTTTATTATGGAATGTGATGAATCACATTAAGTTTTAAAATTGAAGTTCTGAATTGTTAAACTTCTTATGAAGAGTGATTATTAACGAACTAAAGTCAGGAACTGTCAACATGTATTTGTGATGTCTCAAAAGAGAAAATTGTATTGTTTCTCTACTTGATAAGTATATATAGATAGTCTATATATTACAAAAGGCAAGTGGGTTTTTTTTTACAAGATACATTATCTTCTAAAACACACTAGTAAATATCATGATGAGGCTAGATATGAAATGTTAACCTCAAGATGATGGAATTCTCATTCATAGATATCTCAGATATTTGTTTGATATGTTGAGAAATATGAGTTACAGGATTATGGTAAACATGATAATCATTATGATGGATTACCAAATATTGAATTGGGTAAATTACTTATACTATGAATGTTAAAGATGTTGTCCATAAAGAAATAAATTTCTTTTGAAAATTTGGTTTATCTTAATAGTTATACTTGAGAATGAAGACGAGTTTCTTAAAAGAGAAGGAAAACTCTAGTGGTTTGATTCTTTATAAGGAAATCATATGGACAAATATTGTACACATATTTAATGCATGACAAGATTATTAATCATACTTAAGAAATTAATTGTGATTGAATATTTTTTCCTAGGCAACATTAAATATATAAAGATGATTATTGTCATACTTATTTTCATTAATATGACAAATGAATATCAAAACTCTTTCTTAAGTGATTACTTGAGCGAGGACGGTAAGTAATCAAAATGATTTTTGAATTCATATAATCTTTGTAAATGTACAAAGTGAAATAATCAATGAATGGATAAATGCATGCATCTATGAAATTATTCTTATGTTTATTTATTAAATCCTAGTTTTGATTTATAATTGAAATAAGATAAATTTCAAGTATTCCTGAAAGCTAGTGAGAGTATTATGTTAAGTTTCTTAAATCTTATATGTTGTATAACATATGGGAAGTAACATTCCATGTAAGTTAAATGTTAAGTCTTAGTTTGGAATGAAACTTCACTTGTAAGATTTAAGAATTAAAACATACAACCTTGTAATATATGTTTATTGTTAATAAACATGTGCGGTGCAATAAATGATTCTAATAAAATATGATATATCATTTGGGAAATGGATACATATTTTTTGACTAGATAGAACATGAATGAAATCTAAGTTTGACTTGTAGATTCATCATGTACATCATGTTGTGTATTAAAATTGTTGTATCATTCTTGAATGAGAGATGATTTGACAACATTGATATCTAACTAAAAGTTATTATATAACTTGTGTAATGTATATTCTAATAGAATTACATCCTCAACTTGGAATTGCTCCTAGATTCTATGGATGAACAATATGTCAATTGTTGTGCAAATTGTCATCAGCTACAAAAGTTTGGAAGGCATCAAACATTACACAATATTTATTTAAGTTTACGGAGTTTTAATGAGCATATTGTTATTTGTATACAATGTTGCTGGTTTTAATTGAGGTGACACTCAATACTAGGCATGGTAGGATTTCATTCTTGTTAATGGCCATGTGAACTAGTTGTGCTAATCTAAGAGCACAGTTGCATTATACATTAAAAGAATAAGAATACTTTTAACTTTAAAAATGTTTGAAAGTTTAATTGTCATAAATTGGTGGTAGAGGATGTCACACACTTTATGAATTATTATGTGGATTGTTGAATGCACACATACAAGAACTTCACTAATTGAATTCTTGAAATAAGTATTCTCAAAATTACGATAGATCAAGTTGGTTGATTTATGCCTTGTCAACAAGTATGATTGTCGTTACTTGAGGCATAATTCATCAACTCGAATTTTCATGCATTGATCTATTTAGTATTTGGATAAGGGATGTTAAACAATTGTTAAAATAAATCAAATACTTGGTATGTTTGATTTTATAATATATTTTATCCTATATTTGCATGTTTAATCCGTGAATAACTTAGTTATTCTAAATCGTCCGTTGTCAATTAATGATATGGGAGTATCATTACACTAAGACAAATCTGAGTGATTTGGTAGAATATTCTTAAAAGTGTATTGATGAGAAAGCATACCAATTTCAGATGATATTCAATGAATTGAATATAGGACTTATCCTAACTACGTGATTTTACTTTATGGATATTATTATTAAGTAAATCATGAATAGTTATCCTCAGACTTGAGATACCAGATAAGTGTCATGAATGTAGTGCACTTCTGTGGAACAACTTAACGCTAAACATAATTGGTAGTCATAAGGGTTGTTTTCAGAAGTTTTGCAAAGTTTGTGAGTTATTTTTGTAGTCAAGATAGAATTTGTTCATTCAAATTTATTTTGGAGTTTAATACTGCTGGGCCCCTCGTAGGGTTGACAAGATGTTTGCATTGCCATGCCCAAGATCTCCCCTGAATATGTTCAGAAGATTTGGTAATCTTGCTCAATCACATACAACGAAAAATAGAATGGTTGAATAAAGAACGACTTAGATCCATATATTTATTTAACATAGTATTAGAAACAAAAGGATACTAATAATGATGAATCACTAAAAGGTTTTTCCAGGAGACCTTACTCGAGTTGTACTAGAGGCATCGAAGTGTTGCTAGACGTTAACCGATGTGATCACACTATTAAGATATGTCTAAGTGAGAGTTGTTAGTTTAATGGACATAAATTAGTAGATGTGTGTTAGGATCGAACTCGAGATCACGGGATTGCACACTTTACGTATGAGAATTAAAGATTAATAATTTAATATAAAACGTTATATTAAATTATTAAATATCACAAAACGTATAACGATTATTAGTATTTAACGAAAAATGACTAATAACCGTTAAATAATAAAAGGAAGGACTATAGATGAAAATAGAGGAAAGAATGTTCCGGAAACCCTTATGGGTGTGTTTGGCCGATCAGTGGGTCTAAGGGGAAACCCTAACCCACTCAAGCTTGTCCTTCAAGTTATTCATGCTATATATACAAACCTTAGGGTCATTGTTTGGTACCTCTTGTGCACACACACATAACTCTAGCTTGTTTTCTCCCTTGTTTTCCTTTAGGCCGATTGACAAACAACCCTTATAGGCGATTGGTTTGTATTTATTAAACAAAAGGTTTGGTTTAGTTTTGTGATTCTTTTACTAGCATAACTTTAATATGTTATAGTACATGTGTACAACAACGTGATATAATCACACTATTGATTATATCTTGGATTGAATTGGAAAACGGTAAAGGGTAATTCCAATAATCCTTATAAACCCTAATTAGGGTTCATCTTTATGAAGAGTTGCTTGGATTGATTTTTATTTAGCTAGAATCATAAAGTACGCATACTATTTATGTTTTAGTTAATTAACTAGCGGGTTAACCCGCGCGTTGCGGCGGGAGTGCGTTGCCCTCGATCATTTTATTTACGGGAATGAATTTGCTAAAGTTTTTTTTTTTTGGACTAAATTTGCAAAAGATTGATAACGGGGGACTAACGGTGCGTTTCACAGCTAATTTGAGGGACTGAAAGTGTAAATAGCGAATGAACAGTACACACACTATTCCAAACTATGCGTGCACTGTAGCAAATACTGTTTTGCACTGTTACGCACTGTAGCAGTGACATTTTCATTTTTAGTCCCTGAAACTAACATGCTGTTGCAACGTTAGTCCTTAGGGACTAACGGTGAAAAAAAAGGGTAACCTCAAGGGCTGTTTTTGCTTAATATTTGCACAGAAATAGCCCCTCAAGTTATTGTTACGTTTCTAATTTAATCCTCGACTGTTAGTTAACGGACGTTAAGGACTAACTTTGCAATTGAGCAGTAACCTCAGGGGCTAAAAGTGCCAAAACTGAAAGTTGCGCGTGCACTGTAGCTACAGTGCACAGGAATGTGTTTTAGTATATATATATAATTATTCATTATATATTCCTTACGCTTGTGCATGTGTACTTGATGTTTATTGTTTATATTTATGAGTTGTCATGTTATATAATTCCAATAGTTATTGTTGTGGAAAATGAGAACTGTGCTGTTAAAGGAAACATCCATGATCATAAGGTAGGTTTCCTTGCTTGTTATTGGTGGAGTGCCAACTTGATGATGCCCGCTTCTAATCTCTTCATTGCGAGGTGTGAGGTGTAGCTGCATTTGGTGATTGGAATAGGTAGAGGTGTAGGAAATGTAGTTAAGGTGGGATGTCTCTTGAGTAACTCTGTGCATATGAGTGATGCCAGCAATGGAAATGTAGCTCTATGCATTAGAGTGTCAATGGAACAGGAGTTTTTCTTCCTATTTTGATGATGCCCTTGGGTAAGAGCCTCTGTAATCATCTGTATGGGTTGCAAGTGATTAAAGGCAGGGTGTTTGCTCTGGTGGAAATGTAGTCAAAAAGGAAATTATCTCCATGGTTGCCTAGTATTAGTTCAATTGCATAAATGCTATTACTGGAAGAATGGTGTATTATGAATCAATTTGTATTCTCTGTTGTAGTAAGCTTGTATGTTGATGTATTGTTACAATATGTGGGCATGTCCATATATGTCAGGTTCGAATTCTTTGTAATTTGTTGATTCTACATTAATATAATCACAATTTCAAAGAAAGAAACCCTAAAAACATCGAGCTTTGTGTTGGTCGAAATTGAGTTCCAAAAAAGGATATAAGGAAGCTGGTATGAGAGAGACACGATCGGATTTAGAAGTTGAAGTTTTGGTAACTTTTATAAACCATCACTTCATTGTTGCCGTTATTTACTTATGTATATTACAAGCATTGTTTAGCTTTATGCTTTAAAACTTTTATGTATCCATTATGAAATTAGGTTTAGATGAAGGTAATGTTTTGCTTATATGGGTTATTTTCGCCGAGTGTGCCTATATACTTTTGTTGTTATATATTCACTTGGAGATATCAGGGCTATAAGAATTATAGAATGGGTTAACGTATTTCCTGCACTTTCACAACCACCTTCTCCATGAAATTCTATGTAACTTGTATGTAGTAAGAATGTGGAAGGTTGCTGGATAAGATAGATAAATCAAGAATGATCACAATGTATGTTTTTTTACTTAGTCATAAAGTGTTCTTAACGCTTAAGACAAGTGTCGGTTTGTAAATCATTCTTAAAAACAATCATTGTTATTAAGACGAGAAGATGATAATCCAAATCTTTATTCAACTCTACCAAAATACATACATAGCAATATATTTATATTTTCGTCGTTAAAAATTTAACATATCTAATACAGTCTGATTGAATTATTTAGTTTTTTCTGCATATGAAATAACTTCCTTAGATACTTAACATATCTAATACAATATTATCTTTAACAAATAAGAAAGACAATTATGTGTACGGGTTGGTTTTTGGTTATATAACTTTTTAGAGTATAAGTTTATGTTCTGCTAGGAACTTTTTGTCACTATATTGGAAGTAGTGATTTATTTGAAAATCTGCCATAATTATACTTTTGGCTAAAAGTTATGGCAAGTTTGGGTCTCATAAACATTAATTTGTTGAGCTACTGCTACATCCTTCTTGAATGCTAGGGATGCTAATTATAAACTTTTATGTAACTTCACTTCTATTGGTTATGTTGGTCATAATTGTAACCTGCACATTTGTATTTTTGGCTTGAATGCTATACGTATGAGGTGTTGCAGCGCTCTTGAAATGAACAAAATAAAGTAGAGGGTGCTGCATCATCTAACGATTAAAGTGTGCCTTTATGGTTATGAGTGGCCTGCTACAATGCTTATATAATAGGTAAGGTTGCTACTAATAAGTTTGTATTGTACTAATGTATATATGAATTGTTCGTTAACAAAGTGCATTTTAAGGTTATTGTTAGCATAATATTACATGTTTTTATTGTGTAGTTGTATATATGATGAATTGTTTGTTGAGCAAATAAAAGAGATCATTTTAATATAATTGATGATTATTGTAATAGATTGACATAATTACATTAAAATTGGACTTTGGTTGAATAAGTATAGAAAAGACTTGGAAGAGCTAAACAACCATGGTGAGGTTTAAGGTATTCAAGCTCCAAGGCTGAGAAAAGAGACACGATCAAATAATGACGTGAGGTGACTATGCGTCTAGGGATCATTCGTTGTGCACCAGTCACTAAAGGCCATGATCTTAACTTTTATGTTAGTTTCAAGAATTTGATAAAAATTCTTACTTTAATTGTTATTCTAGGAATAAACAAACCGTTTTCATCTATTGTGTATTTGTATTATGAGTGTGGATCTAGTGAGAAGAATTATTGAAATGAGAAGAGTGAGAAAAAATTGTAGTCACACATTTTAAATGAGAAAAGATAAATAATAAGGAAATGCATATATTTTTTTGAATGCATCTAATATTTGTGGTTGTGGTTTTTTCTCATTCTTATCATCTTAATTATATTTCTCATTTGATCCTTACTCTTTGTATTATTGAGAAGTTGTTTTTATCACTTAAATCAGATTATCAAATACTGATATTTGTGAGGATACCCAGCTTGAAACTACGTGCTTCCAGTAGCTGCCCCATAGTACCAATATTGTTCATCTATGTGACCCTTTACGCCGTACACTACGTTTGCATTGCGAGCTATATATTTTATAATAATCTTACTTAAACAAATCGATTGTATGCTATGGCTTTTTTGTGTATGGTCGATTCAAAGTTCACAATCTAAGTTTACATCTTCAAATAGTATAGTAGGTTTTAGTAATATTCAACAAACTTATATGTCTTTGATAACCTCAAAGCTCAAACTATTTACAAAACTAAATAACTTGATGAATTTTAGTACACGCATTTTTAATTTCAAACTTTTAGAGTGCCCGTGTACACGGGTCTTAAACTAGTAAATATGAAAGGAGGAATTGAAAGTGACGAGTGAGAGAAAGGGAGAGACGTCATATAATCCATGTATACGTTGGGGGTATGTTAGGAATATCAAACAAAGATCAGTTGTAGTTAACCATGATACACGCGTCATCATGTAAGTCTTAGGCCTAAAATTAGATCTAGTTAATTAGGCTCATATATTATTTTTCAACAAGAAAGTATTGGATTTTGGAGGTTAGGCTTTTTGTATACGAGACTGCTGCTCTTTGAAAGTATAAAGAAAGTGGGATTTTGTAGGCTGTGTCTATAGGTGACTTTCTTTAACTCTCCTATAAATAGAATTGAAAGTAAAAATTATCAACAAATACCGCTGTAGCACAACTCTCAATCAAATGAATGATAATTCGGCTCCTTTAGCCGGGGGAGTCCCAGGTTCGAGTCCTGGCAGCGGTTAACCATTCTTTTTTATATTTTCTAATTTGGACGTTTTTGTTTACGCTTAAAACTTTTGGAATGTCTAACATTGTTTTTAATCTTTTATAGTTACTAGCCAAATTATTTTCGTTTGATTTCACTAAATAAAAACACATATAACATGTTTGTTTAGAACAAGTGAGATAACTATTTGTCGAAGTGCACCTTAATCTCACATCCTATAGTGTTCAACAACATTAGGAGAGTTTACATCGAGTTAGCAAAAGTTAAATGAGTCCGTTTTATATACTCAGACTATATAATAGACCATACAGCTTCTCAAGAGTTTTGTGAAATTAAATGAGTCCGTTTAAGGGACCTTTAAAGTTGAACCTAGAGTGTCATTGTAGTTCAAATTTCAGTCCGGCATAGGAGTTGTAACCACAGGTCCCATACAGCCCTAAAAGTAAAAAAATGGCGGATAAGCTATGGAACAAATGATTAAAGAAGGCCGTTGAACCGCATAACATAAAGAAATAGAACGTCATTGTAGTCCCTTGTTTTTCATTCAGTGAACCTGCTTCTTTGACTGTTGAACACTTGAAATAACTTCTAAATTTCTAATTAACATTGGTCAACTGATAAAAACATAAAATAAACTAATTTTTTTTAATACAATAAAAATAAATTATTAAAATTTTTAAAAACAACCTCCTACGTGCACGGGTATTTTAACTAGTTTAATCGATGAAAATTTAATCTCGAATTGAACATAAATGATATAACAGGAGAATATGCGGATTTTGGAGGTTAAGCTTTTGTATACAAGATTGCTAAAAATCTTACAAAGTGGGATTTTGTAGATCGGTGACCCTTTATAGTTTGTATATAAATAAAATTGAAAGTAAAGTTTATCAACAAATACCGCTGTAGCACAACAAACTAAATCAATTGGCTGATTCGGCTCCTTTAATCGGGAGTCCCAGGTTCAAGTCCAGGCAGCGGTTAACTTTCTTTTTTTTTTTTTTTTTTTTTTTTTTGCTTTTAAATTTTAATCCTTAAAGTTACTACCCAAATTATTTTTGTTTGATTTCACTGAGAATAAAAACACAGATAACATGTAAGTTTAGAACAAGTGAGATAACTATTTGTCGAAGTGCACCTTAATCTCTCATCCTTTAGTGTCCAACAACATTAGGAGAGTTTACATGGAGTAAAATCTAGATTCTACAAAAAGTCAGCGACAAAATCCTTTTCTTTAAGATCAAACAATGCAGAGAAAACACATCTATCCATTTGCCACATATCAAAATCGTAAACATGTAATCAAACCATTTGTACAGTAAAAAACACATCGAGAAAAACCGATAGCTAGGACTAAATCAATCTCACCACAAACCAGATCTTGGCCGGTCTGATATTCAGGTGATTAGCCTCTGCCGAATTAGGAACTACTCTGTTGGACTCTCCAAAAAAAATAAAAACGAAACCCATACATACCTCAATATAAGTTTCTTTCATGTTCAAAGTTCATCCAAAAGTGGAAACATTGTTTTTAATATTTCACGTAACAAAACAGTTGGTCCATAAACCACATTTCCAACCCACAGAAGGGGGTAATGTTATCAGCTATGATACAACTTAACACAATGTACAAATGAGTTGATTACAGAAACAACATTTTATGCCTTTCGCTACCTAAAGCATCTCTAAATTTTGTATCTACTTTTTTGCCATTTCGACGTGAGTGAGGCATTGAGATTGAGGCAATTGTCACTAAGATTCCAAAAGATCACTATCATCATCTAGCTTATCCAAAGAGTCTGTGTTGATTGTTTCTGGGAAGAACTCGTCATCAGGGTACAACGTCTGAAAGAGCTGTCATACACCACGAAAAAAATATAAAATCAGTATCATAGCATACCATTTCATTTGAACATATAGCATGTTACTTAGAAGCTATTTCCAAACTAAATATCGGCTTTTTGTGAGAAGAAAACTCATTTTCAGTTAGCAAAAACCTCACCAAACCATATATATGTTAGATGACAACGGGTCAAAGTAAAGTGTATTCAACATGTAAAAAACCTCATAAATCTTTATACTGAAACAAATTAGATTGATACAGCAATAATTTAACATTGAATATTTACTACTGTAAAACTCAATGAACAATAGTAAAAACCTGTTTATGGGTCTAATCCAGTTCAGCGTGTACTTCAAATTTGCCGGCTATCGAATCTGCCCCACACTCTCCATTTTCCACCTCTATTCATATTAAACCATACCACTTCTCTAAAGTTACGTGAAACAAATAGAGTCCGTTTCAAGGTAACATTTGTAAAAATAATCCATGATATTCTGAGGAAAACAAGGTATCTTCGAAGTTGAACCTAGAAGGTCCTTGTAGTTCAAATTTCCGTCCGGCGTAGGGGATGTAACCACAATGCTCATAGGACCCTAAAATAAAAAATGGCAGATAATTTTTGGATCAAAGAATTAAAGGGGGTTGAAGTGCATAACAACAAAGTGCAAAAGTTTTCTGTTGGAAAAATCAAAAAAGGAACTGTGTTGTGGTTCTTTTGTTGCTACGGGTTGGTGCAATAACAAGAAAACATACCTCAATCAGATCATGTATATCGTACTCCAAAGCAAAGTGGGCTTCACTTCTGCACTGTCCTTACTTCTTTGTTGTAAGTCTAATCAATAGAATTTCTATCAGCTGTATCTGAGGTGTGTACTGAGAATAGACGGTCCATTGCCGCATGCAAAGATTTTTTTCCTTCAACAGCATCATCACATAAAACTGAAACATATACAACAAGCCTCAAAGGTAAAGTGAATTATGACATGTTAACTTTGCCAACCAGACCTAGTATTCAATTTAAAAAGTTATAGATGGCTAATCGGGCGGATCAGATCAATGCATGTATTTATGGTATGAGTCGGATCAGGTAGAACTTTTTATGCATAAAAATTACACTTATGCTAGACTATGTCCCATTATAAGCAGTGTTCTAACGTACACATTTGACCCATTGGAGTTAAAACATAACCCGAATAGACCCATTCATAGGTAATTAAGTCAAAGTAGTCAACTCGATATGTGATGGATCCATTACCAGCATATGGATCCAACATCACATACATTAGACACAATAAAGAAATACATAAGACACAATAAAGAAATAGCCGGTGAAGTAATGGCAATTGATGGATCCATTACCAGCATATGGCTGGTTATTTCCTTCTCAGAACCCAATTTGAACCCACCTAGTTCAGAGGTAAAGATGTCACTGACATTCTCAAAACCTGTAAATAAACAATAGCAATAAGAGAGCCGGTAAGTCAATAAGATAGACTTACATAATTAAAGACACCCTTCGACAGCACCATATGCATGGCGGCACAAGGCTTGTGGCAGTTCTCCTTTGACAATGCACCAATCTGCAGTACGAAACCTAAATAGCCATATAAAATACAGCATTTGTTCAGGAAAAGTGTACATGATGACCATAAGGTTCATAGTTTCTCAATTGCTAAATAGAATTTAGAGGACAGATTCTTTGGAATTGTGAGATTTATTCATTATAAATAACATAAGAGGACGTAAATGTTAACAACGCACAGTTATGATATGAAAATTGGTGAATGTGTTTCAATCGGCTTCTATAACCTACGGGTCCCAGGTTCAAGTCCTGTTGCGGATACCTTTTTTTTCTATAAACAAATTATTTAGAGGAAATTTTTTAAATGAACCGATTTCTTGTTTTACGAGTATGAACGTCGCGTTTATTGTTTACCAAAATGAACTTTTCGACTCGGCGAACCTTGATCGAAATTTTGGGCTGGGCGAAATTCCAGGCGAGATGGCTGGGCGAGGTGGCTGTTGCAAGTCTGCAAGTCACTAGCTTCTACTCTTTACCCTTTAATATATGTACAAGACCTTTACCTTTTGACTAGCCCTTTTCTCAGGGTTCATGCTTCATTGCCTTGTATACCATGCATTAGAAGGTATACATTTTGCTTGTGACCTCTATGTATTGACCGTTCATTTGTTTTGACTAGATTACTTTTCAAAGTGTAAGCTTCATTAAATTGTACAACATGTATTTTAGTTGCGCATGTTGTGAGACAATTAAAAAATCCATGCCTGGTCCCCTGCAATAAATATGTTGATGTGACACTTTTTGTTCACTTTGGTGAACTATGAAAAAAAAGTTTGTATTCGTAAAATGAGGATTGAAATGGATTATTTAGGTACTTTGTTTAATTTAAGTATTTATTTTGCAAATTTAGTAAAAAAAAAAAGAAAAATCATGTTATTTCAAGAATTTTATCCGAGTATTGTTCATTAGAGTGGTTCTTACATAGACGAAAGTCGTCCAGACTAAAAAATAATTACTTCAACATAATCATAAGTGTTTACAAAGAAGTTTAACTGAAGTAACAATTTATTAACCATTAAATTAATCTTTAATTTATTTTTTTATTAATTTTATTTCTTTGGCAAACATGACGTTGTGTTCAACAATAAAATGTAAACCAAAATTATGATTTATTCAAGAAAATGTTATTAAACGATACCAGAAATAACACTAAATCAAGAAGAAACAATCATGGTGCATACCACCAGCACCCCAGCTGAATAGCAATTCAAGCATAAATCGATTACTAACCTTCTTGAACAACCGGTACTTCTTATCTAACCTTGAACCTTACAACTATCCTTGAAAAATATACCCAACCAAACAATCTTCACACCCAAACACCCATCAAGACAACTATGCTCGATTCAGTAACCAGAACAATGGTGCCAATCCCCAAAACACACATCAGAAAATCACCTGCCGGTTTGATATCTACTCGATGGAAAGCAAAACCACTTGTATCTATAAATTTTAATTCACGTGTTTAGCCTCCACATGGAATCTCCAAATTATGAAATTACATAAAGCGAGACCCACACCAACGGTTGCAACATATATTTCTTTCATGCTTATAATCCATTCAAAAGTAGAATCATCGTTTTTTATTCTCTCGAGTAACAAAACTATTAGACCAATAATAACATAATCAGCCAAACACATTATATAAAATTGAATTAAACAAAAGATGCGTATACACCGTGCCATTAAGCGGTGATCCATTAACATTTCTCCTGCTAACATCATTCGCTTTGGGTTTGGGTTTGGGTTTGGGTTCAGTCGCAACAGCACAAACAACTCTTTTCTTCTGATTAATCCTAACAATACTCGAAAAAGACCTATTATTTTTTTCATGTGAATGTTGTAAGGATTGGTGATGAACAGAGTTGATTATGGAACTTGTGACTTGACAAGTTGCTTCCATTGTGAAATTCGAAATGATGAGATTCAAACTAGTGAGTGTTTGAAGGTGTTTTATGTATGTCTATCAGTATATGTATGTGTTGAGTTTGTGTGGGTTTACCACTAGTAAATTTGGTGGATGAGTAGTATATGTATGATCGGAGAAGTCGCCAGCGCCAGAGCTAAGAAAGATGTGAGCGTGGTGGTTGGTGGTGGTAGTGAGTGGTGGCGGTGGTGAGTGGTGGTGGTGGCGATGGGGGTGGGTGGCAATGGTGGTGGTGTTGGTGGTGGTGGTGGGGGTGGCGGTGGTAGAGGGTGGTGGTTAGTCCTTTACAAACGGCCATTAGTATAAAGGAATAACGTTACAAACGATCGTTGGCTAAATGGACTACCGTTGCCACATGATGTCGTTAGGGACTAACGGTGCAATGGACTTAGCGTCCAATTGAATTGAAAATCGGTCAGAGGAACGGTCAACCCAATTTTGACAACCACAGGGACCATTGGTATAATTTATTGCTTTTTAGGACCAAACATGCAATTTTTGGCTAACCACAAGGATAATTCATGTAATTAACTCTTTTGTACTATCATACAAGACCGTGTCTATCGGTGATTTTCTTTAGACTATCTTTATCAGCAATCTATTACAACTCAACCTACACAACCAAAACATACAACAAATCTATATTTTTTTACCATTTATCAACAACCCAACCTCTTAATAATATAAAATACTAAATATTAAATATAAAAAAAGAAAAAAGAAAAAAGAAAAAAAAGTAGCCAACTAGATTGCAGGTTGTGGGTTGGTGACCTTGGGTTGCCAAGTGATCTAGATTGTTGATGCAAATTGTATACAATATTATAAAAGTAATATATATGTATATATTTTTATTAGGTTGGGTTGGTAACCCTCCCAATAAACATAGTCTTAGTTTTCACATAAATTTAAATTTTATTTAACGAATATAAATAGAATTGAAAGTAAAGGATGACAACAAATACCGCTCTAGCACAACTAATCAAATCAATTAGCTGATTCGGCTCCTTTAACCGGGAGTCCCAGGTTCGAGTCCTGGCAGCGGTAATTGGTTTTTAGTTTTTCAAATTTTATTGTTTTCGTTTATGCTTAAGAACATGGAATGTCTAACATTGCTTTCCATACTTTATAGTTACTAGCCAATTTAGTTTGGTTCGATTTCACTGAATAAAAACACACATAACAGGTGTGTTTGCCGAAGAGCACCTTAATCTCTCATCCTTTAGTATTCAACAACATTAGTCATTAGGAGAGTTTACATAGAGTAAAATCTAGATTCTACAAGATGACAATAACAAAAACTTTTTTTTAAGATACAAAACGATGCGGAAAACCACACTATCAAGCAGAGGTCACACAACATCCAGGCCACTCCGCAATTGCATCTGCAGGACACGAACAACTAGCACATCTTTCCATTTGCATCCGCACAGTAACCGACTTGAACGACAGCACATATATCCGTTTACCGAATATTAAAATCCTAAAAGCACATGCATTTAATCCATTTGTACAGTAAAAACACATCGAAAAAAACCGATAGCTAGGACTAAACCAATCTCACCACAAACCAAATCTTGTCCGGTCCGATATTCACGTGATTAGCCACTGCCGATTTAAGAACTACTCTATGTTGGACTCCCAAAATAAAGTAAAAATGAAACCCATACAAACATCATAAGTTTCTTTCATCCTCATAGTTCATCAAAAAGTGGAAACATTGTTTTTAAATATTTTACGTATCAAAACAGTTAGTCCATAAACCACATTTCCAACCCATAGAAGGGGGTAATGTAATCAGCTATGATACAACTTAACACAATGTACAAAATTGATTATAGAAACAACATTTTATGCCTTTCACTACCTAAAGCATCTCCAAATTTTGTAGTATCTACTTTTTTGCCATTAAGAAGTGAGTGAGGCATTGAGATTGAGGCAATTGTCACTAAGATTCCAAAATATCACTATCATCATCTAGCTTATCCGACGAGTCTGTGTTGACTGTTTCTGGGAAGAACTCGTCATCAGGGTACAACGTCTGTAAGAGCTGTCATACACCACAAAAAAAAAAAAAGTATCGTAGCATACCATTTCCTTTGAACAGATAACATGTTAACTAGAAGCTATTTCCAAACTAAATATCGGCCTTTTGGGAGAAGAAAACTCATTTTCAGTTAGCAAAAACCTCACCAAACCATATATATGTTAGATGATAACGGGTCAAAGTAAAGTGTATTCAACATGTAAAAAACCTCATAAATCTTTATACTGAAACAAATTAGATTGATACAGCAATAATTTAACATTGAATATTTACTAAAACTCAATGAACAATAGTTAAAAACCTGTTTATGGGTCTAATCCAGTTCAACGTGTACTTAAAATTTGCCGGCTATCGAATCTGCCCCACACTCTCCTTTTTCCACCTCTATTCATATTAAACCATACCACTTCTCTAAAGTTACGTGAAACAAATAGAGTCCGTTTCATGGTAACATTTGTAAAAATAATCCATGATATTCTGAGGAAAATAAGGTATCTTCGAAGTTGAACCTAGAAGGTCCTTGTAGTTCAAATTTCCATCCGGCGTAGGGGATGTAACCACAATGCTCATAGGGCCCAAAAATAAAAATGGCAGATAAGTTTTGGATCAAATAATTAAAGGGGGTTGAAGTGCATAACAACAAAATGCAAAAGTTTTATGTTGGAAAAATGAAAAAAGGAACTGTGTTGTGGTTCTATTGTTGCTACGGGTTGGTGCAATAACAAGAAAACGTACCTCAATCAGATCATGTATATCGTACTCCAAAACAAAGTGGGCTTCACTTCTGCACTGCCCTTACTTCTTTGTTGTAAGTCTAATCAATAGAATTTCTATCAGCTGTATCTGAGGTGTGTACTGAGAATAGACGGTCCATTGCCACATGCAAAGATTTTTTTCCTTCAACAGCATCATCGCATAAAACTGAAACATATGCAACAAGCCTGAACGGTAAAGTGAATTATGACATGTTAACTTTGCCAACCAGACCTAGTATTCAATTTAAAAAGTTATAGATGGCTAATCGGGCGGATCAGATAAATGCATGTATTTATGGTATGAGTCGGATCAGGTAGAACTTTTTATGCATAAAAATTACACTTATGCTAGACATATGTCCCTTTATAAGCAGTGTTCTAACGTACACATTTGACCCATTGGAGTTAAAACATAACCCGAATAGACCCATTCATAGGTAATTAAGTCAAAGTAGTCAACTCGATATGTGATGTGTAGAAAAACATGATATACAGAAACCAAAACACTTTATATAGCTCAAACAACTCAAAGTTCAACAGCAGAAGCTAACAATCATAAAAGATCACCACAGCTACTCTGGTGTGATCCTATTATCTAACTTGATAATAGTTTTAGAAGATAAACAACAACAATAAAAGGATAGATAGGATCTTGAGTTAAGGTCTCAAGATCAGTACAAATTGAGAGAGATATTTAGTAGCGGCTCCAAGAAACCAATATACTCGTCTAACCTTAAAAGAAGAGATGAAACACACTTATATACTCAGACTTCCAACGGTTACAACAAGCGGGCTGAGAAAGTCTTGGGCTGAGAAAAGGCTTGGGCTGAGAGCAACTTGGGCTTCACAAACCTGAAACAAAAACCATAAAACAAAGATACCCAGGAATATTGGATTATGAATTTTAACATGATGGATCCAACATCACATACATTAGACACAATAAAGAAATACATAAGACACAATAAAGAAATAGCCGGTGAAGTAATGGTAATTGATGGATCCATTACCATCATATGGCTGGTTATTTCCTTCCCAGAACCCAATTTGAACCCACCTAGTTCAGAGGTAAAGATGTCACTGACATTCTCAAAACCTGTAAATAAACAATAGCAATAAGAGAGCCGGTAAGCCAATAAGATAGACTTACATAATTAAAGACACCCTTCGACAGCACCATATGCATGGCGGCACAAGGCTTGTGGCAGTTCTCCTTTGACAATGGACCAAACTGCAGTAAGAAACCTAAATAGCCATATAAAATACAGCCTTTGTTCAGGGAAAGTGGTACATGATGACCATAAGGTTCATAGTTTCTCAATCGCTAAATAGAATTTAGAGGACAGATTCTTTGGAATTGTGAGATTTATCGTTATAAATAACAGAAGAGGACGCAAATGTTAACAACATCCGCTGTAGCACAGTTATGATATGAATATTGATGAAGGTGTTTCAATCGGCTTCTATAACGTAGGGGTCCCAGGTTCAAGTCCTGGCTGCGGATACCTTTTTTGTTTTATAAACAAATTATTTATCCGAGTATTGTTCATTAGAGTGTATCTTACATAGACGAAAGCCGTCCAAACTAAAAAGTAATTAAAAAAAATGTGTTTACAAAGAAGTTTAACTCAAGTAACAAAAGTAGTTACTTGTGTTTACAAAGAAGTTTAACTCAAGTAGTCCAAACTAAAAAGTAATTACTTCAACAAAATTATATGTGTTTACAAAGAAGTTTAACTCAAGTAACAATTTATTAACCATTAAATTAATCTTTAATTTATTTATTTATTTTATTTTTTTGCAAACATAATGTTGTGTTCAACAATAAAATGTAAACCAAAATCATGATTTATTCAAGATTTTTTTTTAAACGATACCAGAAACAACACTAAATCAAGAAGAAACAATCTCGGTGCATACCACCAGCACCCCAGCGGAATAGCAATTCAAGTATAAATCGATTACTAACCAGCTTGAACAATCGGTACTTGCCACATCAGCTTTTTCTTTCCGATGATCAGACACGACCAAATTGCCACAATCAGTGACCGGGTTATTTTTTTAATTTTATGTTTAAAAAAAAATGTGTAACAAATATTGGTCTAGATTTCAACCGATTTGGAGAATTTGGGCTTGCTCGACCAACCATGACCAAACAACCAGTCGGCTCGACCGACCATGACCGATGGTCATGACCGACCAACTGCGAGTAGCCTTACAACTACCCTTGAAAAATATACCTAACCAAAAGTCTTTACACTCAAACACCGATTGAAAACAACTATGCTCGATTCAGTAACCAGGACAATGGTGCCAATCCCCAAAACACACATCAGAAAATCAGTTGCCGGTTTGATATCCACTCGATGGAAACCAAAACCACTTCTATCTATAACTTTTAATTCACGTGTTTAGCCTCCGCAATATTTAAATTTAGTTTGTTACGGAATCTCCAAATTATGAAATTACATAAAGTTAGACCCACACCAACGGTTGCAACATATATTTCTTTCATGCTCATAATCCATTCAAAAGTAGAAACATCGTTTTTTAATCTATACTACATATAAAACAATAACGGTCAAACTTTGAAAATTGAAATGTTAAAGTCAAATATGAGAGAAATGTATGGTGTAATTAATATTTTTATTAAAACACCTCATTACTTACAAGAACAACAATTTATTCACATTTTACAACCAATTAAAAGCATATCTATCAAATTATAAAACAACCAATTAAAACACCCTTCATTAAAAAGTAGAATAAAATTTTCACCATGTACAATTTAAACAAGCTACAACATAATCCAAAATATAAAATAATTAAACACACTAATTAATGATATTTTTAAAACACCCTAAAATGAAAATTACATGTTATTATACACATTATACAAATTAATTACATGTTATTGACCCGTTTTTGACCCGTTTTTGACCCAACCCGTCGGGTTGACTCGGTTTAAATCGATCTATTTTTCGACCGGAACGGTTCAACCGGTTGAACCACTCGGGTCGAACCGGGTTTCAAAACATTATGTTTAATCCCCAAATCTTCAAACTTTTTTTATTTTTCATTTATAACCCATAAAATTTTTTAACACAAAATGATATGTTGCTATTAAATCCCACTGCTATGCACGGGTACTCGTCTAGTCTCTCAGGTAACAAAACTATTAGACCAATAATAACATAATAAACCATAGAAGGGGCTTGTTTCCGTAAAGTATGTAAATCGGTTTAGAGATGGGATGTGAATGGGTTTGTTATTTGGTTTACCGTGTTAAACGGTAAGGACCCGATGAGATTGATGTAGATCAAGAAGCTCGGGTAACACTTAAACAAGAATCATACTTCATTTTTGTGAGACAATATTTACCCAAGTGTGTGACAACTTGTGTGATGTTGTGTGTTGCTCCCTTTTTATAGAGAGGCTTTGTCGGGTTTAGAGATAAACCCTTTGGGAGTGATCGACGGCCGTCTGGGTGCCAAGTGTCGATCATCCAGGAGCAGACAAGGAGGACAAATGTCATTCGTCCTTTAGGTCGTAGTGGTGTTTGTCATGCGTCCCCACTATGCAGTGCCAGATGGTACATCTTAACCACTAGCGGTAGTTGGGAAGTAATATCTTTGTCCTTATTCAGTTGGGTCTGAGAGGTCCCTCTAAGCCAACATGGCATGGGATTTAAGTCGGGCCTTTATCAAGTGTTTATTGGGCCTTAGTGATGGGCTTGATTCGAGCGTGTAGTTAATGGGCTTGGGCCATTAATATTGATACGCTATTAGGGCTAAAGTTATCAAAAATGATGTTTTTGATTTTAAAAAAAAAACAAATAATTTATTTAAAACTTTTGTATGATTCTTGTGAAATTTGGTGTTTTTTGTTTTGATGGGGTTTTTTATTTGGTTTTGGTCTTCTAGTACAACATTTGATAGGGAAGTGTTTGTGGTTTACGTTTTCTGCGGTTTTGTTGTGAGAACTCGGCTCTAATCGATTTATTTGTTTTTGTTGTGGTCTACTTGTGTGAAAACTTGAGTGATGTTGTGTGTTGCTCCCTTTTTATAGAGAGGCTTTGTCGGGTTTAGAGATAAACCCTTTGGGAGTGATCGACGGCCGTCTGGGTGCCAAGTGTCGATCGTCCTTTAGCTCGTAGTGGTGTTTGTCATGCGTCCCCACTCTGCAGTGCCAGATGGTACATCTTAACCGCTAGCGGCAGTTGGGAAGCAGTATCTTTGTCCTTATTCGAGTTCCCAAGTCCGAGTCATGACTCTCAGCTTTTACCCAATCATATTGCCCAAATAAATACTAAAGACCACGTTACGGCGTTGCCAGGGTAGTCGAGACTAGAAAGTTACGATAACACCTGACGTAGCGCAAAGTTGACATATATACCATTGAATCCAAAATAAACAATTTTCACAATTCTAATTAATCTCCCAAGCAATATCATACCAATCTCGCCATCTAGACAGACAACCAAACATACCCAACACCATTAAACACTTCCAATCAACTCTTTCAATTTCCCAAACACAACCGCTTAACGGGTATCAAATCTAATGTTTGTCAATAACTTACCAATTACCCAAAACACCACAATTAGTTTGTTATTCAATTAAGGCTGTTAATTGAAATGTCATTCGATTCCAAAATCTGATTCATACCAATGATTCAACGTTAACCAAATAATCACACGTTAGTCCACTTTATCATCTGAAAACACTTACTGTTTTCACATATCGGTATAACATTAACGGACATGAATTCATTATTAGTAATCAAAACCGATTACTACTTGTTTGACAAATTTTAAAGAATAAAACAACGGTTTACGAGGGTTTCGACTCAAAATCGTGACACAAGACCATCACCAATAGACATCATCAAAATCATTATAATCCATCATCTAGTTATGATCAAGGGCACATAAACATGATAAGATGCAAAACACGTGAACATGACACACACACGATACCAACACACTAGTTTACATGCTTTATTAGCTTTAACGCGTTTTAGACTCGTGTTCATCAAAACTTAACTGTGGAACTCACGTTCATGAGACAAAAGGCCTCGTTTGTGACTCCCTGACTTAGTTATAATAGTATCATTTCCTTTATATTCCCGAATCGTTTCTACGACCACTACTAATGTGCAAGTTTTAAATCAAGTGGTGAGATTACGTAAGAAAATTACGTAACCATGATGCTTTGAGAGTATCCGCATTATTGATAAATAATTTTGAATTATTGGTTATCACATTCTGTGTTCATTTGTTCACTTTAATCTCCCAAATACATTCCAATAGATCCCACGTATTTGTGTATATTCATACAAAGTTTTCTCTTTATTGTTTTGGGATATTCCCAAGGCAACTACTTAATATAGGTTAAGTGTTATAGATTTAAGGTTTGGGACTCCATACTCGGTTATAGGTATAGTGCGTGCAAAAATATGAGGACATGCTTTCAGTGCATGTATAAGCATGAGGACATGCTTATAGGGCATGCATAAGCATATAGAAATGCTTATGGGGTATGTGTAAGCATGAGGACATGCTTACTGTGTGTGTGTATAAGCATGTGAAATGCTTATAGTGAACTACTAAGATAGGCAGACTTAAATCGTCTACTAACAGGGCACACGCTCAATCAAGTGTTCAATCAAACCGTTTACCAAATCAGCCCTAAACATCTCATCAGTCATCTTATCAATCAATTCGTCTAATGTGTTCTCAATCATCCATATCAAATCAATCGAGTTCAAAATTCCAAACTCATAATATACCGTTTACTCAAACCAAATCCGTAGTATCTCGATATTCACATCTCATTTACCCAAAATCATATCGTTTCAATAATCAGTTCACAATATCCCTTAACAGATCATCTCATAATTCAAATCGCAGTTCATACCATAATCAATTAAGAAGCTTCGGCTTGGCAAGCGGGCGTGCGTCGGTCGAGGATCAATTTTCTTAAAAGTGGTTATAGTTTAGGGTTTATAAAATACCTAATTCTCTATAACCTTGAGCTCTGATACCAATCTGTAACACCCCCCAAATCTCGGTACAGCGGAAGACTTAATCAAGTTTTTGGGGCGATACTATTGGATTGGTATCGCACACAAGTATAGCAAAAGATAGTCAAATAACATTCAAAGCCAATCCCCAAATTTGTTTATTCAAAACATTTAATCCAAAAGTATAAATATTAGGACCAAAACATGATTTAGTAAAATAGGTCCCCAAAGTTTATCAGAGTCAGAAATGATCCTTGAACCCCGCCTTCTTGCCAAGCTTCCACCGATCACGTATTACAAACATCTCTCAATACGAGAAATCATGCTAAAAGGTCACTTACTGGTGAGTTCATAGGTTTAAGTTCAACAAAATTATAGTGGACCGGTAGGAGTTGATTTGCTATGCAAGACCTAAGATAGATAAATACCGTTTGCACACCGATCCTACCCGGATCACCAACCATAATCATATCCCGCATCCAGGGATTACTCGAGCCCCGCGACTCTAGTCCAGCACTGTCGTGGCAACCTCTAGAACAGTTGCCAACCCCGGACTAGGTCGAGGTAGAAGTCTATTCTTAGCTAGGCAACGGTTAAACCTAGACTAAGGCAACAGCTACCGCACATGTATCTAAACAGTCAAGCATACAAGCAAATCCAAATAGTTTTAACAGTCCAAAAACAGTAGCATGATTCTCACCCCAATATAGTTAAAAACGTAGATAAAAGTGGGGCTATGAAACTCACCTTAGCTACAGCAACGCATTATTTACTATTGACACGACTGGCATCTAAAGTTAATCTCCATGGCATCCAAAAGAATGTACGACGATTACAATAGAATAGTTGTGACGCAACCTAATTCGTATACGATATTCTTAGAATACGGCTCATACGATAAAGAAATCAATAGAAAGTAATGTATTGTAGTTTTCGTGGATCATTCATGTCGTTACTTTCAAAAGTGCATTATCGTTCCCAAAAGTTCCTAATTAATACCTCAGAAGTTTCGTTTTAACGTTTCGTGTGGTGGTATGGAACCATGACTCGACAATCAACTCACGCCAAAAGAAAAGAGGACATCGACATAATCGAGACATGCAGACCATAACTCACGCCAAAAAGGAAAAGACACTGACAAGGTCAAGAAATACTGACAATACTCAAGCTAGTCAAAGACTAGGAATGGCAACGACTATTTATGACACATAAATAGGTTAACTTTCGATAATTTCCCTAAAATTCCGAATGTACATGTTTATCATAAAAGTTGAGTTTCCATTTATCGCTAAATCAGTAAAGGTTTCTCAATCGTTATACACAATCATACAAGTCTATAAGAAAGTACTTCATATAAAGCATTCTATTTAGTATAAAAGACGCGTTCATTTATTCAATGTTCCCAAAATATCATTACGTTTAATGAGTTGTCTTATCAAAATAGCCTTTTTCTCACAAGTTTATAAACATTAGTTTGTATTTACAAAACACGAGTTACTATCTTAATTCCCATAAGAGTTTACGATGAAATAAAATCATATTCAACGAGAATATATAACTAGATATCTCGTTATTAGTTAAAATGTGAAAAGGAAATACCTCGGCATATTGCGAAACCAATATATCAAACTCATTTTTGAGTCTAACATATTATACTCGTTTAAGCCAACAAGTCTAATAAAATCCAACTTATAAATTGATCTAATTTGTTACCAATTGCTATTCCAAATTTATAAAACGTAGTTAAACTTTATAATGTACACAAAATATGTAATATCAATTATTAGTCACGTATCTAGTTTTAATATTTACCAGCCCGTTTTACAAGTATCTAGTTTATCACGATCGTTTTATTCCGATATAGTTGTATAATAGATTCGTTTCAAAGTTACGTTGTAAGTATATATATATATATATATATATATATATATATATATATATATATATATATATATATATATATATATATATATATATATATATATATATATATATATATATATGTATATATAGTTAACTCATAGTCGTAGTACACGTTTACTTGTTTCCATTTACCATTTATTATTCCCTTAATAATCGATAATTCATATATAATTAACTTGTCACATATTTCCGATTAATCCATTTATCTATACCGGCTACCACCTTACTCGTTTCAATACTCCTTGTTACAATTACCAAGTTTAACTATATTGAACCCGTAACTCATTTTGACTCATATCACATACCCAATTTATAAACCAAGACAAAGTAAATACCAAGTTAATATTCGGGTCAAACCCTTGAGTACCATGTCGCTAAACTTATAATTTATAAAACCGATATCATGCCGTAACTTTATACGTGTATTATGAAAACATATCTCATGTCACAATTAACCAAGTTACTCATTAAATGTTCCTTATTATAATACTAAGACTATTATTTGAATACCAAACCCGACCCGTAATGTTTGACCAAGTCAACGCAAGACTATTACCATGGTTTTAGACCTGGACAAATTCTGTCAACACAAACGAGTCCCCATAGGGTCTCGATGCACCCACTGAATACCAAAAAAAATATAACACACTTACTTTAACCCACGTTTTTACCACAAAATCTGTCCTACTGCTTTTATACTCGTTTTCACAATTGCTACCACACGAAACCTTTTTGTAAAATTTCCCTCTAACCGGTTTTAATTTCGTTTTACAAATCATTTTTCCAAGACTCGTTTCTCATCTTTTATACATGAAGCCACGAAACATAACTCAAATTGACATATTTATTTGGTCCGAAAATAGAAAATATAAATAATGAAACGGTTTAGGTTGTTACCGAGAGGAAAAGGGATGAGGAGAGTCGATGGTGTCTTCACGAGTACAACTTGTGATCACTTGAACCTTTGACCATTGTTTAACAATAAAACCCTAGTTGTCAGAATCTTAGAATCAAGATGCGGAGCGCATGAGAGGGATTGAGCATGAGTGTTTTATGAAAATGGAACCACGGGACCCCGATATACAAGATGGGATGGGTGGTGTAGGTAGAAGAGGTGGCCGGAATTTGGCCGGAGACCGGTGGCGGCGCCGGAACCCTAGGTGGGTCGTCGGATAATTTAGAGAGAGAGAAGGAGAGTTATTTTGTGTATGTGAATTGTAGAGAGAGAAATAAAATGAGTGATATGGGAGGGAGTGAGAGTGTGGGGGTATTTATACCCCCGGAGGGACCATTGTTGCAATTTGAGTAAACACAAAGGTGAAGATGAAACATAACACAAGGACCCTAGATGTAACTTCGTAAAACTTTTGTTATATTAGGTTCGGGGCTCGTTTTGACTAGTAAACGAGGGATTCGTGACTCGAGAGTTACGCCATTATATTTAAAATATTAATTCCAATAAAAACGATATAATATACGACTCGTATCTCAATTTAAATCAAACGATCGCTCTAATCGACGTTTCTCCAATTACGACGCATCGAGGAATTTACGAGTTGTCACAGCCTCACCTCCTTAAAAGGAATCACGTCCTCGCGATTCAATTCGAGTCATCCGTTAAATTCTAGAAGGGTGAGTGCAACAGCACGAGGGTTTATCTTCACGTTCCCTACGTGAATCTAGGATCTTACTGCGAGTTTCTATGGACTTCGAAGACAGAGAGGCAACTTTACTAAAGTTGCTTAGTTTCATCATCTATGGTTTCGATAGGTCAACGAGGTTAAATGTCCGAAAATTAGGATTCTCCAAAAGGATAACGATTGCCTCGTCGGCGAGTCATTTCTTCCTATTACACACGAAATGCCGGGAACTCTCTACTGAGTCTCGATGGTAGCTTAAGGCTCTGAGCTACTAGTCTCAATCTAGCAAGGATTTTCCGAAGGATTTATATAGCGGGGATTAAGTTTTCACGTTTACTACTTGCTTCACATAATTTCATGGTGGATCCGTAAGCTTAATTCTAGGTTATCTCAGAGGGTTCAAGAGATTTACGTTTTCCATTTCTCCAAATGGTTTGTGAGTAACTTACATATCCATCTCAACTTAGAACGGTTTCCTTGGTATTATTTAGAACAAGTTTAGGGTTGCTAAGTTGGGGTATTTCCATTTCTTCCCAATCATCTGAATTTATTCTTACATCCATAGAGGATCTCCTACGGTGCCTTTGAGGTACTAAAGTGATAGGTATGGTTATAGGAGATGTTGGCCAAGGGAAAGTGTCTATCGCGACCATTTTCAAACTCAATAGGCATACTACGTGTTCTACTAGGGTTCAAATGGTTTCTCTACTTCAGCCATTTGTCTGGAGATGATACACTGCAAGCATATCCAGATCGGTTCTCTCGGCTCTAGGAAGTGATAGATGGAAAATGGGGTGTGGCGATTGCCATAATCCAGAAAAGATAGAAATTAGCATTTCCTAAGGCACACGGTTTCCTTTACATGTGAAGAAGTCCATTTGTGTAACTTAGGTTTTCCGATCGCGCTTCTTCCTTAAAGAGTATCGAAATGAGTTGAAGGTGGAGGAAGGAGGATCAGGTGTATACTAACCAAATTAATCTCGGATAGGGAAAACGGATCAAGGGAATTTCCTTTTTAATCGAAGTTCCATAATTGAAAAAAGGTAGGGAGCTAAGGTTCGAAAGTGAGGTCTAGCTTATTGGAGCAAGTCACTTTACCGGAGGGAGAGGATTGGGTACTACCTCACCTCCTTAAAAGAAGATAGTTGGGTTCTCTAGTGTTGCTATATCTATATGCAGAGAGACGAGCATTGTCGTCCATACTTTTCCTTTTTACTAATTCGCGGAAGGTGAATAGGTTGGTAAGACTACTAACAATCACTTAGGTAAAGGCGGGAATCTACTTCCGAGGTTTCACCTATGGTGTAGCTTATCGTTTGGTGAGAGGTCCGAAAGGTTAGCAAATGCTTCTCGAAGGATGGGAGAAACATTATGTGATTGTCCTAGAGAACGTAGTTCCGGTTTCTCCTTAGGATTTCAAGGTTTCTGCTGAGTACGGAATCTCTACTAGATGAGAAGTCTAGGAAATTCAGAGTATGTCTTTATTAGAAAGTGTTGATTACTACCATCAATCGGTCGGTTGACTTAGCATGATATCTAGGCTAGAGGCGAAAGTACGACTCCTAATAGAGAGTATTGGTTACTAACCACAGTCAGTCGATTTACTCATTGGTGCACTTAACACTTAACGCAAAAGGTTTCAAAGTTCAACTCCAAAATCATAATCTCCAAAAGAAGTTCAACTACCAATTGATATCCAAATCATTTCCTACATACGAGTGAACGTCAACGGCTCTAAGTAGGTATGCTAGAGAATTTCTCATCTATGGTATGTAAGGTACCATATTGATAAAATAGGGTAGGTATTACCATTACCGGTGGTGTGACGTAGCAAACTATTGTTGACAAACAATGTTGAGGGTTCAATGTTGCTAGAGTCAAATATCGACGAAACAATATCTAAGGATAATCCTCGGTAAACAACTTCACTTAAAACAAGTCGTTAGATCGTTATCGATAGGGGTTCCCACATAGAGGATAAGGTAAGACATCAACAGCACGTAAGGTACTACCTCAACTGAAAGCTGTTGGCGAAGCAACGTCGACCACAATATTATCAGTTTAGGAAATGAGCAACGTCAACTCGATGACGTCGCTTAAATCAACTTCGAGTGAATGGTATGGTTTCAGAAGTTTTCTCAACCATCGGTTCAAGACTAGGTTTGAGGTATAAGTGTCGGTAACAGGGTTACCAACGAAACGAGGCTAGATGACAAATCCACGGTGTTACTACTGAAATGTGGAATGATAATTCCAACAAGATTACTATCGAAACACGGTGGAATGATAATTCCAATACGGTTACTATCGCAACGCGATCAGATGACGTCTCGAAATCGAATACCGACTAACGGTCGAAAGATGATTTTAACAAAGTTATTAATGAAACGGAGCCGAATAATAATTCGAGGCCAAACGATGACTCGAAGTCAAATGACGAGTTAAAACTCGGAACGAGATCAAAATTACCAAATCAAAAACCCAAGGACCAAAATCCGAAATAGTCAAGACCAAATCCAAAAATATCCCAAAATAATTTCAAATGCTCGAATAAGATCAACGAGGCTTATGTCGAAAAACAATTCGGATGAAAACAGTGCCAATCGGGTCTCACCCGATTTATGGCGAACTACACTCAAGTGCTACAACCAAGAATTTCACAAAATGGAGACGTATAAGGATGCCAGAAGTGTTACGATTCAAAAGGTGTTACGATGCCAGTGTGTCATGTGCGAGTGCGGGCTTTCGTGATTTTTAGTGAGTGTGAGTGTGCGAGTCCACCTTAAGTTTATCATTCTTAAAAACAATCTCGAATCCGAACACAATTTTGTTATAACAATTCCCAGTATTTGTAAAATTCTCCTTTGAGACGGACATAGGTGATCAGTCCATGTCCTGCTGTCTCTGGCTGAATATAGGTGATCAGTCTATCTTCAATCGAGGTTCGATAAATTTTTATTAAGCAAGGCACAACCAGTTTATAACCAATTCTTAATATATATTCCCAACTTCAATTGTATATGCCCAAAATGTATTCATTTCTTCATCTCAAAAATATCTCGTTGTTCCACTTAGTTATTAGCGTTTGGTATCATCATGTGTGTGTGTGGTATCGACTCGACAAGACATCATGAATGCACTCAAATAACCACAATGCGACTCATAATGACACAATGAGACGTCTCAACGATATACTTTATAGTTTAATAAGTTTCGGAATAAATAGTTAGATCTTATCGAATTCGTCAACTCGATAACTCAACCATTTATTCATGTCGCTTATTATCCCAAAACCAAACACATCCTAACGAGTCATAAGGATAATTCACCCATTAGTAACGTTATTCCACGTACATAGCGGGCGCTTATTAGGTTCGTCAACCTAGTAAGTCCGTTATCCACGTGGATCGACGCTATTAATGTTAGGTCATCCGTAACCCACGCACAACACATAAATGGTATTAAATACTCATAAATAACACCTTTCGATAAACGTGCCCTCAAAACATTTAATGACTCATTTATTACAAAACATTTCTATTTTTAAACATTGGTTCCCTCTTTAAAATGTCGAATAACTAGGCGAGCCTTGTTATCGAATTCTTAGTACAAAACCATTTATCATCTATATCTTCTAGTACTATTTACTAGTATATATACATATATAAATTTCGAGATATTTCAATATAAATTTATTCGTTTCAACATAAATTTCAATATAAATTTCCAATGTAAATTCCAATATAAAATTTTGATATAAAATTTCGAGTCATTATTCGTTTCGAGTTTCCAAGTCCGAGTCATGACTCTCAGCTTTTACCCAATCATATTGCCCAAATAAATACTAAAGACCACGTTACGGCGTTGCCAGGGTAGTCGAGACTAGAAAGTTACGATAACACCTGACGTAGCGCAAAG
Organism: Chrysanthemum makinoi; assembly: GCA_910596185.1. NCBI lineage: Eukaryota > Viridiplantae > Streptophyta > Magnoliopsida > Asterales > Asteraceae > Chrysanthemum > Chrysanthemum makinoi. The sequence continues at coordinate 121,385,629 of OU343218.1, forward strand.
TTGACATATATACCATTGAATCAAAAATAAACAATTTTCACAATTCTAATTAATCTCCCAAGCAATCTCATACCAATCTCGCCATCTAGACAGACAACCATACATACCCAACACCATTAAACACTTCCAATCGACTCTTTCAATTTCCCAAACACAACCGCTTAACGGGTATCAAATCTAATGTTTGTCAATAACTTACCAATTACCCAAAACACCACAATTAATTTGTTATTCAATTAAGGCTGTTAATTGAAATGTCATTCGATTCCAAAATCTGATTCATACCAATGATTCAACGTTAACCAAATAATCACACGTTAGTCCACTTTATCATCTGAAAACACTTACTGGTTTCACATATCGGTATAACATTAACGGACATGAATTCATTATTAGTAATCAAAACCGATTACTACTTGTTTGACAAATTTTAAAGAATAAAACAACGGTTTACGAGGGTTTCGACTCAAAATCGTGACACGAGACCATCACCAATAGACATCATCAAAATCATTATAATCCATCATCTAGTTATGATCAAGGGCACATAAACATGATAAGATGCAAAACACGTGAACATGACACACACACGATACCAACACACCAGTTTACATGCTTTATTAGCTTTAACGCGTTTTAGACTCGTGTTCATCAAAACTTAACTGTGGAACTCACGTTCATGAGACAAAAGGCCTCATTTGTGACTCCCTGACTTAGTTATAATAGTACCATTTCCTTTATATTCCCGAATCGTTTCCACGACCACTACTAATGTGCAAGTTTTAAATCAAGTGGTGAGATTACGTAAGAAAATTGCGTAACCATGATGCTTTGAGAGTATTCGCATTATTGATAAATAATGTTGAATTATTGGTTATCACATTTTGTGTTCACTTGTTCACTTTAATCTCCCAAATACATTCAAATAGATCCCACGTATTTGTGTATATTCATACAAAGTTTTCTCTTTATTGTTTTGGGATATTCCCAAGGCAACTACTTAATATAGGTTAAGTGTTATAGATTTAAGGTTTGGGACTCCACACTCGGTGATAGATATAGTGCGTGGAAAAATATGAGGACATGCTTTCAATACATGTATAAGCATGAGGACATGCTTATAGGGCATGCATAAGCATATAGAAATGCTTATGGGGTATGTGTAAGCATGAGGACATGCTTACTGTGTGTGTATAAGCATGTGAAATGCTTATAGTGAACTACTAAGATAGGTAGACTTAAATCGTCTACTAACAGGGCACACGCTCAATCAAGTGTTCAATCAAACTGTTTACCAAATCAGCCCTAAACATCTCATCAGTCATCTTATCAATCAATTCTTCTAATGTGTTCTCAATCATCCATATCAAATCAATCGAGTTCAAAATTCCAAACTCATAATATACCGTTTACTCAAAACAAATACATAGTATCTCGATATTCACATCTCATTTACCCAAAATCATATCTTTCAATAATCATTTCAAAATATCCCTTAACAGATCATCTCATAATTCAAATCGCAGTTCATACCATAATCAATTAAGAAGCTTTGGTTTGGCAAGCGGGCGTGCGTCGGTCAAGGATCAATTTTCTTAAAAGTGGTTATAGTTTAGGGTTTATAAAATACCTAATTCTCTATAACCTTGAGCTCTGATACCAATCTATAACACCCCCAAATCTCGGTACAGCGGAAGACTTAATCAAGTTTTTGGGGCGATACTATTGGATTGGTATCGCACACAAGTATAGCAAAAGATAGTCAAATAACATTCAAAACCAATCCCCAAATTTGGTTATTCAAAACATTTAATCCAAAAGTATAAATATTAGGCCCAAAACATGATTTAGTAAAATAGGTTCCCAAAGTTTATCAGAGTCAGAAATGATCCATGAACCCCGCCTTCTTGCCAAGCTTCCACCGATCACGTATTACAAACATCTCTCAAATACCTGAGAAATCTTGCTAAAAGGTCAGCTTACGCTGGTGAGTTCATAGGTTTAAGTTCAACAAAATCATAGTGGACCGGTAGGAGTTGATTTGCTATGCAAGACCTAAGATAGATAAATACCGTTTGCACACCGATCCTACCCGGATCACCAACCATAATCATATCCCACATCCAGGGTTTACTCGGGCCCTACGACTCTAGTCCAGCACTGTCATGGCAACCTCTAGAACAGTTGCCAAACCCGGACTATGTCGAGGTAGAAGTCTATTCTTAGCTAGGCAACGGTTAAACCTAGACTAAGGCAACAACTACCGCACATGTATCTAAACAATCAAGCATACAAGCAAATCCAAATAGTTTTAACAGTCCAAAAATAGTAGCATGATTCTCACCCCAATATAGTTAAAAACGTAGATAAAAGTGGGGCTATGAAACTCACCTTAGCCATAGCAACGCACTATTTACTAATGACACGACTCGTATCTAAAGTTAATCTCCATGGCATCCAAAAGAATGTACGACGAGTACAATAGAATAGTTGTGACGCAACCTAATTCGTATACGATATTCTTAGAATACGGCTCATACAATAAAGAAATCAATAGAAAGTAATGTATTGTAGTTTTCGTGGATCATTCATGTCGTTACTTTCAAAAGTGCATTATCGTTCCCAAAATTTCATAATTAATACCTCAGAAGTTTCGTTTTAACATTTCATGTGGTGGTATGGAACCATGACTCGACAATCAACTCACGCCAAAAGAAAAGAGGACATCGACATAATCGAGACATGCAGACCATAACTCACGCCAAAAAGGAAAAGACACTGACAAGGTCAAGAAATACTGACAATACTCAAGCTAGTCAAAGACTAGGAATGGCAACGATTATTTATGACACATAAATAGGTTAACTTTCGATAATTTCCCCAAAATTCCAAATGTACATGTTTTTCATAAAAGTTGAGTTTCCATTTATAGCTAAATCAGTAAAGGTTTCTCAATCGTTATACACAATCATACAAGTCTATAAGAAAGTACTTCATATAAAGCATTCTATTTAGTATAAAAGAAGCGTTCATTTATTCAATGTTCCCAAAATATCATTACGTTTAATGAGTTGTCTTATCAAAATAGCCTTTTTCTCACAAGTTTATAAACATTAGTTTGTATTTACAAAATACGAGTTACTATCTTAATTCCCATAAGAGTTTACGATTAAATAAAATCATATTCAACGACAATATATAACTAGATATCTCGTTATTAGTTAAAATGTGAAAAGGAAATACCTCGGCATATTGCGAAACCAATATATCAAACTCATTTCCGAGTCTAACATATTATACTCATTTAAGCCAACAAGTCTAATAAAATCCAACTTACAAATTGATCTAATTTGTTACCAATTGCTATTCCAAATTTATAAAACGTAGTTAAACTTTATAATGTACACAAAATATGTAATATCAATTATTAGTCACGTATCTATTTTTAATATTTACCAGCCCGTTTTACAAGTATCTAGTTTATCACGATCGTTTTATTCCGATATAGTTGTATAATAGATTCGTTTCAAAGTTACGTTGTCAGTATATATATATATATGTATGTATATATAGTTAACTCATAGTCGTAGTACACGTTTACTCATTTCCATTTACCATTTATTATTCCCTTAATAATCGATAACTCATATATAATTAACATGTCACATTCCGATTAATCCATTTATCTATACCGGCTACTACCTTACTCGTTTCAATACTCCTTGTTACAATTACCAAGTTTAACTATATTGAACCCGTAACTCATTTTGACTCATATATGTTAGGTTCCTAAATCTACAACACAAGTAACAATAGAAAGAATTGAGGCGGATGAACAACTCACACAAACACTATGCGTATGAAACTAAAGAAAGATTAGGCGTAGCTATAGTGAAAGAGAGTGAATTGAACAACCAACCCTCAAGTGAGGGTTATAACAAGGTATTTATAGGAGGGAAGCTAGGGCAGCACTCCTAGTTCCCATCCTTTTCCTTATTGGACTAGGCCTAGGCTTATGGGCCTTCTACATAAGCCTAAGGCTAATTACTAACATAAAGGCCATATTAAGCTAACTATTACATATGAATTACTAACACTTGATTTAGGTTTAGGAGTGATTCCAACAATCTCCCCCTAAGTGTTGGTGATGAATGAATATGAACGGTGAAGCCGTTGATGTAATAGTAGCTTTGACGTCTTCTGACATTCTTCTTTCTTGTGAGAAGAATTGTCTTTGATTTGAACAATCTCCCTAGTGTAGAGAAATTGTTTTCTTTAAACAGTTCTGCTTTGACGTCATCTTTATCTTTGTTCTTTGATTATTGTTCTTTTGTGATGACGGTGATAATATGTTGTTGTTGTCTGCATCAAGTCTGCCTCAGGTCTGCTTCGCAGCTCCAGTGTCTCCACGTTATTCTTCAACATGCTCACACGCTCTTTGACGTTGGATTTCATCGATGAAGTTCTTTAAGTCATTAACTTTGTAGATTCTTTGGTTTGACGAAGAATCATTCTGACTTTTGTGTTGCTTTAGTTAGAACTTCCATTAGTGATGATGTTAGCATGAGCATGTGAAGAATCTGCACGATCGTTCCGCTCCAGAGCTTTCATAAGAGGAAAACATGAAAATAGTTAGTAATAAGCGGATACCGGCACTTACAAGTTTGAACTTCGAGAGTGTTAACAGTATAGTGTGAAAACACAACTCTAATTCTCACAAAGGCCGTTCCTGAACCAGAGTCCCACAAGTGAGATAACACGATGTACGAATCGGGTACATCTACGGTTTAGATGAGTCGCTGAGGTACACCGAAGCATCACCTCACGACTGTAGACCGTTTGAGACACACTAAGCGTAATCCACGGGGAGTTACCGAAGTGACCTGCTGTCAGGGTTGTTTGATGTTGACCCTGGCAGGAGTTTCCATTCAATCACTGAGGATCACAATTGTGAACCTCTCATAAATGTTCTCGACAGATTGCTAAGATCTGTGAAGGACTCGATAACGTACCACTGATGTTCTTATTGTTGAACACCAAGTGATGAAATGTCAAGTCTACCTAAGAGATCTTTTGATGAATCTCGTGGCTCTAGAATCAATAGTGCGTTTTGGTTTTTCTGAGCGGAGACTAGGGAGAGGGTCTCCTTCTTCAATACCAGCGATCTCTAAGAAAAAGCCGATAGATTACTTAGGGTTCCCTGTGAGAATGAAACAAGCTTCTGTTGAGAGAAACTTGAGTGGCTAAGAAGGTTTAGTGCATGCGTCACTGGGTTCATGACGACTTTTAGTCTTCAATACCGGCGTCATCAAGTGACTACCAGTAGCATATGAATTGAACCCGGTGTCTGCCCTAAGTTGAATAATTTGGAGGGCTATTTCTTTTCACCCTTTTCTTTGCATTTCTTTTTAATTCTTCAACTCCTTCTTTCTCCGATTCTCATTTTCTCCTTTTTACAATCATACCTAAGGACTTCTAAATTCTAACTATTTGTGGTGTCCTTGGGTAGATCCATCTGGCTCTGGCGGATCATAGGACGGTTATTCCTAACCTTAGTCACCTTATGGCTCCATGACTAACCTATGTTGCCATAAAAACCATTTACTTGAAAAATCTCACACATTGTTTGTGAATGAAAAACATTTTGTACCACTGTTGAGATAAGATTTAGCATAAATACTCCCCCTCCACATGTGCTTAAGAGTTTAAATGGTTATTTGCACAGTGAGGAAAGAGCGCGCACTTTTTGAATTGATCCACTCAAGATAGATAATCCCCCGCGAGACACGGTTACGTTGCATAGTTAAAGAGTTACATTGTCAGCTTTTAGGTGACAACTAGCTCTAATAACTACCTTGAAGGTGTAGACAAACCTTGAAAGGTTGTCAAACCCGTCAGAGTTCATGTCTACCAAGAGTTTCTCGAATGGTAAATTCTACTCGGACAAGTCCTTTGCGAGACACGTTTACATCACTAGCGAACTAGCTTGAAATTATTACCCGTCCAGGACAAGTCTTTTCGAGTTACTAACAGTTAAGATCTCGTCAATTCGTTGGTTAAGTCTATAGCACAAAGATTCATTTGCAGTTATACAACATATTTCTTATCACATAAACTTCTCCCCCTCAAAAATGGCATATAAGTGTTATTTTTGAAGAAATGTTGAGAATAAATATGACCATTTTGAGTTTTGTGGGAAGATGACCACTGCGAACAATTTGTGAACAAAGTTATAGAGTCAAATACTCCCCCTCAACAAGTGATATAAACGGTTGAGGTGTTGAAAATCATAAGGGGAAGTACTTGTCCTTTTGAGCAAAACCTTGAAAAGAGAAAGGTTTGATAGGTTTTACTCAAAAGTAAGAAGCTTTCGCTCCTTGTATAGGATTGTGGCACTGAAGCGTACCACAGGGTCCTTTATTTACAAGTGTGGGTTGTACACTGTTATGTGTGCACAAGCCATCGACATATATAATCACACATCCAAAATATTATGAAATAGAAGCAGTTCAAGGGGTACCAGGAAGTCCATCAATGTTTCCAGGAACGTGAACTGGGCGTTGATAGCCGGCGAGAGCAATCATGGGACGACCGCCTACAAAGCTTTCCAGTGTTCTGAACTGATCTCTCCGATACAACCTTTCATCAATCATGTTGATGATCCTCTTCACATCCCTTCTTTCCTTAGAATTCCATCGCTTTTTAAACCCAATTACTTTATGAATATCCTTCAACCTATAAGCTAATCCGTCCCTAACCTTCTTCAATGTGTGATCCCCAAACTTGTGAAGATCTCTACATGCCATCAAGCAATTGCGTAGTGTTTCACTAAGGTAAACCACTCCGAATGGTTGGTTGATGAGTGTGTATTGTGAAAGCTGGTTAATGTCGGGAAGATCTAGCTGAGGTGGAGTGAAGTTGACACGGTTCTGATATGATTCAATTGCAAGCTGGAGATCTTCTACACGTTCTCTGATGACTATGCGTCTGATGAAGATAAGCAAGGACTTGATGAATTCGCGTTGTACTTCAGTTGAAAATTGTCTCATGCGACCCTGTACTTTGGCAAGGTACATGTCTTCAATGTCGTTGATAGACAAATTCTCAAAGTCCGCTTCATAGAATGCATAATCCCTTTCGTCTTGCCTTTTGACCACAATATTCTTTAGGAAAGTGTAGTCCCATTTAGACGAAAGATCAACATGTTTGATGGCAACGATACTCTTAGTACTGAACACTTCATGTTGAGACTTCTGAACCTGGCAGCTATTGTAGTAGATTCTTCGGCGTTCCGGCCAATGGTGAATCCCATACAGTGCATCACAGTCATACTCTTCCACATTGTTTGAGAACATGTGGTTAGCTCTTTCCTCGATGGCTATGCAGTTAGAGTATATGGCTGCCGGGAATGGAAGTGTCAGTGATGTAGCGTATTTCCTTGAACCATCGCCACCATGAAGAAGAAATTCCAAGTCTTTGTTGAAGAAATATCTGAATGGAATCCTAGGCTAATCTGGTTGGCCAATTGTTGGTAGAGGTTTGGACCAGTCAGTGTAATATGGAGGATTGTCCCGTTTGGTGAAGTCGATGTTTGCTTCTGGGTTGAGCCAATCCATATCGTTAGACATGGCTCGTGCTATGTTATCAAGGTGATACTCGTCTTCAATAGCACTTTCCTAACTGTCCTTTAGCAGTTGAAATGCTTCATTCTTGATTCGCTTCAACTCGGATTTCGTCATCTTTTTCACACGAAATTTTTCTTGAAGTAGTTTCGCATGCTCCAATGTACTACATTCTGTAACCTCTTGACCTTCAGATGGGTAGGGAGTGGAATCAACAAGCTTCGAGAACCATTCAAATTCCGTATCATCCTCGTCCAGCCATGATAAGACGTCAGTCATAGGCGCCTTTTTCTTCTTTTTCTTTGGCCTGGTTGAATACTCGGTTTCTTAGGCGTGTCTGGAGAGATGGGTTGTTGTTGTGGCTCAGGGATTTCCTCATCGGCACCACCCGTATATTCAAATTGATCACCGGTTTTCTGAGTCTGGGGTTGTGTCTCAGAATCCTGAGGTTTTTCAGTTGAAGAGCGAGGAGGGGATCGTTGTTGAGCTGGAGTCCTTTGAGGTGGAGGCTGCATTGAATACTGAATGGAGGATGATTCACCAGACTTCTTCGTGCATTTGGGCTCGTTATCTTTATCCTGATCTTTGTCTTCGTCGTCTCTTGAACGTTTAGGCCTTTCAGCTTCTTCTCTGTATGCTGACCTGAGTTGGTATTCTAGCAATGCTTCAAACAATTTAGCTTCGTGGGAGGGAAATGTTGCAGAGCATTTCGACATTTGAGCTACTAGCCGGTTCACCAATTCATCATCTGAGAAGATTGTGAGTTCAACTGGATTGATGCTCAAATTCATTAGAGTAGATTTCATGGCTTGCTTGGCTAGATGTAAGAGATTCGGATAAAGTTGTCTGGTATACATCTCCTTTTTCAGTTTAGGAACGACCTCCATAAGGAACTTGTGAGAGTATCCTTTGATCATCTCGTCCATGCTCCCTTGAAGATCATCTTTCATGAGCTTTTGGACATACTCCCTTTCAACTTGCATCTTGTCTTGCTCATCATGAAGATACTGTATCTGGTCAGCAAGAAAATCTAACTTCTTCTTAGTAATATTTTTCTCTCTGACCTGTTTTACAGCTTTAACGATTCGTGACTTTGCATGAGACATCCAAGATGCAGTTGGCTTCTTCACTGATTTGGATGATGATTTGGTTGGTCTTTTTGATGGTGGTGGTGAAGAATGAGAAGAAGAATCTGATGACGAAGAGACATGAGAAGACTCGGGGTCCTTAGGAGGTTCCGAGGTTTTCTCCTTGGGACGTGTTGGACTGTCTAGAAGAAGCTTATCATAATCAGCGTCATCATCTTTTCCAGACTTAGTAGTATCATCAGTCTTTGTTTCATCACCAGAAGTCTTTTCAGTCTTTTCCTTTTCTGGTTCTTCAAAGTCATACTCAAGAGTATCCTCCACACGTGTTTGTTGTTGTACCAAAGTGGTGGCACCAGATCCCTTATCGGGTTGATTAACCGCATCGGGATTTGGTGTAGGTTGAACTCCACCACTTGACCCTCCGGGGCCACCCATTTGATCCTTAGAAAATTCTTTTGCCACGTGTTGGAGTCTAAGGAATTTGAACTTTTTCCTGTAATCAGTTTCCAGTGGCTCTTCATCTGAGCTTTCTTCATAAGGCACAAGTACTGGAGTCTTCCCTTTTCCTTGATCAGCTGGAGGACTAGGAGGTTTAGATATCGTTGTAGTGTCATCTTTAGCAGTTTCAGAGTAGAAAATCTCTTCAACTGATGCAGTACCCTCCGAGTCTTCGTCTGTTAGCTTTCTTTGATGTTCAGGTTTAGATACGGGAATAGGAACAGCTTCCTTGGTGGGAACTGTCCTCTTTCGTGGAGGATTCCTCCTGGGGAACTTCCTCTGACTCTAAGTGCTTGTAGCACTTCCTGCACTTCCTCTTCTGGTTTTTCTTGAAGGCGTACCAGAAGACTTTTCATCAAGAAAACCAACTTTTTTCTCTTCCACAGCAACCAAATATCTTTTATAAGAGTAGAGCTTTTTGATTTCAACTGAGAGAAGATGATCCGGCAACACAGCACCTTGTTTCTTAGTCGTTGACTCCTTAAATCGGACTGTTAGAGTGGGTTCAGTCAACATGTCATGATTGTCGGGTCATTGATTCTTTTGGGGATGTCAGGGTTGTACCCAAGTGCTCTCTGGATCAACAGTTTAGTATATCTGATGTAGGGAATCTTTGAGCCAAGCTTTTTGAGGAATGTCATCATGTCATCCCAAATCAGAGCTTCAAATTCGATGTGCTTCATGTTGATTAGAGCCCAAAAGATTTGCAGTTCCACGAGCTTGGGATGCTCATAGCCGCTGTCACGACTAGAAATGGATTTTGTGATGATGATATAAAGGGTTCTCCAAGGCTGAGGGATGTTCTTGAGATCCACATGAGAATTCTTAATGATAACCCCTAAAGCTTCGTCGTACCCAATATTGATCAGGAATTGCAGAACCGTCTCTTCAGTAGGTGCATCAGAGAATTCAGTTGGTATAATGTCGGGAATAAGGAGAACTGCCCGTAAGTCTGCAGGAGTAATGGTGATCTGCTTGTGATTGAGCATCACCGTCACAGCATTTTGACCTTTGACCATCTACATTGTGTTCCAGAATTGCTGTATGTAGATCTCTGGAACAGTGGCAGAGTGGGTGAGCATGTTCTAATAGGGATGATTCTTCAGAATATCCACTGCAATGAGACAAGAAGATTCCGAGCAGGTGAGAGTTTCAAAGTCAACTCTGAGATTGTTCTTTCCAATCTTCATAGGATAGCCATGTGGGAAGATATCAGCAATGGTGAGGACATTTGGTGCATCCACATTCATTTGAGCAGCCATGTCGTGATCTGAAATAACATTAGCCAAAAGAACCAACATATCGAAAGACATAATGTTAGTCAACAGAAGGTTTAATTGTCTAATTATTGAATGTGCAATGTCAATGATAGTTACGAGTCCAAAGTCACTTGTTTGTTCAATAGTCCAATGACGTCGCGATAAGTTTCGTGAGTTAGTTAACTTTAAGTTTTAAAGTTTATGTTATCACTTATTTAACACAACATATTGAACGTTTAAGCTTATTAGTGACATTATTGGTTTCGTGACCTAATGATTTATTTATTTATAAGTTTGCACGCGTAACAATTCATAATGAAGGTTTGATCAAGGCTTATGCGTAGGGATGGTAGCTTATGCGTAAACAGGAGAAATATACGCGTAGATGCAAGCTTATGCGAAGGATCCTTGCTTACGCGTAAGAAATATTACGCGTAGGAAAAGGGGACCTTATGCGTAAAGCTTACGCGTAGGCGTATATAAAACCTTACGCGTAAGGCTTACTCGTAAGACTAGACCTTATGCGTAGAGTTCACTGTTTACGCATACCCTTCACAGGATACGCGTAGTCCCTTTGTAGAACCTTACGCGTAACGCTAATCGTAAGATTTCTCTTACGAATAACTTGCTACGCGTAAGGTGATCCTTATGCGTAGATGGTTAACAACCTTGATTCTGAGTTTTACGAGTAGCAAGCCTGAAATAAAATCACCATAACATCAATATTAACATTAACATTCATTCTTAAACAGATCATGGCATGAAACTCATTAAATAGTTTAAGCGTAAGATTACTTATGCGTAGCCTAAAACCCTAAAGTTCAAAAGTTATGCGTATGAAATCTAGCCATAGGATTTTCACCAAAGTGTTTCTGGGAGGTCTAAGAAGCATATAGAGTATGTTTATCCAAGTTTTAATATTAAATAAGCCATGAATAAAAAATACCCGATTCGTATAAACTAGAACCCTAATTTTCAATTTATGAATCATTAGTGTTTCTGGGTGATTTCTGGGTTTAAATAAGCTCAATTCAACTTGAAAACAACCTCATACAACAATCTTTATCACCAAAAACGTTCTCATTTGAAAATACCCAAAACGACTCATGAACCCTAATTTTGAAAATCAATCATTTCGTGTTTCTGGGTGGATTTTCAGGATAAACATAGTATCATTGATGTTATTGAAACGTTTTGACACTATTATTTTAACCACAAACACACACCAATGATTGTGTGTTCATACGCTTATGCGTAGAACACATAATCATTCATATCTTTCGTTTTAGCCGTTGGATTTGCATAAAAATCAAAACCCTTGCTTGTAATAACGTTTAGATTACGAAAAAACTTACAATATGATGATCAAAAACACGGATTTGAAGCTTGATTATTAGGCGTAGGATGAGTTAGTTGTGTGTATTAAATGTGAGGATGAAAAGTTAGGTGGGAAGTTTTATTAAAATAACTTTTGGATTTTGACAGTTTTACTCCCTCCACCTTTTCCATTTTCATCCAAAGCCTTTTAACTTCCATTTTGGTTACCAAATGATAGATTTTAAGAAAGAAACTTGACGACACTCCCCCTCGACTTAAGAAATAAAGAAAGGTTATAAATTTTAGTCCGAGGAGTGTTATTGAACCAGAAAAATTTACCACCATTGATAAAAGAAACAACCGGGATAGGATAACATGCAAGTACACAGTTATTTTGAAACAGTTAAGAATTTATTTTCTCCCCCTCAACACTTGATCATAAAAAATACTGAATTTTGAAAGATTATAGAGTTGACGGAAGAAATGTACTTGCCATGTTGAAAGAAAAAATAGATAGAAGAATATTTTTGTTTTATCTGATTTTATATTTTTGTATTTTGTTTTTGAAAAATATTTACAAAAGAGATTTTGGTGTTTGACAGGTTTTTAAGAATGTTTTAAGAGTTCATCCAATTCCTCTTGAGTCAAACACCGCATACCAATCCGGTGGACCAACTCATTAAACCTAGCGGGAGGCAAGGCTTTGGTGAGTAGATCTGCCAATTGGTATTCTGTACCCACGAAGTATAATTCAACTATACCCTGTTCCACGTGGTCCTTGATGAAATGATATCGAAGATCGATGTGCTTTGATTTCGAATGCTGAACTGAGTTGCACGAGATCGCAATAGCACTCCGATTGTCGCAGTACATCGGGATTCTGTCAAATACGTAACCATAGTTTTTGAGTTGTGTTCTCATCCAGATGACTTGAGCACAACACGCCGACATGGCTACATATTCTGCTTCGGTTGATGATAGTGATGTACAATCCTGCTTCTTCGATTGCCAGGACACCAGTTTATCACCAAGAAATTGTAGAGCTCTTGAAGTACTTTTTCGTGAATCTAAGCATCCTGTGTGGTCAGCGTCTGAAAAAGCGATTAGTTCAAAACCAGAATCCTTCGGATACCAGATCCCCAAATTAATGGTTCCCTTGATGTATCGGAGGATTCTCTTAGCCTCTGAGAGGTGGGTTTCAGTTGGTCGCGACTGATAACGGGAGCAAAGATAAACGGCAAAGACAATATCAGGTCTGCTAGCTGTTAGATACATGAGAGACCCAATAATACTACGGTATTTGGTAGGGTCAACCAATTTCCCATGCAAATCAGCGTCCAGTCTCTTGGTATGTGCCATTGGAGTGGCATAGGTGCCACATGTATTCATTCCAAATTTGTTTAACATTTCAAGGGCATATTTGGACTGACTCAAGAAAATACCACGGGATGATTGATGAACTTGTAATCCTAGAAAGAACGTAAGTTCACCCATCATGGACATTTCAAAATTTTCTTTCATTAGTTTTGCAAAAGCGATTGAGTACTTTTTATGTGTAGACCCAAAAATGATGTCATCCACGTAAATTTGAACAATTAAGATATGTGCCCCGTGATATTGTATGAAAAGAGTAGGGTGATCCGTGCTAAATAGTCAAGCTAAATCACTCAAACCTGCCACTTGTGAATGGCAGACCGTAATCAGCTTAAAATTGCTCAAGCACGAATGCAATTTAGATCAGAGGAATATAGTGTATTCCTGGGTCGTTAAGTCCCACGGAGGATGAATTGGTGTTTAAACAACTTCAGATGATAGAATGATCACTAAGGATAGTGATCAGGAAGGTTTTGAATGGATAATTACCTAAAGAAAAGATTTACAAATTACAGCGACTTAAATGCAAATTAAAAGAAATTAAAAAGTTAAAATCTATTAAATAAACGCTATCACTATTTTTACAGATCGATGAACGTTTATTTTATAAAACAAAATAACTTAAATAAACTATATTAACTAAAACGTAATCCTAAATAAACTTAAAACGTAACCTAAAATGAAAACGAGCGTTACGTGTAAAAATAACGCTGGAGCGCAAGCAAAAACGTAAAATTATTGAAATAAAAGGCCTACGAATGTAAAACTAATTTTCTTACGTACTATATGACAAAAGAAAATTTTAGAAAAAAGAATTATATTTTTTAGATTATTATTTTATTTATTATGATTTAAATACTATAAAACACTAATTAATTGATTAAAAATACTAAAACTAATGAGAAAAATCCGAAACTTTTTTATAAAATACTTATTACTAATACAAATTTATAAAAATTACAAAACTGGAAAAAGCTACTACGAATAAGCTACAAATAAGCTAAAATCTCGTTTAAGCTAAAATGAATAAAACGTATATAAGAGATAGATAGTGCAAGGTTTTAACGAGAAAGACCCAAGGGCGCAATGGTTACAGGTACCCCCACTATCATTCCCATAAGGGAGAGGTCTCAGGTTCGACCCCTGCCTCTCCCTTTTTGCACAAACATTTTATTTTTGAAATTTTCTTTTTGCAACTTATTAAATACAAGTAAATAAGCACTTTTTCTAACTATGACTTTTTATGAAAATGAGCAATAAGCTCTGTGAGAGCTTATTTAACTCAACAGTGAACAATAAAAGAGAAATAAGCAAAAGGATTAAGCCTAATTTGTCATTAAACTAATGAATAAGCAATAAGCTAAACTGATAATAAGTTAAACAATAGATAATAAGCTGAATTGAAAACTGAAAAAACACAAGTATTTAGGAATAAGCACTAGTCAATAAGCATAAGCTTAACTGATTTTGCACAGGACACTTTCTAAAGTATCTAGGTACTTTTAAGCTACTTTTAAGCACTGTATTAAGCTAGAAATTTAAAAAGGACTTTGGAAATAACAAGTTTACCAGCTGAACTCTTTAAAAAGCTAATTCCCAAAGTTTGGATTACAAAATTGAGCTTGTAAGGAGCTTTTGAAAAAGCTGAGAAACACTAACTAATTAGCACACTAAACAAAAATGGACAAAATTACAAGCCATGAGCAGGCTTATTAAATAAGCTATTAAGGTGAAAACAAGAACTAGACTAAAGAGACAGCTAGGTGGGCTATTCAAAAAGCTAAATTGCAAAAGCTAAAGACCACTAATAAGCTCTCTGTGAGCTTGTTAGATGGACTAGCAACACTGTGAGCAGGGGAGCTTTGCAGACAAGGGGTCCAAAAGAAGCTACAAAATAAGCTATCTATGAGCTAATTTTATTAAAGCTAGTATTTTTATATTTTTATTTAGCAGCTAAATATTATTTTCCCAAAAGGAATTAAGCTAAATCCTAATATTAAACACACAATGAAAATCTAAAGTTTATTCAAAAACAGGCTAATGAAAATTTTGACTTTTTAATTACTCTACTAAGTTGACTAAACTGAACTTTAAATCAATAGTATGGACTGATTAAGTTATATTAAGGTGTATTAAGACTATATTAAGCTAACTTACCAAGTTTTAAACAGATATGATGAGTTTTGATCTAGAAATCCTAACAGTTAATAATCTAAGTGATATTAAAGAGACTTTTGACCTTTAAATAACAAAGACTGGTTTTACTTGTTTGCTATGAGCTATTAGGTACTAGTGTAACACACAACAACAACAACTAACAACATACATACTCTCTAATTCAGTTAAAACAGTGAAACCAAACAACCTTTATTGAGACTGTTTTTTAAGCTAAACTTACATGAGGTCCAGCTGAAAGGAGCTTAACTCAGAATCAAACCAACCATTTTAAGACCAAATCCAATCCAGAATCTAGCTCAGCTTCAACCCAACTCCATTTCTGCAACAGCATACTTCTTCTTCCTTTTTTGAATTTATGAGCTATATATTTGTATTTTTGATATTTTTACTTAAACTGGTTTTTACTACTTTAAAAACATGTAAAAGATTATAAGTAATCAAAATAAGCTTGAAGAAACATGAATTTACAACATTTAACAGTTTTAAGTGGATTTGTCAAATTCACTCAAAATTGCTAAAATTGAAATCAAACTTAGTAACTGAAATTAATACTTGGAATAGGTTTAGATTACATTAAAAACTTTGATAATACAACTTGGAAGCTGAAAATTACACTAGAAAATGAAATTAAACTAAAACGACAATCTACACTACTCTACTTGGTTTCTTCTCTCCTTCTTCCTTGATATTTATTGACCTATGAGACTCTCCACATGCTTCTGAGCTATTCCCACCACCATTGGATGAGTCAAAGCAATCCTATCCTTTGATTTGCAATTTGGCGCCAAAAAGGTGAACAGTAGCTCTGCAATCTTTGATTGTTTTTGGACCAGGGTGAAGAGGAGGGGGGACAAAAGGTGATAGATAGTGTGTTGAGGAGGAAAAGAGTGGGGAAGCATTAAATGAGGGAGGCTACAGGTGGAGAAACCATGGTGGTTTCTGGTTTAACAGGTGGAAGGGAGAAAGGGGATGAACAGTAGTACCTGGCGGTTTTATTTAAACACTGGGGTGGTTTGGGCTTTGGTTGGGATTGGGCCAGTAGCTGGATTTTGGATTTATTGGGTTTGGGTTAAATAATTAACCAAGGGTCCATTTGGTTTAAGTAACTTATTGAACACAAGGACTAATCATGTAATTTGGTAAAACTGAAGGACTGATCTTGATAATTTTCCAAAGCTCTCACAAGGATTAAACCTGCAATTATTGGTTAGTACAAGGACAAATGTTGCATAAAATTCCATTTTTATAAGTCCAAGGACTAAAACTGCCAATTTAGAAACTCTAGGGACCAAACTTGTAATTTTCCAAAAGTTTACCATAAGGACCAATTTTGTCATTTATTAATAGTACAAGGTTAAAATTTGATAATTTTCACTTTTTAAATTAACCAAGGACTATATTTGACATTTTTCAAACTTGAGGGACTAAAGTTGTCATTTTGTGATTTTTTAAACTTTGAAGGTTTGATTTGACAACTTGTGAATCCCAAGGACCTAAAATGATATTTTACAAGTTTTTGAATTACCAGGGACTATTTTTGACAACTTTTGTAACTTGGGGGACTAAAACTGCCAATTATGCAAACTTGATATGTTTTTCATCAGATTTTGATGTTTTTGCATTTAAAACATATAAAACACTTGTTTGTGATATTTTTATCATTTTGAAGCATTTCTGAGTGTTTTCAGATGTTTTTGCAGTCTATATAATACAAAAATGATGAGTATTTAGACACTCATCATAGGGTCAACCGAACCTTTGGTGAAATTATTGGCAATGAGGAAAGATGATAGCTTATCGTACCATGCCCGAGGAGCTTGTTTGAGACCATACAGAGCTTTGTTCATGTTAGGAATTAGAAATTCCAGGTATTAAAGAGTCGGTCACCTCAAGTATATGTAATCGTTAGAAAACTCGTAGTCATAGTACTTTTATGTTAAGTAGTATTTAGTTTAGTAAAACCGTGGAGGACGGACGGGTCTTTACCCACTGTATGCCTGATCCACAGCCCGTTGTGTGGCGTTTTATTGTAAGACTATAAATACTCTCTACCTTCCAAGGTAGAGAGTTGGAGCTCATAATAATATTTTCTTTCTCTCACTAGAGTTCCCAACTCTCTTCCATTCTCTCACTAGAACTCTCTCTCTCTAACATTCTTATACGCCTACTTTGATCATGGTTTAGAGTGTTTGTGAAATCCAATATCCTACAATTGGTATCAAGAGCCATGGTTTGATCACTCATCTTTCATGCTCTTTGTTTTGGTGGATTTCATAAGGTTTTTGGAGTATTAAGGGTTTAGGAGAGTTTGATTCATTTGGACAAATTCTTGTGTTAAAGTTTGAATTTTGCTTGTACTTTTGTGTTTAGGATCATCATATGTGTTTATGTTTTGAATTGGAAGCCTTAAATCATTGTGGTTTGGTTGTTTTGGATTGATAAAGTGGTTATTTTTGAAAAAATGACTAAGCGAGTTGTGTCTCGGACTTGTGTTTCTTCAAAGCGAGTTGCTTTGTTATTTAAAGCGAGTTGGTACATGCGACTTAGCTGTTTAGCGAGTTGATATTTATGCTACTTGGGTTCTAAGCGAGTTGTTTCTTTAAGCGACTTGAGATCTAAAGCGACTTGCTACTTAGCGAGTTGTAACGTTAGCGAGTTAACTTAAGCGACTTAGTGTTCAAGCGAGTTGATTGTGTTGCGAGTTGAGACTAAAGCGAGTTGGCTATTTAGCGACTTGATTAATTAAGCGAGTTGAGTGTGTTGCGAGTTGACTGCTTATGCGAGTTGTGTGTTTAGCGACTTGTTCATTTAGACCTTTTTCTTCTTCGTGTTACGTTCTTACGGTTGTTCTTTTGGTTTAGTAAAATCCCGTGAAAGAATCAATTTCCCGGTTTAATCAAAGAATTGCAAAATCCCGTAGAGCTTGAAACATGTCTACAAACGTCCTACTATCATCTCCATCTGTTGCGAGGATGTTCAAGCAACTGGTTCAGATACTCGTCCACCCATGCTTGACAGAACAGACTACGATTCTTGGGCTCAACGAATCAGATTGTACTGCCTTGGAAAGGAAAATGGTGTCAACATTCTCAAATCCATTGATGAAGGACCGTGTATCGAGTTGAGACGACTAGAGATGTACTTGATACTGCTGAAGATGGAACTCTGATTTACGGAATGGACAGACCAAAGATGTATGATGAGCTTGATGATAAGGAGAAAAAGAGATTCGATGCTCATATCAGGGCTTCTAACATTGTTCTTCAAGGTCTTCCTAAAGACATCTACA
Organism: Chrysanthemum makinoi; assembly: GCA_910596185.1. NCBI lineage: Eukaryota > Viridiplantae > Streptophyta > Magnoliopsida > Asterales > Asteraceae > Chrysanthemum > Chrysanthemum makinoi. The sequence continues at coordinate 121,404,254 of OU343218.1, forward strand.
AGCTGATCAATCACAACACCGAAGCAAAGGCAGTATGGGATAATGTCAAGATGCTTCTCTCAGGTTCAGAATTAACTATGGAAGACAGAGAATCACAACTCTATGACGAATTTGAACACTTCAAGATGAAACCAGATGAGAGTGTCTATGAGTACTATGTGAGATTCCATAAGTTGGTGAATGACATGAGGAACATCAGAATGACAATGCCTAACATTCAGCTGAACTCAAAATTTGTGAACAACATGAATCCCGAATGGCACAAGTTTGTCACCTCTGTGAAGCTCACTAAAGGATTGAAGAATACAAACTATGAGCAACTTTATGCCTTCCTCCTTCAGAATGAGAGACATGCTATGTTTGAAAAATTGGTTCTTAATCAGTTCAAAACCAACCAGGGAGAGACAAGCTCGTCTAATGACTCAACTGCCTTCTACTCAAACATCGGAATCACAACCAAAGCCTCACAAGTCATACCCATGGGAAATGGTAATCACAAACTAATTCGTGATCCTAAGTTCAAACAAGCTGATGCTGATGCACACGTGGGTAATTTCATTAATCAACTAGCTCTTCTGATTAGTCAAAACATGAATTCTCTCCCACAAACCAATAACAACCTCAGAACAGCATCTAACCCACACAATCAAGCTACTGTTAAAGATGGGAGGATCGTGGTGCAAACAGTTCAGGAAAGACAGTATGATCAGGGAAGAGGTGGAGCTGGTAGAGGTTATGTTGGTAATCGGAATCGAGGAAGGAATGGTAATCAAGGTCAAGCTAAGCTGATCAAATGTTATAATTGTGGTGGTGAGGGACACATTGCAAGGAACCGCACATCTCCAAAGCGTCCACAGAATGCTGATTACTTCAGAGATAAGATGCTCGCTTGTGCAAGCTCGGATAATGGTGCTGCTTTAGATGAAGAGGAATTGTTGTTTCTAGCTTAGGGCAATGCCAAGATCTATGATGCAGATGTGGATGAGCAGCCTATTCAGGAAATAGGTCACAATCATCAGAATGCCTTTCAAGTCGCTGATTGTGATGCATACGACTCTGATGTGGATGATGGACCTACTGCACACACAATCTTTATGGGTAGCATTTCTCCAATGGTTTCTCCCAAGGTCTCCTCTTCACCACAAGCTGCCCCATCCAAAGACACACTCATCTCAGAGGTACTAAAACTATACGATGATGCTGATGTGCAAAAGATGCATGACAAAGTACTATCAACTGAAACTTTTGTATCAAAAATTGAAAATATGGGTAATATCAATGTTGTCCCATATGATCAATATGTGAAACAAAGTGAAAGTGAAGTTGTGCCAAGTGATGCATCTCCTGCAGTCAACAATGACTATATTTTTGATGAATACACTGCCTGTGCCCCTGATGAGTCTGTAATCTCTGAACTTAATGCCTATAAAGAACGTGTTGCTATTTATGAATAACGTGCTAAATTTGAGTTGACCACTCGTGAGCAGGAAATGGATGACCAAATGCGTACAACTATTAGAAAAAGTAGGTTTAGAGAAGAAGTATTAAAACAAGAGTTAAACTCCTTGCAAGAAAATCTTTCTAAAACTGCTAAGCAAAAACAAGAACTTCAAGAAAATGTTAAAATGCTTAAGCAAGAATTCAGTGCTAAGGAATCAAAACTTTTGAATGATTTTTCTAATCTAAAAACCTTGAAAACCAAGCTTGAAAATAAGTTGTACGTACAAGGAAACACCATTCAGACTGCTCACATGATCACTAAGCATAGAGTCCTAAGCGATAAGCATAGCATTCCCCTTATTGAGGCTAGAAATGCTCATAAGGTTCTTTATGATGGCAAGGAAATCCTTAAACCTAGACAGAAACCTAGTTGCGCTGAGTGCACAGAGGAAGATAAGAAATCAGATGAAATCACTAGGGAAAAGTTAAACAAGAAACTAGTTGATCCAAAATGTAAAGAAAAGAAAGTAATCATCACACCCCATGATTGCAAAAAGGAGAATTGGATTGCCTTAAACAAGTTTAAGCCTCAGACATTGTTAACTCCCGAACAAGTTTTCTGGAAAATGGATTTAGATAAGCAGAAAGCTGAAAATATTGTTGAAACAAATCCTCCTCTTTGGAAAATGCCTAGAGCGACTGTGTATCCTCCTAATACACCAATGCATCTTGTTCCTAGAACAATTGCCACTAAAAGCAAGACCTTAATTAGCCAATATGTTATACTTCAACTATTTGTTGATTTTGAGAAAACTTGCAAGAAAAGGATCACACCCACTGGTATTACGGAAGGAGAAAGGGGTTTTGAGCAAATGAAAGAATGTTATTTAACTGAGGTCATGCCTTTCTTTAAACTTCTAAAAGATTACTTTGAGAGTCTTAAAAAGGGGATTGAAACTGATATTAAGGGAATGGAAAAGGAATTTGATGCAATGATAGTTGAAGTTAGTGACTATGAGCGAGCACTAAAATATAATGAGATTGAGAGGAAGAACTTGCATACACTAAATGAGAACCTGATTTCTGAATGTATTACTCAGGATGTGTTTTTCACTGCTACAAATTGTTCCATTAATGCTTCCAAATTTCATGAATTATCGGTTGCACTGAAAGTCTCCCATGATCGTGTCATTGAGCTTGAAAAAACTAATTCTGTACTAAACGAGAAAATTGAACTGGATGATCACGACAATTTGGTTAAACATTTTTCTAAACTGGAAGTTGAGCATTTTAATTTACAACTAAAATATCAACATCTTAAAGAAAATGTCAAAACTTCAAATATCAAGACATCCTCAGATGCTCCAGAGTTTGATGCAGTTTTTCAAATTAACAAACGTGATGAACAGATTCAAGCTCAGTGCAACACGATCAGAAAGTTGAAAGCCCAAATCTCTCAATTAAAGGGTCAAACGAACAATATGACAGGCTCCCAAATGCCTCCTCCTTTAGATTCTCAGAATTCTCAAACTTTTCATCTTCAAAACTTAGTTGATGCCTTACAAAAGGAAAACAAGAGTTTTCTAGAAGAAAATGAAAAAGTTAAACGACATTTTAAAGACTTATATGATTCAATAAAAGTCACCCGTGACCAAAACAACGAAAAAATAACGTCTTTACAAAAGGAAATTGAGAATCTAAGAAGTCAGGGAAATGGGAAACTGCCACTTGTTTTCAATAAGAATGTTGTCTCAAAGTCACCCTTAGACTGCAAATTGTTAGGAATTAGAAAATTCAATAGTGAAGAGTCGGTCACCCCAAATGTTATCTAGCTTAAGTTAGCTCGTAGACTTATCGTTAGTTACGTTATTTTGTAGTTTATTTATTAGTTTGTAGCGTAGTATAGCTTAGTGTAACACCGTGGAGGAAGGACGGGTCTTTACCCACTGTATACCTGATCCACAGGCCGATAGGAGGTCGTATTTCTTGTAACTATAAATACCCCTTCCATCCATGGAAGGGGTGGTGCTTCATTTTCAATCTAACATTTCCTTTGTGTAAACCTCTAGCAAGAACACCCTCTCTCTTTACTTTCTCTCTCTAAAATGGTGAACACGTATTTTGATCATCCAAGACCACCCGAATCATCAACACAATAATATTAGGATCCTAACAATTGGTATCAAGAGCCATGGTTATTGTGTTGTTTATGGTGATTCTTGTGGTTTGTCACACGGTTTTTATGCGGTTTTTTGATGAATTCGTTTATAAGGTTCTTAAGCTTGCTGATACAGTATAGTCATTTTTTCGTGGTCAAAACTGTTTTATAACATGTTAATCACTTGTTTTTTGATAACAGTTTTTTTGTTCATCTAGCGACTTGATATGTGGTATAAAACAGTTTTTCGATATGTTCATCACTTGCTTTTTGTTATGTGGTCTTCTGGTTTATGTTGGTGATTATTTCAGTGGTCAAACTGGGTCAAAATATGAAGCTCTTTTGCATATGTTTTCTGGGTCTTTAAACTGGTCATATACATCAGTCAATAGAAGCAGTTTTGTTAGTCACTTTGTCTGGGTTTATTATAAACATGGTCGGAAATAACGCCGGAATAAGTCATATATCATGTTAGCGAGTTGTACACAAAACTGTCCAGATTCAATGTATCATGTAGCGACTTGGGTTTGAAGACCTAGCGACTTGTCATTTTTTGGTAGCGATTTAGGCTAGCGACTTGTTATTTAACAAGTTGACGGTTTGTAAAGAATATAAGGATAGCGAGTTGTTTGAATAATCTGCTAGCAACTTTACTCATTGTAGCGAGTTAAGACATGTAGCGAGTTGATTCTTTAGTCAACTCAAGTCAATGGCGACTTGCATTAAAAGTCAATAGCGACTTGACTTAACTCGCTAGCGACTTGGTTCATGACTCGTTAGCGACTTGGTGAAAGAAATGAAGAAGAAGAGTGACTGAACCATGACTACGACCACAAAATGACTTAAACCATATACCAAAACTTCAACACGACCTCAGTTCTAAACAAAATCATCAGTCTATAATTTTATTCATCAATAGCGGTTTACAAAAACTTTATGTACTAGTCTTCATCATCAATGATATCTAAACCTCTTCCAAGACCTCAATACAAGACCTCATCACTCATCAAGACTCATTGAACGAAAAGTAATTTAAATAGATCTCAGAAAAGGTTCTTCTCGATTCGTACTAATTAAAGACATATTAAGACTTTCAAAAGTCTTTTATCGAGAGAACCATCATCATAAATCCAAAATCCAAGACTAATGACCTAAGAAATTCAATCTCAGACTTCTATTATCGTATCTTACAAAGTTAAATCAAGACTATCAAGAGTCATATGCACGATAATACAAAACCATCACCGATCTAAATGTTTATTTGAAGCCTAGCCTCTTTTTTTTGTTCGAACACATCATGATAAGTATGTAACAATTTTGTTACTACCTTTCATTGGTTCGTTTATCTCAAACCCTACAAGTAATCAATTAAACCTACCTGAAATCCTTTGTGGGATATTGAGCCGTCTCCTCATGTGATGCCATCTCTATGGCTTAGTCAAATTGACAAAATGAATGATCTTGCACAATGTGAAGGAGGGCGGAGGAATTATGTTTAAGTTGTTAGGGCTCGTTTGAGATAATTAAGGATTGGAGGGGTATTGCTTTATTTAGCTATGTTCTGAAAAATGAATGAAGGGGGCGGATATCTTAGATGTGTTAGGGTTTGAAGAGGATTATTAGGGTTTGTGGGGATGACTGCGTTTGATAAGAGAGAATAGTTAGGGATTAGGGTTAATGTGTTGAGAGAAGTGGTGTTTTATACCCCGAAATATTAGGGTATCCATTTCAGTTGAAGTGACCAAGCCTAATATTCTTGTGCATTGGACGAAAGTTAACGTTATTGGGCTTGGACGAGCCATGTTGCAAGAGTCTTGTGCATTGGGCCAAAGTTAACGTTATTGGTGCTAATATTGCTGATCCGCATTTTAACATGGACTTTCGATAGTGTTGGACTGGTCGTGGATGTTGGATTTGTATTATTAATGTTGGGCTGTAAATGGCAAAATAATTGTCTTATCCAAATATTATTATCACAAGTAAAGAATTGTGACACATAACTCTCGATACCTTGCGATAATGAGTTGTGTTTGGTCATAAGCGTTCAACGGATGATACATTTGTTTTCGGCTACGGTTGGTATGAGCTTCTCATAATTGGATAAAATGTGGATGATGTGATTTGACGATAATGAGATTTGATGATGAGATTCATTATGGTCATGAGGTTGGGTCCTTTGGTTTACTCATTTTCACGTACATTGCGGCTTGAACTAATGGTTGAACAAAGTTGACTACGGGTTTGTTGTTCGGCCTGTCTTATTTGGATTTGAAGTGAGTTTTTCCGGGCGTGTTTACTTATTTCGTCTTCATTCTTTCTACCTTTCCGCGAAAATGACTTGTTTGGGCATTTATAGAGGGTGATAAAGACTTGGCTATTTAGTTACGGTTGTGATTCTTTCTCACTTAACCCACAACGTAGCTATCACTTCGGTGTCTCACGCAGTTGAGGATATGACAAGAGGTTTTGTACATTGGGTACACCGTTTTTTTTTCACGAAGATTAGTACAAGTTTAAGTAATAAATCCGGGGAATGTCACATCTTGTTCAAGTTTGGCATATCGGGTCTATTTCTCCATGTGGTCACTGCAAGAGCCGACATAATGCGTGAATGATGTGTTTACCAAAGTGTTTATTGGATGGTTGTTGTTATTGATGATGTTGGATATTGAACCATTGATGAACCGCTGCATGTTCCCCTAAAACATATATTATCTGAAATCAAAGGTGTCATAACACATTCAAGCTGACATTGTTTACGATTTTGTCTTGATTTTGTAAAATCCCGCGAAAGAACCTATTTCTCGGTTTAAATTATAGACTTGTAAAATCCGGTAACAATGGAAACATCCTGGTAAAAGTAACGTGCACTTCCGGAGCTATCTTACGGTTTATTCCTGGTTTTGTAAAATCCCGCGAAAGAATATATTTCTCGGTTTAAACCATGGAATTGTAAAATCCCTTAATGATGGAACCATCTTGGAGAAGAGAAAGTGTAATTCTGGATCTTCTTGATGCTGGTACTACGGTTTCTGTTTCGAAGAAGGGATAAAAGAGTGTACTTCATAAATTGGATGTGTGTTTGGATATTCGTCATGACGGTTTGGTTATTACATGGTTTTACGGGGTTATGTGCTTTTGACCATGGTCGGGATGAAACCATTATCAAAGTTCATTTAAATGTCAAAGAAAGCTAGATTTGAGCAGTTCAGAAGATGTGACAACGGCGTTAATTCAGTATTACTTATTTGAGGTTGAAGTGAAATATCACGGGCGAGTGTACTTAGTATCTGAAGGTATCGGGATGGTTGGATGAAGATTCTTCGAGATCCTTGTTCGAGCTTATTATCAAAAACGAAGACTTGAAAATCTAGTTATTGTTGGGTGTCTTTTACCTTTTCTTTTACCACTTGGGGGAATTGGGCTTACACCACCACAAAATAACTATCACTTTAAGGAGTTACGTTGTAGTGCTCAGTGTCACATTGAATTGTGGAGTTTCAAGAGGTGATGTACGTCTATTACTTGATGGTTGGTTGGTTGACGAGTATAGAGTACTTAGAGATTCAAATGGGCATGAATTCTCGGCACCGCTCTTTGTTACATATGTGCAAGTTTAAGTCACGTGTTCGGGGTAGTTTACTTCAGAGTCAAATTCATTATATTGGGTTTTCTCCATCAGCTGTCACGACATAGAGCCTACTGAATGATAATGGTGATGATTACATGTTTTGCTAAGAGAGCTAAAAAGAGAGAGATTATGACGTATGTTCACATCAGTTCAGGCCTCGTTCTCTAAAGAAAAGAAAAGTGTACGTTTCAGTGCGCTTTATCTTTTGAAGAAGAGAAATCTTCTTATGACGTATGAACACAACAGCCATGCCTCGTTTCTAAAGAAAAGAAAAGTGTACGTTTAAGTGCGCTTTATCTTCTGAAGAAGAGAAATCTTCTTTTTAATGACCATTCTCATCAACATGCTTCATACTTTTTCCATGCGCTCAAGTCATCAAGTGAACCGGGCTACCATTGATTGTTTTTCTTATTCCACTTGCTCAACTATAATGACGATGGCTACATCATGTGCTAATTTTGCGGGGAGAAGTGTGAATAGAATACTTTTGGATGATTTCACTTATTTAGTCAAGAATGGCATCTCCGTATGCAATTCTTGAGGGGGAGAAGAAGTGTGAATTTTTTGCATTGTTGATTGATATTAGAGAATACAAATGGTCATACGGCTCTAAACTCATGTATGAACCGAGCTTCCTCTTATCGGGTCATCTTCACATGGAGTTTTTCTCTTCTGAGAGCCGTTGGTTGACATCTTCACTCGGATTGATGAGTTTATCGACAAAGTGCTTCCGGTTAATGCTTCACGTATACATCAACATGATGATTCCGAACAATCTCTATGTTCTTGTTTGATGTGATTGGTAGTTTGGTGTTACCATCTTGTGTGTTCGTTGCGGCCTGATTGCTGATTTCCTTGATGAACATCTTTCTGTTCTTGTTTGATTGGGAGGGATTTTAGTTAAGGGGATTTGCAAGATGTAAGTTGATTGGGATGCTTTTTGGTGATGTTCTTGTTTTGGTGAGTTGAAGATGTTAACTATCTATTCCCCAACTGAACAATCTTGAAGAAGGTCGAGTCTACAGTCTGTTCTACATTTTCTGCTACATGTTAGAAGACTAAAGACGAAGTTGCAGCTTGATTATCAAAAGACTTCTTCTTAATCTGGGTCATTCATCATACGATTGTCGGTTTAGGGGAGAGCACTAATTAGGGGAGAGTGATATGTCGAATTTAATCCCCAATTAGACTTGCTCATACTCTTTAGCAGTGACTCCTCGAGACGTTGTTATTGACTATTTCTCGTATTGGACATTTGACACAAGTTGATTACTTCAGAGTTAATCATTTATCACTTATTTGAGATTGAAGTTGACTTTCACAAAGGCGTGTTCTTATTTGATAACTTGCTCGGGCTTAAGAATTTGAGTTGAAGACTTGGTTTATCTAGTTACCGCAGTCGAGGCGGATGGTTGAAGACCTGGTTAACTATCACTATTAGGAGTTACTTTGTTTTACTCAGTGTCACACGAATATGACGGTGTGGATAATCGCAAGAGGTGTTAATGTCTCATACTTTGTTTGGGTAGTGAGTACTTAGAGATTTGCTTGAAGCATAAATTCTCTACACCGTTCTTCCATCATTAGGGGCAAGCTTAAGATACAAATGTGGGGAAGTTGACTTCAGTTTCAAGTAGGGTATATCGGGTTTTCTTCTTCAGTGGTCACTTCAAATTGTCTACATAAGGGTTGATAAAAATAGTCAGAGAGTCTTCAGCAAGTTGATTCTCACAAGAGTTCAAGTGTTCTTCTCATAAAGATTTCAAGTATTTGGGGCTTATACAATGTTGCTGATTCTGAAGTATCAAAACCCGAAAGGGGCAAGGAGACACACATCTAAACACAAAGCGAGTAAACTTGATGAACTTAATTCTTCTAAGTGATTGAAGATATCCCGGGAAGACAAATGTTATTACCGCAGAGAAACTCAAGGTTTGACTCATGGCGAGTAAACTTGACGAGCTTAATACTTCTAAGTGATTGAAGATATCCCGGGAAAACAAATGTCATGACCGCAGAGAAACTCAAGGTTTTACTCATCAAGGCTTTTAGTGTTATTATTCCAACGACGTGGGGGAAGTGATGTATAAGAAAGTTTCTGAAGATAAAAGAGGTACACAAGTGTGTGATTCATTGGGGAGAAAGATTGTGTACATTGGAGATGCTCAGTTGTTTCACTTGAGTGCTTAATCAGTGATTCAGAGATATAATCACTTATCCCGAGTTGACATCCGAGAGATTGTCATCCACAGAGATAATCTGACTTGGCCTGCTTCTTCAATGTTATCGCTTATTAATTCCTTGTGTATTGGTCTACTTCGGATACTTGAGCTTCATACACGATCATCAGGGAAGAAAAATGTGAACATGGGGAGATGTTTTCATTACCCTCATGATGTGTATTCGGGAGAGCTCTTGGGTATTGGTGTACTTCGGTTCTTGAGCTTCATACACGTTCATCAGGGAAGAAAAATGTGAACATGGGAAGGTGTTCTTCATTCCCTCATGAAGTGTATTCGGGAGAGTTCTTGAGCATTATACTAAGAGACGGACTGCATCATTTCAACTACACGGGGGAAGTGGTCTCTTGACAACCTTTTGGAATGGATTGCGTCAGACTTCAGTGGTTATAAAATTTGAGAAGATTATTTATGAGTGGGATGATACGTTGTTGTTCTTGTTGATGATATAACCCCGAACGAAGAATCTCGATCATCGTTCTTAAAAGGAGCAGCTGGGTTTATGATAATGGTGTGCTTCGTTGTGCACCTGGCTAAGGCAAGCTTGAAATATAGCTTCGAATCTGCTCATCTAATGGATTTTTTGGTTTGGGGGGAAGCTGCCAAAGTCTCACTTTCAGATGGTTCAATCTCTTTCTATTCAAGAGCCCTTGGAAGCTTTGGTGGTGAATGTTTAAGAGATGATGACTTCTATCAATGGGGCTGTTCGATATCCTTATCTCGGTACTCGTATCATCATCTTCTTTAACTATATCATCTATTCTATCCTTGTAAATAATTTTCTAAAACCAAATAGAAAAATTTAAAACCAACAAAAATCCCATAAAAATTATAAAATTAGAAAAATACCAAAAATATGTTTTTCTAGACATGTCTTCTGGTATCGATAACATCTACGGTCTTATAAATGTCATTCAATAATGGCACGGGACTTTAGATGAAGTTCGAGCAGGAGGTGTAAATATTTCCTTTTAATCATGTCTCAAAAACCATGGCTTACAGTTATTTCAGACTGTAACCCGCGCTTCAAAAAATGGCTTGCAGTTACTTCTGACTGTAACCCGTGCTTAAACTATGGTTTGCTATTATTTCAGATAGCAACCCGTTCTTTTAAAGGAAGGAAAGTGTTGCGCTACCTATTTTCAAACATTTCGTGCACTTATCCTAAAAACAAAAAATGAGGAAAGTATGTCGAAGGACTGCTGTTCCTACACAAATGTTTTTCCGTCTAAAATTCTTCAGCAAAATATTTGTTGTTTTCAAAAATGGTGGTAAATAAGTTGCTTAAAATCAATCAGATTCAGAGTTTTTATAAAATTTGGAAACTCAATCAATGACTTCAACACTTTTAAAATCTTTTATAAAATGAGTTATTGGTTGAGGGGGAGAATGTTTTCAAATCTATATCTTCTAACGAGCTTTCTTAATTATCCTAATATGCTTAATTAAAATTGATGTTAACCTATGCTGAAGGACTAGGTGCCTAGGATATGATTTCTAGGATTAGATGATTAGAGTTTGATGAACACATTATTCCCATACATTTAAATGATCTGATTGATATGTTGCATTGACTCTCATTAGTCGATTGCTGTTTGGGTGATGTCGACCACCATATATTTGTATGTGTGTTCACTAACGTATGCAGGTATATTGGCTATAAGAATGTTCCCTATCCGGATCCCACAATTGAAGATGATTGGATGCCGAAAGGAAAGGGTAACTATATCTTGGGTTGACAAATGAAGAAACGGAGCTTAATTGGACTTCTATGGAGAGTTGGCATAAATGCAACGTAAGAGGTCTCACTGCATCAGCAGATGGTTTTCTTCTAAGTGATTGAAGAAACAGAGCTTAATTTGACCTCAGTTGGCATTCAAAATGCAACGTAAGAAGAAGTCTCACTGCATCAGCAGACGGTTTTTCTTCCAAACCCTACAGCAGCAACAACAACGGAAGCTTCTCATCCACTAACGTATCTTTGTGCAGGATACCATTTTTTAAACAATTTTGAATAATTTGATTATATTGTTTTGAAAAATGGAAAAATATTGTTTTGAAAATAAATTGGACTTAATTTTGAAAATCACCGGACTTCATTTTATCAAAATTTAAGTCACTCAATTATCGACTACGGTCATCGATTGAGGGGAGAGTGATTTAAAATAAATTATTTTCAAACGATATTTCTTCATAATAGTCCGATTGTACGTAATTAAGTGGTGATTTAAATATTTAATGTTATGTCATGGTATGATTTTCTTTAGAATCAAGATCTTTCAAAATGAAATTTTTTCTGTTCTTGTTTGATTGTGAAATTGTTTTATTTTACCTAAAAGATCTCTTAAAACAATCATACCTGACACTAACAATCTTTAATGTATTAAAATGGTCCTTATCTGTCATTTTTCAAAGTTAAATCAAGCCACGTCTTTCCCCAAAATCTTTAAAATGATTTAAATCAATTGGGATCACAAATCTCAAAAGGTTTGAAATTTTGATCGGGTTAGAGATCGTGAGTTAAATCTCTTATCTGTTTAAATGGAATTGGTTTTAGTCCTTCAAAGGCACTCCTGCCTCCATGTGCCAAACGATTTCATACACAATGCACATGTTGAGGAGGAGGATTTATCCAAAAACATGATGAGTATTTAAACCAGGCCACATATTCTCCCATGTTTTCTAAACCGTATTAAATCACTTGGGATCCAAAATCTCAAAGGGTTTGATATTTTTGATCGGGGGAGAATTTGTGATTTAATAATGAAATTTGATAAAAGGTGATCGTTTTTGATTTAATTGTGCAGGCTGCTCTCTCATATGTGCTAAACGCCAATCTCAAGCACATATTGAGGTGGAGCAAACAAACTATCGAGGTACGAAAGCTTTTTAAAGTAATTTATAAAGTACCTTGATTGTGTTTTAAAATGGTTTCTTAATGGCGCTTGTGATTGTGGATGTGCTTCAAATGAACTCTTGCCTCTATGTGATAAAATGATTTTAAATATCCTATGCACATATTGAGGGGGAGAATTTTACCATGAAAATCAAATGGCTTTTTCGTATGAAAATTGTGATCAAAGAAAATATTTCAAAGTCCTCTTGCCTCCATGTGATAAACAATTTCTAAATCATATGCACATGTTGAGGGGGAGGTTTTCTAAATGATCAAAACTATTAAGGTACAAAATGCTTTGATCTCGTATCACAAGTACCTTGATTGTTTTTCCAAATGATTTTTCAATTGGTTTCAAGGAAGAATGAACTGTACCAAAAGACCGACCATTTTACTTTATGTCTGGAGTTATAAGGATGGTGAGGTTAGGTATTCGTTCCCACGATCCCGCCAGAACCGGAGGGATCTACCCCGGGACAATCCACTAGATAGTGTAGAGTCCTTAGGTATGATGAAAAAAGGAGAAAATGAGAATAAGGGAAGAGTGCGGACTGAGACAGAGCTAGTACTGGAATAAACCCAACAAGGTTCTAGTTATGAAGTCTCGGTAAGCAATGAAGGGGTTGAAGAATGAAAAAGAATTGAATGTAAAAGGGTGAAAAGAAATAGCCCTCCAATAATTCAACCTTAGGGCAGTAATCGGGTTCAATACATATGCTACTGGTGTTTACTAAGGTAACACTGGTATTGAAGACAAGACGTCATGGACGCAATGCACTAAACTTCCCAAGCTACTCAAGTTCCTCTTAAAAGGGCTTGTTTCATTCTCACGGGGAACCTACATAATCTATCAACTTTCTCTTAGAGATTGTTGATATTGAAGAAGGAGACCCTCTCCCTAGTCTCCGGCATAGAACCAAATGTGCACAATTGAGTCTAGAGCCAAGAGATCATCCACAATATCTCATTAGGACACTAAATTCTTGAAGACTTGCTTTTCACACAATGTGGAAAGTAAGTATATATTAAGAGTCCTACGCATTATCCTTGTGGTATTGCAGAACATCCGAGTGATATGTAAAAATATTCACAATGAAGATGGAAATCCTTCTAGAGCCAACATCAAACAAGCTCTTGGTGGGTGACATGTGAAATCTTGCAAAAGATCAAGCTTGTGACAACTGGATAGAAACAATGGGGCGATTAATTCTAGAATCAACCTTGGTCCAGGAATGGAATTGACGAGTACTTTTGGAAAAACCGTTCGATGTGCGAATCTCTTCTTTTCGCTAGCACGTCGAATGTGTACTCATTTTCAAACACAAAAAGTATCTCTGATTGAAAAATACTTTTAGAAAAACCGTTCGATGTGCGAATCTCTCCTTTTCGCTAGCACGTCGAATGTGTACTCATTCTCTAATACAAAAGTATTTTGATTGAAAATTGATCTTTCTCATAAAACCTTCGTCGTATTGCAAAACTCTTTCTTCAAGCAATACGCGATTGTTTTTCAAATCATTTTTCATCAATCGGTGAATCTCAATTCGCTGGTTCACTCACTCCGTGTTGTCTTCTTTGAGACGTTCCGGTTTGAGAACAGCTAGAACAGCTGCGAAACCCTGTCAAGGAGATTCTTAGGAATCCTACCTGATCACAGGCAGTACTTGTACTGATCAACGGGGAACCGTGGGCCGTGTACCTCAATTCAATGAAAGTGATCAAAGACACTTTCGTGTGTTTTATTGCTAACTGTTGTTTGCAGGTACATTTGGACGGTTGCAGCTGATCAGAATTGAGGAGTCAATCCAAAGCCGCATGCTCACAGCATCTACACTTAATTTGAAGAAATCATGACTGTAAGGCTTCCGCTACTCTGATGGAAAGATGTCATGATTCAAAAGTGTGAGCATGTCGGTCCAAAAGTCACAACTTCACATGATGGCAACACAATAAAGGGTGATCCAGAGATTTACTGTGACTGATGATCTCAAAGAAAGCTCAAAGATCATCAAAGATGTGGATCAGTTAAAGGCCTCCACTAAAAGTACAAATCAATGCGGACTTTGAAGTATCACTACAAAAGCACAAAGATTGCAGAATTGAAGAATTGAAGTCTACGAGCTCAAGAACAAAGTCAAATAGATTGCTAGGATTCGAAATGTAAAACATGGGGTGACCTCCCTTAGGGGGAGATTGTTAGGAATTAGAAAATTTCATAGTGAAGAGTCGGTCACCCCAAATGTTATCTAGCTTAAGTTAGCTCGTAGACTTGTCGTTAGTTACATTATTTTGTAGTTTATTTATTAGTTTGTAGCGTAGTATAGCTTAGTGTAACACCGTGGAGGAAGGACGGGTCTTTACCCACTGTATACCTGATCCACAGGCCGATAGGAGGTTGTATTTCTTGTAACTATAAATACCCCTTCCATCCATGGAAGGGGTGGTGCTTCATTTTCAATCTAACATTTCCTTTGTGTAAACCTCTAGCAAGAACACCCTCTCTCTCTACTTTCTCTCTCTAAAATGGTGAACATGTATTTTGATCATCCAAGACCACCCGAATCATCAACACAATAATATTAGGATCCTAACACAAATACACTGTGACAGTTAAATATATTCCTCCTCATCTTAGGAATAATGAACATGCTTTTCATGAATACTGTGCTCACCTTAAGGATAGTCTAGAATGTCTCCGTGAGATTGTCGAAGAGGATTTCATTAACAAACCTCTTGATAGTGAAATTAGGTTTGCTTGCCTCCAGGCCAAACGATCTCAAGAGTTGCTAGAATGTGTAATTGCACATGTCCCAAATCCTTAACCTTAGGTGCAAACGGCAAAGTCATGATGCCTTGTTCTATGCCTGTATACGAGCCTTCAAAACCATTTAGGCCCAGCTTTAAGAAAAGTATACATCAATGTGTCGCCTAGTAATACAGTATCCTGCACGCCTAGTTCGTGAATGCAAAAAAGTAGAAGACCAACCTAGATCTTTAAGCTTGTGTTGAATAAAACTAATCGCGGTTGATTCTAGTATTAGCCTTAAGGCATCAGAATTAATTCAATCGATACTATTTGCAAACCTTGTAATGATGTCCTTGAATTTCGCTAAGCTAATCATGAATGTGGTGTGAATGCTTTGTCTAATGCTGTCAAATGCCCGGTTAAAATTGTTAATGCTAATAATCGTGCAAATAAGGCAAAAAGGCAAAACCGAAAGATTGTTAGAAAACAAAGGGAAACCCACAGAAGAAATTTTATAAAGATAGGTTATTATTGGATACCTTTTGGCCATAAGAATAATCAGCTTTGTTCTCAAACTGCTAAGATTATGCCCACTAGAAAATGGATGCCTACTGGTAGAACTATTCCCTTAAGAAGTGAACATACTTTGAATAGGTCAAATACGCATAACCAAAGATTGCATCTATTCCCAATGATTCCATTGCTTCTACTCTGATATGGATGTTTCTATTTCGATGTGGGTGTTCCACTATCTTATTACAACCAAGTGGAACCCATTCTTGCATGGGGATCCCAATTATCCCGTTATCCATTCTTGTCTGTGTTCAACTGCAGATCGTTCAAATCGCTGCGGGTACCGGACTCAGCCGCTCCAAGCATATGACCGAGACCGTCGCGGCTCATGAACTTCGTGAGCAAATTCATCGGACAGCTTAGATTCGTAATGATCATTTCGGTGTAATTATGGGTTATGGTGATTATGTTGTTGGTGATAGTGTTATCTCTAGAGTATACTATGTGGAAGGTCTTGGTCATAATTTGTTCTCTGCGGTCAATTACGTGACTCACGATCTAGAAGTAGCCTTCAAAAAACATACTTGTTTTGTTAGAGAACTTGATGGTAAGGAACTTTTAAGAGGAACTCGTGGTTCAAATCTTTACACCATCTCTATAGAAGATATGATGAAGTCTTCTCCAATTTGCTTCTTGTCAAAGGCTTCAAAAACAAAGTCATGGTTATGGCATCGACGTCTCAATCACTTGAACCTCGGCACCATCAATGATCTCTCGAGAAAGGACTTAGTTGTAGGTTTACCTCGACTAAAGTATGAAAAGGATCATCTTTGTTGAGCATGTCAATTGGGAAAAAGCAAGAAGTATGCCCATAAACCCAAACCTACTAACTCGTCACAGAAGTTCTTCATACAATTCATATGGATTTATGTGGACCAATGAGAGTGCGGAATATCTTTGGGAAGAAATATGTGTTAGTTGTGGTTGATGATTACTCTAGATTCACCTGGTCAAGTTCTTAAGGACAAAGGATGAAACTCCGGATATCATCATCAAACTCATCAAGCAGTGCGGGTTCGACTTAACAAAACCGTAATTATCCGGACATACAATGGGCTGAGTTTGTTAACAAACAACTTAGTGAATTTTATGAAATCATTGGAATCACCATCAAAGAAGTGTTCCACGAACTCCTCAACAGAACGGTGTAGTTGAAAGCCGAAATCGAACTCTTGTAGAAGCGCTAGAACAATCTTGATTTACTCAAAAGTTCCAATGTTTCTCACGGGGTGAAGCTATTGCCACTACATGCTACACACAAAATCGTTCCCTGATTCACATTGTTCATGGAAAGACACCATATGAACTTGTCCAAATGAGAAAACCTAATCTCTCTTTCCTTAGTGTGTTTGGAGCATTGTGCTATCCAACTAATGAGGGTCAAGACTTAGGCAAACTTAGAGCTAAAGGAGACATTGGAGTATTTGTAGGGTATGCACCAAACAAAAAGGGATACCGAATCTACAACAAAAGAACCATAACATCATGGAAACAATTCACGTTACGTTTGATGAGTGACGGTCAAACGGCTCTGAACAATTCAGTTATGGACCCGCACTTCAAAACAGTCCAATTGGTTCATCCCTTGTTCCAAACTCTTCTCAAGAAACTCCATATGTACCTCCATCGGAAGATGATTTAAAGAAATTGTTTGATCCTATGTTTGATGAACTTTATGATCCAAGTACTAATGAGGTGTTGATCCCTAGCAAATGAGGTGCTCATATTCCGTGAATGAAGTCAATCCTTCAGTCTCAATATCTTTAAGTCAAGAAGCACCTGCTGCTGATCCTTGAGTCTCATCAACAAATCATCATTCTTCAAATGTACATCATGGAACTGTTTAAGCATCAATGATGAAGCTAACCCCTTTGCTACTCCCGAAGATGCTCCATTTGAAAACATATTTGCTCCTAAATCTTCATCGAACCATCTTCTTCGGGGAGACATCAACTCTTCTACTTCAGTCCCTCAACAACTACCACATGAACACCTCAGAAAATGGACTCACGATCATCCATTAGACAACATCATTGGAAATCCTCTCGTCGGTATCCACACGGAAAACAACTTGCAACCGATGCCTTATGGTGCTTCTTCAACTCCGTACTCTCTAAGATCGAACCAAAAGATGTTAAAACCGCCATGAATGAAGATAGTTGGTTCAATGCTATGCAAGATGAAATTCATGAGTTTGATCGACTAGATGTATGGGAGTTAGTACACGCTCCAAATTGTGCTATGATTATTGCTCTAAAATGGATCTTCAAAGTGAAACTTGATGAGCATGGTGATGTGTTGAAGAACAAGGCTCGATTAGTTGCTAAAGGATACCGTCAAGAGGAGGGTATTGACTTTGAAGAATCTTTTGCTCCAGTTGCTCGAATCGAGGAAATCGAATCTTTTGGCTAATCTGCTAGTAAGAACATGGTAGTCTATCGATGGATGTGAAGACGGCATTTCGAGCGGAGATCTTAAAGAAGTCGTCTACGTCGGCCAACCTGAAGGATTTGTAAATCAAGAGCATCCTACTCACGTTTATCGTTTGAAGAAGGCTCTCTACGGTTTAAAGCAAGCTCCAAGGGCATGGTATGATACCTTTGTCAAAGTTTCTTCTATCAACCGGATTTAGCAAAGGAGCAGTTGATCCAACATTGTTCACCAGGAAGTCGGGCAAACATTTAATTCATGTTCAAATTTATGTTGATGATATTATTTTTGCCTCGCCAGACCCAATGGAATGTGATCGTTTTTCTAATGAAATGAGTTCAAAATTTCAAATGTCAATGATGGGACAAATGTCATTTTCTTGGGATTACAAATTTCGCAAAGTCCCGGAGGCATTTTCATAAATCAATCTAAATATGCAACTGAGATCTTAAAGAAATTTGGATTTGATTCAAGTGACCTGTTGACACTCCCATGATTGATCGAACCAAACTAGATGAGGACCACTCAGGGATCATGATTGACCAAACAAAATATCGTAGTATGATTGGATCCACGATGTACCTCACGGCTAGTAGACCAGACATCTTGTTCGCTGTTTGCATGTGTGCTAGATACCGGGCTAAGCCTACTAAAAAGCACCTTGAAGCGGTTAAACGGGTCTTCCGGCATCTCCAAGGAACCATCAATATGGGACTCCGGTACCCGAAGGACACCGGTATGTTACTAACGCCTATGCAGATCTTCGATCATGCAGTGTCAAGATACTCGTCGAAGTACATCTCGAGGTGCTCAGTTTTTGGGTGATAAGCTTGTGAGCTGGTCTTCAAAGAAGCAAATGAGTACTTCTATTTCCTCTACAGAGGCTGAATACATAGCCATGTCATCTTGTTGTGCTCAAGTCTTATGGATGAGATCTCAATTATCGGACTATGGCTTTGAATTCAACAAAATCCCTCTGTACTGTGATAATAAAAAGTGCTATTGCTCTCTCATGCAACAACGTTCAACACTCAAGAGCAAAGCATATCGACATTCGACATCATTTCATCGGGAAACAAGTGGAAAAAGGTGTGGTGGAACTCTATTTTGTGAGGTCGAATATCGTTAGCGACATCTTCACCAAAGCTCTTCCAAGAGAACGCTTTGAGTTTATTCTTCCACGTCTTGGCTTGAAAAGTCTTCAACCAGAAACACTCAAACGTCTTGAGGAGGAAGACGAGGAGTAAAGGTCTATCTTCATCTATCTCTTGTATATATCTATTGTAAAAACAAAATACAAAATTATAAAACCTTCAAAATCCATAAAAATCTGAAAAATTCAAAAATCTTCAAAAATATTGTCAATTTGTCATGCTTTTTCTCGGTTCGTCAATAATATCTACGGTCTTTGTGCTGTCATTCAAAGAATGACACGGGACTTTAGATGTTGTTCGAACTCTTAAAAAAAAATATATATATATATATATATATATATATATATATATATATATATATATTTGAGAAAAAAGAAAATAATGGTTTATTGTCATTTCACGTGCAGAACCCGCTTTTCAAAGAAAGAACAGAGCCATACTTTATCATGTTTCATTCCATGCTCGATTCTTTAAACATTTATCTGCTGAAAACTAACTGCTTTGAAAAATAACTCCGTCTCTATTTTTGATAATCATCTGGACTTATTTGTCAAAATATCAATCTCTCAATCAACAACCTATGTCATTGATTGAGGGGAGAATGATTTCAATTAAATTAAAAAGTTATTTGGCATTCAATTGTTTTCAAAAGATATTCATGCATGTTTTATCAATGGAGTTTAAAGTCTTAAAATCCGATCATTATCGGTTAAAACGCTTTCATAATCAAGTCACAATTCTCCTTAAAAGCTTTCAAAATCAATTTAAATCTATAAGAGATCACAAATCTCAAATGATTTGATAATTGTGATCGGGGAGAATGTGTGATTTAAATTGGATTTAAACTGATAATTCGGTAAATGGTTTTATAAGGATGTACAAGCTCTCCTTCCCACATGTGACAAACGATTTCAAATTTTCCATGCACATGTTGAGGGGAGCATCTATCTTAAACCTATGATTTGAAACGTGATAACTTATCTCAAGGTGCAGGTTCCCTCTAGTATGTGCAAAACTCTTTTCAAATCTCGAGGCACATATTGAGGGGAGCAAAATCATGAAAACCTCATCCTTCCCAAAATGCTTTATCTACTTGATTCGATTAGGGAAGTGATGTTGATATTTTTTGAAAATGGTAATCAAAGAAGTTAATTCTTTCTCTTGCCTCCGTGTGGAAAACTATTTCAAATACTTGATTCACATGTTGAGGGGAGTTCTTCTTCTAAAAATATCAAAAACAATTCGGGTACAAAATGCTTTGATAAAATATCATAAGTATCTGGATTGATTTTCAAATGGTTTTCAATTGGTTCCTATGGCGGATGAACAATACCAAAAAGACCGACCAACTTTACATTATGTATGGTGATATAAGGACGATAAGGTTAGGTATGTGTTCCCATGATCCGCCAGACCCGGAGGGATCTACCCAGGGACTATCCACTAGTTAGTGTAGAGTTCTTAGGTATGATGATAAAAGGAGAAAAATGAGATATGGGAAGAGTGCGGACTGAGACTGAGCTAGTCCTGGAATAAACCCAACAAGGTTCTAGCTATGAAGTCTCGGTAAGCAATGAAGGGGTTGAAGAATTAAAAAGAATTGAATGAGAAAAGGGTGAAAACAAATAGCCCTCCATTTATTCAACCTTAGGGCGGAAACCGGGTTCAATTCATATGCTACTGATGGTAACATCGGTATTGAAGACAAGGCGTCATGGACCCAGTGACGCACTGCACTTCAACTTTCCAAACCACTCAAGTTCCTCTTAAAAGGACTTGTTTCATTCTCCCGGGGAACCGACATTATCTATCGACTTTCTCTTAGAGATTGTTGATATTGAAGGAGGAGACCCTCTCCCTAGTCTCCGATATAGGATCCAAATATGCACAAATTGAGTCTAGTGCCACGAGATCATCAATAAATCTCATTAGGACACTTTCAATGAAGACTCTCTCTTTCACACAATGTGGAAAGAGAGATTATATCTTGAGTCCTACGCATTATCCTTGTGGTATTGCGAGAACATCCGATATGTTTACATATTCACGTGAAGATGGAAAGCCTTACGGAGCCAACATCTAACAAGCTTCTGGTAGGTGGCATGTGAGACCTATTATACAGATCAACCATGTGACAAGCGAGACGAAAACAATGGGGCGATTCAATCTTTTGAATCAATCCGGTTCAGGTTATGGATTGACGGATACCTTTGAAAAACGGTCTTTGTGCTTTAAAACTCTTTTCATTAGCACGTCGACCGTGTACTAATTTTCAAATCAAAAGGTGTTTTATGATTGATAATTGATTTTCATTAAAACCTTCGTTATATTGCAAAAACAATTTCTATTGAGCAATACGCGATTGTTTTTCAAATCTCTTTTCATCAATCGAGTGGACGTAAATCGCTGGTTCACTCACTCGTGTTGTCTTCTTTGAGAGGCGTTCGGTTTGAGAACGGCTAGAGCAGCTGCGAAACC
Organism: Chrysanthemum makinoi; assembly: GCA_910596185.1. Classification (NCBI taxonomy): domain Eukaryota; kingdom Viridiplantae; phylum Streptophyta; class Magnoliopsida; order Asterales; family Asteraceae; genus Chrysanthemum; species Chrysanthemum makinoi. The sequence continues at coordinate 121,426,000 of OU343218.1, forward strand.
ATCAAGGAAATTCTTGAATTATACGATCCGCGAGCGTACTTGTCGATCAGCGGGAACCGTGGGCGTGTACCTCAATTCAACAAAAGTGATCAAAGACACTTTCGTGCGCTTTATTGCTAAGTGTCTTATGCAGGTACACCCCGGCGTTCGTGATCGGAATGAAGCGGTCAATCCATAGCCGCATGCTCACCTAACACATTCATCTCAAAAGAAATCATGATTAGTGCATCAATGACTCGGATATTTTCACTCCATGCTTACTCGCTACTGGCTGCGCCAATATCATGAATCAACTAAAGCTTCCGCTACTCAGATGAGAAGATATCATGATCCAGAATGTGAGCATGTCGGTCCGAAAGTCACAACATCACATAATACCAACACCACAATGGATGTATCGAGATTTTCTATTAGGTGATGATCTCAAAAGGCTGGCTCAACATTATTATCCGTGGATCAGAAAAGACCTCCACTTGGATTAACCAAACATGCAATGAGTGGAATCAATGACTACGAGCTTGGGAGCAAAGTACTACATCAAGAATGCAAGATCAATTGTTAATGTAATATCGGATTGTATTCAATGTCATTTTAGTATATGTTTGAGGTGACCTCCCTTAGGGGAGATTGTTAGGAATTAGAAATTCCAGGTATTAAAGAGTCGGTCACCTCAAGTATATGTAATCGTTAGAAAGCTCGTAGTCATAGTACTTTTATGTTAAGTAGTATTTAGTTTAGTAACACCGTGGAGGAAGGGCGGTCTTTACCCACTTGTATGCCCGATCCACAGCCCGTTGTGTGGTGTTTTATTGTAAGACTATAAATACTCTCTACCTTCCAAGGTAGAGAGTTGGAGCTCATAATAATATTTTCTTTCTCTCACTAGAGTTCCCAACTCTCTTCCATTCTCTCACTAGAACTCTCTCTCTCTAACATTCTTATACGCCTACTTTGATCATGGTTTAGAGTGTTTGTGAAATCCAATATCCTACAGTTCAGTTTGTAGACATGGTTCGGGAACGCGAGATCAACGAATCCTTCTGGTTGGCTGACATAAACCGTTTCTTTTAGGTGTCCATTTAGAAACGCAGTTTTGACATCCATCTGAAAGACCGTCATATTCATATGAGCATGACGCGAGAAATATCCGAACAGCCTCAAGACGAGCAACCGGATCAAAAGATTCTTCAAAGTCAATACCCTCTTCCTGACGATAACCCTTAACCACCGGACGCGTGACTTATTTCTTATAACATTTCCTTCAGCATCCAATTTGTTTTTCCAAATCCATTTGAGACCAATGACGTAGACTCTTGTTGGTCTTTCAACCAGTTCCTATACTTCAAGACGTTTGAATTGGTTGAGTTCTTCTTGCATGGATTCGATCGAGTTGTCTTTTGTCATTGCGTCTTTGATGTTTTTAGGTTCAGATTGGCGAGCAGTGAATGCATAAATGCAATGTTCACCATCTCGAGTGAAGACATTGTCTTGTAACGACCGGGTTGATTCGGGTTGCCAATAATATTTTCGGAGGATGGTCTTTTGTCCATCGATGTGTAGAGGGTTGATATTGGTATACGTTGTGCAGATTTTGAGCATTCAAATGGCTTGTTAATGATTCCGCGACATCAGGTGCAGCAGTTTCATTAGCAAACGGGTTAAAGAACGCATTTGGATCAAAATTTGCAGGTGGGGGTACTTCATTGAACATCATCACCGGTTCATCATTGTTTGAAGCGGTTTGTTCAGCTGTTGTGTTGGAGTCAACTGGTGGTGCTTCTTCAACCGTAGTTGTTGTAGCAGGATGTATCGTATAAGAGAAGTATCAGGTTGAGCAATGGCGAAACAACGGATACACCTGGCACGCTTCATCAATATCGATCACGAACGAGGAGCAAATAATCTTTCCATTTGTTGACGAGTAAGCTGAAGCCATCTCCGTAAGTTCATCAAAATGAGCATGAATCGTTTCCATAACCTCCTTTGTTCGACGATTCCAGATTCGGAAACCTTTAGAATTATCACAATATCCAATAAAGACTCCAATGTCAGCTTTGGCTTTGAGCTTTCCAAAGTCATCACGAGCATTATTCGGATAGCAAAGAGATCCAAATACATGAAAGTGTTTGAGATTCGGTTTTCTGTTGTGGACAAGCTCGAAATGCGTTTTGTTGTGGCGTTTTGTAATCATAGAACGGTTTTGAGTATAGCATGCAAGATCGATACGCCCACAAGTAATCTGGGAATTTAGCATTGATTAACATTGTTCTTGCAGCTTCCACTAACGTTCGGTTTCGTCTTTCAACAAATCCGTTTTGTTCAGGTGTATGTGCAATAGATGTCTGATGCTGAATTCCCACTTTCTCATAAAACTCACGAAGAGTTTGGTTAACAAATTCAGTTCCTTTATGTTCGATTTGTCGGACGGTGTTTCAGAGCTGAACCTGTATTTTCGTGAGAAAGGTGATGATCATTTGTGGAGCTTGGTCTTTGCTTCGTAGAAAGTAGACCCAAGTCCAGCGTGAATATTCATCAACAATTACTAAGATGTAGCGTTTGCCATTGATCGTTTGCACGCGCATCGGGCCACACAAATCCATGTGAAGAAGATGAAGCACATCTTTGAGAGCGTGTTCCACTTTTGAAGGAAAATGAGCACGAGTGCTTTTCCCTTGTTCACAAGCCGAGCAAAGGTGATCTTTTAAATACTGGAATCGTGGGAGTCCTTCAACTAGTTTGTGTCGAGCAAGGTTGGTAATGGTTTGAAAGTTTAGATGTGAGAGACGACGGTGCCATAGCCAGGATTTTGTTGATGTTGCCTTTGAAAGTAAGCAGATGGGAGATGAAGCAACCATGTCTTGCATAGAGATAGTGTACAGACTTGAATTACGCGAGCTAGACATAAGGTCGTTTCCTTGTAGATCACGAATGAAACAAGATTTCTCCATGAAAGCAACCTCCAAATCTCCATCACGTGACCTCTTGAAAACAGATTGTGACCGAGGCCTTCCATATAATAAACCCTACTAATTTCGATGTTCCCATTGATATAGTCTCTGTAGCCCATGATAGTTGCGAAGTGATCATTCCCGAATCTGATAGTGCCAATGAACTTTGCAATAAAGTTTGATAACAGTTTAAGGTTGCTGTCATGTGTCGGGAACATCCGCTATCAACAATCCAGAGAATGATCTGTATCACCTGATTACACAAAGACGACTACGAGATGGAATAGAAGTAGATGTGGAACCCGAATGTTAGAGGGTTCCGGTGCGATTATAGTAGACATACACATATCAATAGCTTTAGGTATCCATTTAAATCCTAGTATGTTATATATCCATTTCTGCCATCTCCAACTAGTATTTGATTTAGTCTTAGTGAATGCACTAGGTGGTACTACATTCGAGGAGGTGGCTGGAGCTCTGAGGGACGAAATGCGTTTCTTAGAATCTAAAGAGGCGGTCTACCAAGCCTGAGACTTAGAAATATGAGTGGGCCTAGAGGTATTTCGGTTCTTAGGATTCCGTAAACGAGAGATGATAGCTTTAGCAACACATTTGTCATGACAATCAGAATTCATACTTTTACGACAAATAACACAAGGTGCATCAGGCTGAATATCAAAAGTACTTAAAGGTTTAGCATTCGTTACATCACTATTTCTATTACATTTGCGGGCCTTAATATCTATAGTGGAAACAACATGAGTCTTATTCATAGTCCTAGGGTGTTCTTCTACTTTAGCATTCCTTATTGATCTTTTCTTAGGTCGCAACTTCCTATTCCTCGATGTAGTGCTCCTAGGCGTGAAGTCGGACGTTTGGAAAAGAGCAACTATTCTGTTTCAGTAGAAGAAGTCACGTTAGCAACTTGTGATTTGGCAGTAGGGATTCTAGGTTCATGATTACTAAGTGTTATTGGTGCTATTCTCTTAATCACGGTAGGCGGAAGTTGTTCATACTTTCCTAACATTTCTCTTAACTTGAAGATAGTGTGAATCGGATCTTGATTTTTAGACCGAAGATTTCCAAAAAATGAATAACTTCTTTAGTGTGTGCAAGATAATGATCAAGTTCGTTAGATGCTTCATCACGAGTCTTTTTGAGTAAATCAAATATGACACCATATTCCTTTTAACTTTTGCAAGTTCTTGTTCATATTTTGAGATTTGACATTTAAAGACACGTTTTGATCATCCAGTTGCTCAATTTTTGGATCGAAGATTTTGCACGCTGGCGATTTTGTTTTGATAAGCAAGTTGTTGATCGTGAATATCTTTTGACACCAATTAAGACGACGTTTTGCATTAGAAAGCTCGTTTGACAATCGTTCATTATCAAATTTTAAAGACTCGATCTGAAGCACATTATCAGTGTTCTCAATAGTTACCACGGTATCGGCAAAAAGATATAATCGATGCATATGACAAAGAATTCAATAACACGATTATGGACATCGCACAGATGACATCTTACAAGAGTCGATCAACATCTTTTCTCAACATTTTCTTTTTACGTTTAGTATTAGAAATAGATGTTTCTTTTCTCAAACGACCTTCATCAATCAAAGTTCCTTATGAAAGTCCCTTTCCCAAGACAATGCACAACTTTTCAAATTTTTAACATTTGGTAAAGATTTTTCGAAAAATGTCTCTTTGTTCTCGCGCCAGAGCGATTGAAAATGTTGAACTTTGATTTCAGAATGATATTCTATCTCATGTTGTAAAGTTTTGAGGTCAGCCATGAAAAGGCAAAATATCTAAGAATTTTGCGATTTTCAGGTTTTGAGTTTACTTCAGAGGAAGGTAAAGGACCATAAGTTTGTGCATAATCTGGTTGGGGATTAACATTAGAAGACTCGGATGTTTTATGATAATCTGGTGTGTTAGAAGAATCCGCTGGTGTGATGAAAGTGACCGCTTTTGAATAGTTAAAAGGTTTGTTGTAAACAACATTTTCTAATTTTGATCGACTCTCGTCTTATGCATCTAATTCCTCTTGACGATGATATTCAACAACACTCATAACAGAATTATCAATTTTATATTCTGACTGGAAACTTCAGGATTTGGTTTGAATGCTTTGGGTGAAAGCTTAGGTTTGTAATCAGCAAGATTCAGTCCATAGCCATTTGGATTTGGTTTTAAAGTAAACTTTTCAATAGCTGTTACCGACTCACCATGTTTGTAAACAACAGTTTGAAACTCTTTAAGTTTGTTTTGCAAGCCGATGATTTCTTCAATATGATCATCTATTCGTTTCGTTGAATGCTTTTTGTATGCAAAGAACTGTTTTTGACAAGTTAACAACTCAGCCTTAGCTTTTTGATTTTCCAAGGTGAGAGCATTAATTTGCTTTTTATGTTCATGTTTCAGTTGTTCTATTTCAGACAGCAAAGCATTCTTCGAAGCGGCTAAATCACGCATCTATCTCTCTAAATATTTTTCGTTTTGATGAGATTTAGCAAAGGCTGCTTAAAAAACTTTTTCACGTTTTTCTTGAGTTTTGAAAAAGTTGAGTTGCTTTTGTAAACATTCAAAATCCTTGGTTAACAGTGCATTTTACTTTTCAAGTCCTGATTAATTGCACGACATTCTTCCACTATGGTTTGTTGGTCTTGTATTAAACGAGCAAAATCTGGATGAGGCAAAAGTTCGGCGTGTTCAACGTGAGTCACAACATGATCATCACTTAGATCCTCAAGTATAACCACGAAGTCAATTTGATTGTCAAGGGAAACCATAAGGTCATCTTGATCTTCAAATATAACTACGGGGTCTAGTTGAAAATCGTCGGAATGAGATGTGGACGACTCATTTTGAACATTCTGAGCATGTTAGCCATCAACATAACAGATGTTGGCGGAGATATTAGATCAGAGATGAATATGGTTTGTTCGGGTACCTGAGACAAGCCATCAGTGTCATACACTAGGCCTGTGTCACTCATATGTAACTCATGCATGTTAGCCATCAACATAACAACTGCATTGGCCTGCAAGTCCTCCATATCATCATCTGAGTCTGCATTTGCCATAAAACTTTGTTCCTTGTCTGTGAGAGTTCCACCAGCTTCATCCTTAAGAGCTAAAAGTATAGCCTCCTTGTGATAAGCACTGCCCCTAGTCCTCGGCTTTGGGCATGCATTAGCCAGGTGTCCCTTCTCATTGCAGTTGTAGCATCGAAGACCATTCAACCCATTCTGAGCATTTCCAGGTTCTGCCACTTAAGCTCTGTTGTTATTCCTGCCCATAGCATTAAACCCTTGACCACCATCCATCTGACGACCATAACTATGATTCTAAACTTCAACTCTTCCATTGTTCACAACAGCTTGATTCCGTGTGTTAGATGAGGAACGAATACGATTATTGGATTTTTTTGTATAACGGCTAAAAGCATTAGCAATCATAACCAATCCTTGTTGCAATGCATCGAACGGATCAGATTCCTCATTAGCTTCAATCGACAAGTGCTTGAGCATTGTTGTTGTTATATGGAACCAATTGAGTTTGAGATTGTTCTTTGTGAAGGATCATATGTTGTGATTGTAGCAGTTGGTTGAGTTGTTGGTTGAGGAGGATAACTGTTTGGAGCATACAAGGCAAGTTGTTGATTTTCCGGATGTGAAGGTGAAGCAATTTGAGCATGGAGAATCCTTTCCCTATCAACTTCCTTTTCACGAGGCTTCAAGTAATCGTACAACAATCCGTATGTAGAATGATGCATGTTCTCCGCTTGACGGAGAAAAATGACATACTTCTCCCATTCAGGACCAAGACTACTCAGGAACTTAGTATTAACTGCAATTCTTGGCATGATGATGTTGTGTTTATCCAAATCATTTATGAAGTCTGAGAATCGATGATGATAAGACTCTAGTGTCTCTCGAGGTTCAATCATGAAGTGTTCATAAGCCAAGTAAATTTTGGATTCCATATCCTCCCGATTGAGTGCAGATCCTTCCATAAGAAGATGAATATGTTCCAACATCGCCTTTGCAGTCTTTTGAGCATCAACACTTCGAAGAATTGGGTTTGGTAATCCTAAAAGGATATATTGCATTGCAAGCTCATCAGCTTCATAGTGTAGAAGTTCTTCTGGATTCAAGTCTGCAATAGTAGCAATGTTCGATTGTTCATCTCTTGGTGGATTAGCATTTGGATCTCCGGGTACGATGACAGTAGGCATCTGAAATGGACCTTCCAAGATAACCTTCTTTAAGAATTTTCCATGTGGCTTCTTCAGATCACAAAACCTAAAGAACCTAATCACCCATTGATCGTAGTTTCCTGGAGTGAGCATTGGAGGTCTATCAAGTGATCCAGCCTCATGAATTGATTGTTGGCTGCTTAAAGCTTCACACATCTTTGCAAACCAAGTGGGTTCCTTCATAGTGTTTCTTGATGGATGTTGATTGAATTCATTTGTGTAGGGTTGAACTTGAAGACTTGGTGGTGGTTGAACCATTTGAGGTTGTGGAATTGCAGCAAGTTGTGGAGTATGTTGTTGATTAAATTGTTGTTGATAAATTGCTTGTTGTTGATGTTGTGGACTTAGTTGTTGTTGACGTTGAGAATAAGTGTAAGGGAAATAGTTGGAGTATGGTGGTTGTGACATGTTGAAAACTTGTGTTGGTAAAATGGATCTTTGTAGTCGAATGAACCTTTGTTGATGAAGTATCCTTAGGCGTAGAAATCACAATAAACCAAGTAGCACTTATGCGTAAAAACACCAAAGTTACGCGTAACAGCAAGAGTTACGCGTAGGTTTAGCTTACGCGTAAGTAAGGAAAAAGCACTAAAGTTATGCGTAAAACAAGAAGTTAGGCGTAGAAAACTTAGGCGTAGGATTACCTTATGCGTAAGACTAAGCTTAGGCGTAAGATAAATCTTATGCGTAGGATTTTCTACGCGTAAGCTTTATGCTTATGCGTAATTTTAGGGTTTTATCCCAAATGGTCTTTTACACTATCACAGTGCAAAAGATATCCAAAGTCGACGTATTTTCAGGCTTATCCAATCAAGAGAACACGGAGTAAACCACGAAACTGAAGATCAAACCAAGGATAAAGTTACGCGTAAGATTAGGGTTTTGTTACGCGTAGCTTTACTCGTAAAAATGATTTTACCCAAAGATGTTTCTAAACAAGATTTTTGTGATGAGATAGCTTCAATATCACCAAAATAACACAAAAGTGTGAAACTTGATGAGCCAAAACTCCTAAAACGGTTACGCGTAGGATGAAACCCTCGTACATAAACAAGCTTAAAAACTATGATCCACGCATAAAGTTTGAAACTTTTTGCCAAAAACAGTTATTTTAACACCTTAAAACATTGAAAGTACAAGAATCTTGGATTAAAAAGTGTAAAAAAACGTGTTTTTAAGCGAACCAAAGTATCTCGTTCGCTTTACGCGTAGGACAAAAAACCCACTTCAAAAGCAATAATGATTCACCCAAATAGTAGGCTCTGATACCACTGATAGGTTCCCAAATCTACAACACAAGTAACAAATAGAAAGAATAGAGGCGGATGAACAACTCACACAAACACTATGCGTATGAAACTAAAGAAAGATTAGGCGTAGCTATAGTGAAAGAGAGTGAATTGAACAACCAACCCTCAAGTGAGGGTTATAACAAGGTATTTATAGGAGGGAAGCTAGGGCAAAACTCCTAGTTCCCATCCTTTTCCTTATTGGACTAGGCCTAGGCTTATGGGCCTTCTACATAAGCCTAAGGCTAATTACTAACATAAAGGCCATATTAAGCTAACTATTACATATGAATTACTAACACTTGATTTAGGTTTAGGAGTGATTCCAACAATATCACATACCCAATTTATAAACCAAGACAAAGTAAATACCAAGTTAATATTCGGATCAAACCCTTGAGTACCATGTCGCTAAACTTATAATTTATAAAACCGATATCATGCCGTAACTTTATACGTGTATTATGAAAACATATCTCATGTCACAATTAACCAAGTTACTCATTAAATGTTCCTTATTATAATACTAAGACTATTATTTGAATACCAAACAAGTATTACTAAACATTGAGTCAAAATGACGTTGCGTGATTCGTGTGTGAGACCCGACCCGTAATGTTTGACCAAGTCAACGCAAGACTATTACCATGGTTTTAGACCTGGACAAATACTGTCAACACAAACGAGTCCCCATAGGGTCTCGATGCACCCACTGAATACCAAAAAAAAATATAACACACTCACTTTAACCCACGTTTTTACCACAAAATCTGTCCTACTGCTTCTATACTCGTTTTCACAATTGCTACCACACGAAACCTTTTTGTAAAATTTCCCTCTAACCGGTTGTAATTTCGTTTTACAAATAATTTTTCCAAGACTCGTTTCTCATCTTTTATACATGAAGCCACGAAACATAACTCAAATTGACATATTTAGTTGGTCCAAAAATAGAAAATATAAATAATGAAATGGTTTAGGTTGTTACCGAGAGGAAAAGGGATGAGGAGAGTCGGTGGTGTCTTCACGAGTACAACTCGTGACCACTTGAACCTTTGACCATCGTTTAACAATAAAACCCTAGTTGTCCGAATCTTAGAATCAAGATGCGGAGCGCGTAAGAGGGATTGAGCATGAGTGTTTTTTGAAAATGGAACCACGGGACCCCGATCTACAAGATGGGATGGGTGGTGTAAGTAGAAAAGGTGGCGGAATTTGGCCGGAGACCGGTGGCGGCATCGGAACCCTAGGTGGGTCGCCGGATAATTTAGAGAGAGAGATGGAGAGTTATTTTGTGTGTGTGAATTGTAGAGAGAGAAATAAAATGAGTGATATGGGAGAGAGTGAGAGTGTGGGGGTATTTATACTCCTGGAGGGACCATTGTTGCAATTTGAGTAAACACAAGGGTGAAGATGAAACATAACACAAGGACCCTAGATGTAAATTCGTAAAACTTTTGTTATATTAGGTTCGGGGCTCGTTTTGACTAGTAAACGAGGGATTCGTGACTCGAGAGTTACACCATTGTTTTTAAAATATTAATTCCAATAAAAATGATATAATATACGAATCGTATCTCAATTTAAATCAAACGATCGCTCTAATCGACGTTTCTCCAATTACGACGCATCGAGGAATTTACGAGTTGTCACATGAGGTGAAGCATTTGGTGTGTGTTTGTGTTAGCCTTGCTTTTTCTAAAGATAACGTCACTTACGTGAATTGGACTAGATGCGTAGTATACTTTGCCCTTAGGGACTAGTATCATTTAAGTGGCAAAGTTAGGGCCTATATATACCCCTCATGACTCTCCATGAGGGGTGAGGTGAAGCATTAGGCTAAAGGTGTAGTGTGTGTTTTCTTTAATAAAAGTCTTTGTTTTCTCCTCCCTCTCTCTAGTTTCTCTCTCTAAAGAGGATGAAGATCTTCATCTTCTTCCACCAACTCCGACCTCCAAACCACATAAATCATATACTTTTTCGGTCCTGACAATTGGTATAACGAGCCAAGGTTGTTGTTTGTTGATTTATTGTGGTTTTACACATGTTTTTTTAACTGTTTTGTGCTTATTCTGTGGGTCAGAAATTTTTTTTCCGTGTATTGTGGAAAACAGTTTATTCATGTTTGGTATCCTTGTTTTGGTCAAAAAGTCCTACGGTCCATTCTTGTCAACACATCTTTTTTGTCTCATGGTCCAAACAGATCTTTGTGTAAAGTATCATTTTTTATGACTTTTTGTACCAAAGCGTGAAAAGCATGTGGTCAAAGTCAGATTCTTATGTCCAAACAGGGTCAAAATGAAACATCTTTTATGATGTTTCTGGGTTTAAAGATGAATCTGGTCGGAAAAAATGGTCATCTGTTCATCTTCTCATGGTCAAACAGTCAAAAGGAAGCATGTTTATGCCTATTCTGGGTTTATTATGAAGACTGGACAGAATAACATGGTCGGAAACTCTCGCCAGAAAAAGTCAAAGGGTCAAAACCCTTTTTCTACGCATAAGGATTATCTACAGAGGTGTTACGCGTAGCTGTGAAGTTACGCGTAAGGAATGGTTTACGCGTATGGTTTACGCATAACCAAGACCATGCTTACGCATAAGCAAGTTTTGTTACGCGTATGTTTTTTACGCTTAAGAAAACATGTTACGCATATGGTTATAAGAGGTTACGCATAAGGACTAATCCAAGTTTACGCATAAGGTGTCAAAGTTATGCGTAAATTTGTTAAAAAAGACCATGACCACAAACGACCACAAAATACCATTTACCAAACATACACAACTTCAGTTTCAATATCCATCCTCAGTCCATGGGTTCGACTCACATCAGTCCCAACCTAATATAATCCCATACTATCCTACCTCAACTCCAAACATCTACTAAAAACGAAAATATAAACAAAAGAGATCTCAGCCTTTTGTCAACCATTTCACATATCAATATGTTTTTTTGGTTGAACAAATATCATCATTGACCCGACTGTGATACTATACGAAATTTAAAGAAATGATTATAACAATTATGTTATGTCATCCCTTTCCTTCGTGTAAACAATAAATCTAAACAAAACACAAATTATCACCTACCCGAGACCTTGGTTGTCACAAGACCTTGACGCTTCACATAAACGATGTAAAAGGGTCGGTATGCTTTTGTTTATGATTCGAATGATAAAGCTGGGATGAGGAATATGTTTGTGATGAGAGGCGAATTTTTTTCTCAGATTATTTGGGAGAAAAATATGGTGAGAGGCGCTGTTTTGATGAGGATATGTTTTAGGGTTAGAGTATATTTTAGGTTTATGAAGTGTTAAGTCACATGTATATCCGGTTATATGTGTTTCTTTTGGATCGTGGGTTACTATCACATGTTGGATCGTGGGCCTCTCTCTCTATGGAATGGGCTTCTAACTTTGATCGTGGGCTGTGAGTTTCACTCGTATATTTCGTTTGAACTGATGGATATACTGAATCTTGGGTTGCAATGATATGCATCCGAATGTATTGATTGGCATCCGAATTGTTTAGCTATAAAAATTTGTTAGATACAAATTTTTGGTATACACTTAAAATGGTATTTTTTGATATGGTATATTATTCACGGAGGGATACATTATTCACGGCTTGAACGAAGATGTGAAAAAATGACTACGGAGTTTTTTGTACGGTATTATTGATGCGAAATTGACGTGACATTTCACGGGTGGACTTCTTTATCTTTGAGACGATGGTTGGATGGATGCATGTCTCAAGATAACTTGTTGGAGCACATTATGAAATTAGAAAATCTGGTTATAACTGGAAAGGAGTTACGTTGTAGTGCTCACAGTGTTTAACCATCACTTTAAGGAGTTACGTTGTTGTTCTCAGTGTCACACGAAGTTGTGGATTGTTCAAAAATTTAGAACAAGCAGCAAGTCACAAGTTGGGATGCTTACTTCCTTTTCAAGTTAGTCGTATCGGGCTATCTCCATATGTGGTCATTACATTTAGCCGGTGAATTCAAAGGAGGTTCGTTTTAAGGTTGGTTAGAGAAAATTATTGAGAGTATTTTTGCAACATATTCTCACGGAAATTTGATCAAGCTATGATGTTTGAAAATTGCATCAAGAAGGTAATACGGTATGTACGCAACATTATGATGATTCCGATAGCTCGCAACCATCAGGAGGGAGAAGTTGGTATTTCATCTTCCGTGATTGGATTACGAAGGGATTTTTGCTTAAGACTGAAGAAGGAGAAGTAGTGTGGTGTACATCGGGGTTTTTTACCAACTTGGATGCAATACTAAGTGAGTTATGTTGATGTTCCCAGAACGACAACCATTGTGCTTCAAGAGTTTACTTTCTCCACTGCGTGTCTGAAGATTAAAGACGTGTTGGAAGAGTGTTGTCGGTTCAGGAGGGAGCAGAAAAAGAAAAAAGGCTCACTAGTAAGGAGGGAGTAATAACCTAACTAGACCGTTACGATTGAAGTTGAGCTACAAGAAGATCATTTTTCGAGGTCATCGGAAGGGAGAACTTCAAGTTTGCCTCAGTATCTAGACTACAGAGACTCTGCACTTCAAGAAAGTCAACATTGTTCTTTACTATTGTAATTTACTTTGTTTTGTATTTATAGGTCTCATTGTAACCATTCACGTGTGACGCTATCTTGGAGGGAGATTGTTAGCCTCGCTTTTATAAAGATAACGTCACTTACGTGAATTGGACTAGATGCGTAGTATACTTTGCCCTTAGGGACTAGTATCGTTTAAGTGGCAAAGTTAGGGCCTATATATACCCCTCATGACTCTCCATGAGGGGTAAGGTGAAGCATTAGGCTAAAGGTGTAGTGTGCGTTTTCTTTAATAAAAGTCTTTGTTTTCTCCTCCCTCTCTCTAGTTTCTCTCTCTAAAAGGATGAAGATCTTCATCTTCTTCCACCAACCCCGACCTCCAAACCACATAAATCATATACTTTTTGGTCTGACAGTTTGTTTCTTGTTTTAATAAAACTCATCTTTGTTTTCTCCTCCCTCTCTCTACTTTCTCTCACTAAGAAGATGAAGATGTTCATCTTCTTCCACCAACCAAGGCCTCCCAAAACCACATAAATCAAATGTTTTTCAGTCCTAACAAGTGGTATAGAGCCATGGTTATGTTTTATTGATTTATGTGGGGTTCGAATCATGTTTTAGACTGTTTTTTTGTAATATTTTGTTGGTCGGAAATTTTTTTTCCAATTCCTGTAGGTAAACAGTTTTAAAACTATGTGTGTATCCTCTTTTGGTCAAAAAGTCCTCTGGTCTATCAATGTTTACAATATCTGTTTTGTGTCATGTCTTTTTCCAAACAGGTTTGTCTCATCTTTTATATGACTTTTTGGTTACCAAATCTGTGAAGTTACGTGGTCAAAATGGTCATTTTCTTGGTCAAACTTTGGTCAAACTGGCTAAATGGAGCTTTCAATGAATATTCATATGCAGTTTTTCTGGGTTTGTATGAAGATGGTCGGAATATCGCCGGAAAAATGGTCAAAGGGTCAAAACCCTATTTTTACGCATAAGGAGCCATCTTCAGAGATATTTACGCATAACTGTGAAGTTATGCATAAGGAATGTTACGCGTATGTCTTTACGCATAAGCCTAGGGTTACGCGTAAGCACCTGGTTTTACGCATAAGACTAAGCTTACGCTTAAGCCTGATCTACGCATAAGGACTAAGACCAGTTTTACGCATATGGTTTCGTGCTAAAATGTTACGCGTAAGCAAGAACAGAAAAGAAAAAATACGCAAATGACCACGACCACAAAAACCAAATACCATATACCATCCATGACCTCAGTTTAAATCCATCATCAGTACATGGCAACCAAAAACGTGATGTAAAAGAAAATAAAAACAGATCCGAAACAATCTAATCCTACTCTAGACTCACTTCAAGAACCCTCACAATCACTCCCCATCTCTCATTCAATTTCAAGACTCAAAAAAGAAAAAATTCAACAATCTCAGATTTGTTTAAGTTTTTTTGCAAATCTTTTAAAGATTGTTTTAATTGAAACAATTATCCTCATAGATCATATATCATTTTCGAAGGCATGCTCCAATTGATATTCGAATAACAAAGAAAGATTATAACAAGGTTGTTATATCTCCTCTTTGTTTCGTTCAAGACTCAAACAAAAGAATCAATACCTACCGAGACCATATCCTAATGATCTTGAAGACTTCAAAATGACCTCCGATTCTTCTTGATTCGAATTTGGGTGAATCAGTATCGTTATAGGATGGGTAGTATTTAGGTTTGTGTTTCGATTTGATGATTATGAAAGGAGATGAGATTCGGACCTGAGATAAAATGATGTGTGATATTAGAAGGAAGGGGGAGTATTTCGAGAATGTGTTTAGGGTTTGATATTATGAGAATAATTAGGGCAAACCATTTATAACCGGTTATGTGGGATTATCAATGGACTCGGGTTGCCAATACATGGGCCTTGTGACTATAATTGGTCTATGGGCGTTGTGACTATAATTCTCATTTGGAATTTGGGCCATATCTTGGACGTGAACTGGGCTGGTGGTAATATATTTCATTGAGTTAATGTTGATCTTCTCATACGCACGTATATCCTCACAAAATGGTCAGCCGAATTTTTTGTGTATACAAAAATTTTGGATAATCTGTTTGATATATTGCGTATGAATGGTAATTATTGGTATGGTAAATTTTCACGGAGGATACCAATTCACAGCTTGAACGATAATTTGAAAAAATGATTACGGGGTTTTTGTACGATATTATTGATGTGAAATTGAAGTGACGTTACACGGGTGTACTTCTTTATCATTGAGACGTTGGTTGGTTGGTTGCATGTCTCAAGATAACTTGTTGGGGTATTACTGTCACTTTAAGTGATTATGAATTGACAATCTGGTTATAACTGATGTAAGGAGTTACGTTGTAGTGCTCACAGTGTATAACTATCACTTTAAGGAGTTATGTTGTTGTGCTCAGTGTCACACGCCGTTGTGGATTGATCAAGAATTTAGAACAAGCAGTAAGTCACAAATTTGGGATGTTTATTTCCTTTTCAAGTCAGTTGTATCGGGTTTTCTCCATATGTGGTCATTACTATTAGCCGGTGAATTCAAAGGAGGTTCGTTTACAGGTTGGTTTGAGAGAATTATTGAGAGTATTTTTGCGACATATTCTCACAGAATTTTGATCAAGCTATGATGTTAATATTGCATCAAGAAAAAGGTAATACGACATGTACGCAACATTATGATGATTCCGATAGCTCGCAACCATCAGGAGGGAGAAGTTGGTATTTCATCTTCCATGATTGGATTACGAAGGGATTTGTGCTTAAGACCGAAGAAGGAGAAGTAGTGTGTGTACATCGGGGCTTTTTACAAACTTGGATGCAATACTAAGTGAGTTATGTTGTTATGATGTTCCCAGAACGACAACCATTGAGATAATATAAAGAGTTTATTTTCTCCGCTGCGTGTTGGAAGAGTGTTGTCGGTTCAGGAGGGAGCAGATAAATAAAAAAGGCTCACTAGTTAGGAGGGAGTAATAACCTAACTAGACCCTTACAGTTGAAGTTCAGAGCTACAAGGATTTGTGCCGTCAGCGCCAAAGATCAAATGCCGAGATCGTCGGAAGAGAAAACTTCAAGTTTGCCTCAGTATCTAGACTACAGAGACTCTGCGCTTCAACAAAGTCAGCATTGTTCATTACTATTGTAATTTACTTTGTTTTGTATTTATAGGTCTCATTGTAACCATTCACGTGTGACGATATCTTGGAGGAAGATTGTTAGCCTCGCTTTTTAATAAAGATAACGTCACTTACGTGAATTGGACTAGATGCGTAGTATACTTTGCCCATAGGGACTAGTATCGTTTAAGTGGCAAAGTTATGGTTTGTTGAGCCTATAAATACCCCTCATGACTCTCCATGAGGGGTGAGGTGAAGCATTAGTTTCTTGTATTGTTTTTCATTCAATAAAAGTTATCTTTGTTTCTCCTCCCTCTCTCTACTTTCTCTCTCTAGAAGGATGAAGATATTCATCTTCTTCCACCAACCTAGACCTCCCAAAACCACATAAATCTTATAGATATTCGGTCCTAACAGGTAACGAGGTGATCATGAAAGACTCGTGTTAGTCACGAGTATGTTTACTAAACCAGAAGGAGTATTGATATTCTTGCATCGCTTGGTATTCGACCCTCTCCCCATACCACATATATCTGTTAACCAAATGGTATACCAAAACCTGTTGTTACAAATTCCAAACACTAGTTGGGCCTAAAGTTTATTTGAGGTATGGTTATGGCTCACGAAGCCCAACAACAACCCAAATAAAGTCAATAGTTGTCCTAGCTATCCAGGCCAGCCCAATTCAAAAAAAATCAAAAGAATGTGGTGTTGGGGTGAAGCCCAGTTCACTTAGGCTTGTTTAGTTTGGTCACAGACCACTTTCGGCGTTAAACTCTTGTGTTGTCTCGAGTTGGCATCCCACTCGAATCCGTCTTGTTCAAGATTACTTTCCATTCCATATCGATTCATAATACCGACATATAATATATATATATATGTGTATATATATATATATATATATATATATATATATATATATATATATATGACATTGGTACCAAAGTAAATGTGGTAATAACAGGATATTTATACAAGAGATTTGCACCATTCGTAACATAATTAGAGAATTCGGCACAATATAAATTTGACAATATTTGATTTGAATGTGATACCGAGGAATCCAACTTAGGGAAATATAACGTACAACTTTTATTAATTTTTAATATACAACAAAACTATTACTTTACCATAAAAAAATAAAAGCATAGGATGTACTATTTCTCTTATATACACCTAGGTCATGTCAAATTTTCGATAAACCCATTTGTTATTATACTTTACAAATGATATATATTTATTGAAAACTTAAAAATGGTATATAAATTAGGCCAACACTCACAACAAACTTGATTTTGTTGATTAATATTTCTTTTATAGTAAATACAATTATTTTTTTTAAAATGTATACATTTGACACATGAAATATATTTTAGAAACTTACAAGTGTGTACAAGTTGAATTATACTTAAAACTTTTTCTCTTAGTAACAACATAAACATATACATAAGTTATATATATCTATATGGTTATATGTATGCATGATGTCCCCTTAGTCCGATAATGTCCTAATAAATGTACATACCTTTCGTACATCACCATTTGGTTATCATCAAGGCAAGGTCTCGTCCGCCCTTAATATTCTTCCTTGTATTATCATTTGGTCATCATTAAATCAAAGTTGTAATTCCTTCTTCGAGTTTCCTTCCATGTCATACCCGCATAAGCCGAAATCCACCCAAATATTTGTAAATTGTTTTAAGATAAATGATGCCACACAAGCAACAACAACAATACAAACATTTCAAAATTTACAAAGTTAGTTAAACTTTATCGAGTCTTAAACATGAATTAAAGACTAAATTGCCGTACTAAATTAGGTTGCGTGTCGGAGCCGTGCACTATCACCCATTGATTTAATTCCCTTTGGACTACTAATGGCCAAGGTGAGTTTCATATCCCCTACTTTTACTTCTTTTATAACTGTTTTGGGGGAAGATACATGCTCATTTTACTTAAATGAAATTATTTATTGAAATTGTGCATTTTCATGCACACTATGCTCTGTGATTGATATGTTTACCTACTATACTATTGAATGTTTTCTTGTTTAAAGTTACATCACACATAGATATTTTATGGACCATACCAAAATGCTTTATTTAGAATATTACGCAGCTTAGCCTAAGTCCTTAGATCCCACATTGCCGTTTTCATGAACCGTCAATTCCTGCTGGGAAGCGCGAATGTTATAAATAGATCTATTGGGGTAACTCCCCTGTTCGGTTGACCCCGCATGGGTCAAGGCAAAACATATAGCATGTCGGAACCGAGTGTATTGGGATAAACACTCGCCATGGGCTCCTTATTTGTATGACTACATTTTGCATACAGAAACTGTCGTAGCTTTTGTTACATGAACTTAGTGCTAGCGTAATAGATTTAATATATGACATTATATTCGTTGTAATGTTCATATACCTTACTTATGGTCCACTAATGAAATTCTTTTATATAAGGTAAACATAAATTTTTATGACATTACGCAAGACGTAATGATCATCAAAAACCAAATGTTAAATGGTATACTGAAGTGCCATTTAAATAAACCTATGAACCCACCAACCTCGTTTTGACACTTTTTAGCATGTATCTTCAGGTTTTGAGGTGATAGCTTATCTTTGGAGGCGCAAGTCAAAGGCATGGCATGGTCATAGAAGATTCTGATTTATGTATTGGGACCACAGTTTATAATGGGCCATTTTCCGCAAAAATCAATAATGTAAGCATTGTTTTAAGAATGAATAAAAGTTTCTTTATGAAAATAAATTATTCTATGCTTATGTTGTGGTATCAATTTAATAGCACCTCAATACTTGTGTGCTTCCGCTGAGCCACTTTAGAGGGTGTTACATGAATGTTGTCAAGAACTTAAAGAAGATTGGAGTATATTGAGATCACATCAAGACTGTATGGCCAGATTTAAAAAACACATCAAGAAAGTTAAACCGATAGCTAGGACTAAACTAATCTCCCAACATACCAAATTTTGACCGGTCTGGTGTTCAGGTTATTAGCCTCTGCCGAATTAAGAACCACTCTATGTTGGACTCTCCAAATAACATAAAGCGGACCCATACAAACCTCCACATAAGTTTCTTTCATGTTCATAGTTCATCCAAAAGTGGAAACATTGTTTTTACAAAGTGAGTAAAGTCCAAAATACATCCCTGTGGGTTTACCCTTTGTCTCGCTTTACATCCCTAAACTTTTTTTTGGCACAAAACCATCCCTCCGTTAGTAAAGTTGGCACAAATACATCCCTCTGTTAGTAAAATCAGTTAATGAGGACTAACGGTGCAATATTTCTTCGTTATCTCCTAACGGAAGATAAAATATTTGCACCGTTAGTCCTTATGACTAACGATGCAATAAAATAAATTGCATCGTTAGTCCTAAGGACTAACGGTGCACTCCACCGCCACCTACCACCCAACGCCACCACCCACCGCCATCTACCACCTCCACCTCCACCGCCACCCACCACCACCCAACGCCACCACCCCCCACCTCCACTGCCATCACTACCTCCACCCATTCTTAAAAATTACCGTACCAAAAAAAATATATAAACTAACAAAAAATAAATATATCTCATAACACTCACTCTCATCCATTTACTTTTATATTTTTTCTCTCAAACCACCAAAAACACACACAATACCACCCCATCAAATCCCATCCCATCTTCCACCACCATAGCCACCCAAATCACAAGCGCTACCACCTCAAGAGCACCATATCGTGGGGGTGGGGGAGGTTAAGGAGGATGATGATTGTGATTTAATTAGGGTTTTGATTTGATTAGCAGAGGGATTTTTCGTGGGGGTGAGGGACTATGTGACCGCCGTAAGAGCACATGAGATAGAGCTTTTGAGGTTGTGGTGGGGTGGGTGGAAGTTGTTTGTTTTTGTTGTTGTTTCGTCTCCCCATGAGTCGGTGTTGCGGGGGGGGGGGGGAGTTGGGGGGGTCCGGGTAGGTGGTGGTGGTGGTGGTGGTGGGGAGGGGTGGTTGTTGTGGTGGTGGTGGTTGCGTGGGGGTTTGAGTTTGTTCCATGGTGCGTGGGGGTTTGAGTTTGTTCCATGGTATGGTGTAGATTGCATCTATCGTCCTTGTTCTGTGTTTCTGGCTTCAGATCATACTAGTGTAGATCCGGTTGTTCATTCTTTGGAAGCAGCTTCAATTACCAGCATTAAAGATCATAAAAAATACCTACAACCAAACGAGCCCTAAAGTAAAACAACTATCAGAGGCAGTGATGATAAATCTGTTATGTATTTGTTGTCTGAGTGAAATCGGTCAAAGTTTGAGAATAATCGTATCTTGGCGGGGTATTTTATATGAATGCAGCCATGGCGGTTTTTCCTCTTTGTTCTGATTACATTTTTACAGATCTGAGCCTCCATTATTTTTTACTTTCTGAATTAGTATTATTTTTCTAGGTAAATTTTTGTTAATTTAGGGGTTTTAAATCTTGAATTATTGAAAAGTATTTGATTGAGGTGGCGTTGGGTGGTGGTGGGTGGAGGTGGTATGTGGCGTTGGGTGGTAGGTGGCGGTGGAGTGCACCGTTAGTCCTTAGGACTAACGATGCAGTTTATTTTATTGCATCGTTAGTCCTAAGGACTAGCGGTGCAAATATTTTCTCTTCCGTTAGGAGATAACGGAGAAATATATGCACCGTTAGTCCTTATTAACTAAATTTGCTAACAGAGGGATGTATTTGTGCCAACTTTACTAACGGAGGGATGGTTTTGTGCCCAAAAAAAGTTTAGGGATGTAAAGCGAGACAAAGGGTAAACCACAGGGATGTATTTTGGACTTTACTCTTAAAAAATAGCAAAACAATTAGACCATAAAATCACATTTCCAACCCACAGAAGGGAGTAAAGTAATCAGCTATGATACAACACAATGTACAAAATTGATTACAGAAACAGCATTTTATGCCTTTTGCTACCTAAAGCATCTCTAAAGTTTGTATCTACTTTTTTGCCATTTCGAAGTTAATGGAAGGCATTGAGATAGAGGCAATTGTCACTAAGATTCCAAAAGATCACCATCATCATCTATCTTGTCCAATGAGTCTGTGTTTATTGCTGTCATACACCACACCAAAAAAAAATAATAATAAATAAATAAATTAGCATAGCATACCATTTCATTTGAACAGATAGCATGTTAATTAGAAGCTATTTCCAAAGCATATGTTAGATGACAACGGGTCAAAGTCGCCCAAAGTGTATTAAACATGTAATAAACCTCATAAATATTTATATTGAAGCAAATTATATTTATAGGCTTATTGTAAATATTTTTAATCTTTTGCAAAGGAAAGTAGGGAAGTTACCTACTTTATAAAGTAGGCATGATTTCCCCATATTTATATTGAAGCAAATTAGATTCATTTGCAATGATTTAACATGTACTAAAAAACTGTTTATGGGTCTGGCCGAGTTCAAAATGTACTAAAGATTTGCCCGCTATCAAATCGGCCCCACCCTCTCATTTTTCCACCTATACTCAGACTACATAATAGACCATACGACTTCTCAAGAGTTTCGTGAAATGAAATGAGTCCGTTTAAGGTAACATATGTACAAATAAGCCAAGTATTCTGAGGAAAATAAGGGACCTTTAAAGTTGAACCAGAAGGTCATTGTAGTTCAAATTTCAGTCCGACGTAGGGGTTGTAACCACATGTCCCATAGAGCCCGAAAGTAAAAAAATGGCAGATAAGCTATGGATCAAATGATTAAAGAAGGCAGTTGAACCGCATACCATAAAGATGCAGAAGGTCATTGTAGTCCCTTGTTTTTCATTTGGTGAACCTGCTTCTTTGACTGTTGAACCTGCCCACATTGGTCAACTGATAAAAATCAAGAGAGATGATGACTATATGCCATTTTCAGTTTGAACCCTCCAATTTATATATTTTAACCTATTGTCTTAATTAATTCAGTTTTATCTCCAAATAATGGTTTTCTAACCCAAGTTTGAGAATATTGTTAGAAATCATCCATTTAGTTTATGAAATTATAAAATTTTCATATATTCTCGATTAAAAAGTTTGTCTCGGCGGGATTGGGTTTGTTGTTGTTGTTATTGTGGTTGTTGTCTCGATTAAAAAGTTTGATAGATTCTCCAAAAATATTAATATGATAGATCGAAACATGCTTTGCATCGTTGTTTGATGTTTTTAGATACATGTAACAACTCTCAAGTATTCTTTTTTATATATAGTTTTAAAAGACCTACTTTCGAGTTATGGCACAAGACTTTCAGATAAAACGGAACAACTTGCATGATTAACATTAGAAAGGTTAAAAGCTATCACTATTGTACGAGATTCTAGAGCGATTAGTCATGTTGGTAATTTAGTAAAGTAATTAAATAATTACACACATAATTACAAACCAAAACTAAGAATCATAAATAAGACGAAAAACATAAAATAAACAAATTTTTTTTAATACAATAAAAATATATTATTGAAAATTTTAAAAACAACCCCGTGCGTACACGCGTATTATAACTAGTTTAATCGACGAACATTTAATCTCGAATCGAAGATAAATGATATAACAAGAGAAGATGTGGATTTTGGAGGTTAGGCTTTTATATAGAAGATTGCTAAAAATCTTAAAAAGTGGGATTTTATAGATCGGTGACCTTTTATAGTTCTTATATAAATAAAAGACTAAAATACACCGATGGTCCCTAAACTTGGCAAGGTGCATCGTTATGGGACAAAACCCGGCCTTTTCATCGCCATAGATCCAAACCTTGGCCATTAAATGTCAGAATCGTCCCTTGACCAGGATTGGGACAGTCAAACCAATTTCCTTCGAGGGTATTATAGACCATTCACTTTTTTTACCCAACCTTCAACCCAGGGACCAATTGTGAGTATGGCTACTAGCCATTTCTTCCATGATACGCTTGCATTTAATTTCGCGGGAACCAATACACCCACCCAACAAACAAATTTACCAATCACATAAAACAACATTATCCAGAAACGATAAACTGCAAATCGAAATCAAGAATATAAATCCTCATTTCCAGAACTCAAAAGACCAACCCAACTTCCAACAAAACCATGTCGATCGATCGTTTTACCAACATGCTAGATGAAGTGATCACTAACATTTTGAATCGGTTTCCTTTGTTAGAAGCGGTGAGAACCTCTAGTTTAGCGCGAAACTAGAGGTCTAAGTGGACTTTGCTCACCGATGTCATACTTGATGAGGATTTCTTTCATTATTTAACATACGAGTTTGATGGGAGGCTTGTTATTGGATTCTTAAATCGGCTTATGGGTCTAATAAGAAAGTTTGTCTTCGCTGTAGAGCCAAGATCAATTATTGGAATAGACAACTTTCATTATGAACAAATTCATGAGTGGCTCTTGTTTTTGGGTGACAATAGAACTGAGGAGCTGATTATTACAAACTGGTATGGTGACCCAGTTACGTTCCCAACCCAACTTTACTCTCGTAGTGAGTTGAAACATCTGGTACTTCATGTTTGTGCTATGGCTACTTTGGAATATTTTCATGGCTTTCCAAATCTATTGAGCTTAGAGTTGATTCATGTCAATTTTCTAAGCGGTACAGTTTGGGACTTGATTGCTGGTTGTCCCTCACTTGAGTCTCTTAAAATGAATCGTCCTAGTACAAACGAGATGAGACTATGGGATATTGCAAAACTTGGGAATTTGAAGAAGTTACATTTTTCATTAGGTCGTTATAATGTTGTGACGACAATCACAACATCCGATATCTTTTACTTGACAAGACTTCAAAATCTTGAGACCCTTACATTAGATTTTGGTGATTGCACGGTAAGAACAATTTCAGTTTTACAACTTATAATTTAACAATGTTATAGAGATGTGTAACAGTAATGAAATTTAATCATTAAAACTTCGTGTAGTTGATACATGAAGCTAATCCTAGGATGAAGGTGCCCTTTGTTTCCCTGATTAACCTTAAGCTGTCCAATGTTGATTTTGGGAATAGTGTTATGGTAGCGTTCACCATTGTAATGATTCGGTCATCTCCGAATTTGAAAATGTTGGATACCAGAGTAAGTGTAATGCTTTAATGCATATGTATCAAATAAAACATTCCTAAATTGCCATGTTTGTGTATCTCAACACTATTTGATTTTTCAGGCTGCAAACACGCTTAGTGATCTACCATTGCAAAAAATTTCCACTGTTGTAGACAGAAACACATTCAGCATGGCCATGAGACGGTGGTGTTTCGAGTTTTTCCCAGAACAGAGCATGAAATAACTTTAATAAAGTGTATACTTGCGTGTTTCCGGTCGCTAAAGACAATCAATATCAGGCAAAGCGATAGGAAAATACCAGGAACAACTGGGAGTTGGCTAGGAAGCTGTTGAAACTCCACCGAGCTTCCCCCACAGCCGTGGTAGATTTCTTTGACTGGTTGTATTTTAAGTTTGGGTTGAATACCCTTGGACAATTAATGTTGCAAAATAGTTTTGGTAATTTTATACAGTAATTGTTTGTATGGTTTGCTTAAAATTAGATTGTTCATATGTTGTTGTTTGTGCGTATTGTAGGTGATGAAAGTTTGACATTCGAAAGTCAAACTTTCATTTAGCATTTTAATTTGATTGTAGCAAGTAAAACTGCATTTTCAGTTTACTTTAGTTAGTCAATACTTGAAAATGGTGAATGGGTTAACTGTGAACGAGAGTCGTAATGTTAGAAGGATTGAAAACCTTTGGAAGATTAAGTGCAAAAGGCAGAATGGTATTTGAAGTTTGATGATAAGGATGGCTAGTGGAATGTTCAATAATATATAGAATGGTATTTGACTTTGTAAAGTCAATATTGCAAAACCATTAGTCAATATTTGTTTTGGAGTGAATTGATAATTTGCTATGTTTTAGAAGTTTGACTTAACAAAGTCAAACTTCTAATGGTTTTACGTAAGTTGTCAACTTGAGGGACCAATTGTGTATTCTAAAGTGATTATTGGGCGGGAGTTTTAAGTATGACAACGGCAACCAAGACAAATTCAGGGACCGAGTGTGAAAAAAAAGTAACTATTAGACCCTTCACCGTCTCTTACCGGAGACGATATTAACTAGTGCACACCAAACGATAAACTCATCTACCACTTTTTCCACACACAAACAATTTTCCAATGGCAGATTTCCTCATTTTAAACGAACTCATGGAGGTTGCTGATTCGCCAAATTTGAATGATCGTATGGCTATCTGGTTTGAAGAAGAGGCTGCCCAAGAAGGGATTATGAGGAATCTAGTTATTTAGTGCATTCAGCATCTGAAGAAAGGAATCATCAAGCGTAGGGAGCTGATAGAATAGAATCAAGCTCTGGGACCTCGTGGAATTGCGCTTGACTATGTGGATGCGCTGACCAAAATCCAGTCGAGGCACACAAACCAACTTGCCCAACTCATACAGATTGTTGGTCAAACAGATGAAGGTATTCGTTTCAACCAAGAGTTTGTTAAGAAAATGGCTGAACATAATGCCTGAATTTTTGGTTTTCCATGGGGTAGATAAAGGCGGTCTTTTGGGTGATAGTTTTGGGAATATAGGTTGCTAAGAAGGGTATGTAAATTAGATTTGATGTAGTTGTTTATGATGTTTAACATACTTTATTAATGATAAAATATCATTTGGGTTATGTGTTGTTTAATCTGTTCTTGTATTGTGATATTGGGTGTATTTTAGTGTAATTAGTATCAACAAAACCAAACATCCCCTTATATCAGCAAAACCAAACAGGCCCTTGTATCAGCAAAACCAAACAGGCCCTTGTATCAGCAAAACTTTAATCAGTAAAACCAAACACCCCCTTGTATCAGCAAAAGCAAAGGCAATGGTTTAAAAAGATGTGGTGAAAATGCAAATACTTTAGCACTAAATCATAATGTATCAACAAACATCCGCTTGTATCAGCTAAACCAAACGGCCCCTTTTATCAGCAAAAGTTGTTACAGCAAAACCAAACACCCCGTATCGAAAAAATTAAAGGCGTGGTTTCAAAACACAGGTTGAAAATGCAAACGCTTTAGCAGTAAACAACAATGTATTGACAATGCTGTATTGTAATATCTTGAATTTTGACTTACGAAAGTCAAACAAACTTATGAAAACCAACAAATTGTAACTTACTATTGTGGTATGACTTGGGTAAGTCAAACCTATTAAGAAATGCAAAACGATTTCAAACACAATTACTTAAATAAGAACAGAAAATTTTATTCATCGATTTCATGTTCTCAAGAACTGCAAATGTTTACTATCATCTAAACATACACTTAGCTAGACCCACAACTCTCCCTATCATCGTTTTCCTTCTTTTCCTTCCTTTCCTTAAGATATTTAAGCAAAATTTCCAGATTTTTAATCCTTTCTCCCAAATCGTTAAACTTTGATAACAAGATGTCATCCTCTTCCTTCTCCTTCTTAACACCCAAACGCTTTTCAGGTTAGGCAGTCTGCTTTCCTCAACGAACTCAACAAAGCATTTCCCTTATCGTTTTGTGCCATTATTGTTTTTCTTTTTGCTTTGGGTAGAATGTGTGTTGATTGTATTTTAGGGTTCACTCTTGGTCGTAGCCGATACATATATGGTTGAAGGTTGGGTTACATTTTAACTAGGTTGGTTCAAAAAAGTGAATGGTCTATAATACCCTTGAAGGAAATCGGTTTGACTGTCCCAATCCTGGTCAAGGGACGATTCTGGCATTTAATGGCCAAGGTTTGGACCTATGGCGATGAAAAGGCCGGGTTTTGTCCCATAACGATGCACCTTGCCAAGTTTAGGGACCAACTGTGTATTTTAGTCTAAATAAAATTGAAAGTAAACCTTATCAACAAATACCGCTATAGCACAACTACTAAATCAATTGGCTGATTCGGCTCCTTTAATCGGGAGTCCCAGGTTCAAGTCCTGGCAACGGTTAACTTTTTTATTAGTTTTTCTTGTTTGACTATTAGTTTTTCTAATTTAGTTGTTTGACTCCAGGTTCAAGTCCTGGCAGCGGTTAACTTTTTTATTAGTTTTTCTAATTTAGTTGTTTGACTCCAGGTTCAAGTCCCGGCAGCGGTTAACTTTTTTATTAGTTTTTCTAATTTAGTCGTTTATGTTTATAAAACTTGAAATGCCTAACATTGCTTTTAAATTTTAATCCTTATAGTTACTAGCCAATTCATTTTTTTTTTTATTTCACTGAATAAAAACACAGATAACATGTAAGTTTAGAACAAGTGAGATAACTATTTGTCGAAGTGCACCTTAATCTCTCATCCTTTAGTGTTCAACAACATTAGGAGAGTTTACATAGAGTAAAATCTAGATTCTACAAAAAGTCAGCAACAAAATGTTTTCTTTAAGATACAAACGATGCAGAGAAAACACATCTATCCATTTGCACATATCAAAATCGTAAACATGTAATCAAACCATTTGTACAGTAAAAAACACATCGAGAAAAACCGATAGCTAGGACTAAATCAATCTCACCACAAACCAGATCTTGTCCGGTCTGATATTCAAGTGATTAGCCTCTGCCGAATTAGGAACTACTCTGTTGGACTCTCCAAAAAAAATAAAAACGAAACCCATACATACCTCAATATAAGTTTCTTTCATGTTCAAAGTTCATCCAAAAGTGGAAACATTGTTTTTAATATTTCACGTAACAAAACAGTTGGTCCATAAACCACATTTCCAACCCACGAAGGGGTAATGTTATCAGCTATGATACAACTTAACACAATGTACAAATGAGTTGATTACAGAAACAACATTTTATGCCTTTCGCTACCTAAAGCATCTCTAAATTTTGTATCTACTTTTTTGCCATTTCGACGTGAGTGAGGCATTGAGATTGAGGCAATTGTCACTAAGATTCCAAAAGATCACTATCATCATCTAGCTTATCCAAAGAGTCTGTGTTGATTGTTTCTGGGAAGAACTCGTCATCAGGGTACAACGTCTGAAAGAGCTGTCATACACCACGAAAAAAATATAAAATCAGTATCATAGCATACCATTTCATTTGAACATATAGCATGTTACTTAGAAGCTATTTCCAAACTAAATATCGGCTTTTTGTGAGAAGAAAACTCATTTTCAGTTAGCAAAAACCTCACCAAACCATATATATGTTAGATGACAACGGGTCAAAGTAAAGTGTATTCAACATGTAAAAAACCTCATAAATCTTTATACTGAAACAAATTAGATTGATACAGCAATAATTTAACATTGAATATTTACTAAAACTCAATGAACAATAGTAAAAACCTGTTTATGGGTCTAATCCAGTTCAGCGTGTACTTCAAATTTGCCGGCTATCGAATCTGCCCCACACTCTCCATTTTCCACCTCTATTCATATTAAACCATACCACTTCTCTAAAGTTACGTGAAACAAATAGTCCGTTTCAAGGTAACATTTGTAAAAATAATCCATGATATTCTGAGGAAAACAAGGTATCTTCGAAGTTGAACCTAGAAGGTCATTGTAGTTCAATTTTCCGTCCGGCGTAGGGGATGTAACCACAATGCTCATAGGACCCTAAAATAAAAAATGGCAGATAATTTTTGGATCAAAGAATTAAAGGGGGTTGAAGTGCATAACAACAAAGTGCAAAAGTTTTCTATTGGAAAAATGAAAAAAGGAAATGTGTTGTGGTTCTTTTGTTGCTACGGGTTGGTGCAATAACAAGAAAACATACCTCAATCAGATCATGTATATCGTACTCCAAAGCAAAGTGGGCTTCACTTCTGCACTGTCCTTACTTCTTTGTTGTAAGTCTAATCAATAGAATTTCTATCAGCTGTATCTGAGGTGTGTACTGAGAATAGACGGTCCATTGCCGCATGCAAAGATTTTTTTCCTTCAACAGCATCATCACATAAAACTGAAACATATACAACAAGCCTCAAAGGTAAAGTGAATTATGACATGTTAACTTTGCCAACCAGACCTAGTATTCAATTTAAAAAGTTATAGATGGCTAATCGGGCGGATCAGATCAATGCATGTATTTATGGTATGAGTCAGATCAGATAGAACTTTTTATGCATAAAAATTACACTTATGCTAGACATATGTCCCTTTATAAGCAGTGTTCTAACGTACACATTTGACCCATTGGAGTTAAAACATAACCCGAATAGACCCATTCATAGGTAATTAAGTCAAAGTAGTCAACTCGATATGTGATGGATCCAACATCACATACATTAGACACAATAAAGAAATACATAAGACACAATAAAGAAATAGCCGGTGAAGTAATGGTAATTGATGGATCCATTACCAGCATATGGCTGGTTATTTCCTTCTCAGAAGCCAATTTGAACCCACCTAGTTCAGAGATAAAGATGTCATTGACATTCTCAAAACCTGTAAATAAACAATAGCAATAAGAGAGCCGGTAAGTCAATAAGATAGACTTACATAATTAAAGACACCCTTCGACAGCACCATATGCATGGCGGCACAAGGCTTGTGGCAGTTCTCCTTTGACAATGCACCAATCTGCAGTACGAAACCTAAATAGCCATATAAAATACAGCATTTGTTCAGGAAAAGTGGTACATGATGACCATAAGGTTCATAGTTTCTCAATCGCTAAATAGAATTTAGAGGACAGATTATTTGGAATTGTGAGATTTATTCATTATAAATAACATAAGAGGACGTAAATGTTAACAACGCACAGTTATGATATGAAAATTGGTGAATGTGTTTCAATCGGCTTCTATAACCTACGGGTCCCAGGTTCAGGTCCTGGCTGCGGATACCTTTTTTTTATATAAACATATTATTTATATATTTATTTTGCAAATTTAGTAAAAATAAAAAATAAAAAATAAAGCATGTTTTTTCAAGAATTTTATTGGAGTATTGTTCATTAGAGTGGTTCTTACATAGACGAAAGTCGTCCAAACTAAAAAGTAATTACTTCAACAAATTTATGTGTTTACAAAGAAGTTTCACTGGAGTAACAATTTATTAACCATTAAATTAATCTTTTATTTATTATTTTTTATTTTTTTTATATCTTCTGCAAACATAACGTTGTGTTCGACAATAAAATGTAAACCAAAATCATGATTTATTCAACAAAATGTTTATAAACGATACTAGAAACAACACTAATTAAATCAAGAAGAAACAATCCTGGTGCATTCCACCAGCACCCAGCTGAATAGCAATTCAAGCATAAATCAATTATTAACCGGCTTGAACAACCGGTACTTCTTATCTAACCTTGAACCTTACAACAACTCTTGAAAAATATACCCAACCAAACAGTCGTTACACCCAAACACCCATCGAAAACAACTATGCTCGATTCAGTAACCAGGACAATGGTGCCAATCCCCCAAACACACATCAGAAACTCACTTGCCGGTTTGATATCCACTCGATGGAAACCAAAACCACTTGTATCTATAAATAGTAATTCACATGTTTAGCCTCCGCAATATTTAAAATTAGTTTGTTCTGGAATCTCCAAATTATGAAATTACATAAAGTGAGACCCACACCAACGGTTGCAACATATATTTCTTTCATGCTCATAATCCATTCAAAAGTAGAAACATCGTTTTTTAATCTCTCGAGTAACACAACTATTAGACCAATAATAACATAATCAGGAAAACGCATTATATATGATCGAATTAAACAAAAGATACGTACACACCGTGCCATTAAGCGGTGATATATCAGTATATGTATGTGTTGAGTTTGTGTGGGTTTACCACTAGTAAATTTGGTGCATCAGTAGTATATGTATGATTGGAGAAGTCGCCAGAGCCAGAGCTGAGAAGGTCGAGCGTGGTGGTTGGTGGCGGTAGTGAGTGGTGGCGGTGGCGGGTGGTGGTGGTGGCGGGTGGCGGTAGTTTTGGTGGTGGTGGTGGCTGGTGGTGGTGGTGGGTGGCGGTGGTGGAGGGTGGTGGTTAGTCCTTTACTAACGGTCATTAGTATAAAGGACTAACTTTACAAACGATTGTTGGATAAATGGACTATCGTTGCCACATGATCGTTAGGGACTAACGGTGCAAATGGACTTAACGTCTAATTGAATTGAAAATCGGTCAAAGGACCGGTCAACCCAATTTTGACAACCACAAAGACCATTGGTGTAATTTATTGCATTTTAGGATCAAACATGCAATTTTTGCCTAACCACAAGGATGATTTATGTAATTAACTCTTTTGTAATAGTATACAAGAACGTGTCTATCGGTGATTTCCTTTAGTTTTCACATAAATATAAATTTTTATTTAACGAATATAAATAGAATTGAAAGTAAAGATTGACAACAAATACCGCTGTAGCACAACTACTCAAATCAATTGGCTGATTCGGCTCCTTTGATCGGGAGTCCAGTGTTCGAGTCCCGGCAGCGGTAATTTTTTTAGTTTTCAAAATTTATTGTTTTCGTTTATGCTTAAGAACATGGAATTCTAACATTGCTTTTCATCCTTTATAGTTGCTAGCCAATTTAGTTTGGTTCGATTTCATGAATAAAACACACATACATGTGTGTTTGCCAAAGAGCACCTTAATCTCTCATCTTTAGTATATATTCAACATTAGTCATTAGGAGAGTTTACATAGAGTAAAATCTAGATTCTACAAGATGACAACAACATAAACTTTTTTTAAGATACAAAACGATGCGGAAAACCACACTATCAAGCAGAGGTCACACAACATCCAGGCCACTACTAGCACATCTTTCCATTTGCATCCGCACGATGGCTGACTTGAACCACCAGCACATCTATCCATTTACCGAATATCAAAATCCTAAAAGTACATGCAATTAATCCTTTTGTACAATAAAAAACACATCGAGAAAAACCGATAGCTAGGACTAAACCAATCTCACCACAAACCAAATCTTGTCCGGTCCGATATTCAGGTGATTAGCCACGCCGAACTACTCTATGTTGGACACCCAAAATTAATTAGAAGTTTATCCGAGTATTGTTCATTAGAGTGGTTCTTACATAGACGAAAGTCGTCCAAACTAAAAAGTAATTACTTCAAGAAAATTATATGTGTTTACAAAGAAGTTTAACTCAAGTAACAATTTATTAACCATTAAATTAGTCTTTAATTTATTTTTTATTTTTATTTTTGCAAACATAAGGTTGTGTTCAACAATAAAATGTAAACCAAAATCATGATTTATTCAAGATTTTTTTAAACGATACCGAAACAACACTAAATTAAAAGAAACAATCCGGTGCATACCACCAACACCCCAACGGAATAGCAATTCAAGCATAAATCGATTACTAACCGGCTTGAACAATCGGTACTTCTTATCTAACCTTGAACCTTAGGTTGGGCAGTCGTGATCGAGCATGACCCTGCCACATCAGCTTTTTCTTTCCGATGATCAGACACGACCAAATTGCCACAGTCAGTGACGGGGTTATTTTTTTTATTTTATGTTAAGTGTGTAACAAATGTTGGTCTAGATTTCAACCGATTTGGAGAATTTGGGCTTGCTCAACCGACCATGACCAAACAACCAGTCGGCTTGACCGACCATGACTGAGTAGCCTTACAACTACCCTTGAAAAAGAGAGAATTTCTAAAATAAACTATTTACCTTACTACTTTACCGATATGAACCTCGCCCATAAATTTTTCCAAAATGAACTTTCAAATATTATCCATCCAGATTGATTCGTAGATTATTTTTTAACCGTACACGTGCATCACCCGATTCTTTGAGCGAGTATGGGGCGAGTATTGTGCCAAGGAGAGGGTTGGGCGAGTATGGGGCGAGTATTGTGCCAAGGAGAGGGCTGGGCGAGGGCAGTGGCGAGCTATTGAGCCAAGGCGAGGGCTGGGCGAGGGCAGGGGCAAGCTATTGAGGCAAGGCGAGGTCTGGGTGAGGGCAGGGGAGAGCTATTGAGCCAAGGCGAGGACGGGGGCGAGCTATAGCAGTTTGAAGATCGAAGGACGTATAAGGTGTGACATCTTTAGTTGTAGTGGTTGATGAGAAGGTCCCAACCATCTTTCCATGCCTCAAGACTTTAAAGTTATTCATAGTAGATTTCAGTAGTGATAGTATGTTATCATTTGTCATGGAAATAGTTAAATCGAAGTTAACGATATGTATATAAATGGTTGGGTTGCGGTAGCAATGAAGAAGATGTGTTATATTATTTAGAAGTTAAGTCATTTTTTTAGGGCCAATCTACCCATGCACCCCAACAATTCCTTCCCATGCACCCCATATAGACCAATCATTGGGCCAATGATTGGATCTTTTTTTTTTTTTTTTTTTGTATATTGTTTTATTATTTATTTGTGTAGTGTATATATATAGTGTGTATTTATTTGTGTAGTATTTTATATGTAAAAGTGTATTTATTTGTGTAGTGTTTTTATATGTAGAGTATATTTATTTGTGTAGTGTTTTTACGTTAAAACATTAAAACATTAGACATTAAAACATTAAACAAGTACAACAACAAATGTTACTAATATTACAACGAAATCTACTCCACATGAAGATTATTAATGTCATCTATAAGCTCATAGAGTATTCCACTCGACCGACATGCGTGATCAACTGGATTTCTTGCCAATTCCAGTGATGCCTCCAACATCTTTATTTTTGCCTTCAACAAATTGTTTTGAGCCAATAGCATGTTGATCGTTTTATCTTTAGTTTCGCAGTTTGAGCACTGCGTTGAAGAAGAGGCTTGACCAAAGTACTTTTGTTGAAATATTTCCTTCCACATGAAGTATCGACACCCATAGTCTTCAGTTCCGGCATTTACATTATGAAACAATTATAATAAATGTATTCTAAACAAACAAGTTATTGATATATTTACGTAAATAAGCAAACGTTTAATTATTTACCTTTGACAAAGGACATGCATAATACTTCAGACCACAAGTTTTGGGCTTGTGGGATATTCTTTCAATTATAAATCCACGTCGACAACGACACAAGAAATGATTTTCTTGTTGCATCTGGCCAAAAGAATTTGTATAATTATTCACAACATAAATCAGTAATATCATGGTTCACAAAATTAGAAGCTTCGAATACATAAATAACCAATCTTGTTATAGATTAATAGTTTACTATAAATCAGTAATTGTCTATACATGTTTTGTCATTTACAATATAAATCAACAATCGTTTTCTACGTCCTTCTAAACATGCTCTGTCGTTGAGTAAACATATGTGCCCATCCCGCGGCCAAGTTATTTCTGAACCATCTCCATTGTGGGTGAGTATACGGGAGTGGTGAGTTGTCATCAAGAACCGCATGAACAAAGTGAGCAGCCTAGTCTTCCCCCACACGAAGAATCACAACGGGGGACAATATTTGTGCTCTCTCTGGACCATCTCTCAGCGGAAGACACATAATAGATTGTGAATTGGATATGCATACAATTGGACGATTAATAGCTGTAGCAATAGCCACGCCCGTTTCGGCATAGTCATCCAGAACCGTAGGGTCTGGACCTTCAAACCAATTCGAGTTACGAAAAGTTGTAAACGAATCCCCCCACATTTGCATGTAAACTTCCCGGTGATTGTCTACCTCTTCCCTGGAAATTCTTCGAAGTCTGGGCCATATTTGTTCGGGATGACCAAGACCTACGGCAAGAGCTCGAAAGCCACAATTTCCATCACCTTCCACGTTAAAGATCCCTAGGATCCAACGTCGAAAAAGAGGTGGAATTTGAGCCATAAAATATTCGCTACTGTCATCTGAAACATACAAGTCGTGTCTTAAGTCGCCCTCGCTAGGTTCTTCGTTCAAGTCTGGGACGTTAGAAGGCTCTCCCACATATGAACTATGTCTCGCAGCTTCTTCATTTAAGTCTCGAACTTTTTTAGGTTTTGTATAGCTTATGCGGTGCCCTGTGGGGGGTTCTTTGTTCAAATTTGAGATATTTTGTTTAGCCTTGGATTTGTTGTCCTTTGCGCTCGGACGTCCACGATTACTTTCTTAAATAGCAGGTTGTTGGGTTGACACAAATTCAGGAGCGTATATACCTCTGAGCCTGTTTAACATTTTTTTTTTTGACAAACGACGATGCTTTGGAAAAAACACTTTGGAATTTTTGTACGTCATCTTGACAAGAAAAATATTCAGGCTCTTCAGGCCCTTGAGGCTCTTCAGGATATTCAGGCTCATCAGGCTCTTGAGTATTTCGGACAATAGGCCAAGGAACGCTTAGTGTTCTCCAAAAATTATCAACAAAACCAAGCGGAATAGGCAATCCTGTATTCGAAAAAGTTATCAAAAATTATCGGTATTGACGGCGAGAATAACTTGATAGGCATAAATTTAAAATACATACCGTTTGCTTGAAGGTAATACAGTTCGTGATAGCATGGTAAACCATAAACTAACCGCAACTGATGACCACATTCATGTGGGTCCACATCCCGTTTACTTTCTGCGAGTATGAGTAGTAAAGCATCTCTTGAAACATTATACCGCAATTCGTTAAATAGTGTGCCCTTACACGCATGCAGTTTCTTGATTTTGCTTGTATTCAAAGAGGCTCGTATCGCAGTTTCTTGCGCAGCTATAATCTTGTCGACCGAACACAACAACGTGTCTAAGCTGGACTGTGTGGAGCCCAAGTATAACTTCAACAGCGTGTGTTGACTCTCAACTCTACATGTTGTTGTCTGGCCGAAGCTGCGATATTGATCGGTAATGTACGACACAAACATGCGGTCGTAATGTCGCAGCCCGATTGCGAAAATACCGCAAAACATCTGAGAAAACAAAGAATTAATAAAGTGATGACCACAATTCGAGTAGTTATTTATTAAATAATAAAAAAAATGTATTAATGGGTAAGTACCCTTTTTTTGGACCAATAAATCCTGTAGGTGCTGATAATAGTGCGTGAACACATCTTCGGTCGGAGCTGTAACCATCAAATCCCATGTCCATCTAACGGACTCATACTCTTTTACCGTATCGAATTTGTGTGCGCAATGCTTGAGCACATTCTGATTGATATGCCATCGACAGAGTAATCTGTTAGGTTTTGCAAAACTTTTAAAACTTTCAAAAACGGTTTTACAACTTTTAAATTAAAAACGGTTTTACAAATTTTACAACTTTAAAACTTTTTTTTTTTTTGTTACTTTATTTACTTTTGAAAAAAAAATTAAAAACGGTTTTGCAAAACCGTGTGCGTCCGTTGTTTTTACCCACCCCTCCCCACCCCTTTTGTCTCACTCAATCATATCTGTCTTTTGTCTCCCTCTCTCACTCTCTCACACACAAACACTCTCAATACTCTCTCATTTTGTCTCCCTTTCCGGCGTCTTCTCCGGCCAATATTCTGGTCACGCACCACCACAACTTTTCACCCCATATACCAAACGATAGATCGGGAAAAGGTGATCATTTTAACATAGGGAACGCGCGGTATTTCTCACCGACGCGCCCTAGATCTAAAGTTTTAGATTCGGTTTTCGTGGTGTTTACCGAGGTTACCGTGCCTTGGGTTGATGTTGTTGTTGGTATTCTTGAGGCTTTGGTATATTGACTAAACCATCGCCACCACCACTCGCGAGTATTCTTGAGGTTTTGGTATATTCTTGAGGCTTTGGTATATTCTTGAGGCTTTGGTATTCTAAACCATCGCCACCACCACTCGCGAGTGGTGGTGCGGCTTTGGTATATTGACTTGAATCTTGGTTGGTTATTTGAGACCGGGACACGTTTGTATCTTGGTTGGTTATTTTGGTTGGTTATTTAGAGTGATGGTTTTTATCGCTACACACGTTTGTGACACGTTTGGTATATCACGTTTGTGATACTTGAAAGCTTTTTTAAGATCTGTGGTATTTTTAAGCAGTTGGTTGCTTATGAAACTGCTTATGTAACTGCTTATTATAAGTAGTTTTAAGCAGTTGGTTGCTTATCTGAAACTGCTTATGCAATAAGCAGTTTCTAATGGTTGCTTATCTAAACTTGGTTTTTTTTAAATGGTTTAAAAATTCGAGATACGGCGATGATGATAAAAAAAACTTTTGTTGATTTGCAGCCAAAATGATTTGGCATGGCAAAATGATTTTGCATGGCATAATCGAATGGACAGTAAAATGAGTTTTTTCCACTTTGCAACCTTCAAATTTGCAGCCAAAATGATAAAACGATAATAATCTGAGCCTATTAAAAATCTCGATATGTCTTTTTGTCGTTTTTTATTAATTTTGCATGTCATATTGATAAAATGTAAAATTTATTACCTCATTGGTGTAAAATGGTGAACTCGACATTTTCCGAAGCCAAATTTATTATCCCTTGTTTGCTTCTTTTTTGTATGAACTGTGATTGCTTCTTTGTGGTATGAACTGTGAATTGTGAATGTGATATCCTTTATAACGAAGGAAAGCCTGCAAATTGAGAATCTTTACTATTGCGAATTGCTTTATGCAAATTTGAGAATCTTTACTATTGTGAATATGAACTTTGTCGATGAAAAATACTTTCGAGATAAGGCGATGATGATAACCGAAACCACCGAAACCGAATGGACGGTAAAGTGAGACTTTATCACTTTGCAACCTTCAAATCTGAGCCTATTAAAAATCTCAATAATTTTTTGTAATTTTTTGACTACGTTTTTTAACACAACGCAAAAAAAAGGACATTACTAAAGATAATGATTGCAAAAAAAACATTCATTCTTTTCCCTCTTTTTGTTTTCTTCCGTCGGCAACACTGCAAGATCCAAAAAAAGAGGACACTATGATTATCTTTTGGAGAGATAAATATCAAACACCCCCTATATTAAAACCATGGGGTGTTGCATTAGTAGGACCCTTTTTTTATTCTAAAAGAGAAGGAAAGGAGTGGTGAAAAAGGACATGTTAGTGCCCAACTTTCAAAGTAAAAGAAAAAGGTGCCCCACTCTTTTTGTTTTATTAATAAATCTTATGAATGGACCACTATTAACTGCCACTTATGGTCGATTTTGGTAAATATAATTATTTTGGTTCAGTTTCGTAAAAGGAGTAGTTAGATGGTTGGTTTTGGAATTTTACTTCTTGAAAAATATACCTAACCAAAAGTCTTTACACCCAAACACCCATTGAAAACAATTATGCTCGATTCAGGAACCAGAACAATGGTGCCAATCCCCAAAACACACATCAGAAAATCAGTTGCCGATTTGATATCCACTCGATGGAAACTGTTGGGAATTAAGGTAAACTACTGATTCTGCCGAAGTAAAATGGATTCTGCTGAAGTTATACTTCAGCAGAAGTGCTAAAGCAGATATTGTGTTGCTGCTGAAAGTGCGTACCACGTAGGAGAGATAAGCTCAGTATAGAGTAAAAGTCAGCGCCGTATTAAAGATAGGTTGGCGCCGTATTATGTAGAGCTTAATCAGAATAAACAATATGATTAGTTGCATGCTTGTCTAGATGCATGCTTGGTCTATGTTAGTATTAGGAGCGTACATTGTAAACGCTCATTTTAGGGTTTCTTGCCTATATAAGGAACCATTATAGTTTGTAATAGACAAGCTTTTCAAAAAGTCTTTCAAGTCTTGTAAAACATCTGAAACATAGAGTTTCTATAATCAAAAGATCCATAGAGGATCAAAGAGTTCTTAGTTATTGTAACTTGTATTTAATTTCCGCTACAAAATACGAGTTGTAGAGATCTTCTATTAGTTTGTTTGTGATTACATAGGCAACACTAACGATCTCCGAGTGCTTAAAGATCTATCAAGGTCTTTGTGTTCATCAAGTGGTATCATATTGTTGGGAATTAAGGTAAACTACTGATTCTGCCGAAGATTCTGCCGAAGAGATTCTGCCGAAGTAAAATGGATTCTGCTGAAGTTATACTTCAGCAGAAGTGCTAAAGCAGATATTGTGTTGCTGCTGAAAGTGCGTACCACGTAGGAGAGATAAGCTCAGTATAGAGTAAAAGTCAGCGCCGTATTAAAGATAGGTTGGCGCCGTATTATGTAGAGCTTAATCAGAATAAACAATATGATTAGTTGCATGCTTGTCTAGATGCATGCTTGGTCTATGTTAGTATTAGGAGCGTACATTGTAAACGCTCATTTTAGGGTTTCTTGCCTATATAAGGAACCATTATAGTTTGTAATAGACAAGCTTTTCAAAAAGTCTTTCAAGTCTTGTAAAACATCTGAAACATAGAGTTTCTATAATCAAAAGATCCATAGAGGATCAAAGAGTTCTTAGTTATTGTAACTTGTATTTAATTTCCGCTACAAAATACGAGTTGTAGAGATCTTCTATTAGTTTGCTTGTGATTACATAGGCAACACTAACGATCTCCGAGTGCTTAAAGATCTATCAAGGTCTTTGTGTTCATCAGAAACCAAAACCACTTCTATCTATAACTTTTAGTTCACGTGTTTAGCCTCCGCAATATTTAAATTTAGTTTGTTATGGAATCTCCAAATTATGAAATTACATAAAGTGAGACCCACACCAACGGTTGCAACATATATTTATTTCATGCTCATAATCCATTCAAAAGTAGAAACATCATTTTTTAATCTATACAACGTATAAAGCAATAACGGTCAAACTTTGAAAAATGAAATGTTAAAGTCAAAGGTGAGAGAAATGTATGGTGTAATTAATACTTTTCTTAAAACACCTTATTACTAAAAAGTACAATAACTTATTCACATTTTACAACCAATTAAAATCATATCTATCAAATTAAAAACAACCAATTAAAACACCCTTCATTAAAAACTATAATAAAATTTTCACCATGTACAATTTAAACAAGCTACAACATAATCCAAAATATAAAATAATTAAACACACTAATTAATGATATTTTTAAAACACCCTAAAATGAAAATTACATGTTATTATACACATTATACAAATTAATAAAACACACAAAGCTTCATACAAGCTAACAAGTTGATGGTACATATAGTTTTGAAAATCGGACCGGACCAATGGGTTCAACCGGGAATCGGTGTTGCCACCGGTTCAGCTAACCAATAAAAGCCATCCAAAAATTAACCAGAGAGGACCCGTTGAAACCGATACAAACTGGTGAATCAGGTCTCATCGAGATCTATTTCTCCGGTTAATCATCACAGGGTACCCACCGCCGCAACGGTATACTATATAAAAAGGAAAAACCAAAAAGTAAAAAGTGAAAAGTTGAAACTAAAAAAGGAAATATTGAAAACATATATTTCAAAAGGAAACTTTTAATACATATCGAAAACCGGGTTGACCCGAGACGCTTCAAACCCGATAGGTTGACCCGGTTTAATTTGACCCGTTTTTGACCCAACCCATCGGGTTGACTTGGTTTAAATCGATCCATTTTTTGACCGGAACGGTTCAACCGGTTGAACCACTCGGGTCGAACCGGGTTTCAAAACATTATGTTTAATCCCCAAATCTTCAAACTTTTATTATTTTTCATTTATAACCCATAAATTTTTTTAACACAAAACGATATGTTGCTATTAAATCCCATTGCTATGCACGGGTACTCGTCTAGTCTCTCAAGTAACAAAACTATTAGACCAATAATAACATAATCAACCAGAGAAGGGGCTTGTTTACGTAAAGTATGTAAATCGGTTTAGAGATGGGATGTGAATGGGTTTGTTATTTGGTTTACCGTGTTGAACGGTAAGGACCCGATGAGATTGATGTAGATCAAGAAGCTCGGGTAACACTTAAACAAGAATCATACTTTATTTTTGTGAGACAGTATTTATCCAAGTGTGTGAAAACTTGTGTGATGTTGTGTGTTGCTCCCTTTTTATAGTGAGGCTTTGTCGGGTTTAGAGATAAACCCTTTGGGAGTGATCGACAGCCGTCTGGGTGCCAAGTGTCGATCATCCAGGACCAGAAAAGGAGGACAAATGTCATTCGTCCTTTAGCTCGTAGTGGTGTTTGTCAACCGCTAGCGGTAGTTGGGAA
This sequence comes from Chrysanthemum makinoi, assembly GCA_910596185.1. Lineage (NCBI taxonomy): Eukaryota > Viridiplantae > Streptophyta > Magnoliopsida > Asterales > Asteraceae > Chrysanthemum > Chrysanthemum makinoi. Next base: position 121,467,234 of record OU343218.1, read on the forward strand.
GCAGTATCTTTGTCCTTATTCAGTTGGGTCTGAGAGGTCCCTCTAGGCCAACATGGACTGGGATTTAAGCCTGACCTTTATCAAGTGTTGATTGGGCCTTGGTGATGGGCTTGATTCGAGCGTGTAGTTAATGGGCTTGGGCTATTAATATTGATACACTATTAGGGCTAAAGTTATCAAAAATGATGTTTTCAATTTTAAAAAAAAAACAAATAATTTATTTAAAACTTTTGTATGGTTCTTGTGAAATTTGGTGTTTTTTGTTTTGATGGGGTTTTTTATTTGGTTTTGGTCTTCTAGTACAACATTTGATAGGGAAGTGTTTGTGGTTTACGTTTTATGCGGTTTTGTTATGAGAACTCGGCTCTAATCGATTTATTTGTTTTTGTTGTGGTCTACTTGTGTGAAAACTTGTGTGATGTTGTGTGTTGCTCCCTTTTTATAGAGAGGCTTTGTTGGGTTTAGAGATAAACCCTTTGGGAGTGATCGACGACCTTCTGGGTGCCAAATGTCGATCATCCGGGAGCAGACAAGGAGGACAGATATCATTCTTCCTTTAGCTCCTAGTGGTGTTTGTCATGCGTCCCCACTATGCAGTTTCAGATGGTACATCTTAACCGCTAGCGGCAGTTGGGAAGCAGTATCTTTGTCCTTATTTAGTTGGGTCTGAGAGATCCCTCTAGGCCAACATGGCCTGGGATTTAAGCCGGGCCTTTATCAAGTGTTGATTGGGCCTTGGTGATGGGCTTGATTCGAGCGTGTAGTTAATGGGCTTGGGCCATTAATATTGATACGCTATTAGGGCTAAAGTTATCAACTATGATACAACACATAGTACAAAATTGTATGCACAAATGACGTGTTAAATTATTTTTTGGTTTGTGTTTAAATTAACCTGAAAAACATGTTAGAATTGTGAAGGAATCTCTTTTGTAATTAAGTAATATGTCTCGTTCTTGCCTAACATGTCAAAGAGCACTGTGTTTTTCGGTAATGTGAAGGCTGAGGTTATGAGCAATATTCTTCAGATTCTTCCTTTTAAGGTTGGGAAGCTACCTATGAAATACTTGGGAGTCCCACTTATCACACAAAAAGATAGGAAATAAATAATGCAAGCACTTGGTGGATAAAATAAAGAATAAATTGGAAGATTGGAAGATTGGAAAAACAAATATCTATCCTATGCAGGTAGACTACAGCTAATTTCCTCTATTTTGTCATCCTTAAATGTGTATTGGGCATCTATGTTCTTGTTACCTAAGTCTGCTGTCAAATATATATACAAGGTTTTGAAAGGCTTCTTGTGGTGTAAGGGAAGTTAATGAGAGAGAAGGTTAAAGTAGCATGGAAAACTGTGTGTAGTCCTAAAAGTCAAGGAGGTTTAGCTCTGAGACTGCTAAGTACCTAGAATGAAGCTTTAATGATTAAAAATCTATGGAGCATTATAGATGGAAAATAAACTTTGTGGGTGACTGAAAGGAAAAAAGTATATGCCAAGTTCAAAAAGAGTATAATGATGGTTGGATGTCAAAAACTTTGCTTGATTTGAGGTGTAAAGTGAGAAATAACATCTACAAAATTAATAGGAATGGGAGAAAGACAAATATATGGCAAGATCAGTGGAGCAGTATAAGCATTTTAAGTGATATTGTTATAATTAGAAGTATTCATAATGCTAGGTTCCCTAATAACATGACTGTCCGTGATATGATTGTTAATAATGAATGGAGATGGCCTTAAGAATGGTTGGAAAAGTATCTAGTTTTGGCTAGTATTGAAGTTCCAGAACTAAATTCACAAAAATAGGATATTACTAGGTGGAAATCTATTAATTGGTGCAATTCTCATCAAAAGCATCTTGGGAGCTATTAAGTCAACAGAATACTTCGGTCAATTGGAACAAAGTAGTTTGGTACACACAGTGCAATCCTAGAATGGCTTTCATTTTGTGGATGGCTATTAAAGGAAGGATGCATTATACTACATTTTGAAATAAAGAAATGCCAGGCTAATTCATATGTGAAGAAATTGATAAGCAGAGTTTAATGAAGATCATTGTTGATAATACAAAGCTACAGTTATTGTGCTTAAAAGTGAAGAAGTCATCTCAAGTATTGAGAATTGCTCAAAGATGGAATGTGGATATGAATTACTCAAAGGATAAGCACAATGCGAATGGAACATTTCCTTAAAGGAGTGTTTGAATTATTGGTGTATGTAGATGGCCTTGTACATTGGTCTTGGGAACCTTTCTACATAAGTACATTTTTCATAGCAGTGGAGGTCTGAATGAGTTATTGTTGTGGAAAATGAGAACTGTGCTATTAAAGGCAACATCCATGATCGTAAGGTAGGTTTCCTTGCTTGTCATTGGTGGAGTGCCAACCTGATGATGCCCGCTTCTAATCTCTTCATTGCAAGGTGTGAGATCTAGCTGCATTTGGCGATTGGAATAGATAGAGGTGTAGGAAATGTAGTTAAGGTGGGATGTCTCTTGAGGAACTCTGTGCATATGAGTGATGCCAGCAATGGAAATGTAGCTCTATGCATTAGAGCTTCAGTGGAACAGGAGTTTTTCTTCCTATTTTGATGATGCCTTTGGGTAAGAGCCTCTGTAATCATCTGTATGGGTTGCAAGTGATTAAAGGCAGGGTGTTTTCTATAGTGGAAATGTAGTCAAAAAGGAATTTTTCTCCATGGTTGCCTAGTATTAGTTCAACTGCATAAATGCTATTACTGGAAGAATGGTGTATTATGAATCAATTTGTATTCTCTGTTGTAGTAAGCTTGTTTGTTGATGTATTGTTAGAATATGTGGGCATGTCCATATATGCCAGGTTCGAATTCTTTGTAATTTGCTGATTCTACATTAATATAATTCACCATTTTAGAGAAAGAAAACCTAAAAAACATCGAGGTTTGTGTTGGTCGAAATTGAGTTCCAAAAGAGGATATGAGGAAGCTGGTATGAGAGAGACACGAGCGGATTTAGAAGTTGAAGTTTTGGTAAATTTTATAAACCATCACTTCATTGTTGCCGTTATTTACTTATGTATATTACAAGCATTGTTTAGCTTTATGCTTTAAAACTTTTGTGTATCAATTATGAAATTAGGTTTAGATGGAAGGTAATGTTTTGCTTATATGGGTTATTTTCGCCGAGTGTGCCTATATAGTTTTACTGATATATATTCACTTGGAGATATCAGGGCTATAAGAATTATAGAATGCGTTAACGTCTTTCCTGCACTTTCACAACCACCTTCTCCATAAATTCTATGTAACTTGTATGTAGTAAGAATGTGGAAGGTTGCTGGAAAAGATAGATAAATCAAGAATGATCACAATGTATGTTTTTTTACTTAGTCATAAAGTGTTCCGCTTAACGCTTAAGACAAGTGTCGGTTTGTAGATCATTTTTAAAAACAATCATTGTTATTAAGACGATGATGTGCTACATGTGTACAAGTTTTAAATTTATAAAAGGTGAATTACCAATATTACCAATAACACATACGAGCAAGTATACTCGTCCGTTATAGCAAGATTATGATGGTAAGTCGGGATCATTCGCTGGGATTTGAGTGAATGTAAGCACAAGTTTGAATCAACAGAGTCTATCCAAAACATATAACAAAGCAAATAGATATAATGAAATTCAGATGATTAAAAACTACACTTGCTTAAACTAGTTTCATATCATAGATTAATGTGATTGTGTTAACCTCTTAACATGTTGGTTATGATAATTAGTTGGTGGACTAATCTATTGTTCTTACAAGTTAAACCTTCGTCAAGATTTTAGTTCATAAAAATAAGCATTACGTTTAACCAATCAAGTCAAGATCAATTCAAGTTTCATAAGTCTACATACATAAACTTAAACACAAAAACATCCACTTGTTTCATCAAATTGCTTAAGAAATGGTCAATACAAAAGGTAACCGATCATAGACAAAAGGCTACAATTGATTCTCAACAACTAATCTTACGACCTTTTAGATGTTTCCAACCAATCCAATTTGATAATCAAAAAGTGTTTCTATTACAACCACACCTTAGTTCCTTTGTATAATCAAGAATAATGGGTAAAAACAATCATCCATAGACAAAATGATTATGACTAGTTGAATAACAATAAGTTCTTTCGACCTTTACGATTACTATCAACTAATCAAACTTGATTAACAAATGTTACTACGAAACTTTAGCACAATTGGATCTTAGAATCAACTTGAAATTGAATTAAAATATGTTAACACAATCACTAACTAATCATATGATAATCAACAATATTTAAGCAAGTGTATAAAGAAACTAGCCACTCATAGCAAACATGAACATAAACTCAGAAATTTGAACATTAGAAAACATGATTAAAAGTCTTACAATGCTTGGAATAAGGTTACAAATGGTGAAGTAATGATTCCCAAAGTATTGGGGTAGACTTCTTGGTGATTTGGCCTACAAATGTGGAACTTCTGGAACTCCAAACTTTCCTGGACTTCTAAGGACGAATTTGAGAGCTTAAAGCTTTGTTTTATGAGTAGAGAGATTTGTATTTGAAGTGTGTGTCTCATATGCTCACAAATGGCCTCTATTTATACTAATTCCAAAGCCTAGGGTATTAATTGCTGAACTTGGCCTCCAAGGAGTAAGGAAGGGACTAGAATACACCAAGAGAAGTGTTAGGATCATTTCTATGGTTGATTTGGTGAATTGGGAGGTCTTAGAAGATGGAAGAAAGCCATCTTCAAGTTAGAGAGAGAAGCTAGAGAGAGAAGGGAAAACTAGTGTGTTTATTATTGATGAAAGGTGAAAGTTTACACAAGAGTCTCACCCCTCCATGGAAGTATGGAGGGGTTTTGATACAGGTTTTACTGACCAGGTCTTAATATTTATAGTGTCTCGCTATACCTAAGGTCTACCCTAATGCACTAACGGGCAGTGTACCTGGTCGTGTGTAGTGTAGTAAATGGTAAAGCCAAGGTCGTCCCAAGAGCTATGTGTGTCGGATAATTATTAAGTCTAATTGTCACAGAATATAAATGGTTTGATATGGTTTTATTTAATTAAACTACTAAAGCAGAATATATAAAAGCAATTAAATGGTAGAAAGGAAATCAATAAAGGAATAGTGGTGCTAACCTAGTCAATCCTCCTAACTAGTTATGTCTACGTCTACTTACTTCCAATTACTTCAGGTGGGGTCAAATTCGAGAGGACAGCATTTGGTCAATTTGCCCTAACCTATCAGCAAAGATGCCACCACAAGAGAAATTAGGCGCACCGTCATAAGTCTTGTTGTTCCTGGTCCCCTAAGCCAAGTCATTAAGTACCGCTACATGCTAGATTCTAAATAGTGAGTGCCCGGCCGTTAAGAACTTAGACACTACACCCCCCAATTCTTAAGTTCATCCAAACGATAGGTGATCAGTTGGTCAAATCGCACAAGTAGAAAGGGTCGTCAGTTGGTCATATCTTACCCTTCCCGTCTCAGTCTGCTCACCTAGGGTCAGTTGGTCATATCTCCTAGGCAATTGGCCTCTACCGCCATTCAAAACTACCGAACCAGGGGTGACTACCAAAGAACTATGCATGCATCTACTTAGAAATAATTGTACGGAAGTAAAGGTAAACGTAAACACAACAATTAAGGAATCATAACTAGGCTAAAACCAAAGGGTGCTTAGCCGCTCATATTAATCATGCACGTCAATTCAATATTCAAAGGTACGAAATACATGAATTGAAAGTAAAAGAAATAATAAACGCTAAAGCTTATCGTAATGGTGTGACTTCTCCCTTGGAAACAGCTCGTATGCTTCCCTAGACCTCCCTAGAGCTTTTTCCCACGTTCTCAGAGTATTGTATGTGGAATGGAATGAATAGAAATGCTGGAATTCGTGGGGTATTTATAGGCCAGGTCTGAGTTACGGCGTAACCAAAAGATGAGTTACCCAGTAAGTGGTTACGCCGTAGTCTTCAATAAACCAAGTTACGTCGTAAATGATGCAGTAGTTACGGCGTAAGTATCAGCGGCGTGGAACCTCATTTGACCTAATGGAGTTACGTCGTAATCTTTGGAAGGAGTTACGCCGTAACCTCTTGATGAGTTGGACTTCAGGGACACGCAATAGTTACGGCGTAATGTGAGAGACGAGTTACGCCGTAACCTCTTCAAAATAAGCACACTGTGATAAATCCTTAGTAAAGTTTCCATTTCCGCGTCTCATTAGCTCCAATGCTCGCAATTTACCTGAAAGTGTAAAACAATGGAAAACAAGCGTAAATCCATATAAATGATATAAATAACGAGCATTAACGGGAGAAATTGACACTTAATAATCAGGACTATTTGATGTTATCAAATATCCCCCCACTTGAACTCTACTTGCCCTCAAGTAGACCTTATTAGATAGATTCCTAAAAAGATATCTTCCAAAACCTGGAAAATATGAGTTTACAAATCCCTTATGCTAGAATAAAACAAAGCCGAACACCTCGCGAAAGGGAAACAAACACTCAAATCTCTCAACTATTCTAAGTGTCAATTTCGGGTGATCACTCAATCGCACAGTCATAGCATGTATTCTATCATAAGCTTGGCGGTTACACAAATCTCCACCACTAGAGTTAAGGGCTAAACAGTTCTCGAAGGCAATATGGGTAGACACGACAAAGGTTAAGGGGTGACTCGTCATTACTAACATGTCACGGCGAAGTGGACAAAATCAATGATACATGACCAAATCCATGGCCAAGACACCAAAGATTGCTCGTTGCATCACCTAGACATGCTTCATGACTAAAGGGTAGGATAAGACATGGGATATATAAATGGTGTAAAATGAAAAACAAACAGGTAGTCTATATCTATAACTAAGTCATCACCACTTACCGTCCGCCCAAAGTTCAAGTTTAGAAGTCTAGAGACCGGATCATGAAATGCAAGGCAGATGTGTCATTAGAGGACGTCGTGATGGGCACACTACCTTTTCTTCTTCAGTTGGTATTACTCCAACTCCAATCTTCAAATGTGACCGAGGTGGCCTCCTCGATACTAAACAATAAAGCTCATACTATAGTGCTTATAACATTGCACTTTACAAAATTGAATCAACTATTTTTTTTTGAATCATAACTAATAACATAACATCCCCTCACTCGAGATGAACAATGGGAATTCGGGGGTTCTTCAATGATCTTCATAATTGTTGTCGATGAAAGTGTGATTTCCAAACCTTTCCATTCGAACCTTGAACTTAGGCAAATGATGACTTCCCAATTACAAATAAAGACTATAGGGTAGGCTAAGGTGTAAGGGTGTGACAAAACAATATATTGGGGTGACAAAATGAAAGGAATGGCTCAGAAGGGTGTATCTAGGAGTATCTTGCACTAAAGGGGAGTGCAACAAAAGGGTTTCACATGGGGGTCGAAAAGTCGAGGTGACTAATCGATAGACTCACAATGGTAGGCTGTTTGGGTGATAATCCTATAATACTGCCTTCTAAAACTGAAAAGTCCAAATTCATCGAGCTAACTCAACATACCTCGTTTATGGTCTCGAAATGATGCAAAGGCCAAGTTCTAAATTTTACAAGCTACCGGCACACTCATAATTTGGTGGATTTAGGGTAAAATATAGGAAACGGATAAGGCTAATCTCACCATTTAATATCAAGGGTTGTATGTGCTCGGCTAAGGTCTAATCTAGTTAGGTTCGGAAAAACATGTCAAAATTTTAAAAATGGCATAATTTTTCAAAATAAACTAGAAAACTGAGGGCGAAATAAAGTTCACGAGATAATTCTACTCCCCCCCCACTTGAATTGTACAAAGTCCCTTTTGTACTAGGCATTAAAATAAAGGTGAAGAGAAAGGTAGAATTAGAGCGAGAACTTCCCTGAATTTTGCTCCAAAAAGAAGAAGGCTCACGAGAAAGGATCGTGCCTTCGTTAAAGCGTCATGAGCAAACTTCAATCCCTGAAATCACAATACCGACAAGCATAATTCTAAAAAGAAAAAAATAAAAATGAAAAATAAACCTAACTCACTTTCGTAGGAATCACGGTTGCATTTAGCGAATGCAACAAGCCTTTAAACCACTTGGTGTCCCAAGTGGACGAGTGAAGTCTCGTGAGGGTTTACAGGGAACACACCCACAAAGTTCATTTAAAAACTAATACAAGGTTACTGTGTTTTAAAATGACAGAATTAAAGCAGAGGAGAGTTACGTCGTAACTCCAATAAGAGAGTTACGCCGTAACTTGCAAAACCTGGTATGAGCTGAGAAGCGAATGGTTACATCGTAACCACTGAGATGGTATTACGCCGTAGTTGGTAATGCGTCAAGAATTCTGCTGCTAAAATGTTGGTTATTGCGTAATCACCAAGATTAGTTATGTCGTAACTCTGTTCAGATCAGCAACTGCAGCAGTAATTACTTCATTGATTCCTGTAAAATGGTTAGAAAACACAAAACCCAACAGAAAGGAAATAAAAACAAAAGAAAGGGATAATTCGGGTTGTCTCCCGAAAGAGCACTTTTCTTTATTTACGAGTCTTTAAGTTAGACTCAGAGCAGCGGGGCTCCTATGGGGGTCTTTGAACATCCCCTACTTCCTCCATGTCCTTCATTAAGTTACGCCTAACCCATCCGACATTTGTTGCAGTGCGCATGTATTCTTTGGTTTCAATTTTCCGTATCTTGCAGAATTTTTCTTCAGGCCCCAAATGGTATCGCGTAAATTCAAATTTTCAGCTATAATAGGAGGTGGCTTCTTAAATGGGATGCTAAGAATATTGCATCTTCGTTTCTCATGTATCTCATCATGTGGGTCTATGAAACCGTCTTCGCCTTGCAACTCGAGATAATCGAAATCATTGTCGGAATCGGTATCTTCAAGTTGGTTGAGAACATGTTCGCATTTTTTGACTGAGTCCTTGGTGTCATCTGCTGGTTTTTCATCTGGAGCTTCGTTGCTGGGTTGATTTTTACTCATACAACCTTCCCGGATTTTCTTTTTGGTTAATGTGTCAATTTTTCCGCATTTGATTTTGATCCAATTGTCAAATCCGAGATCGTTTGGCCAAGGTAGTTCAGTTCTTTCGGAATCGTTAGTCGAAGTCCAAAAGAATTTGTCTTCCCCAGTTTTCTCAATGCTGCTTCCTCCATCACATTCATACTCAAAAGGGTTGCAGGAGGCCCAAACTTTTCCGTTGTTGGTTTTAATTTGTTCGCACCAATGATTCCTAACTCCTTCGTCATAGTCATCTTCGAAAGGAATATCATCGAGGGGTTTAATGGTTTTTCCTCGAAGAAAGTGTTTCTCATATTTTAGTTCCAGATTTTTGAACAGAGTTGAATTAATTATCGCATCCCCGAACCTTATTGAATACCAATCACTGAATGATAGATTTCCAAAATCAACGTTGTGTCGTCCAGACTCGTGTGGGCATATCCACACTTCATTCTTCATATTACCTCCTCCATTGCAATAATCACGAAAAGGATTGCATGTTGGCCAAGCGTTAGTAATCTCATCTTCTATGATGAGTAAGGGTGTGCAGTAATGCTTGATGGGTGGCCCCTTCACTTCGTTAATTGAGAATTTGGCTAACCTTTCTTCGTCATTTAGTGTAGTCCATCTGTATCTGTCATCTTTTACTCTTTCCTTATCAACGCCCCCATCGCAGGCCTTCCGAGGATCACATGAAGCCCACAAACTGTAGCATTCTCCGTCATCAATTGCAATACTCTTACACCAATGACTCCCTCTATTAGGGTTGTTGTTTTTGGCATCCGTGTCTTTGCTTGGGTTACGTCGTAGTTCAGGAGGTTGGTTACGGCGTAACTCACTTTCGCCATCGGTATCTGACTCATCAGAGCACTTGTTGTTGTCAGAGAATACAGCTTTACATATGGTGGAGTTGCTCTTTCGTTCTTCGTTCCTTCTTTGAACCTCGTCGCCAAGCTTTCCAATTAGAGTTTCCAAGTTCTTAAGTGATGTTTCGTGGGACGTGAGGTTTTTATGTGTGTTATCTTGGAAATTCTTAAGCCATTCTTCTTGCTCCTTTCGCCTCTTGGTAGTGTCTACAAGGTACTTGTTGGTAATCCCTTCCAGGTTGGCTCTTCTCTCATTACGCTCATAAGACGGTGGGGGTCCTCCACGAAGCCCATTTCGATTATCCCCGTAGAAGGGTCTATTTTCCCCGTATTTAGCTTCCGCGATCGTATCTTTCTTGTCGTTATTAGGACAGTTTTTAGACAAATGTCCCCTACCGCAGTTTTCGCAGCCGACTTGGATGGCATGAACAGTTTCTTTGATTTTTAGCATATCTCTTCCAAGATTTTCAAGTTTAGTAGGAATCGCTGCAATCCCGTCGAAACTTCCACCTAGGTTTCTTTTACTTCCACCGTCGTGCCATTTTTGAGAATGGTCCGCCATTTTTTGAATGGCTTCAATTGCAGTAGTAGGAGTCATATTTGGGATAGGTCCTTGATAATCCAGCATATGTCTTGTAGTTACATTTATTCCTTTGTAGAAAATATTGACCTTCTACTGGTTATTAAGATCATTGGTAGGACACTTGTAAAGAAGATCGTTGTATCTGTCCCAAGCTTGATATAGAGTTTCGTCGTCTTCTTGTTTGAAATTGTGGATCTCCAAGAGTTGATTAGATATCTTTGATGGTGGGCAATATCTTTGGATAAAGTGTTTCTTAAGTAGTGCCCAAGTATTAATCTGCCCGGCGGCAATCTTTCGATCCATCTTCTTGCTGCTCCAGTAAGAGTCATAGGGAAGACCATGAGCATAACAGCATCATGAGACATGATCGGAATGTTGAAAAGGCTAGCGATGTATAGGACATTTTCAACGTGCTCATATGCGTCTTCATCCCTGTTTCCTGAAAAAGGGTTAGCGCGAAGCTCCCTCATAAATTGGTCTTTAATCTCGAAGCGAACATCCGCTCCGATTGCCGGTCTTACGAGACCCGGCCCTTGATCTACTCTAGTCAACGCCAAGTATTCCTCAAGAGTGAGGTCATCGATGTTAACCACTTCCATGGTACCGGAAAACTTGAAATATGATCGTGAGAAAAGTATAAATATGAAATGAAAAACTTAATATAAATCCTAATATAGCTCCCCGGCAGCGGCGCCAAAAACTTGATGCAGGTTTTACTGACCATGTCTTAATATTTATAGTGTCTCGCTATACCTAAGGTCTACCCTAATGCACTAACGGGTAGTGTACCCGGTCGTGTGTAGTGTAGTAAATGGTAAAGCCGAGGTCGTCCCAAGTGCTATGTGTGTCGGATAATTATTAAGTCTAATTGTCACAGAATATAAATGGTTTGATCTGGTTTTAATTAATTAAGCTACTAAAGCAGAATATATAAAAGCAATTAAATGGTAGAAAGGAAATCAATAAAGGAATAGTGTTGCTAACCTAGTCAATCCTCCTAACTAGTTATGTCTACGTCTACTTACTTCCAATTACTTCAGGTGGGGTCAAATTCGAGAGGACAGCATTTGGTCAATTCGCCTAACCTATCAGCAAAGATGCCACCACAGGAGAAATCAGGCGCACCGTCATAAGTCCTATTGTTCCCTGGTCCCTAAGCCGAGTCATTAAGTACCGCTACATGCTAGATTCTAAATAGTGAGTGCCCGGCCGTTAGGAACTTAGACACTACACCCCCAATTCTTAAGTTCATCCAAACGATAGGTGATCAGGTGGTCAAATCGCACAAGTAGAAAGGGTCAGTTGGTCATATCTTACCCTTCCCGTCTCAGTCCGCTCACCTAGGGTCAGTTGGTCATATCTCCTAGGCAATTGGCCTCTACCGCCATTCAAAACTACCGAACCAGGGGTGACTACCAAAGAACTATGCATGCATACACTTAGAAATAATTTTACGAAAGTAAAGGTAAATGTAAACATAACAATTAAGGAATCATAACTAGGCTAGCACCAAAGGGTGCTTAGCCGCTCGTATTAATCATGCACATCAATTCAATATTCAAAGGTACGAAATACATTAATTGAAAGTAAAAGAAATAATAAACGCTAAAGCTTATCGTAATGGTGTGACTTCTCCCTTGGAAACATCTCCGTATGCTTCCCTAGACCTCCCTAGAGCTTTTTCCCACGTTCTCAGAGTATTGTGTGTGGAAGGAAATGAATAGAAATGCTGGAATTCGTGGGGTATTTATAGGCCAGGTCTGAGTTACGGCGTAACCAAAAGATGAGTTACGCCGTAACCTCCGTAAATGCACTAGATCTGCTAGTTACTGGTAACCCGTAAGTGGTTACGTAGTCTTCAATAAACCAAGTTACGTCGTAGATGATGCAGTAGTTACGGCGTAAGTATCAGCGGCGTGGAACCTCATTTGACCTAATGGAGTTACGTCATAATCTTTGGAAGGAGTTACGCCGTAACCTCTTGATGAGTTGGATTTCAGGGTCACGCAATAGTTACGGCGTAATGTGAGAGACGAGTTACGCCGTAACCTCTTCAAAATAAGCACATTGTGATAAATCCTTAGTAAAGTTTCCATTTCCGCGTCTCATTAGCTCCAATGCTTGCAATTTACCTGAAAGTGTAAAACAATGGAAAACAAGCGTAAATCCATATAAATGATATAAATAACGAGCATTAACGGGGGAAATTGACACTTAATAATCAGGACTATTTGATGTTATCAGGTTTATATACCCAAACACATACAACAATGGGTAATTGACATAACAAGCCCATGTGTTTAAGGTAACAAAGATAGAAACTGTAATCCCGTCAATGTCATTCCATTTACGAGTTAGGAGCGATTCCAACAATCTTCTCCCAATGGGACGACATAAGGGATTACTTACAACATTTTCTTCAAATATAGGAAACAAATAAAGAAAGGTCTTCATAAGCTCTTCAAGTGCTGGGGATGATGAAAGTTTACGCTCTTTGTCTTCTTCTTGTACCTCGACTTAAGAACTGTTTTCTTCACTTGTAGGCAAATGATGTAAGATGCATAAATTGGATTAACTTCCCCAATTCATGCTTTGCATGTCTTTAGCTTCTCTCAGTACACTCCTTTTTGGCGAAGTTTCGAATCGCTTCCCCAAACTGACAACTGTCTTCAGTAGATTCGAAACTTTGATGTAGTGAACATTTCCTCTAACTTTTGAAATTTTCAATACGCAGCGGAATTTGTAGATGAGCAGTAAACCACACAAGGTAAATCTGACTTGTTGCGGAAAATCCGTTCGGGGTAACATGCAAGAAATCAACAAGATCTTCTCACGTATGTAGATGATTCACACCAAACAAACCACGAAAGACGAAATGAAACGACTTCCCCCTGAATGTTGCGGTCTATCGGAATAATAGTTACCTGTGAATCTGCAATTACTCGATAAAATGACCGTGTGTGAGGCATCACAACATCATATTTAGGTAACTTCACGCACGATAACTCTGTGAAAGTGAGACGATAACATCAAAGTGAGACGTTTAAACCACAGATCGTCTTATTTCTTCCCCCTGATTGAAGAAATTCATGAAAGGAGAGGGTTTTCGCAAAAAATACAAAAACATCAAAGGAAGCAGACACCACCTATACTCTCTTCCCCCTGATGTTTTCAATGAATCAATTATACACCACATGTTGATGATGAATTTGAGACAGCGAAACCATGTATGTCCAAGTAATCGAACAATTGTGAAGTACCATAAATATCATGTGAGAATCAATTGCTGATAAGACTTCTCTACTCGTGTATACTCTTCTCAGCTAACTCTTTACCGACCCCATTATCATTCTGACGGCTTTTTGTAGTGACTACTGATGGAGAAAACCCAATATAACGAACTTGAGACTGAAGTAGTATAACCCGAACTTGTGACTTAAACTTGCACTATTGTCAGACGAAGAACCCTTTTCTTAACTCCATCGAAAAAAGGTGAACTTAAAGTTTCTCAAATTATCCACACCTTAGTGTGACACGTGAGCACAACAATGTAACTCCTTAAAAGTGATAGTTATAAGCTATGAGCACAACAACGTAACTCCTTACATCGGTTCAACCAGGATAACTCAAGTCTTTGTCATTTGAAATGGTTAAAGCTCGAACAAGGATCTCGAAGAATCATGCATCCAACCAACCCGATATCTTCAGATACTAAGTACACGCATCCGTGATATCCCACTTCAACCTCAAATAAATAATAGTGAATTCGCGTAGTAGTCACATCTTGATTACATGCCCAAAACTAGCCTTCTTTAATGGTTTAAATGAACTTGATAATGGTTTCCCGATCTTATCAAAAATTGTATCCTTGTGAAACATTAGTCATTATGTCACTTAAACTCCAACAGTGACCATATATCCAATAATACCAACAAAAAAATTAGCCTTAATAAACTTTGCAATACTTGTACACAATATAAGCCAATTTTTTCGAATGACACTTAATTCAGTCCAACCCAAACAATAACACTCCAAGCCCATTTCAGAAAAGATGTACCACCCGATCCAATACTATCCGGCCCAACTAACCCTTGCCCTAAAGCATACGGGTATAAAAGAACACCACATAACCTTAAATTAGGTTAATTAAAAACCTAATATCACCCATCATAAAAAACGCAGACATGCCTCCAGCTTATCTCTCACCTATCAAAAATCATCTAGATCTCATTTATCTCCATCTGCCTAAAAAAACGAATCAAACCAAGAGACACTCAAGATTTGTTGTAATCCTTTAACCAGTTTGTAAACGTTTGTACCATCACTTAAGGACCACAAAGGCTCGTTAATCTTGATGTGAATATTAAACCCGGTAGGTATTAAGCGTTTTCGTTTACTTTTACATCAACGAATAAAAGAAATGATTATAACAAAGTTGTTATAAATCATTCTTTCAATTCGGATATAACATGAAGCAAAGCTTCAATATGGATCTGTGATGAGTATTCTTTCTAACGTTTAGATCTAAGGAGATCTTATAATAACATTGAAAGGAAAATACTGAGATCTACTATGTTTTCAAACGGTTTTGTTTTGAGTTTTTCATTTAGATCGATGAGAGTATACGACTCCCTTTTTGGCTCTTGTCTTAAGACGAGTAGTTGATACCAAAAAAGAGACCAGCTGAGATCAAGTTGTTTTTTTTTTGTTTTTTTTTTGTTAATGTTGAATGTTGTGAGCATTGGTAGAGATGTGAGGGTTGCAGTTGTGATAGGATTAAGTCTAAGGTTTGGTATTGGTTTAAGTTGTCTTGATGTGCTTTATTTCGTACTCATGAGTGTTGGACCGATGATGTTTAAGTAAACAGAGGTTGTAGAGTTGATGGTATTTGGTATGTTTATGGTCTAATAGTCAAGGGCTCTTCTTCATCTTCATTCTTTATGTTAAAAGTCTGTTTTACGCATAAGCTTATGCGTAAACATTACGCGTAACCTTTGTGCGTAAAAAAAATCCTTATGCGTAAACCAGGTCATAGGCGTAAGATATAGGCATATGCGTAAAAGCCTTTCCTTATGCGTAACATGATTATTACGCGTAAGGTAAGCCTTATGCGTAAGCTTACGCGTAAACTGTTCTTACGCATAACTTCACAGTTATGCGTAAATATCACTGAAGACGGCTCCTTATGCGTAAAAATAGGGTTTTGACCCTTTGTTGACTTTTTCCGGCGAGTTTTCCGACCAAAGAATCCGACCAGTTCTTGAAACCCAGAAAGATAACATAAAAACCCCTTCATTTTGCCCCGTTTGACCACTTGAATATGAACATTTGTAGACCACAAGAAACCATGACTATTTCACGGAAAAAGATTGGTACAAAAATAGTCTCAAATGTCTTGTTTTGGAGATATGACACAAAACAAATATAAACGATGATAGGACCATGACTCTTTTGACCAAAGTATAAGGATACACCACTTGTAAAAATCTGTTAAAACTAAAAAAACATATATGAAAGGTTGAAGCTTTGTTAAAAAGACAGATTTTACAAGACTAATTTTTACAAGATATAACACCAAAAATCAACCATAACTAAAACCGACCTTGCTCTTGATACCAATGTTAGGATCGTTTCTATGGTTGATTTGGTGAATCGGGAGGTCTTGGAAGATGGAAGAAAGCCATCTTCAAGTTAGAGAGAGAAGCTAGAGAGAGAAAGGAAAACTAGTGTGTTTATTATTGATGAAAGGTGAAAGTTTACACAAGAGTCTCACCCCTCCATGGAAGTATGGAGGGGTTTATATACCCAAACACATACAACAATGGGTAATTGACATAACAAGCCCATGTGTTTAAGGTAACAAAGATAGAAAGTGTAATCCCGTCAATGTCGTTCCATTTACGAGTTAGGAGCGATTCCAACAAGAAGGACCTAGAATCGTTTGGATGCAAAGGGGAAACTTAGTGATGAAGATTTGGCAGATGCAGCTTCTCCAACCGGATCGGTTATATAACCAACCGATCTGGTTGGTCTTCTACAAAAGGGCCAACCGATCCGGTTGCGGGTGGCGACCGAACGGTTGGTGATGGCATTTGGCGGTTCTGGCCATATTCCAACCGATCCGGTTGGATTTCCTGAGTTACGGAAACTTGATATTTTCTTTTCTTAATCTTGTAGAACTTGGTTCTTCAATCACTATGGTCTTTAAAGGTCCTTGAGATCTGATTTATGTCTCAATCGAAACGGGAATCTTCTCTTTGTTGAACATTTCTTTACTTTCCTTCCGTTTCCCTGCACTTGGTTATAAACACTAGACGAACATCTTTTGATGCGTTTAAGCACTATAATTACGCAAATATAACCAAATAACATATACAAAAGCACACATAACGCTACCAAAAACATGCACAATCGGCGTTATCAAATTCCCCACAACTTTGCTTTCCCTCAAGCAAATCTAGGAAAAACATCCACTAGTACAAGATCGTGATTATGAAAAATGTGATGCAAATCAACCAAGTATAAATACGAGAGAGAATTCATCAATTATGCTTTATAAAGGTGAAACATCAAGATGTTTGACAATATCCAATGATTTTCTTGCATGATTAACATTTCAAAAAAAAATATAATTCACTCAATCACTCATTTTAGTGGAGTAACAAGATAAATCACACTCATTGCTCAGTCATGATTAGATTATTACCATAAGCTTGTAGAAGAAACAAAACTCCACCGACGTGGCGTGAGCACCAAGTAAAAACATCTAAAGAGGACTCTTATTTCGGGTTATAATGATATGGCTAAGGGTTAAGGGTATGGATAAGGCATGGGAATGTATATGAAATTGGTGTTAAAAGAAAAATGAAATCAAGTCTAATACCCGTGTTGCTAGCTACCAAACATTCCACGAACCAATAAATGATTATAGCTTCAATTTCTTCTTTTCCGCTTTCCACAGCTTTTTGCTTTGCCATGACAATTGTTCTTCGATCATAGCACATTGGCTATTATTTTTATTTTTTTTTTTTTATTTTTTATTTTTTAACTCGAAAATGGCTCAATCAATCTCACGAGATGTGGTACTCATAATCATTTGAACAATCTTCACTTTCTAAGCGACTAGCAACCAACTGTTAGACATTGATACAGGGTAGGCTAAGGTTTAAAGTGTAAAATCTTTTGTATTTTCTGGGTGAAGCAAAAATGAAAAGGATGGCTCAGAGGGTGTAACTAGGGGTATCTAGTGCTAAAAATGAGCACTACAAATGGGTCCATGTGGGTGGTTAACTAACCAATGCGGTTAGCTAATATATCATTAGATGTAAAATGGAAGGCCATTTGGGTAAAATCCTAAGGTGCCTCTTTATCACACGAATTCACTTATATCGCACGAGTCGATCTCACTATGATGCGGTAATGATTTACATGTACAAGTTATAGAATAAATAAAATCACTGGCACACTCATAGCAAAAGATCCAAGCATAAAAGATGTATGTTGTTTATGAAATAGGCTTAAATCCTCACAATTTGTGGAAAAGGGTTATAATATGTGCTAGCAAATGTTTATCGATCCCAAAATGGATTGCAATAGTAATCGGAACACATCTCGAAGTTTCAAATATTACCGTTTTACCATGGATTGATCCAGTTATTCTAATATATAATCCTAAGAGTGTGAAAACAACTAGATCACAAGGGCAAACAAAATTTAAAATTTAAGCATGAAAACTCTAATTTTTCCTATTCACCCCCCACACTTAAGTTAGACATTGTCCTCAATGTGAAAAACGAACTTCAAAGCATAGAAATAGGGAAAATAGAGATGAAACCAGATATGTCAATGAGTTGTCGACTTAAAATCGTTTCTTCATTCCTAGCGTCCATATGGAGAAATCATTACTTGCACAAAATCTTATAAACAAACAAAAGGTTTTATTAAAAGGGTGGCACCCCCACACTTAAGTTCAACCAAAGGTTTAAACTTTGGGGAGTGACCACAGAAAATCAAATCTGAAACACACGGGTTGCCTCCCGAGAAGCACTTGTTTTATTACCGAGTCATCACCGACTCGAATCTTCCCGAATTCACTTGGCCACAAGAGCAGCCTTGAACATTTTGAAAAGTTTGGGGATGTACATGAATTCTTCACCAGAAGCGTCAATATCGTCCCAGATGAATTCAGTGATGGTTTCCAAGGAACAATTTGTGGGATTCTTCACGGAAATGGTGCTACAAAGGTGATAGTTTAATTCATTTTCGACTGTGGCAAGCTGAAACTTCATTCGTTTGCTCCTTGTCGTAATATAACTTGATTCAGTGCCCATTAACAATGAAACTTCCACCCTGTTTGTCATAGAGTTCGACATACCAGGATGGATATCCATGTTTAACGATATATGGTCCAAACCATTTTGGTTGTAATTTAGGAGCTTTGAATTTGAATTTCATGTTAAAAGCAGAACTTTATCTCGGCTTTGAATTCTTTTCGAACTTCGTAGCTTTTATTGTGATAAGCTTTTGTTCTAGCTTTATACAGTTTGGAATTTTCATAAGTGTGGAAAACTAGAATGGGGGTTGAATAGTTTTGCCGATTTTAAGTTGATTTCAAAAACTTTAGATTCGATATTATGTGAAATCGTTATGGATGTTGAGAACGTATAGATCTAATGATAATGAAAGCAAATAAATAAAGTCAAGGGATAGAAAAGACACAACCGATTTATAGTGGTTCGGCTACAAGGTCACCTTCCTTGCCTACTCCACTCCCCGAGTCACCTACTCGAGAGTTCAAGCACTATGTCAACAAACTCCTTCACTTGGCGGAGAAGCCTTCACAACGTTGCTTACACTTTTTCCAGATACAAAGCTAGATACCGTAGCACGGTGGACCAAACCAACACAACTATTACACAACAAATATGTGAAATATCAAATACAAGATCTTCGCTCAGAAATCTTGCGGAGTGACAAATCAATCAAGGACCCCTTGCTTGGATGACTTGTAGAATGCTCGTGATCTCGCCTTAGAGGACCTATATGAGAATCACAAATAGAAAGAAAGAAGAACAACTCTCTAGATCAAGTGATCTATATGTTAGAAGAGAATGAGAGTGTATGAGAGATTTAGTAAGAAGAGGGTAAGTTAGAATGAAGAAATGGCTCTCTATTTATAGGAAAATTTCTCCTATGTTCCACGGATCCCACGGATCCCTTCCACTTGGGATCCATCTAGTGTAATCCTAGGGATCGTGGTGCGCTCCTCCTTGCCCATGGGTTTTTTAGTTATGGGTCATGGGTTATGGGTTGGTCCATGGGTTTTCTTTAGATTCAATGTATCTAAGTATACATTGTATCAAGTCTTCTTTGGTATGGGTTAAGATCCATGGGTTATGGTCCATGGGTTATGGTTTTTACCCATCCTAATAAACTATAACAACAAATGCTTAATTATTACATTTTTGTATTTAAATGGCTATATGTAAATGCTTTACAAAAATAACATGTATCCTTATAATTATACTTAAGATAACATTACATTTGTTATCAACAAAACACAAAGAGATCGCAAAATATTAATAAACGCGTTTTTGGTTTATTTGTATTAAAAATCTCCCCCTTTTTATTGATGACAAAACATAATGTTATGATGAGTAAAACTTAAGAATAGATGCAAGTTTTGAAAGCCCTAAGTTTTACTTCTTCTCCCCTTTTTGTGAAACAAAAGTTAACCCTTGGAAGAAATAAACAAACTTCAAACTCCCCTTGTGACGGTAGCTCCCCTTGTTTGGGAAGCGTCAAGTGAAGAAAATTAAAAATCCTACAAAAAGAAAGGTTAGTAACATGCTTATATAATCTTGTGGTTGCCGAGAATCAAGATTGGGAGCCAAGGTATGTAAACAAGGCCTTGTAATAAAACAACAAATTGTAGTGGTATGTATGCCACTTACAAGCATGTAAAAATAAGAAAAAGACTTGTTCTTGAAAATGACTTCAAAAGAAAAATAATACTAAAAGTAGAAAATAGTAGTAGTGATTCCTTCCATGCTTGCATAAGGTTATGGATGGAGGTTTTGATGAGTAATGGTATTGATGCGATCAAGGATGAGGTTGAGTATGAAGCGCATTTCTTCCCTAACTTCTATTGCAATTTCCCTAGTGGATTGGCAATGTTCACAATGTAAGTGATGTGGGTAATGAGTCGGAAGTTTTCGGGTTGTTTTGATTTGAGTTTTGCAGAAGTTGTGGTGGAAAAATAGGAAAATATGGATCAATATCCGGAATGTTTGTAAATGGTGGTGGAAAAGAACCTAGATGTTCTTGTAATGTGATGGGAGCTAATGGTGGTGATGTTTCAAGATCTTGAAAGATAGTATTTGGAGATGTGGGTGGTGTTGAAAAGACTATTTCTTTTGTTTAGGTTGTTTAGATCTTGTTGGAGTCTTAAGGAGTTCAAAAGAGTGACTTTAGGTGGTGATGAAGTTGGTGTACTTGTTGGTGATGAGGAGGTGCTATAATGGAAGCATATTGTGGTGAGTTATTTGTTGAGGATGAACCATTTGAGGTTGGTTTTGCTAAACAATAAGATTGGATACTAATCCGTGCGGATATCCTAGCATTTGATTGTGGTATTTTGGATGGTGGAAGTACAAAGGTTTGGATATCTTGATTGTTTGTGCTAGATGATTCTCTAAAGGGTTTTGGATGACATGATGATGTGTGTTTGTGAGTAGGAGATGGAGTATGCAAGCATTTTGGGAGTTCTATATATAGAAAAACAAAGCATTGTAATGAATGCTTGACCCAAAATGTGGATTAAAATCTAATGATTAGATATGAATTCAAGGCATGTGATCATGAGAACACAAGCATTAAAGAGCATACTCCCAAAATGAAACAAATGTGGATTTTTCATCCAAAGTGAAAAATAGAAGTTGAAAGCGACTACGTTTCACGTCCCACGGATCCTTCCCGAGGATCCGATCGGCATGAAGGCTGGATCCAGTGGGTCTGTTGATTCAGGCGACAAAAATTTTCCTTTTTGGAAACATTTTGCCTAGTGTGTGCCTATATGCAAACTATTTGGAGTTTCGGTTATCTCGACCCCTAAAAAGAAATAGAAAATAAACTAGAAGTATAAAACCATCCTATTGAGATAACCTGAAAACACATATTTAGTACATGAGTACGTAATTTTGTGTTATCAATGCTCTTAATTCATTGTTGCTTAAATGAATGTACCCGAAAACACATATTAGTTATGTGTCCCCTTTAGCATTCAAAAGACATGAGATGCAATGAAAGCGGGTTTTACTTTGTATTAATAATGAAAAGCGATTTGTCCTAGACATGAAAATTGCTTTTGTGAAATGTGACAGGGAAGGTATCATCTTTTAGAAAAATTGAAAGTAGGCTTTCTTTGAAAATGTGAAAAAAAATAAGAAAACTATAAGTGGAAAAACTCATCTTGGGTTTTGAAAATTCCCGTATTGTTTGTGAGGTTGTCGTGAAATAGAAATCCTAGACTCAGGAAGAAGAAGGCTAGTGTTTACATACCTTGTAGAGTCAAATAAGTTACGACGTTTGTTCCATTAAACCAAGACCAAGATGAAGTAGGTTGAATTGTTCTTCAGCGGTTTGAGGTGAGTCGGCTATGTTGTCTTCGGATGCTACCTTCTCAATAGAGATGTTACCCTTTTGAACATTGTCTCTTAGGAAGTGATGACGAATCTCTATATGCTTTGTGCGAGAATGCAATACGGATTTTGCTTAAGTCGATTTCACCTTTGTTGTCACATAGGATGGCTATGTCGCTTAGATGGATGTCGTAGTCTACTAATGCTTGTTTCATCCATAGTGCTTGTTGGCATGCTTTGCCGTGAAGGCGTACTCGGCGATTGTTGATATTAAGTGCGTTTGTTTCTTAGAAAACCAAGATGTTAAACAACATCCCATAAAAATACATACCATTGTACTTTTTCTATCAACATAATCACTGCATGGTCGGAATCTTCATATACAATTGTTTCTACTCCGTGCCTTAGGATACCATAATACTAATTGTTTTGTACCCTTAATATATCTAAATATCCTTTTCACTGGTCTATGTGATGTTTTGGGTCTTCTTGAAACCTAGCACATAAGCAAACACTAAACATGATATCAGGCCTACTTGCCGTGAGGTAGAGAAGGCTACCTATCATGCCACGATATTTAGTATTATCTGGATTCTCGTCTTCATCTTTTGTGAGTTTGGTGTCGGATGACATTAAAGTCCTAATTGGTTTTGACTCTTCTAGACCGAATTTCTTTAACATCTCCTTGATGTATTTAGATTGATTGAAGACCATCTTCTACTTGTTAGATTTGTAGACCAAGAAAGAAACTAAGTTCTCCCATCATACTCATCTCGAACTTCGTCATGCATGATTTAGAGAAATCATCACACATGTCTTGACAAGTGGATCCGAATATAATATCATCTACATATATTTGTACTATGATTATATGTGACTCTCTTTTCTTAGTAAAAAGTGTGTTGTCAACTAACCGCATGGTGTAGTTGTGTTTAACTAGAAATGACTTGAGTCTATCATACCAAGCTTTCGGAGCTTGTTTAAGACCGTAAAGGGCTTTCTTTAATTTATACACATGTTTAGGTTTTTCAAAATCAATGAAGCCCGGGGGTTGAGCTACATATACTTCTTCATTTATGAAACCATTTAGAAAAGCGCTTTGACATCCATTTGATAAAGCTTTAGATCATTAGCACAAGCATACGCAAGAAGTATTCTTATATACTCTAATCTAGCCAGATAGGTCTCATCAAAGTCTATTCCCTCTTGTTGGTTATACCCTTGAGCAACGAGTCTAGCCTTGTTCCTAGACACTACTCCGTTTGCATCTAATTTGTTTTTATAAACCCATTTGGTTCCTATTATGGTTTGATTACTAGGTGGAGGGACAAGTGTCCAAACATCATTAGAAACAAATTGATTTAGTTCTTCTTGCATAGCCATTACCCAACTTTCATCGTTTATGGCTTCTTGTGTATTCTTAGGTTCTAAGGTTGAAACGAAACAAAACAAGCTACTTTGGTTTTGAAATTGAGACCTTAATGTTCGTTCGTTTAGTTTTCCCTTGACTTTATCTACGGGGTGATCTTTGGACTCTTTAATGTTTATTATTTCATCACTTCTTTCTTCTTCTTCACTTCTTCTATTATCTCTCATGGAAAGAGGTTTGGGTGGACTTTCATCAAATTTTATATTTAATGACTCTTATACCTTCATTGTTTCTTTGTTTAATATGACGTAAGCTTTGCTATTTGGCGATTAACCTAAAAAGATACCTTCGGTTGATTTAGGATCAAATTTTGTAAGGTAATCTTTAGTGTTAAGAATAAAACATTTACTACCAAAGACTCTAAAGTGATTTAGCGTGAGGCTTTTGCCTCAAGTAACTCATATGGAGGAGTTTCCTAAGATTGGTCTAATCAAGACTCGATTGAGTATATACGTTGAAGTATCAGCGGCATTACACCAAAACTTTTGAGGTATGGATTGTTCATTAAGCATGGTTCGACTCATTTCTTGTAGAGTTCTATTCTTTTTTTCTACTACCCCATTCGATTGTGAGTCGTGGAGCCAGAAGTTGTGAGTAATACCATTAGCGTCACAAAAGCTCGAGTGCACTTCATTATCGATTTCCCTACCATGATCCGTCCTAATAGACACTATGGGACTTCCTAGTTGTCTTTGGATCTTTTTGCTTAATATTTCAAAATAGTTAAAGGTTTCCGTTTGTTCTTTAAAAAAATTTTCTATGTATACCTAGAGTAGTCATCCACTATTACCAAAGTGTAGTAGTTGCCTCCATAACTTTGGATAGCGGATGGACCAAATAAATCCATATGTAGTAATTCTAGACAGACTAGTTGTGGACACCAAGTTTTTAGCTTTATGACTCGAATGAGCTTGTTTTCCTACATTACAAGCATCACAAAAATGATGTTCATATTTTAACTTAGGTAGATCTCTTACTAGATCTTTGGATGATAGCGATTGAAGAAGTCGCATGTTGGCGTGACCCAATCTTGGATGCCATAAGGTCGAAGTATCATCCATAGAGGTAAGACATAGTTTGTCTTTAGGTTCATTACCGATTTTAATGACATAGACTCCATGTTTCTTAATTCCTCTTCCTATGGTTATGCCATTTTTAAGTATCTTACTATCGGTTTCGGTAAAAAGTACATTGCACTTTTATCACATATTTGTCCTATACTTAAGAGATTAAAGTTTAGGTTTTCAACGTGACACACATCGTTAATGGTTAGAGATTTGTTAGAAATCGTACCTTTACCGATGATTCTACTTTTGCTATTTCCAACACCACATTACCTCCATTAAAGGATTCATATGTGGAGAATAGATCCCCATTGCGGTCATGTGCCTCGTGCACCCGCTATCCTTGACCCATTCATCGGGGTCTAGGTAGACCTTTAAGCACACCTAAAACAATAATAAACTCAAAAGTTTGGTCCCCATTTGTTCATGGGTCCATTAGTGTTAAACATTCCATTCATGTTAGACATGTATGGATAAGATGAGTATGCATTCCATGGAGCAAAGTTTTGAAAAGGAAAACCTTTTGCATGTTTTGATTCAATCCCATTTGATGGTTACTTTTAGATGCGTTATTAGGTCTCCTAAATGAGTTAGGTTTTGAAAAATATGGAGCTTTGTTTCTTGCAAAAGTAGGATTATATTTTGGAGGTGGTTGACTAGTGGTGACATGACTTGGTTTCTTCCTATTAACTATGACAAACTCAGTTCTAGATGAAGAAGTTACGTTATTGCTCATTTGCTATAGAGATCGAATCCCTTTACGTACACTCGCGGTTCCCTTTTAGGGGATCCGTGGGATCCGCCACAACTTGGTGGCGGTTTTCTAGTTCCTTAATAAATTTTGTTTCTTTATTTTCACTAGTTGATGGATCAAGTTGTTGACTACCTAGACCCTTTGATTGTTCCGGTTTTAAGCGCTATCAGTATTGTATCTAAAATGTTCGTGCTCATTCTAGCAATTTTAGAATCTAAGTGATCCACTAGTGTTTGTAGTTGAATGTTCACATTCACCACTTGCTATTTTACCCTTCTCTAGCGTTTTAGTTTGCTTTTAATTCTATGACTTCTTTATCTAAACGTTTATTTTGACTCTTTAAAAGCTTGTTTTGTTAACTAGTTTTAAGCTAATATTGCATAGTTTATCATATTCATTATGCAATGAGTCGTCATCAAGTGATGAGCTACTATAGTATTCGTGACATACCTCGTCATTTGCCATGAGACAAATTTCTTCGCCTCACGGTCATCATTCCCCATGTGCGCTCACGGCTTTTTGATCATCCCTTTTGGGACACTTACTAATAAAGTGGTTTGGGTCCCACATTTAAAGCAAGTACGATCATCCTTTGGCTTCTTGTCCCTTTGCTTTTAAGAAGCTCTTATCGTCATACGGTTGTTTGACGTATCTACCCTTTAAAGAACTTTTTAAAGTCCCTACTTGCCATAGCATTCTCTTAGTTCTTTCTAGAAGATGAGTTCTCCTCATCAAGCCTTTTTGGCTTTAAGGGCAAGAGATTTGTGTTTCTCTTTCACCTTTGAGGCTTGAGAATCTTTAGCAAGGACAAGCTCGTAGACTTTTAGGTTGCCTGTGAGTTCATCGAGGGTGAGGATTGTCAAATCTTTTGACTCTTGATTTCATGCCTTGGATCTCCCTTGATGGAAGTGCCCTTAAATATCTTCTAACATGGTTACGGCTAGAAAAAGATTCATCAAGTGCTTGTAAAGATGTAATAATAGTATTAAAGTTAGCAAATGAATGATCTATAGTTTCCTCATCCGATATTGAAAATTGTTCATATTGTTGAACAAACAAATCAATTTTATTATTTTTAACTTGTTGGTTGCCTTGATGAGTTACAACTAAAGAATTCCAAATTTCTTTAGAGGTTTTAAGCATAAAAATACTTTTGAATTCCTTTTTCGGTAAAGCATTATATAAAACCATTTTTGCTTCACTATTTTTAGAAAGCTTTTTCTTCATTTCATCGTTTAGTTTATCATGAGGTATGTGAACTAAATTTCCTTAATCATCATTTGAGGTAGCCTCAAAATCACCTTCAACAATAATGTACCAAAGATCAATATCTTTAGACTTCACATGTGTTTCGAATCTATTTTTCCAATATATAAAACCATTAGTTTCAAGTAGTGGTGGCCATTGCATAGATTGCCCTTCCTTATAATTTTCAGAACCCATAGTGATCGAAAAGTTTTAAAATACAATTTTATTTTAAAACTTTTATAAACTTAGCTCTTGATGCCAATTGTGGAAAACTAGAAGGGGGTTGAATAGTTTTGCCGATTTTAAGTTAATTTCAAAAACTTTAGATTTGATATTATGTGAAATCGTATGGATGTTGAGAACGTATAGATCTAATGATAATGCAAGCAAATAAATAAAGTCAAGGGATAGAAAAGACACAACCGATTTATAGTGGTTCGGCTACAAGGTCACCTTCCTTGCCCTCTCACCCGAGTCACACTAGAGAGTTCAAGCACTATGTCAACAAACTCATTCACTTGGCGGAGAAGCCTTCACAGCGTTGCTTACACTTTTTAGATACAAAGCTAGATACCGGTCCGTGGTACGGTGTGGACCAAACCAACACGACTATTACACAACAAATATGTGAAATATCAAATACAAGATCTTCATCTGAGAAATCTTGGGTGATAAATCAATCAGGACCCTTGCTTGGATGACTTGTAGATTGCTCGTGATCTCGCGTTAGAGAAGGACCTATATGAGGATCACAAATAGAAACAAAGAAGAACAACTCTCTAGATCAAGTGATCTATATGTTAGAAGAGAATGAGAGTGTATGAGATATTTAGTAAGAAGAGGGTGAGTTAGAATGAAGAAATGGCTCTCTATTTATAGGCAAATTTCTCCTCACATTCCACGGATCCCTTCCATGGGATCCGCAGTGTAATCCTAGGGATCCGTGGTGACTCCTCTTTGACCATGGGTTTTTGGTTATGGGTCATGGGTTATGGGTTGGTCCATGGGTTTTCTTTAGATTCAATGTATCTAAGTATACATTGTATCAAGTCTTCTTTGGTATGGGTTAAGATCCATGGGTTATGGTTTTACCCATCCTAATAAACTATTACAACAAATGCTTAATTATTACATTTTGTATTTAAATGGCTATATGTAAATGCTTTACAAAAATAACATGTATCCTTATAATTATACTTAAGATAACATTACATTTGTTATCAACAAAACACAAAGAGATGCAAAAAATATTAATAAGCGTTTTTCGGTTTATTTGTATTAACAATAAGCTTCGAGTCTTAATTCATCGAGTTCGGTGCAATTCGGAATCTCTTTTCTCCGCTATTTTGAGATGGTGTTACAGTTTAGAAGCCCAGAAGTAATACCGCATTTCAACTTGAGCGGCAAATGACAGTCTTTCCATACAAGAGTCTGTAAAGGTTGTGCCAATTGGAGTTTTATAAAGCCGTCGAAATGCCGAGCATCATCAAGTTTCTTTGCCCACACAAAGGATTGTCCTTCCTTTTTTCTCTTGTATTCTTTTGAGAGCTCTGTTATTTTCAACTTGACCACGGTTTTGTGGATGATAAGCGTCGCGAGTGGTGATGAACTCCATATCTTTTCATGGTTTCTCCATTTGTTGGTTCTGAAATGAGTTCCTCGATCGCTTATCAAGGCCTTGAATTCCATATGGCGAAAAGCTTTTTGAGAAATTAACAACGTACGAGCATCGTTGGTTGGTAAAGCTTCTTCGCCCATTTGGACACATAATCTATAGCAACGCGAATGTATTCGAATTTGTGGGATTTAGGGAAAGGTCCCATGAAATCTATTCCCTAAATATCGAATATTTCACACACTTGGATACTTGTTAATGGCATTTCATCTCTTCGAGAAAGATTGGTGGTCCTTTGGCAAGCGTCACAATTTTGAACAAGTGTATGTGCTTCTTTGAATATTGTTAATAGAACCCGGCATCAAAAACTTTTTAGCTGTGGTGGAAGGACCATAATGTCCCCAGTTGGGCCATGATGACATTCGTCAAGAATCTTGCGGGTTTCGGAACCAGAAACACATCTTTGGATCATTCCGTCAGGACACATTTTGAAAAGATATGGCTCTTCCCAAAAATAGTATTTAAGTTCGGAAAAGAATTTGCTTCTTTGAGCATGAGTTAGACCTTTTCTGAGAATTCCTCCTGCGAAGTAGTTAAGTAAGTCGGCAAACCAAGGATCATCAGTTCCATTGATGGTCATGAGAGTTTCATCGGGGAAATAATCATCGATTTCCTCTTCTTTTAATTCCTCAAGATTGGGGTTTTCAAGACGAGATAGGTGATTAGACAAGATTTTCTCGCTCTTTCTTATCTTTGATTTCGATGTCAAATTCTTGAAGTAGCAAAATCCATCGAATAAGGCGTGATTTAGCTTTGCTTGGTGAACAGAATACTTGAGTCTTTGAATGATGGTGAATTTTTTAGAGCACGAGGTAGGATCGGAATTTGTCGAATCACGAAAACGACGACGGTAATTCTTTTGGTGACGGTATAATTTTCTTTGAGCATTATTGCTAGCAAAATATATAGTAGATGTTTTCCTTGGCCTAAGGCGGCTCCCAACGGCAAAATAAAGCTTGCGTTACATAAGTTCGAAGGGTAGTGACGAATTAGGTGAAACCATGATCAGAGCACTAGTAAGTTGAGATTTCAACGTTTGAAAGCTTTCTGCAATCGTTGAAGTCAAAGATAGATTCTTTCTCAAGCAGTTTTGTCATCGGACGAGATATTTTTGAAAAATCTTTGATAATCGGTAGTAAAACCGCATGTCCTAAAACTTCTAACGGCTTTGACGTTAGTTGGTGGTGGAAGATTTGAGATGACATCGACCTTTGCTTTGTCTACTTCCATTCCTGCATTGGAGATTTTGTGGCCAAGCACAATTCCTTCGGTCACATAAAGTGATATTTTCCCGATTAAGGACAAGATGTGGCATCTTTCGAGCATTTTATCGAGATTAGAAAGACAAGCTTTAAATGAGTGTCAGAAGGTGAAAAGTCATCCATCAAAACTTCCATGGAGGTTTCTAGCATGTCTTGGAATATGGCGATCATACACCTTTGAAAAGTCGCGGGTGCATTGCAAAGACCAAAAGGCATCGCCGATATTAGGGTTCCAAAAGGACAAGGGAAAGTGGTATTTTCTTGATCGTTAGGATCGATAGGAATTTGGAAATATCCTGAAAATCCGTCGAGGAAACAAAAGAATCTATTTCTGCGGTCTTTCAAGCATTTGATCCATGAGCGGGAGTGGAAAGTGATCTTTTTGGTGGCTTTGTTTAACTTACGATATAATAGCGCCAACCGGAGCCGTTCTAGTTGGAACTAGTTCATTTCGTTCATTAGTCACAAGTCATTCCTCCTTTCTTGGGAACCACGGTGAACAGGACTTACCAAAGGCTATCCTCAATTGGGTAAATGATTCCCAGAAGTTTTATGATTTCCTTTTTAACAACTTCTTTCATGTTGGGATTGAGTCGACGTTGGCATTCACGGGTTTAATCCTTCTTCAAAATTGATTTTGTGTTTGCGAAATTAGGACTAATTCACGGGATGTGGATGTTTTCAAGCTTGTTTGTGATTTTGAGGACGAAACTAAACTTTCTTTCTCAACTCCTCGAGCAATGAAGTTATGACTACTGGAAGAAGTGAGTTTTCCTCCAAGTAAGCATATTCAAGATGATTTGGGAGGGGTTTGAGTTCGAGATCTGTGGGTGGTTCTTCGATAGAGGATTTAATTCATCTCATTATTGAAAGTTATTTCTTCAAAATTTTCTTCCTCTTCCTCCATTTCTTCTTCTTCTGAGTTATCTCCTTCTTGAATTCTATGTGAAATCATCAAACTCTTTGTCAAAATCTGTTTCATTGATTTTTCAGAAGTAGTCATGAATGGATCGGATTCGTTAAGTAATGCGTCCAATTCTTCATCAATGACTTCATCAATAACATCGATGTTAAAACAAGTGTCATCACTGGAATGTGGGTAGCGCATCGCTTTATCAATTAGAAAAGTGATTCGATCTTCCCCAACTCCAAGGTTAAGTTCTTTTCCTTTCACTTTGATGATTGCATCAGCGGTATTTAGGAAAGGTCTTCCTAAGATGAGTGGAACTTTCTTGCTTCTTCCATTTCCAAGATTACAAAGTCCAAGGGAAAATGAATTTACCGACTTGAACGAGCATATTCTCGGCAATACCTACAGGATATTGATAGGAATGATTTGCTAATCGAATGCTCATTTTTGTTGGTTTGGTGTTGCACAACTTGGAATACATGAATAAGGCATCAAATTGATACTTAGCCAAGATCGGAAAGCATCACATTTAACATTATTCCAGAAAGTACATGGAATAAGAAAGATCCGGGATCTCCGAGCTTTTGTGGGATCTTGTTTTGGACAATAGTTGAGCATTCTTCGTTAAGGAAACGATATTTGCTCTAGCTTGCTTTTGTTATTAAGAAGTTCTTTCAATAATTTCCCGTAATTGGGCATTCGGCTGCTATGACATCAGAGAGGAACATTGAGTCTGACCTCTTTGATTATTTCAATGAACTTCTTATAACGCTCTTCCATCTTTCTTTCTTGATTGAGGATAAGGAATTTTTGGTGTATATGCCTTGACGGATGGAATGTTTTTCGTTTTGGTGGTTTGAGTTGTGTTTGGTTCCTCGGTTTCATCCTCACTATCAATGGTGACAGGGAGTTTTTCATTAGGATTTGGTGGTGGATCGTCTAGAGACCACTTCTTGTGAAACGACATTGATATGCTTATTTCTTGTTTGTGGTGGACGGTACGTCTTATCATTTGATGGTTTTGGGTTGGATTGGGTATTACTTGGCAATGAACCGGATGGTCTAGAGGAATGTTGGTGAGAAAGTCCGCCAAACTTGTTTTCAAGATCTTGGATAGATGCTTGATGATTTTTTGTCCTTGCTCAACTTTGGCTTTGAGATTGAAAAATTGATTTTTTATAAAATCATTTGAAGATTTTGAGGCGACACGAATTCTCTCATGGTTTTCTCAAATTCGGTTTCTTCCATCTTTTTGTCGGGGTTTTGTGGTGGTGGATCGTCGGTTCGTGGTTGAGAATCACGGTTGTCATCCCTTGGTCGGCCGATCTTGCCAATTTCGAATTTCGAGTAATAATTACTCGATATCCTCGGTATCCTCCTTGGCGTAACTTCTTCTCCTTTCGGTCGCCCATAGGCTTATCGTCTTTTCGGACGATGGATGATTTCCTCCACAATTGTTGCATCCGTCTTGCATTTCCTTCATTTCATCTTTGATATCTTTGTATATTAGAGTCGATTTTTGAGGTTAACGCTTCCATCTTCTCTATGAGTTTTGAGGTATCGGTGTTTTCGATAAAAGCAACAGTTTTTTGGAGAGGTTTAGTTTTGGAATCTTTGGACCAATCGAGTTTGAGAAGTACTCGATCTTGGAGCAATTGATGTGCATCGTTGGGAGTCTTATAGAGAAAAATTCCTCCAGCATCAAGGATGCCTTGAGAGATTTCATCTAGTCCATGGTAAAAGATTTGGATAATGGTTCCTTTGGATAGCCCATGTCCATGACAACTCTGAAGCAAATCTTCATTCAGGCCAGCCCGACAAGTGATTCGTTTGGGTTTTGGGTAAAGCGAATTTCTCCATTAATCGATCAAACATGGCGGTGGAAAGAATCGACTACAAAAGCTTGCATCTCCTCCCAAGTATTGATGATTCTGGGGTTAATTCATTGTACCATACTTTAGCATCGTGATGATGGGAAAAGTTTGAGTTTGATGGCATTGACATGGTTTGCCATAATGGAACATGCCATGAAATTTCGATGAATTCGCAATGCTTGGATGGAATAGCGCCGACACGTCGAATTGGCAGTCTTTGATCATAGAAAGGTGATGTCCCACGGTGAAGTTGTCACCAAGATTGATGACAACAATAGCACTTGGAGTTGGTGCTACTTCGGTTGGTTCCCGCATGGGTTGATCGTCCGCCTTAGGAAAAGGTAAATTGGTGAAAGGGTTGTAAACAACTTTGGCTTCTATGAGGTTATCAAATGGTGGGTTTGGTACTCTTGGTACACGATTTTCCAATGGTATGAAAGGTGTTCTTCTTCTTTTTTGGATCAAACGTTTGGGGTTTGTAAGAGGTGTAATGGGTGCTATTCCACGCCGGTGTTCATACAATGTCCTAGAGAATCCGAATATCTAAACACACACGAAAACAACGATTTTGGGACGAGAAAGAGGTAGGATAGGTTGCGGATGCGACCGTCAGTTGGACCAGTTGGGTAATGGGTAAAATTGTAACCGATTCGGTTGAAGGACAACCGGATCCGTTAAGGTTTCGAGAGAAAATTTTGGTTGAATCGATGAGGAAATTCAAAAACTAAACACAATCAAATCCCGAGTTGTAAAAACTTGATGTGCTACGTGTGTACAAGTTTTAAATTTATTAAAGGTGAATTACCAATATTACCAATAACACATACAAGCAAGTATACTCGTCTGTTATAGCAAGATTATGATGGTAAGTCGGGATCGTTCATGAGGATTTGAGTGAATCTTAGCACAAGTTTGAATCAACAGAGTCTATCCAAAACATATAACAAAGCAAATAGATATAATGAAATTCAGATGACTAAAAACTACACTTGCTTAAACTAGTTTCATATCATAGATTAACGTGATTGTGTTAACCTCTTAACATGTTGGTTATGATAATTAGTTGGTGGACTAATCTATTGTTCTTACAAGTTAAACCTTAGTCAAGATTTTAGTTCATAAAAACAAGTATTACATTTAACCAATCAATTCAAGATCAATTCAAGTTTCATAAGTCTACATACATAAACTTAAACACAAAAACATCCACTTGTTTCATCAAATTGCTTAAGAAATGGTCAATACAAAAGGTAAGCGATCATAGACAAAAGGCTACAATTGATTCTCAACAACTAATCTTACGACCTTTTAGATGTTTCCAACCAATCCAATTTGATAATCAAAAAGCGTTTCTATTACAACCACACCTTAGTTCCTTTGTATAATCAAGAATAATGGGTAAAAACAATCATCCATAGACAAAATGATTATGAC
Organism: Chrysanthemum makinoi; assembly: GCA_910596185.1. Lineage (NCBI taxonomy): Eukaryota > Viridiplantae > Streptophyta > Magnoliopsida > Asterales > Asteraceae > Chrysanthemum > Chrysanthemum makinoi. The sequence continues at coordinate 121,500,998 of OU343218.1, forward strand.
TAGTTGAATAACAATAAGTTCTTTCGACCTCTACGATTACTATCAACTAATCAAACTTGATTAACAAATGTCACTACGAAACTTTAGCACAATTGGATCTTAGAATCAACTTGAAATTGAATTAAAACATGTTAACACAATCACTAACTAATCATATGATAATCAACATCATTTAAGCAAGTGTATAAAGAAACTAGCCACTCATAGCAAAAATGAACATAAACTCAGAACTTTGAACATTAGAAAACATGATTAAAAGTCTTATAATGCTTGGAATAAGGTTACAAATGGTGAAGTAATGATTCCCAAATTATTGAAGACTTCTGGTGATTTGGCCTCCAAATGTGGAACTTCGGAACTCCAACTTTCTGGGACTTCTAAGGACGATTTTGAGAGCTTAAAGCTTTGTTTGATGAGTAGAGAGATTTGTATTTGAAGTATGTGTCTCATATGCTCACAAATGGCCTCTATTTATACTAATTCTAAAGCCTAGGGTATTAATTGCTGAACTTGGCCTCCAAGGAGTAAGGAAGGGACTAGAATACACCAAGAGAAGGACCTAGAATCGTTTGGATGCAAGGGGGAAACTTAGTGATGAAGATTTGGTAGATCGGCTTCTCCAACGGATCGGTTATACCAACCGATCCGGTTGGTCTCTAAAGGGCCAACCGATCCGTTCTGTGTGTGACCAACGGTTGGTGATGGCATTTGGCGGTTCTGGCCATATTCCAACCGATCCGGTTGGATTCCGAGATTCGGAAACTTGATCTTTTCTTTCTTAATCTTGTAGAACTTGGTTCTTCAATCACTATGGTCTTCAAAGGTCCTTGAGATCTTGATTTATGCCTCAACTGGGGGAATCTTCCATTTCTTTGAACATTTCTTTACTTTCCTTCCGTTTCCATGTACTTGGTTATAAACACTAGACAAACATCTTTTGATGCGTTTAAGCACTATAATTACGCAAATATAACCAAATAACATATACAAAAGCAGCTACTAAAATGCTTGTCTGCGTTGATTATCAGACGAAGATGATAATCCAAATCTTTATTCAACTCTACTAAAATACATACATAGCAATATATTTAGAGAAATGCTAGACTCATATAATTTTTACAAAAAACTATCCACATAAAATAGGTGGCACTTGATTATGGAGTAAAAAGCGAAAGAAAGAAACTTAATATAACCAATTGGTACCCTCACATGACACATGTGTGTGTGGATTTTTGTTTGTAAATATTGTGTGAGACTAGCATTGTTCATATATTTATATTTTCGTGGTTAAAAATTTAACATATCTAATACAGTCTGATTGAATTATTTAGTTTTTTCTGCATATGAAATGACTTCCTTAGATACTTAACATATCTAATACGATGTTATCTTTAATAAATAGTAAAGACATTTATGTGTACAGGTTGGTTTTTGGTTTTATAACTTTTTAGAGTATAAGTTCATGTTCTGCTAGGAACTTTTTGTCACTATATTGTAAGTAGTGGTTTATTTCAAAATATGCCATAATTATACTTTTGGCTAAAAGTTATGGCATAATTGTTGATATTGTTCCCTTCACTGCTATAATGAACTTGATTTCCGCTTAAACAATGCCACAACGGATTTAGGAAATATTAAACATGTTGTAGATAGAGGAAAGATTGTTTAAAGGTCTGTGTGAACGTTTATGCAATTTAGGAAAGTCCTGTGTGAATGTTTTAGGTCTCATAAACAATAATTTATTGAGCTGCTGTTGCATCCTTCTTGAATGCTAGGGATGCTAATTATAAAATTTTATGTAACTTCACTTCTATTGGTTATCTTGGTCATAATTGTAACCTGCGCATTAGTATTTTTGGCTTGGATGATATACGTATGAGAGGTGTTGCATTGCTCTTCAAATGAACAAAATAAAGTTGAATTGAAGGTGTTGCATCATCTAACGACACAGTGTGCCTTTATGGTTATGAGTGGCCTGCTACATTGCTTATAAAATAGGTAAGGTTGCTACTAATAGTTTATGTTATGTGGCTGGTTACCTATTAAAATTTAGGGCAAATGTACTGAAAATATCAAACTTGTCTTTAATTTCATTTAAAATCTTCACTATTTTTCTCAATTTAAATATCCAAGTTATTTTTAGTTCTTGATGTTAGAAAATTGACAGTTTAAGTCCACAAGTATATAGTTAGCAGGTTACCCACATCTCCTAAAACATGACTTGCTATTTTCAGGCAACTTGCTCGAGTTCGGATAAATTGATTTTCAATTTCTTGAAAATGTCATTATAAACCAAAATATTTCTGATCAATTTAATCCAAAAATTTCATTAGATGAAAAAATCAACCTTTTTAGAACATCATACCTGATGGTTTAGTAAACTTCTAAATCAATGGCTGGAATTGATTATCGATTTGGACCAAGAATTTTTAAATTAAAATTAAAATCAACAAACAGTTGGTGTGTTGATTAGCTTATTTAATGGAGAGCTTTAAGAAGGATCTTCATAATATGCGTTGGTGTGTTTTTACGAATCGAAATATGAAATAAAGACATCTTCTTTTATGAATTTTGTAGTCTAACAGTTGGTGTGTTTGTAGGGAACAAGAGAAAAAAACAAAAACACTTTTATATAAATTTTTGAGATAAATGTTTTGACGTGAATCATATAAAACGGAAGGATTTTTTTTTTTATTTGGTTACGAATATAGTGAAGATGTGTATATTAGAATACAAATTAAAGTAAAACGAAAAATGTAAGTTTTGGCGGAAGTTTGGCCGGAAGTTGGTTGAGGAAGATGAAGTATGATGATGGGTAAGCTTTAACCTTGTATAGGTAAAAACTTCAGACATTGTCAATCAAATCGTAGAATTGAGAAAAAAATAGTTGAATAACCCCAAATTAGAATGAAGTAAAGTTTGATATCTTTTATCGTTCTTAAAATTTATGTTTTTGTACTGAATTATAACAGGCCAGAAAAATTCGGATTATTATAATGTCGAAAGAAATCAATTATTACTACGGCGGATGCTAATATCTAAAATTTGGCAGAGGTTATCTCGTGAATTCTAAACC